>OZ025678.1:0-605000 GCA_964019335.1 Diplonema japonicum
GGGTTTGCGGGTTTGCGGGTTTGCGGGTTTGCGGGTTTGCGGGTTTGCGGGTTTGCGGGTTTGCGGGTTTGCGGGTTTGCGGGTTTGCGGTTTGCGGGTTTGCGGGTTTGCGGGTTTGCGGGTTTGCGGGTTTGCGGGTTTGCGGGTTGCGGGTTTGCGGGTTTGCGGGTTTGCGGGTTTGCGGTTTGCGGGTTTGCGGGTTTGCGGTTTGCGGTTTGCGGGTTTGCGGGTTGCGGGTTTGCGGGTTTGCGGGTTTGCGGTTTGCGGGTTTGCGGGTTTGCGGTTTGCGGGTTTGCGGGTTTGCGGGTTTGCGGGTTGCGGGTTTGCGGGTTTGCGGGTTTGCGGGTTTGCGGGTTTGCGGGTTTGCGGGTTTGGGGTTTGCGGGTTTGCGGGTTTGCGGGTTTGCGGGTTTGCGGGTTTGCGGGTTTGCGGGTTCTGAAGGCTGAAGCCTTACAACCTAAGGCAACACACACCTCGTCCGGAAACGCACTTTTTTTTTTTTTTTTTTTTTTTTTTTTTTTTTTTTTTTTTTTTTTTTTTTTTTTTTTTTTTTAAAAAGGGGGACTTGAGAAAATAAATAAAAAGGGGGACTTGAGAATGTTTTTTTTTTTTTTTTTTCTTCAAAAGACACACAAGGCACGATAAATCTTAAGAGAAAATAAAAATATTCCAAAACAGACAATCAAGTTCCAACCTGCGAGGAAGGCATGGGTTTCTCTTTTTCTTTATGGGAGGGAGAGGGGAAGAAGAAGAAGCAACTCCAAATGATAAAAATTCAAAAATAAAAATCTCAAAAAAGGCTTAAAAGAAGAAGAGGCAAATTCAAAAACATACTAGGGAGGAATGAGTGGGGCAGGGGGTAAAATTTAGGAGGGGGAAAGAGGGAGAATCAAAAAAGGGGAAAGGGGCAGAGTGACCAATGTCCATGCGAAAAAGCATAGAGCGGGGGAAGAAGAAAATCAAAAACAGGAAAAACACATCACCACAAAAGAAAAAAGAAAAAAAAAAAAAAACGTCGACCGAGATGGTTCCACTTCAAAAAGAAAAAGAAAAAGAAAAACAGAAAAATAAAAAAAAAAAAAAAAAAAAAAGGAAAAACAAAAAGAAAAAAAAAAAAAAAAGGAAAAAAAAAAAAAATCTAAGTGGTTCTATCTAGCCTGGCCGTTGTAGCACCTGTTCCTATTCTTTTATTTTTCCCTTTTTTTTTTCTCAGAAAAAAAAAAAAAAAAGTTTCACATCTTCCTATGGCGGGGGGGGGGGAGAACAGCCCCCCACACCCCCGCTGGCCTATCTGGCCAGCGAGCCTTTGGACCTCTTCTTGTGGGGTATGGGCCCCACCCGTGCCCTCCCCGACTCGAGCTGCAGCCAAGCCACCGCACTGTTCACCGGGGCCCAGTTCTCCTTGTTGCGCACCTTGACCGTGTCCCGCACCAGGTCGTCGCTCCCCAGCTCTTCCATCAACCTGTGCTCCGCCAAGAACTTGAACTGGGGCCCGGTCATCCCCTTGAGCTCACCCCTGCATATGTTGGCTTCGACCACGGTGCCATCCGCCCCCGTACCCTTCAGATAGATGTAGCCACCCTCCACACAATCCGAGTCAGTACTGGCCGATCGGGCCCGGGCCCGCTTCTTGTCCTTCTTGCTCCACTTCAGCTCTTCCAGGGTGGGGAGGTCCGTGGCAACCACCTCAGGCCGCCTCTCCCTGTCTTCCTCCTTCTTCCGGGCCAACAGCCCAAGGTACCTCTCAAAGGAGACGTCCTCGAACAACCCCGGGACCGTCACCACCGCTGACTGCAGGTCGACCTCTTCAACACCCATCTTCCGCAGATGGTCCTGGACAGTGCGCCTCGTCTCCTTCTCGCAGGGCCCCCTCCCCTCGTAGACGTCGAGGGTGACCTTCCTTCCATCCCTCACCCACGCCTTCACTTTGATCAGGTCCTTGACCTTTCCCACTGGGGCCCTTATCCTTGCGTCGCACCTCTCCAAGAACTCACGTAGTGTCACCTTGGTAGCGCCGGCTCCCGCCGCAATGCCCACTACCCCTTCCTTCCCCGGTGTCGGGTGGTGTCTGCACCCCCGGGTCTGCAACTTGACCACCCTCCATGCCGTTTCCAGAGTCCCCTTGAGCACGCCACCCTTGAAACGAACAGGTTGCACCGCCGAACACCCACACGCGTACGTGATCTGGAAATCCTGGACCGTCCTCGGGAACTCGAACTCGCGGTATGTTTCCGACTTCTGCACCTCACAACCCACAATGCGGCTGCGGCGCTCTCCGTCCGACCCACCTTCCAAGCTTGCGAAGTACTGCTTTACCATCATGTATCCAAGTCCAGCGATACCAATCTGGCCAGCCATAGCCACCTCCAGTGGAACACCCAGCGACTCGGCCTTCGCAAGAAGCATCTCCTCAGTCCTCTCCCTTCCAGGGTCCGTTCCTTCTTCAAGGATGATCTCCACCCGGCCCTCGAACTGGATGATGAACTTGAGCAGTCGGTCCCCCGGCCTCGCCCTCAGTGGCACCATCGCTCTCGGAATTGGGATGCCCATCACCACATCAATCGGGTCAAGCTGAACGAAGTCTCCCCCTACTTCCACCTGCTGTTCCCTTTCCGGTGCCCCGACTCCCATCAGCTGATCTCCCTCCGGCGTCTGGATCCCACCCCTAGGTGTGTCAGGCCCCGACTGGCTGCCTCCGCTCGGTGCGTTCCCGCCCTCTTTGGTCCCTTCGGGGGCGTCATCCGCCTGCGGCTTCAGAGTCCTCCCACCGCCCTGTCTCTTCGCAGCTTGTTCCCTACAGAATTCGCTCACGGTCATCTTCCTCGTAGCAGTTGTCGCACTCTGGTCCCCCTTGTTCGAGTCCCTCTGGGCCTCCGTATCCCCCTTAGGACACTGGTCCAAGGTCTGGTTCACCGCAGCGTCAGTCGCCCCTTGTCTCTTCCCATCTTCCTGGGCCTTCGGGTCAAGCTCCCCTCCCTGCCCAGCCCTCTCGCTGGATCCTGTTCCGACCATCTCCGTGTCTTCTCCTCCCGGCGAGGCTGCTTCGAGTCCTGCTCCCGCTTTCCCTTGTGTTCCACCCTCCACCGGTTCCGCCTTTCGCTGCTGCTGCATTCGGGCGTCCAGGTCCTTCTTCGTCTGCTCCAGAAGGGCATCCAGCTGGTGGGCCACCGTGATTGGGGGTCCGCCTCCCTGTCCCTTCACTTCCCTCTCGGACGACTCCTCAGCTTCGGTGGTTTTTTCATTGCCGAAGGAGTCCTCTGTGAGGTCAGTGTTGGATTCAGTGTTGGGTTCGTTGTTCGCTTCCTCGTTGTCCTTTTTTTCCTCTTCGCCGTCCGGTACCGGGGGCCCTGGATCCAACTGTACAGGCCCTTTGACTAACAGCGCCCCTGCTATCGATCTCATCATGGCCGTTGACACCTCTTGGACCACACGCCTGTGTATCGAGACTCTGTCCCCGTGAGCCCGCGCAGCTATGCTCCTGGACAGTTTCTTCGTGAGGTAGACTGCTGCCTCCCCGAACCCCCCAAAGGTCTCCATCGCGAAAGGTACAAAGGCCACGCGTGTCTTGGCGAGCTCCGCCTCATACTTCTGGCGCTTGTAGTGTTCCGCCTTCGCCGCTGCGTATCCCGCAGTCTTCGCCGCCTGGTTGACACAAGACTCGTTCCTCGGGTGCACGATGACCACGTCCATAGCCATTGGGCGGGAACCCCCCACCCCACCTGGGAAGAACACGTCCGCCGGGCGCTGGGACGACCCCGGGATCAGCCCCGTCTTCTCCATCGTTGCGCTCACCCCGGCCCACTGACAGTGTCTGTGGATGGTCTCCTTCACCCGGTCGTGCCTCGCAATCCTGGCGTTGCCGCATCCCTGGGCATGGTCACCCCATACGTCCATCCCCTCAGTCTTGCACCTCGGGTCGTGGCAGCTCTCACCCTGCTTGTAGACCGGAGCCCCCAACCACCACTTGATCAGAGCCCCAAACTCGTTGTCCGACAGCTGGTTGTAGAAGTCAGGCGTCGCCGTCAACCACGCTCCCGCATAGTGCATTGACTCCGACATCAACCTCGCTCTCGAGCGTGCATCTGCTTTCGCCAAGAGGTCCTCCAGCGCCTTCTCATCAAGCACCCTAGAGAGCCACCTCTGGCTGCAGATGTGGGGGGCCTTGGCCACCATGTCGGGTGTAATCTGCATGCCGCCCTTCGTCCTGTTGAACCACTCGAGCCAGCTCCCCCATACACCCCCTTCCAGCCCATGTTCGTATTTGGGATCCAGCTCCTTGCACAGCTTCATCGTCGACGCCCTCGAAGCCATGTTGGCCGCGCGCAGGTGCTCCTGGCAGCTCCTCATCCCAAGCCCACCGACTTTTACGGACAGTTTCGCCTGCTGCCATTCTTTCGACCCGTTCTCGAACTGCATGCCGCACACCTTCGACATCGTCTTCCGCACCATCTCGTCGAACCTGTGCATGACCCCTCCCACATGCGAGTCTGGGACCACTCTCATGTAAAACACCAGTTTGCTGTATGAGCTGCAATACCGGAGAAGTGTGTACCCTGTCTGCCTCCCCACCTTGGTCAGCATGTCGAAGTTCTCTTCCAGCGCGTCCAAGCGTTTGTTCAGAAAGGCTTGCGTGTACTCCGGCGATCCTATCGGCGCCCCCAGGAGCATGAAGTTCCTCTCTTTGTGGAAATTCTCTTCTGTCAGGCCATCGAAGCCTGTGTCCTCCACTGTCTGGGGGAGGTCGCCACTAACCCATATGAGCTCGCACTTCTGGGGTTTCACTTTCAGCCCTATCATTCCGCTCAGCTCACACAAGATGTTGTACGCCTTTCTCACTTCATCCACATTCCCCACAAGGACGCCATCGTCCAGGTAGAACTGGAGGATGTCCAGGTTGCAGTCTTCACTTATCTTGTTCACCAGGGGTTGGATGGCCAGAGAGAACAGCAGCGGTCCCATCGGGTCCCCCTGTTGCACCCCTTCCTGGGACTTAATCACCTTTCCGTTGTAGTATAATTGGGAGGGCACCCTGTAGCACCAATCGGCCCACGCATACAGCCCCGACGCTTGCTCATAGGCCTGTGAGCACAGCTGCCTCCGACAAACACTGTTGAAGGCGTTGGCGTAGTCGATCTTGAGGATCACCTTGTTTTCCTGCTTGTTGCCCCGTTCCCTGTCCACATACTGCCTGATGGTGTGTATAGCCGCCTCCATTCCAGCAGGGACCGATACCCCCACCTGGCCGCCTTTCTTCAGGTACGAAGAGGCCACTTCCGGAGCGATCTTCTTCACAAGGGATTTCCCCACCAGCCGACGCAGCACATCCCCAACGGCTATGGGCCGCACGTCCCTGTCGTTCTTCTTGAGGGCCACAAGGTTCGCCCCTGCCATCAGCGGAGCCACCTCCCTAGGGGCCGTGCCTCTAGCTAATGCGTTGACTGCCCTCGTCACCGACATCAAACAGCCTTGAGACTCAAAAGCTCCGTCCACCGCGTCCTTGATGTGCTGGGCTCTCAGACCAGTCGGTCCCGCAGCAGTCCCCCTCGGGAAGTCCCTGATTGCGTCCAGCACTTCTTCTGGCAAGACTTCTACCGCTTCCTTCGTCTTCGCCGGGTTGTCCCATTGGGGGTGTAGTGGCTCTGGATGTTTGCTCTGCAGCGCTCTCCAGCAATCCTCATTGTCTTCCGCCAGCCCCTGGGCTACAAGCGCCGCGTTTCCTGCCGAGAACCTCCCTTTGCTGCACAGTTCCGTGGCCCTGGCGACCTTAGAGACCTCGTCGTTCTTAGGTTCCCCCTTCTCACCTGATTCCAGCTTATTCCAGAGGGCCATGTAATTTCCCTTCTCCCACTCCTCCAATCTGGCCTGGACACTCAGCTCCGTCTCCTTGTCCCGCTTCTTCCCTCCCCTCTTCTTCCACAGGCAGGCTTTGGGGAGCATCGCCACCAGCAGCCAAGCCTCCTCTGTGTTGTCCTTCACCGCTCGGCCCAGAGTGTGCTTAAGGGTAAGCCCCCACAGTCTTTGAAGGCTCGTCGGGATCGACCCCATGGTCGTGACGTTCATGGCGGCTATGGTTTCCAGGCTGGGTAACTCGGTCCTCGTCGGGGCCGGCGGGGGGGTCGTGTATTCCCCTTCCCTTCGCACCGCCTTTTTGCACTCGTCGTGGCACCCCTGACCCTTCCACACACAGCCCCTGCACACCAGGCACCTCTCGAGGTCCAGTCTCCTCAGAACGCTCTCCGGGATCTCATCACTCTCCAGGTGCCCATCCAGGTGACACTTCCATACCCTTGTCGAGTTGAACGGGGTCGTGCTTTTGCACTTCGACCTAGCGCAGTTCGCCACCGGACAGTACAGGAATTGCTGGTTCCTTGCCCCCATCTGGTCCAACACCCCTGCCTTCCCGTATCCAGGGATCGCACGGTCTATTATGTCCCACTCCCCGATGTCCTCACCCGGGGCCTCGGAGGGTTGCTTACCTGCCTTTTGTAGAGCTACCGATTGGGACTCATCAAGGAGCATCATCATCGACTCCTCCTCTCCGACTGCATACTCGTAGTGGTTGCCGTTGTACGCCAGCACCACCACCTTCTCGTGGTCGGAGTTGTACTCCCCTATCATCAGGACTGGGTTGTTCCCCCCAGCAACCACGAGTATCGTGCGGCCAAACGCTTGTGCTGCGGCTGCCAGGCACAAGTGGTCTCCCCACGTCGCTGCTGTGCCCATCCCTTCCAAGTACCGGTCCCAACCCTCACTGCAAAACGGGGCATAGTGCTCCTCCCGGTGTTTCATCCATTCTACAACCTCGCTCCTGATGTGGGTGTGGTCGCCGTAGGCTTCCCCGAGCGAACCGGCCAGGGCGTGGAACATGCAGTTCCCGTCCTTCTCCGTCGATCTCCTCGTCAGCTTGAAGCTCTTCATGATCTCGTCCACTGACTTGCCGGCCCTGGGTTGTTTGTCGGGGTTCCACAGATTCCGCTGCCTGTGTAGTGCACAGTGCGTCTGGTTCGACGAGCACGCCGCAGCACACGTTCCACAGAGGTTCACCTTCATGCTCCTCGCCTGCTCTTGTTTCACAAAATGATGGTGGACCGCATTGAGGTGTTTAACTAGACAGCTTGCCACACTGGTGCGGAAAGAGCAGTCTTCCATCCGGCATTGATGTTTGTCTGATCCTTCTTTTTCCCCCTCCTTCTGCGCCTCCATGTGCTCATCATCCAAATCCATGGGGGGAGGGTCACCACCTCCTTGCAACGCGTCCCCTGCCAGCGTCAAGTCCGCAAAGGGGTCCAGTTGTTCGGCCTGAAAGAGCTTATCCTCCGTCTCGGCTCGTTCCTTCGCCGCTTGCTTGGCGTCTTCCTTCTTTTTTCTGCGTCTTGAGCTTCTAGGCGGGCCCAAGTACACCGGCAGGTAGTGACCTCTCGATCCGCGTCTTGTCTTCCTCAGCTTTACCGGTCCGAATCTCTGGGTCGGGTCAGCACCAGCTTTCCACACCATCACTTCCGACATGGCCCAGAGCGACATCAGCCCCCCTATCCAAACTGAAGTGCTTCCCACCAGAGTGCCCCCTACTGCTAGCCAAGCGAGCTCCCCGGCGGACCATTCATCCCCTCGGGGCCCCACCTGTACCCTTGACCTGCGGGTGGTCCTCCTGTCGCTCCCCGGCCTCTTCCACAACACTGCCGCATGCAGGAAGGAGGGGGCCATCCCGATGCCCGCCCCCAGCACCTGCCTCACCCCTGGGATCAGCAAGAGGGAGACCAGGGCGACCCAGGCCCACACCCCCAGGTGCTCCCATCTCACCCCTTCCTTGCTGTGTCCCGTCCGTCTGCGGTGCCTCCTTGTGCCGGTTGCAGCCCCAGGTGCCGGGATTCTGGGTGCCAGGGGTTGGGCTCCAGGCGTTCCCACCTCGGTCCGCTTCAGCCCCATTGCAGGGTCATCTGGCTTCTGTTCCAGGGCGGCCTCGTGTTCCTCTCTGCGGGCCCTCCTCCTCCCTTCTTTCCTCGCACGACGGTGCCTTTTCTTCTCCTGTCTGGCAGCCTCCCTCGCCCCCTCCCTCGCCTTGGTCCTCTTCTCCCGACGCCTCTGAAGGGCCGCTTCGCTCCTGTGCCTCCTCCTGTTCTTCTTCCGCTTGGGCGCTGGCTTAGGTTCCCTGCCACCCATGGCAATCCAGGGGGCTCTTTTCTGTCTTCTCACAAGGGTGTGCAGTGGTGCTCTCACGTCGCTCGCAGCCTCCGCCCCAACCACACCTAGGCGGGCGGTGGGGGTGGGTGCTGGGTCCCCCTGGTTGTTTGAAAAGAAAAAAGGTTCCTCCTTGTTTGTTTTTTTTTTTTCTTTCCCTTCCACCCTCAAAAAAAGCCCCCGGCCCTTGGGGACCAGGGTGTACACCTCCGTAGAGGGTCCAGAAAAAATGGGGGGCAGAGAGGGAGGGGCACTACCTTCTCTCGGGCGTGCTGTCTCTCCCTCTGCCTTTTTTTCCTCCGAAGAGGGTCTGTTTTTTACCTCCGTGGAGGGTTCCTCTGGAGAGGGCTCTAAAAATGAAAAAGGGGGGGACAAATGGGGGGGAGGAGCACCACCCTCTCTCGGGAGTGCCACCTCTTCCCCTTTCTCTCTATTTTCCTCCGAAGAGGGTCTGTTTTCCTCCGAAGAGGGTTCTAAAAAAAAAAGGGGGGCGGGTGGGGCACTATCCTCTCTTGGGAGTGCCACCCCCCCTTGCCCACAAAAAAGGGGATCTAAAAAAGGGGGTTCGTCTGTTAACCCAGGGGATGGGTCTTCCTGGGGTGTGCGGGTGAGCTTGGGGCCTACCGCACGCAGGGTGATCGACACCCTGACACCAGTGGACATCCCGGACGGGATGTGGTGCGTCCACTGGTGTCTCGCTTCACCTTCCAACAATGCCCATGAGAAGGGGGGCACCAGGTATTTCGCCACCCTGTCCCCCCTCCTCATGACCATTGTGGTCTCGGCTCCGTACGAGAGGACTAGGACAATCGGTCCCAGCCTCGCGTCGTCCTTGTGGGCGGCAATCCCACAACCAGACTTGTACTTGTTGACAAGTACCTGGTTGGGGACCACCTCGAGCCCTGCGGCGGCGGCCACCTCCCTCACCCACCCCTCCGCCCCCCCTGGGATCCCCGTGGTGGGGCGCACCTTGGCGTTCGTCCCCTCCCACCGGTACCCGTATTGGAGGGTCTCCCTCCCTGAGTTCCCAGACAGGGCCTCCCACTTTCCTGAAAGCAGGGCTTTCGGGAAGGCAGGGGCCGGGCCCGTCCTCAACCCGGGAGGGTGTTCACCATACACCAGTACCCACCCCTTTTTTTCTCCCTCTTTTCTTCCCTCTTCAACAATAGCAGGGTCGGCTGCAGGGGTCGTGGTCGCGGCGGTCGTGGCTGCGGCAGGGGCGGCTGCGGCGGTCTCAGTTGCGGCGATCAGGGCGGCAGGGTCGGCTGCGGCGTTCAGGGTGGCTGGGGCGGCCGTGGTTGTAGCAGCGGCGGTCAAAACCGCGGTCTCTGCTAGTGATTTTTTTATTTTATTATTTTTTTTTTCTAAAGGGGGGTGGGGGGATCTAGGGGGTGGGGATTCATACTGCCCAACCAGATTGCCTGGTTGGGTGGGTCTCGGCGCGTGCTGCGGGCTGCGGGCTTGCTCCTGCGGGCTGTGGCTGCGGTCACCTCCTCCTGCGAGTCGTCTTGGATCCATTTTTTTTTTTTTTTTTGTTTTATAGTGTGTGATGGGGGGGAGGGGATCCAATAAAGTACAGAAACTGTAGCTTTAGAATCGTTGGGGCACTAGTCATGTTGGAAGCACCTGCCAAGGAATGTTCTACAACACCCAAGACATCCATCTGGGACAACAAGACATGGTCTGTTGGTGATGCACATGGTATCAACCCTTCTAAGGAGTACTACTTTGGCAAGATAGTGACAAAGGAAAAGGATGGCACAGTCATGGAGAAGCAGCTGTGTCTTGCTCCTGAGTGTGTTGAACGTGTGGTGACCATCTGGTCAAGATCAGGGAAGCTGAAGGAGCACTGGGAGTGCAGACACAGCCCTGGTGTGAAAGCGAAATTGGCAGAAAAGCTGAAGAAGAAGACAGCTGCAAAGATCCCCAAGCCGGCAAAAGAAAAGTGCAGTCCAATCTCTGAGCCAATGCCAGGGTTGTCGCTGTCACAGGGTTTGCCTCATTCTCAAGGCTCAAATCTCGCAGCAAAGAGATGTGTTGTCCAAGAGATGCAAGCCCTGAGTATGGTGGATCGTGTGTCCTATTTCCTTTGCCTGTATTGCCTGCTGTTCGTTTTGTGTGATCAAAAGTTCTTTCACAGCTTTTTCAATGCAGGCAAATTGAAAGGAATCAACAGGAAACACATGCAAAGCCGTGTTGTTGAACTTGGACAGGAGACATACACCACTGTCCTAAACAGGCTCCAAGGGCAGAATGTGTACCTCCTTGATGGGGCCACAATAAACCATCAAAGCATCCTTGGCATTAGTATGTCAGATGGGAAGAACAGCTACTTTTGCAAAGATGATAGACCTTACAAAAGTGAGTGCCACTGCTGCTGTCATTTTGTCCCACATCCGTGAAATGATACTGGAACTTCGGAGCCATGTTGTACACTTTGAAAACGTCCCCCAGTGAGAGCTGCAGTGAGTGGGCCACACAATGGTAGGCCAACACTCCACTCAACTGCAGCTCTTCAGCAGCCGAAGCACTGTCAAGTGCAGAATCTAATACAGTGCTTTCAGTCTTGGAAAATGAATAGATTGACCCAGTTGTAGATTTGGTAAAAAAAAAAGATCAATATAACATGAAAACAAACTCTACATGGAGAGTCTGTTCCTGGCCACAAAAAACACAAAGAATACCTGAATCAGTGTTGGTGTCAGTGTTGGTGGCTGCAGTGTCAGTGTCCACAGTGTCTTGCATCTGGGTCAAGCAAAACTGCTTGGCGATCTTCTCAAGTGCACACTGCATGGTGCTGGCGTTGTCTGCACAGACAGAAAAAACAAGGATTCCCCTCTTTTTTTTCTTTTTTTTCCCGCTTCTTCCCTTTTTATCCCCTTCTTTCCCTTTCTCCCCCAAACCATTGCTCATTGATCGTCTCTGTGATGTGCTTTGTGATCTCTGCAGCAGTTGCTCTCACCTTTGAGAGATCAATTATCTGTGTTGTGTTTGTCCTTCAGATGATTTCCCACTCCTAGAAAACTGCCCTCAGTTGGAAAACTAGTTCGGACGCTCTGTATCAGGTTTTTGAAAAAACAGACCTTGCAAAAATAGCTGTGCTCACCGTCTGAAAGGCTGAAGCCAAGAATGGTTCGATGGTTGAAGGTAGCACCATCAACCATCAAGAACACATTCTCGGCCAACAAGCCTTCCAAAATGGAATGGAAGACACTCTCTCCCAATTCCAGAATGCGGCTCTGCACTTTCTTCCTGTCTATCCCCACAAGGCTACCAGGGGTAAACAGGCTACGAAAAAAATTCCTTTCACACAGGATGAGAGGTAGGCAATGCAGACTGATCAAAAAGCAAACCCTGTCAAGAACAGGAAGTTCTCTCATTTCATTGATAACATTGCTTACCTAGTGTTTGTTTTTCTTTTTTTTTTTTCCCCCCACTTCGTCTTCTTCTTTTACCTTGGCTTTAGCTGAAGATGGTGAACTCTGAACCTGTGACTGTGATTGTGACTGTGACTGTGACTGTGATTGCGACTGTGGCTGTGACACCTTGGGTTTGTCCATTTTCTTTTTCTTAGCCTGCATCTTCTTTTCCCGTGCTTCTGCACTCGCCTTTGCTTTCTCTTCCCTCTTTTTTCTTCCGGCAGGGCTATGGAATCACATCCAGTGATCTTGCAAATTGCCCATTGTGTTAACAATGTGCATGGTACAACTTGGGTTTTCGCACTTGCGTTTTTTGTCACTCACAATTGCAGAATAAAAAAATTTTTGGTTTGGTGCATAGTCCTTTTTATCCTATTTTTTTTTTCTTTTTTTATTTCACTCTTCGTCATTTTCTTCACTCACTAGGGGCCTCATTATTTAACGCGAAATGGCCATTATTTAACGCAAAACGGCCATTATTTAACGCGAAATCGCCATTATTTAACTAGTTAAATAATGAGATTTTGCAGTTAAATAATGGCCCTTCAGAGTGAAAAAATGGGTCTTGTCGTGGAAAAAAATGCACCCAACCCCTTGAAAAATTTTTTTGGGGTGGGGGTATTTTGACTATTTTTGGCCATCTGAGGCCATTCCAGCCCTTAAAAGTGGGAATAAGTGCCTTACTTCCCCTTTAAATGCCACGGCGAAATAGCTACCCTGTATTACCTTAGGAAAATCCCCAAAAAGCTGACCTGTGTGAAAAAAAACAGCAGTGAAAGCAGTGAAGAGTGAGTGACTCAAATGACGAAGAGTGAAATAAAACGACTTACTTGCTGCCAAATGAGCCATTATTTAACACTCGTTACCTGTTTTTTTGCACTCGGGCCCTGTGGGCCCTCGTGCAAAAAATTCGGGAACTTGAGTTAAATAATGACTCATTATTTGTTGGCAATAAATAGTTATTTCTTGTGTGTGTGGTACTGCTCGAGGGTAGGCATAGACGTAGTTCCAGTCTTTTAATTCCCAAATTGAAACTGCCCCTCTTTCTTCTTTGGCACCAGCAGGCTGGTCAGGTGTAGGGAGGGTCTGTGGGGGGTGAAGCAGGTCTCTGGATGTGGAACTCTGAAAGTGTTTCAGCTTTTCCTGTAGCTCCTTCACCTTAAGCTGTGCAAGCCTCAGCTTTGCTTCCATCTCAGAAAGGTGATTGGGGTTGGTTGAGGTAACTTCTACAAGGTGGTACACTCGTTCGTCCACAGTTTTGGGAGGGAAGTGGAAAATGATTCCAGGCTCCTGCTCATATACACAAGCAGCTGCAACCCCAGGAATGACACCAACAATTGTACCATCCCAAGCCACTGCCTCGTCAGTTGCAGTCGGTATCATGTTTTTACCACCGGTTTCCCAAAAGAATGCTTTAAATGTACTGCCAATGCCTTTTTTTTTTCTTTTTTTTTCTTTCTCCTACCTTTGCCACTGATGAACTGCAACATTGCAGACTGAGAAAGCCCAGTTTTCTTCTGGGTGCAGGTTAAAGTAGGGCCACATTCGGGTTTTTGACTGAGTAGTTCTTCAATGTTAGTAGCGGCACATGGCTTTGAGGAGGAAGATGAAGATGAACAGGAACCAGTACTGTTGCTCCTTTTTCTTTTCTTCTTCTCGTTGTTGTTGTTGTTGTTGTCATCTCTCAGTACCTGTGTAACATCTTTTCTTGTAGACATCTGTTTATACGTTTGAACTCCACAGCAAAAAAAAAAGGGGGGATGTGGTGTTGTGGTTGTATCTTGTCCAGTCTGGTTCAGTCTGGTCTGGTCTGGTCCGGTCCGGTCCAGTCCAGTCTGGTCAGTCTGGTCAGTCCGGTCAGTCCAGCATAATTGGGTCGAAATTCACGCTGGATCCGGTCCAGTCTGGTCCAGTCTGGTCCTGGGGCACCCCAGGAAACCAAGATTCTGCACTCATGCGGTTTGCTTGGTGATGACCGATGAGGAGGTCAACAGCGAACACATCTGATGTTTTTCTTATATTTTCATGTTATCCCCACCACCTGAAAAAGAAGATAAAAGTTTTTTTTCTTTTTTTTTTTCTTCGTTTCTCATTGTTGTTGTTGTTGTCGTCTCTCAGTACCTGTGTAACATCTTTTCTTGTAGACATCTGTTTATACGTTTGAACTCTGCAGCAAAAAAAAAAGGGGGGGATGTGGTGTTGTGGTTGTATCTTGTCCGGTCCGGTTCAGTCCAGTCCAGTCCAGTCCGGTCCGGTCCGGTCCAGTCTGGTCAGTCTGGTCAGACTTGGTCACACTGCGAATTGCGAAAGAATAGAATTGCGAAAAATGATGGCAGATCAGCAGCAGCTGGGGATGCAGATTGACGAGTACCTAGCAATAGGTCGCAGCCCAACGTTAAACTTTTTTGCTTTTTGGAACTCGAAGCTTGGCATGCTTCACACACTAGCTGTCTTTGCACTGACACTTGGGTGCAATTTAACCTCTGAGGCACCAACGGAGCGTCACTTTAAAGTGATTTCAAAGACTTTGTCAAAAGCCAGATGCAGAATGTCATCAGATGTTCTAAATGCATCAATCCGCATTGCTATCAACTACAAGTTGGTTCAACCTAATTTTTTCGTGAGCAAGAAGAAAAGGCAAGCCGCTCGAAAAGAGCTGAGCACCTTGGAAAGGAAGGAACTGATCTGTTTACACAGGTCGATATCTGAGACTGTTTTACACAGTTGTTCAAAACATAAACACACTCACCCATTACCCACCTGTAAATATATTGCTTCCCCCCCTTCTTTTTTTAAATACGATTAAGGAACCAATCTGTTTACACAGGTTGTGTAAACACACACCCTCCTCTTGTACATATTATTTATCATTTCCACCCTTTTCTATTACATCCAAATTCAACATTTCAGGACATATGTACATACCTGCAGCTGCAGTGGTAGATAGGTGCAAATTTGTCAAATGGCTTGATGGAGCTGTGCATGTCTGTGGTATGAAGAAGAAGAAAAAAAAGAAAGAAAGACATTTAAGGGTACCTGTGGTGTGTGGCAAGACGCCTGACGAAGGAAAAAAAAAGTTGGGGCCAGACTGGTCAGACCAGTAGACCCCTCAGACCTGTATTTTCGGTTTTACCAGACTGGTCTGGTCTGACCAACCCTGGGTAAACACATCATGTATGTCAAAAAAAAAATCAAGGATTCCAAAGGGAAAAAAAAAAAAAAAAAAAAAAGTTGCAAAACTATCAAAAATAATGACAGTGTTGGGGAGAGTCCCGTGGAGTCCCGTGAGTCCCGTCGAGTCCCGTCCCGTGGAGTCCCGTGAGTCCCGTCCAGGCCTGTATTCCATTTTAGGGGACAGGACGGGACTGACCAACACTGGTCAGTCTGGTCAGTCCAGCCAGTTCAGCCAATCCAGTCCAGCCGATCCGGTCAGTCTGGTAAAATGGGTACACCGGACTGGACCGGATTCACCCATCACTGCCTTGAGTCCCTCCAGTCCCCTGAGTCCCCTCCAGACCCCTGAAAATTTCAGGGGACTCCTGTCCTGTCCCTTGGAGTCCCCTGAGTCCCTCAAGGGTCTGGACCAACACTGGTGTTGAGCTGCACACTGCACACATTAAGGACAAGACACGGAATATTGTGCTGTCAGTGTTGTGGTGATATAGTCACCGACCTTGATGATGCAAAGAGGAAAAAAAAAAAAAAAAAGGGGAAAAAAAAAAAAAAAAAAAAAAAAAATAGGTTAGGAATTCCCTGTCTGCCAAGTTCTGGTTCCACCGTTCCACCAAGTTCCGACTTTTCAGTTTGGTGGAAGGGAACAAAACAACCCACCCCTGCATGAGCAGAATCTTGGTTACCCAGGATACCCTGGCTGGGGTTGAACTGAACACCACACACATTAAGGACACAATGTGGAACGCAGAAGAAGCTACAACCCAGCTGCAGTGATTAAGGACAATAGGAAAAAAAAAAAAAAAAAAAGGTAAGGAATTCCCTGTTCTGCCAAGTTCTGGTTCCACTTCCAAGCTCCGACTTTTCAGTTTGGTGGAAGGGAATGGAACGACCCACCCCTGCATGAGCAGAATCTGGTTACCTGGGACGCCCCGGCTGGGTTGAGCTGAACACTGCACACATTAAGGACACAATGTGGAACGCAGAAGAAGCTACAACTCGGCTGTGGTGTACCCCCTGTAATCAAGTAGTCTTGTGCAGGTCCTTTAACTCATATCTCTCACCGCGGCCGGGTTGTAGCTTCTTCTGCGTTCCACGTCGATCACCACAGCCGGGTTACATCCAAATACAACATTTCCGGACATTTGTACATACCTGCAGCTGCAGTGCACTGGAGTTAGATAGGTGCAAATGGCTTGATGGAGCTGTGCATGTCTGTGGTACAAAGAAGAAGAAGAAGAAGAAAAAAAAAAAGGAAAAAAAAATCATTGTCCAAAAATATTTGAAAAAAAAGTGTTTGCAGGTGTGTCAAAAATTGCAGAAAATTTTCGAGTCTGGTCAGTCTGGTCAGTCCGGTAAATTGGGTACACAGGACCGGACCGGATTCACCCATCACTGGCATTAGGGGCACAGTGTGGAAAGCAAGGAACCGATCTGTTTACACAGGTTGTATAAACACACACACCTTCCTCTTGTACATATTATTTATTATTTCCCCCCTTTTCTATTACATCCAAATACAACATTTGATGCGGAAAGCAGAAACAACAGCTTGGCTTAGATGTGCGAAAAAATGTGAGAAGACAAGAAAAAAAGAAGGGGAAAAAATAAAAAGGTAAACACATCATGTATGTTAAAAAAAAATAATAATAATTAACAGGATGCCAGTACTCTCAGAGCGAACCATGGGCTGCATTACAGTTGGTGCACAGGCACCCACAGATCCCTGAACAGAACAGGGCGACTGGTATGAACACGAAGCATAGTGATAGTAGTAGCTTTCTTTGATTTGTTGGCCTGATTTAGTAAATCCATCTTGGTTGGGCTGACCAAGGCACTTATGCATAGGCTAGGAACCGTATCAGGTGAATGGATGTGCTAAAAGGACTACAATGTGTTGTGTGCTATTCTTCGTCAGGGGAGGGAAAACTACGAAAGAGTGGTTTCAAGTGTTTGAAGTGCATAGGCACATCACATAAAAGGCGGCAGGAAAGCACAGCTCATGCAGTGCACGTTGATGTGGAACGTATCAATGTAGGGTGCAAATCTCGGCCTCTTTGGATTGGGTCGACTAAACAGCAATTCTCCACCAAGCTTGTGAAAGCAACTGTTTCTGAGTATGGCGATCCTCTAGACAAGTTGTCGAATTTTCAAAACAATTTTCTTTTGTATAAGCCAAAGGTTAGCAACCCTCATAAACCCGTTGTCGTTGTGGTTGTGTGCAGCTGTTTATTGAACTTGGAAAACTACGAGGCGCTCAGAGTGCTGAAATGGGCGAACATGATAGATCAAGTCAAATGTGTTGTCTTAGCAACTACTTCGGCAGCACGGTATCCTGCAGACGTTTTCGTACAAAATGAACAGAAATTAAATACCTTACAAAAAATCTCTGAGGAATATAAGTACTCGAGGCTCTTCTTCTTTGGCGAGGAACCTGCACATCAGATGTCGACATTCATGCGCGTTGTGCCCAAATGTGCCGCATGTGCGGATAATTTCGATCACACCACGGTTAAAGGTTTAATCCTTTCTGAACTTTATTTGCAAGAATGCAACCCTCTCGAGTTACCCTGTTTCAGAAACCACGTTCCAATGCCTCGCTTCTGTCCGGAAAATTTTGTAAACAACACAAAGTCACCAGAAGTGCGTGATATACAACACCCGTTTACAACTGATGCAATTTGCTTAGAGGGACTCTCTAGCAATCCTCTTCACAAACGACCTGTTTTTACAGATAGGTAGCTGACTTCTCCCTCCTTCTTTTGCCTGTGTTTCTTTTACGACACTTAACCTCTATGTTGCCCTTCAACACACACCTCAGTTATTTTTATCACTTTCAACATATGGTGAACGAGGTCGTTAAGAGACATTCTGAGAAGCCTCCGGTATGCTCTGTTCAATAAAAGGCAAAATAAATTCAACACAGTGCAGCCATAATGAATGGGATAACATTAGATTTAAGAACATGATCGTCACGTTGAGATGCAGGGTGTGCCGCGAGCAGTGGAAGACTCTCAATGTTTCGCTAAGAAAGTGTGCTGCTTTTTATGAGAGGAAGTGTCCGAATGGACCCAAGTGCGAGCTGACGCACATCCACAGGTAAGGGGGACCAAGAGATTAACACACTACAGGTATAAACACACACGAGAGATGTGTGTGAAGAGCATCAATGGAATGAATGCTGACAATGAAGAGCCGCAGATAAGGGTCTATCAGAACAAGCCGAAACTGCAGGTCGCAGTTCCCCCACCTCAGGACAAATCGTCCATCTGGTCGAGCGACGTGTGGGAAGAGGAGTCACACAAATGGGATTTGTGGGATCGCGAGCCCTCATATGCCATGTTTGTATCAACTGCAACCAACTAGCAATTGTGACAGGTGTCACGATGGGTGACGAATGGGTTCGAGATTTTTGTTCACCCCTTTTTTCAATCCCATGATAATACAAACTGACTCCCCTTCCCTCCCCTACTTCCTCCCCCCTTTTTTCCCCGTTTATTTTCCCTTCCTTAGTTTCACATCAACACTGCCTTGTGCGACGTGTTCGATATTGACCCCCCTTTGTTTTTGTTAAGTGATACCGAAGAGAAAAAACTCTGAAATCCGGAATGCTTAGATCCAAGAATTTGTTCATTGTTTTCTTTACAAAGGACTTTGGGTCGATTTTGAGCATTTTTCCACCTGAGAGAAGTCGCTAGAAGCTTTCTCAAGAAAGAAGGAAAGAGAAGCCAATAAAAGAAGAAGAAAAAAAAAAAAAAAAAGAAAAAAAAAAACCACCTGCACAGTTGATCGAAGGTCGCGCTTATTAAGAGCCTTCCGGAGAATTACCGTCGCTACCTGGCAGTAGAACAGAAGTGCTCTGCCATAGTTTCATAACATTTATTATAGAGCCGTTGCCACAACGAGGCATTTCCATTTGTGAGTAGCTGTAGCCGTAAAACGCTTGTGATTGAATTTAACAATCATATCTCGATGCTGACAGGCGAAGCTCTTAATTTCATTGCCCCCCCCTTGCCCCTCTAGTTCTTTTTTGTGACCCATTTACCCCTCCTTCTCCATTTTTAAAATATTTTATGACGTTTTTTTCCAGCAGATGATTTCTAAGGTAAACACCCAAATGTTGTTCCCCCATTTTTTTTCCTTCATGAGCAATTTAACGAAAACAAAGATAAAAAATAAACTAGTGCAAACTACTTTAACTAAGCAGCGTAAATGGTCCACGTTCTTACAAGAGACCTGGCATTGTTTCCCGCTTTTTTATTTGTTTGCTCGACGTTTAATTTTTTCGTGTATTTAATAGGGTTTCTCGAGACTTCAGAATCCATGTGCGAACTGCGACCACACTCAGAAGAAGACGATAGTCTGACATGAGGGCGGCCGCTAGACTCAATAGAGTCTGTGCCAGTCTGGCATTTACAGCGACAATGGTAGATTTATTTTATCATGACACACATCGAGGCGTTCTCATGTGATGTCCCGTGTCCTTCTCTTTTCTCTTTCGTGTCCGGCAATCGGAAAAAGTAAAATAAGAAAACGCACACACACCACAACGAAACTGCAAAAGGGAAGATAAAAGATAGAAAATATTTCATTCTTTTATTCTAAATATTCCTGAGGTTTCTCTCTACACTTCAGCATTTTTCGTGTCTCCACTTCCCCTGCACACCACCGCCCCGCCCGTTTTTATGATTTTCTTAAAAGGTTATTTTCTGCCTTACCACACACTCCCTCTCTGTTCTTTGTCATCGTTACACTCTTTAGACAATATCACACTGTACCAGAAGCACCACAGTTCTAATATGGCTGTTTCCTTAACCTACAAGAAATTGGCAATCGATGCAGCTGTGGCAACTACTATAAGTGCAGCTTTCTTGTTCTTGTGGTGGTGTTGGCATGTGGGTTCTTATGTCGCGTGCCTCAGCATGGGCTGTATTTTGCTTGTGTCTCCGAAATGGCTTCCGGGTCTGGTGGTCAAGATGCGAATGAAGCTCCTCACAAGGATTAACGATGGGAAGGCTCACAGCGGACAGGGTATTGAAATCCCCAGCCCCGAGGTACCGGTGACGGAGTTCAAGCAGGTTTATAAAAGCAAAGCGACCCGTGGTAGGTCAGAAGGTGCTGCTCTTTCTGACTTGTTCTGGTACTTTCTTTCTCCTGGTCCGGAGGTTCATCAGGAACAAATCGAAGACGGTCCGAAGTACGCTGCCATCAACAAGCTAAGCAAGCAGCTTCTGAACGTGAGCCAGGAGAGAACAACTGAACTGATAACTAAATGCCTCACAGAGCATTTGGACAAAACCGTACCGGAAACAGGTGCTGTATTCACACACTTAAGGGACTACTACATGCCTGTGTTCGCCAGGTTCTACCACGAGGTGGTCTTTGGTGATGAAGGCAGTGAATCAGACATTGCTGACATTACTGCTTTTGCTACCAATGTGATCGAAACTTTGAAGTGGTCGTCGCTGAGGGACATGCCGCTCCGCTTGAAGGTTACAGAGTACGCCACACGCATGATCAAGGAAGGCCGTCTCCAAGCGGAAATCCCTGATGACCTCACGCTGGAGGAGGTTGCTCTGGCTGTCCAAGGTGCCTTCCTCAACACAGCGGTGGTGCAGTCCTCGGAGGCCATGGCACACGCTACGCTTGTCATGGCGTCTCACAGAGACGTTGCCAACAAGCTTGCACAGTGCAAGTCTACCGATCACTACGTTTCGCACTTTATAAACGAAGTTTTCAGACTTTATCCTCTCTTCGGCATCGCGCATAGAATCTTGCAAGATGAGGTTCCCCTCAGTGACGGGCGTGTACTGCCGAAGGGTTCTGTAGTATGCTTCAACTACCCCGCCTTTCATGGTGAAGGGTATGAAGATGCACAGGCCTTTAGACCCGAGAGGTGGGAAACGAGTAAGGTCAGTGAGTCGAACCACCTGCCGTATGGAATGCCAGGGAACCGACCGTGCCCGGCACAAAGGCTCTCGATGCTCTACCAGTCGGTGATGTGCCCAATTGTGGCAAGAATTGTGCATCCTTATTCTGTGGTAGAACACACACGCTCTCTTCCAGGAAAAGGCTTTTGTATGTTGCATAGAAATACTCCCAGGGCAGAAGTCACTGGGGCTCAGCTGCACATCGCACTTGCAAGCATGAAATTGTACGACTACTGCGATTGCGTGGTGCGCTCGCTGAGACAGTTCCTGTGTGCGCCAGTCATTGTGTCAGAAGCCATGGAGCTCCGCCTTTGCGATAGGTTTTTTAAAGGAGGTGGGGCCATGCTGCCGGCCGATCAGGTCTTCAACTGAGGTAACGCCGTCCAGCAGCAATGCATTCACTGTAATTGCATTACCGCATCAACCAGATATTGCTTCACAGTTACACTTTTCTTTCGTGTTCAAATGCTATGTCCAACAACACCCTTTTGTTCGCTTTTTCTAAGTTTGGGGTTTAGTTTTTGTCTTGCAACCTTTAAATAGGACAGTTTTTTTTTTCCCTTGATAAATGTTCCTTCCCTGCTGTTCCTCTGCAATAGTTTTCTTTACCCTTCTCTCTCTTTCCCCCCCTCTTTTACCGAATCACAGTAATAGCTTCGAATACTCTTTCTTTTTTGACTTTTCGTCCTGCAGTCGCAGAGCTTGTAGGGTTCAGTAGGCGAACTGTGCTTTCAAGCAACAACGACAACAACCGGTCCTTGAAATAAAAAAAAAAAGCTCACAGGAGGAAAAGCGCCTTTCAGTCAAATAGAAGACGTCAGCTTGACACCACGTGGTATCAAGCGACCCTAGAAGGGAAGCGCACGCGACTAGTCGTACTTAACCACGTCGTTCCCTATTAAAAAGGTTTTTTTTGGTTGATTTGGATTACCCACGTTGTTTCCTTCTTTCCATCTACCCCCGTTTTTTTTTTTTTTTTTTTTCCCTTTTCCCTTAGGCTAGCTTTCATGGGCCCCGTGGGCGTTCTCCTCCCTCATGGC
This sequence comes from Diplonema japonicum, assembly GCA_964019335.1. Lineage (NCBI taxonomy): Eukaryota > Euglenozoa > Diplonemea > Diplonemida > Diplonemidae > Diplonema > Diplonema japonicum. The sequence continues at coordinate 21,739 of OZ025678.1, forward strand.
GCAAAGGAGTACGGCCCCTGTTTCTGAATTGTGCCTCTATGTTATCCTCAAGATCATACCTAACAATTCCTATTGAAAAGAAAAAGGATAATACACTGCCTCGATAATCGTGCAACGCTCACCATCGACGGCAATAAGGCATACATAGAGTGCTGTCCTGTTTCGTGAGATGACTACCTTCATCTACCATCGACAAGACGCTGTTTTTATCTCAAGCATTTTGCCTCTTTTTCGACTTTCCTTTCTAGATAGTTATTCTTTACATCATTTGGCAGTATGTCACACAGGCCATGAAGCGTGCTTTTACAAGGAGCTTGCTGTGTGCAACCACCAGCGCAGGTGTGCAACTGAGGAGCAACACGGTGGATAGGATACAGGATTTATCAAACAAGCGTGCAGATGCAAGGCAGAAGCTTGTGAGAGAAATGAAAGACCTGGTGACTGAGACGACTAAGAAGGTGGCGGAAGAGTATAAACTGAACGATAATATCCCTGGGAACTACACGGAATTTCTCATTACACACACCGGGACTATGGATGGTCATGACGAAGAGGAAAGTACACCGATCAAGCTGAGCAGACGGGAAGCCTTCAAGCTTGCTGAGCGAGACGGACATGACCTGTGCTTCATCGAGAGAGGCCCCAACGGGGAGGCTGTCTGTCGTCTCCGATACATGAAAATCTATTCAAGAACACAGACCCACTTGAAGACCCTCGACCAGAGATCAGACATCCAGCAAAGGCTGAGAGATTCTACCGCCAAATTTCCAAGCAGCGAACACGTAATTTCCTTCAGGTACCCGGAATGGTCTTAAAACCAAATCTATCACACAGATCAAACATCGAGAAAAAGGAGGCCCGGAAAAAGGCCAACGAAGCAGTAACAACACTCAAGAACGGAAAGAAGGCGAGAATTATCATTAGGTATGTCACCCATCACCCATCACCCACCAATCGCCACTTTTAGGTTGTTTTCGAACGAGGAGCATTCCGAAGCTTTCCTCGAGGACCTAATAGGCCTTATGGAGGTATTCTGCACTTCAATGCACCATTCTTACAGGAGTGCGCTACCGAACACGATGTTAAGTTTCAGGTTATGGAGAGACAGTCTCATAAAAAGGGAGGTGGATGTCTTCTTGTTGCGAAGTAGTAGCCGACGAGCGTAAGGAATATTGATTTTGTGACAGCTTTGAAACAACAATAGGATATGACGAACATGAGATTCACAAGGGCGTTAGCTTTGCGTCAGGTTAGAGGGTTTAATGAACTTAGTTTCAATGCGAAGAAAGAGAGGTTCGGGAGGTTTTATTTGAAAGAAAAAGGCCACAGTGCCATTGCCAGCAAGTTTGGCAAAGATGACGTTGAAGACGAGGAGCTTAGGCACCAGCTGGAACAAGAACTGAAAAATACCGAATTGATGAAGAGCGAAGTGATGAACTGGAGTGACATCTTCTTCTCGTGGTATCTGTTTTACCTCTGCGGCTGTATTTCACTGGGATGTGTTGCCGTGTTGGCAGTTTATAAATACTTTGAAGTGTATGTTTACAATAAACTTGCAACGCTTTTACAGAGCAATACATATGATACGAGCGCTGAAAAATGGGACGCTGTCGAGTAAACGTAGTATCGAGGATTACAGTAAGACGGGTGCACTTGAAAGCTTGGAAATAGTGAATGCTCTCTCTAAAGTTGATCATCTTAGCGAATACGACAAAACTTTTAAAACCAATGATGTTCCGAAAGGTCTCAAATGAACCTTGTTCATTTTCGTAATTTATGTTTAGTTCCAGACGGTTACACCACATAGGCACAATAAAATGGAGGGGTTCCCAGAAGATGAGCTTTCCACTTCGGCAAGAAAACCGCTTCTCGCGTTGCTGCGAACGTGCACACTGAAGCACGATGAGTTGGGGCAGGAGATTCTTGTATGCCTTTATCTGCATATTTTTAGCACCCTTCGCAGCTTAACAAACTCCTTGAGAACCTCTTGCACCACGATCTCGTCGACCAGGCGGACAAGCTGATACAGAACACAGAACAGAACGACCCTTATCGTTCTACAAACCAGGTGTGTTAACAGCAGTAACATAAAACATGATACAGGCTGCAAGGTTTTGCTTCTACAATGGCTATGTCAAAGCAGTACAGCTAGATTACACTGAAAGCGATAATCTTCTTCAACAAGCGCTGCGAAAAGCACCTGAGAAGGCAATGGGCTTTCGCACCATCGCCACTAAACTCTGGCTGATCGTGCAGTTGTTGATGGGTGAGATTCCTGCGAGGAGTGAGTTTATGGTCAAAGGCCTGAAGAATGCGCTTGCTCCGTACCTCATGTTGACCTCCGCAGTGAGATTCGGGCAGCTTTCGAGATTTACAAAAGTCGTTGCAAGGAACACTGACCTGTTCCACGATGACCGCACTTATATGCTCATCCAGCGCATCAGGCACAACGTTATTAAGGTATACATGTCAATTGTGTTTCACACATACACAGACCGGTCTCCGCAGGATCTCCCTCTCTTACAGCAGAATATCCTTCACAGACATCTGTCAAAAACTGAACCTCGACAACCCTGACGACACCGAGTACATCGTGGCGAAGGCCATCACGGACAGGGTCATCGATGCTGTCATCGATCACGACAAGGGACTCATCTCCTCGAAGGAAGTAGGCGATATCTACGGATCGGCAGAGCCCGTTTCTGCATTCAACAAGAGGATCAGGTTCTGCTTGAGAGTGCACAACGACGCAGTGCAGGCGATGAGGTGTGATAGCAATCTTAACAACATGCATGTAGGTACCCATACACGGAACACACTGAGGAAGAGAGCCCCGAGGACCGCAGAAAGAGGGAAGAGGAGGTATGTTTTGTCATCACACCGCATTGCACATCACAGGAGAGAGAGGAGCTCGCCAGACTTGAAGACGGGATGTTCTAAAAAAAAAAAAAAAAAAGACGAAATTCTAACCTCGTCCACCCGCCCCTTTTAGATCCCGGGAGACTTATTCATTATTAGAGCCTTCTTTTTGCCTTGACGTGCTACACAGATTTCCCCCCATCCTCCCCTTTTTTTGTTCCCCTTAAGCCAATAAGTAACTTTAAAGAAGGGCAGTGAATAGTGTTCTGGGTAGGATAGAGTAGGCGGCTAAGCCCTAATTTTATTCTTTGTTTATGTGCTTCTTTTTTCGAGCCATTTGCACCAGGCAATGGGGGACAATGAGGACGCACTCCCTACGCTCATTATCGACATTGGTAGTGATATTAAGTGTGGTTATGGTGGCGAAGACGCACCAAGGAAGGTGTTTTCAGCTGTGCTTGGGTGGCCGAAACACCCAGGTGTAGGGGGGGTTATGCTGGGTGCGAAAAAGGATGTCTTTGTGGGTGACGATGTACGGGAGAGCGAAGGGCTTCTGCGGACTGTGCACCCAGTCGAACGAGGTGTGATTAAGGACTGGAGCGACATGGACAAAGTCATGCACCACCTGTTCTACTCGGAGTTGGTAGTTGCGCCTGACGAGCATCCCCTTCTCTTGTCGACTGCCCCGGACACAAGCAAAGCAGATAAGGAAAAGTTTTCGGAGCTCCTTTTCGAGTCGTTCAACTGCCCTGCCCTTGTCCTTGCTAACCAGGGCTGCACATCATTGTTTTCGTCTGGTCGATCCACTGGGCTTGTACTCGACTCCGGTGAAGGTGTCACCCATTTAACCCCAGTCTGGGAAGGTTACTCTCTGCCCCACTATATTGGAAGGCTGGAGCTTGCGGGATCGGATCTCACCAAGTACCTAGTCCAGCTCCTACGAGCAAGGGGGCTGCCGTTCTCTACCCCAGATGACTTCAGGATCGCGGAAGATATCAAAGAAAAGCTGTGCTACCTTTCTGCAGACTACTCGAAGGAGCTCCAAAATGCTGAAGTGTCGCGATCCTTCGAAAGGTTTTATAAGATGCCTGACGGAAGCGAAATCCGCCTTTGTGAAGACCGCTTCAGGTGTCCCGAGGCACTGTTCACACCCTCCATGATAGGCCTCTCCTGCAGTGGTGTGCACACTATGGTCAATGAATGTATTTTGAAGTGCGACTCGTTCATCCAGAAGGAGATGTATGACAATATTGTCTTGTCAGGAGGCAACACGCTCTTCCCAGCCTTCGACGACCGCCTCACTAAAGAGGTGCAAGCTCTCTCATCATCTGCAGCAGTCCGCGTCACTGCTTTCCCCGAGCGACGGTACGCGGCGTGGCTCGGCGGGTATGGCAGAATAACACAATAATAGGGGAATACCACTCACAGGTCGCTTCTTGCATCGTTGCCAACCTTCCCGACCATGTGGCTAGCAAAGAAGGAGTACGATGAGGTGGGCGTGTCAGCCATACACAAAAAAGCTTTCTGAAAAGAAACATACCAACCCCGGCTGTCAGAGTGCTTGTGGCGGTCTTATGTCTGCAGCACACTAATGTGTTTAGTATTGTTAGTTAAAGGGAAATCCGATTTTTGGGTAGTATTTCCCCCAGTCTTTTTTTTTGCTTTACCTGCTAACACTTACCACAGCAACCTTTTAGCGGTGATCACCAACAAACTACCAAAATGACTCGTATGTCCACCCTCGCCGACGCCCTTAAGACCATCGCCAACGCCTCCAGGAAGGGCAAGAGGCAGGTTCTCCTGAAGCCCGCCTCGAAGGTGCTTGTCAAGTTCCTGACCGTGATGCAGAAGCACGGCTACATCAACGAGTTCGAGCTTGTTGACGACCACCGTGGGAACAAGATTGTTGTGGAGCTCAACGGGCGCCTGAACAAGTGTGGTGTGGTGTCCCCCCGCTACAACATCGCTCTGCCCGACGTTGACGAGTTCACCACGTACCTGCTCCCGTCCCGTCAGTTCGGTTTCGTTGTGATGACCACCTCGCTTGGGATCATGGTATGCAGTCTTCAGCCTCTTGTAAATCACAACCACAGGACCACGAGGAGGCCCGTCGCAAGCACACTGGTGGAAAGGTCCTGGGCTTCTTCTACTGATCACCTTAACTTTGGTGTCCACCCAACCCTGCCAATCATAAAAAAAAAATAAAAAACATATAAAAAGAGTCAAAAAATGATGGGATGCGACGGTCCATGTGGCATGTGCAGAACTTCAATCCCACTTTTTTTTATTGGTTTTTTTTGTTCTTTTTTCTCTTTGCGTTTCAAGTGCAATGCGGTATCAGTCTCACAGGCGAGTAACACCAACATGAACACACACCACGATGAGTACGAGGAGTACAACGTGATGTTCCCGGAAATAAATAAGCAGAAAATACAGATGATAGTTAACAGTTCTAGAGGCGACCGAGACGAGACTCTTTACCGACTTGTGAGCATCGAGGATAAGGGGAAAGACCCTTTGGAAGTCCTGGGAATAAAAGAAGTCCTCTTGCCAAGTGCAAAGTCACCACCCACACCGTCTGGGAGGTCTTCGTCTGCATCCATGTCGCCGCCACCGTCGAACTACAGAACCGAATGGGTATACCAACCTTCATGCGAATATTGCGGTAAACAAATGGCAGAACTTGAAGTACATATGCAAGAAGCACATTACCTACAGCTTGCTGAACTGCAAAAACTTGAGATTTCTCTGAACCACAAGAGACAACACAGTGAGAGGCATCACAATATAGACAAAGAGCTCAAGGCACGCTGGGGCACCGTGATAGCTAGAGTAGTGACACCTGTTATTGAGGACAAGACCAGCTATGGGATGCGGAAAATAGCCTTGGAGAGCTTGCAGTTTTTGGTTAGGAACTTGTACCCTGGTGCTAAGGTGTACCTGTTCGGCTCTGGGGTAACGGGGTTGGCGGTAAAGGAAAGTGACACAGACGCTGCTCTGGACATCAACGATGACAGGTGCTCGAATGTTGCAGAAGAGATACCCATCCTTGATAATTTATACAACACATTCACGTCCGACCAAAGGCACCCGTGGGTCATTGCAGGGCACGGGCACGAAGATTTTGGTCTTAAAAAGATTTTGAGAACCCGTGTGCCCATTGTTGGCAACTCTCCTTCCGACGGCAGCACAAGAACAGCAGCGCAAGTATCGAAGGTGGTTGTGTATCACCCTTCCGACATCGAGAACAGCGAAGAAGAAGCGAAGATGGTGGCCACAGAAGCAGGTGTCGCATACGGTGCTGTTAAACGTGAAGGTGATAGAGCACTCGTCACTTGCACGACGGAAGTCGAGGCAGTGAAGTTCCTGACAAAATGCAACAGAGTGGAACTGAACAACAAGAAAGCACCCCCTCTTGTGTACACCACCAGGTGGGACATGTCCTGCAGGCTGTTCGGTGTACGGAATTCTAACCTACTCAGAATGTATTTGCAAAAACCGCATCTTAGAATGGCTGCTGTGGCTGTCAAAATATGGTCCAAAAAAGTGAAGATAAACGACCCTCGTGTTGGGCTGCTCTCCTCGTATGCCGTGGCACTGATGTTTGTGTACTACCTAATTCACACGAAGCAAGTAGAGCACATCGACCCGGAGTCTGTGCAGCTCGAGACGTGTCCGCAAATCCCCGACTTCATCCCGCCCCCACGCCATAACCCAGAGTTTTCGGAAAAGGTAGGTGAGGCGTTCCTCGGGTTCGTGAACTACTACGCTTGCGTCTTTAACTGGGAAGACGATGTCATCGCCATCAACACAGGCGAGGTAGTGAAGAAGCAAAGCATCGGATGGACAAGCGAGCATGCCATTCATGTTGACAGAGGAAATTCTGTACATTACTACATCAGGATCCAGGATCCCTATGAACTGGCTGACCCGACGCCGTGGGGGGATGAAAGGCCTGGTCACCTGAACGTAACACGCAAGATCACAAAACACCGCGCACTGAAGGTTCATTGTACGTTCATCAAGACTTGGAACAGTCTGAAGCTCCCCGAAACCAAGGTCCAGACTATCTTCTAGTGCCTAGCTGGATAGTTTGGTGCGCGTTCCCGCGGAGACGTCTTGCATTGTGTGCAATATTCTGCGATGCTGAGTCTTAGCATGGGACAGGCCGGGTTGCGTTGAACCAAAAACCCTCTGGGCTTCCACCGCCTGTTCGTTTGAGTGTCAGCTGTGTCTACTAGGAAAGTGCTCCACACAAAACCGCTTCCTTTGTTCGTGCATTCGTAGGCAGTAGACGCCTGCGTGCACAAACCCCCTGCTCTGAGCGGTTTGGACGTGTGGTCACGATAAGTATTGATTTTTCATGTTGCGGGGGTTTCTGGGGTTCACTTGTCAGGGCTTAAAGTATTCTTTCTCTAAATGATACACCTATTAAAAGAAAAAAAGAAGAAAAAGGAAAAAAAAGCCTCGTTCAGACGATACACAATATGACCGAGAACGAGGCCGAGAAGGAAGCTTCTCGTCTGCGAGACAAAGGGAACGACGAGTATCGGCAAGGCAAGTATTCCAATGCTGTTGTGTCGTACACGAAGTCTCTTGTTCTGAGCCCTTCGAGAATCACGTATGGCAACAGGGCGCAAGCAAACCTTAGACTCAACACAGTAGAGTCTCTTGCTGCGTGCGCGGCTGACAGCCAGGCGGCACTGGATTTGGATAAAACCTTCACGAAAGGGTACTTCCGCGCAGGGTGTGCCTTGTTAAAGCTTGGAAAAACACAAAAAAGTGGGGAGTACTACAAGAAAGCACTTGAGGAATTAGGTAATAACGAAGCTGAACCTCTTGTTGTGCAAGCACAGCAGGCCCTGCAGTCCATTGTTGAGGTTGAGAAGGGAATCGCGGATTACAATAAGTTAAAGGACAAGAGTCCGACGCAAGAACAAGTGTACAAGCTTTTGAAACCTGTTGTTGCTCAGATAACACACGATCTAGACCTAGCAGTGGCTTTCGTGACGGCAGCGTCTGAGCAAGGGCATCACGATGAAGTCATTGCACAGGTGAAACCTATCTTGGACAGCAATCCTTTCAAAGGTTGCAAAGAGCTGATATGGCACTATGGTCTTGGTTTCTACGAGATGGCGTTAGTGGACGAGGCAGAGAGGATCTTCGAGACACTTCACAGGATGGATGCACTGTATAACTCGCTTGATAAGAAGCGGAAAACCCTCGCTTCCCTGAAGGTGGTGACCGACACGGCAACAACATACAGTAAGGGCGGCAAGTTTGAATGGGCCCACATCACCCTCACCAAGGCTATTGATGACGAGAAGACTTACACAAAAAACATGCGACATGTGCTTAGGACACACCGAGCGATCGTGTCGATGCACCTCTCGAAGTACACTGATGCTATAGAGGACTGCACCGTCGCCTTGAACAACAATGCAAAAGGCCCTTGGAGAGCCAGAGCCTACCAATGCCGTGGCTACTGTTATGAGGCCACAGAGGAGATTATGCGAGCTATCAAAGACTACGAGTCTGCAATAGAGATCAACGCCGACCCACAGACACGGTCCAGGGTTGACACCTTAAGGAAGATGAAGCCAAGGCGCAAGGACTACTACGGCATTCTTGGGGTATCGAAGACAGCCACAGAGAATGATATCAAAAAGGCATACAGACAACTGGCCCTCTCCTATCACCCAGACAAGATAGCACTAGCCTCCGATGACGAAAAAGAACGCATGAAAGATCTGTTCCAGGACATACAGGAGGCTTACTCCATGCTTTCAGACCCTGTTAAGAGGGAACGCTTTGACTCCGGCGAGACGCGCGATACGATCGACGGTCCTGACACCGATCCCCTTGTTTTCTTTAATTTGGCCTGCGGGACTCTTCCTGAAGATCCGACCGCTGTGCAAAAGTGTATGTATGACACGAAGAAAGTGGCGTTTTGGTCATGCACATGCATTATGGCAACTGTTTCCTGCCCGTGTTGGTGTCCTTACTACTGCTTACAGGATAGGAACCAATATAAGTCCCAGTTTGACAAATACCAACAAGAGTACCAAGAAAAATACTCTTCTACGGCAGCATAGTTATTACACGTACAAGGAAAAAGGACGTTCGCAGTTAGGTGTTTCCATGTAAAACTTGCAACAGTAGTATTCTACAGGCTACACACACGGACGTTAAGATGGATGAGAAAGAATGGAAGTTGGTGCAGAGAAAGCGCGACTTGCTGAAGAGAATGGAGGAGCGGAGGAGGATGCAGGATATCCTGAACATGGCGGTGCAGAGCAGAGATGAAGGTGCTCAGTTAGAGACAAAGAGGGCAGTCATGCAGAGAGAGAAACGTGCTAAGGAATTGATGAAGCGGCTACTTGAGAAACACAAACAGTGCCTCAACGAACTGGAAGCACATGAAGAAGAAATCCGCATGGACCTGTGGCTAGAAGAGATGCTGGAGGTTTCCCTGCTAGGCTCCGAGTTCAGGATATGTGTATCAATGACAGCCGCCTCTGTGTCTCGGCAAGAATGTGAAAAACAAACACACGTAGAGGCCAGCACCCTCACTAAATACCAGATCAGCAACAGCCACAAGGAAGAGTTCACTCTTATTTATTTAGAAGAGAAGCTGCGCGATGTTGTTGAGACATCGCAGAACACCACTTTCGGGGCGGCCTTCACCTCCTTCACCTCAACGCTGCAACAAATAACAACTGCTGAACGAGTCAGAGCAGAAGGAGAAGAAGAAGCCTACAAACTAAGGTTAGAACAGGAACAAGCTAGGAAGGGGAAGCACGACTTGCGAATTGCCGAAGAGGCACTTGAGAGGGTGGAACATAGACTTTCCGTCGCCGTTGCAAAGCTTAATATCTCATGATTTTGTACCTCATACCAGATTAATATCTCGTGCTTTTTGTGCCTCATATCAGCTTACCAGTTCTTACAGCCATGTCATGAATGGTCAGAAATATGGGGAGCTTGGCGCACCTGCAATCTTGCTGCTTGAAAAATATCGCCGAACGCGTGCACGACGAACCGTCGACACCAGCAAGCCTTCATGGGCGCGCTTCGTGCCTTCTGATAACAGCAACATAGTTGAGATTGGTGATAGCTATGTAGTTGTAAGAGCTCACGATGAACAGACATTTGAGTGCATGGTAGAAGTCGTGAGCCTCCCCGATGAGTTTGAAGCGAAAACCCTTCCACTTAAATACCTCAGTCATTTAAAGGAGTCCACGCTGGACTCACGCAAGCGGCACCCATACTTGAGGATGCTGCTTGGCGTATCTGTCATGAAGCCCGGATACAAGCAGCAGCTGCGACGCTTCAGACCACTCCGCGAGTACAGTATCCTCACCGACTTGCAACCCGATACGGTCTATAAACTGCTTTTCAACAACACATTGGTGTTCATTCTTACAAGACCGAAACTTACGGTGAACCGCATAGTATGGGCTGGCTTCACGACTGTTGCTGTCTCGTTTGTCAGAGTGCAGCTCATTGACATCCCGCATTATAGAAATGAGATAAACCTCCGGCTGATAGGTGAAAGCGTTCTGCACGTGGCAGATCACGCACCCGAGAAGCTAGACGTGCTCTTTGAAGACGGCACCGCGAGTAGCTTAGAATGCCCTTTGCACACGGCGTTCATAGTAGGGCTTCGCAACAGCACAACATGCAATGCACAGTTCAGGAATGTTTCCCGGTTGGGCATCTTCGAGAGTTGGTCCGAGACCATAAGACTTTGCACACGCCCTCCTGTTGCTGTCGTTGCGCAGGTTGATGATCAGGAGCGTAAGATCAGCGTTTCATGGGGTTGGGACAACTGTCAGGATACATGTACAGCGCACGGCATAGACAAGTGGTTGGTACTCCTTCTCGGACTTTCTCCTGAGGTCAGGTTACAAAACCCGATACCTCACCCCACAGCAATAATGCTGCAGAAATTGGCAAACACCTCGAGGCACAGCACACGGAAGGTCAACCGCATCGATATGGCGTTCGTCGGCAAGCTTCCTGAGTCTGCAGCGGAAATAGTAAAGTTAAAAGCAGCAGGCGTTCTGTACCAAGAGGACAGAGAGGTGGACGATATGCTGCGTGCCACCACCTTCCAAAACCTCCCATCAGGTGTCGTTTTTAATGTCCTTGTGTTCCCCAGACAGAATGGAAGCTGGCTGCTTACGGAGTACTCGGAACTCACGACACCGCACCCGCTGTTTACGGAACTAAGAGGACCAGCCGAGACAACAGAGGAAGTAGATGAAGAACTGCCAAAGTCACCGCAGGAACTCTCTAATGATACAGAGTTCTCTACGAAACAGGACAGTCCCCTCAAGAGCAGCCGGCAGTCACTTTCACTGGCAAGCTCGTTCACTGAGTCCATCCGCGTGGCCAACCCGTGCCACGTCATGACACTGTTGCAGCTGGGAGAGGAGTACGTCAAGCTGTCGTGGAGCAGGGAAGCGCCCTTGGGAGATGACGAAATGAAGCAAGAAATAAAATACAAGTTGCAGTACACCCAAATCCCTACTATCCTTTCGAAGGCCTTCGACGAGGAGGAAGAGGTTGTTCAGATCGTTCCTGGCATCGTTGTGGGGACTCTGCCCTTCAACACTGTGTCAGAGTTGGAGTTTTGCACAATTGGCAACACGTGGATTGTGTCCAAACTGGAGCCTGGTGCTGCTTATGCATTCAAAATATGCGCCACTGAAAGTGGCGCGTCGTGGTTTCCCTGGTCACCAACGCTCAAGACCGAAACCCTATTGCAACCTGTCATAAAACTGCGCGAGCTAGATATAGGGAAGGCATCATACAAGGTGATGCAAGACAGAACAGTAAATGGAGGGCTACAAATCCTCACAAAGTCAATTAGCCACGCCAGCTGGAATGGAGTGGACGGCAACATAGCAGGGTGGCAGGGTGTCGATGATCCCGATGCCCTTACTACTTACAACAGGAACATAAGCCTCTTCAGTCAAGAGTTTAAATTAAACCACGGGTACCAAGTAAGAGCGCGACAGTCTTTGCCAACGGGAGAATGGGGCCTGTGGACAGTAGAGTCCCTCAACATCATCTACATGGTGATCCCTGTGAAAGTGGCTTGCAACGCGTCCATTTGCGTGATGTGGAATAGCAACCTCACAACAAAAAAGAGCGGGTTGCAAAGTGTGAAATGTTGTATATACGCAATGAGCCTTGCCAACAAGACGCAGCTGTCCGTCGAGCTGTCTTCCTCCGAGGCACGGTTGGGCCAGTATCAACTATCCGTACCTTATGACAAATACGCGATATGGATGACAGCTGTCTTGGCCTCCACTTCGAGGCACCAAGCAGCCATTCAGCAAGAGACACTCAACGAAGCCCCCGATCCGAAAGAGGCTGTTGCTTACATAGCATTTATTAGCAAGTATGACCTCGTGCTGTCTCGAGTAGGCGAGGACTTCATCCAAGGCTACGTCATGCAGACACAAGGAAAGCCGCAGAGTTGCAAGGGCCATGGGAAGCTGCAGGGGAGGGAGTGGCCCACGGTGCCGCAGGAGAACATACGTGTGTGCGATCTTTCAGTGGACACCCAATGCCAGCTGCTTAAGGTGCTCTACAAGGTGCGTTGTATGGACAGCGAGGAGATGACACTGAACTCTATGTTCGTAACGGACGTTGAGATAAGCTTCATGGATGGTGACAAGATCACGGCAGTTGAGTCGCTCGTGCCTAATAAGTATCTTGGCTTCTCAATTCGTGGTCTCCAGACAGGTAAGCCATATGTGATAAAAGCGAGAGTCCGGCTTGAGTCAACAACAAGCAAGTGGTGGACACAGTGGTCGTACAGCGTCGGATTTTGCACCCAGAAATCGCTTTCGTTAGTTAACCACTTCTCAGGCACCACATTTCTTGATGTAGGTTGGTACAGAATGAGGCAAGCAAAGGGTGGTCAAGGGTGGGAAAGAAGCCCTGTTATAGGACTCGAATGCTATGTGACCAAAGCTCCAGAAGTTGACGAGAGTGGTGTTTATAGCCATGTGCAAGAGTGGACGGTTGAAACAGAGAAGACACCAACACCCCAAATGCGCATGGCCTTCCCCACACAGTTTAAGACTTCCAACGTGGATGACAAAGATGGTATGTACGAGCTGTACACCCCAGGAGGCACGGACCCTTATGTGACCAAGCTGCATACATTGATGTATCCCTACGAGCTAGTTATTCAAAGGGAAGGTAGCACACAAACTCGGAAAGTGGTCTCTTCGTTTGACAAATGCAGCAATATGTTTAGAGACCTGCATCCACCATTCTCAAAATATCTGATCAAGATTAGGCAGAGTACTCTGTCAGGCGCCTTCACGAAGTGGGGCCAGATAAAGTGTCAGACATTGTGCGACCTTGTAGCCACCGTGCACGAAGTGGGCGAGACAAGTGTTACATTTTCATTGTGGAACGAGCCCGTGCAAAAGGCAGATGGCGCGAAACAGATCACAGAGTGGCACTTGGCAAGAGAGAATATGGTGCCCGAAAATCAGTACAGCGGCATCGTAAAGATTGAAGACAAGAACAGCGAGACTGTCTGCTGGAGGGCATTTAGCCTGGAGGCTTCAAGCTTCAGCGTTTATAAAAAGCTGTTACCTTCCAGCACGTACACAATACATGTCCAATCTTGCAAGGAGCGTTGTGTCAAAGGCTCCTGGGTGCCCCTTGCGTCTTTCTCGACACTCAAACCGAGAGGCTTCCGGCTTGCCTTCATGACTGACTCTACCATCATATTAGTTAGAAGAGACACTGACAACGACACTGTCGTGCGGCCCCTAATCGGGAAGAGCACCCTGGCACACGATACCGTCAAGACGCTGTGGTGGTTCCACAGGCCAAAGAAGGGTGTCAATGACACAGAGATCCTCATCAAGAAGAAAGGTAGCAATGAGAACGACGGAGTAAGTTATGCAGAAGGCTCTGGGAGGACACAGGTGACAGTCTCCCTTCGTGCAGAAGTCAAGGAAAAGAAGATCGATAACCTACTCCCCGATACTATTTACGAGGTTTTCCTTAAGACGACGTCCATGGGGAAATCACACCCGGGGCCCATATGCACAATGTCCTTCATAACGCTCCCTGCCATGTCTGCAAGAATACACACTCTCGGTTCATCGTTTGTTCTCCTTGAAGCTAGGAGAAACAGTAGGAGTGATGAGTCGCTTGCTTCTATGAACTACTACGCGACATGCGAACGGGAATACCTCGCTGCAAGCAACAAGCTTGACATCGCGGTCTTGCACGAGTCAGATGATGACAAAATCAATGAACTGCGAACACAAGTAGTGCGGTGGGAGCATGCTATGGCAGCGAATATGCTTGTGGGCGGGAGCCACAGGGACGCCAAAATAGACGTGCGTGTATTCGAGTCAGACGATAGTAGAGACGACATCCCCGAGAGCATTCGTGATGTGAAGAGCATTCCCGGTGACTCCAACGAGCAGATGTACTTAATTCAAAACCTGAACCCAGGTGTGCCTTATACAGTAGTCGTACGTGCTGCAAACACATGGGATCCAGTGACTGTGGAAGATACTAGCCCTCCCCCAATGGGCTGCTTTTGGGGCAGCTGGAGTGAGCTGAGGCTGTTCGAAACGCTTCGTCCTGTAATGTCCACCTTGGCGAATGTCAGTGAGCAGACATCTGACGTGGTTTTCAACCGCCCCCCCTTGCCGTCTCATCTCCAAAATGTGAAGACGAATTGTGAGTTCCAGTTGCGCACTAATGGCTGCGTCGCCAACACCACCTTCAGCGTGTCTCCGTCGGATGCACTTCCAATCAAACTGACAACTCTGCACCCCGACACCACATACTTGCTGGACATCAGAGATCTCATGGTGGAAGAGACGGACACCACACCCGCAGTTTGGAGTCCGTGGGTTGCAATGCTGCAGTTCAGAACGTCGCCTACGAGGCCTGCCTTTCCTGTGTTGTACGAGATGACCAAGGCCCATATTTCATTTTGGTGGTTGCGTGAATCGAAAAAGAACCACTGCATCGACCCAACCACGCTGTCCAAAAAGTCCAACAAAGACGCGGACTCACACTACGGCAACACAAATGTCCCGCAATCACAACTACTCAACGAGCTAGACATCTTGCGGAATAGACAGCAAGCGGACGACCCGACCCTTGTGTTGCATTGTGTGAAGCGATCCATCGAGTTCCAGAGGAAGAGATCCGCCATGAAGGCAAGGAAAGCTAATACAAAGGAAAAACAAGCAGAAGAAGAAGACGAAGGGGAAGAAGAGGAGGAAGGAGAAGAAATCATCGAAGAAGAGGGAGAGGAGAGTGAACCGTCCCTCGTGCAGAGCGATTCCATGGATGACACGCTAATGAAAGGCCAGCTACGAAAGATACCAAATCCTTGTAAGGTAGAGAGCCCGCTATCTCCGCAAAAGGCAATTGAGCAGTTCATGGACATGGATCTAGGGGAGTGCGATGTCGAGACGATTACCACGAAGGCTGGG
This sequence comes from Diplonema japonicum, assembly GCA_964019335.1. Lineage (NCBI taxonomy): Eukaryota > Euglenozoa > Diplonemea > Diplonemida > Diplonemidae > Diplonema > Diplonema japonicum. Next base: position 37,098 of record OZ025678.1, read on the forward strand.
AAAAGGAAAAAGAAAAGGAAGACGAAAAAGAAGCCACAAAAAAAGCAGAAAAAAAAACAGAAGCAAAATAAGAAACCGACCCGACTGAAGAAAGCAAAACCCCTTGGAAACCAAAAGTGGGGCCTGGAGAACGAAGGCAAAGCAACTGAAGAAGCCGAGAGTGCGGACACGGAAGAAAACACGGAAGAAGAAGGGTCCGTGGAAAGCGATCAAGAAATTTTTAACATTGCCGTTTTCGATCCACATACGAAGCCAGCTAAAAAGAAGAAGTGCAAGAAGCGTTCGAAAAAGACAAAACACAAAAAGCGAAAGGGCAAAAGGCGGAAACAGAAAGCGGACCCTGCAAGGCCCAAGGGGGCCACATCGGAACAGCATGAGCATGACAGTTCTCTCAATGATGAAGAGAACGATGTTTCTGAGGAATCGGAAAGCACCGAAGATGAATGCATTGTACCGTGTAGCAGCCCTCTGTCTGTGAATAGCGAAGAAAGTGGGAATGAAGATGAAACCTGCGAGTTAAGGAACCTGAGAAGGGAGGCCATGCGGTACACGGAGTGCGTGAGAAAGACGCGATCATGGGTCAGCGTTGCTTGGGATGGTGAAGCAGCCCTTCAAGAAAAACCCGACGCAGCAAGCATCCCACTGGCCACGCACACAGTGGCTGAGATACAGCATATGTACTCTGCAGGGTTCAGAAATTCGAGCTTAGAGCCAGAGGTATTGAATCAGGTTCATAAGCTGAATGCGAAAGACATGCGCGAGAATATGTATGAGACTGTTATTGAGTGTGCGGCTTTGCCAACGGGCACTTTCCACCGACCTATCCTCCAGTGGCACCCTGTGGGCACGACAAACCAGAACTTCGTTCGTCTAAAACTGCCCCCCGATATAAGCCCAACGACATTGGCCTTCAGGCTGCGCACACGCAGTCTTGCTTGTGCGATGTATTGCAAAAAGTACGGAGCACCACAACCGAAAGGTTCGGTGAACAGTGTGACGGTGAGCTGGAAAAAAGTGGAACCGCCTAAAGCAATCCCTGCGCTTAACATTGTTGAGATGACGCACAACACAGTAAGGCTGCACTGGATTGAGAGTGAAAGTATTAGGACACACAACCAAGTACGCTACTCGGTCTTTCTAAAAAGTTCAGATTCTAGCGAGTTTAAGGAAGTGATGAAGGTGAGGAACACCGCTGCCGTGCTGAAGGATCTGACTATGAACACGGGTTACAAGGTGACCGTCAAGACAGAGTCAGCATTCGGGCAGGGGAAGTCATGTCCCCCAATATCGTTTCACACAGCTGTGAAGGCGACACGAGCGATACCACGGTTCAATGCGAACGACGTTGCTCTCGAAGCATTTGTGGCAAAACAGTACTTCGAGAAGTCCTTCTCCAACTCCTCGCTTGACTTGGTCAAAGACGTCTTCAGCGAGACGGTGTCTGACTTCTCTGAGGTGCCCCCCGGCAGACACCTCAGGATCTTCGATGAGAAAGACGCCCCCGCCATGTACACCACACTAGGTGCGCTCGCAAGCAGGCAATACCCCGACCCAGATGTTATCGACGTCAACGACTGGCACTGGCCCTTCCCGTGCTACACGGTGCGTGACACGGTACCGCCTCCTGCAGGGACAGTCTTTCATCTAACGGAACACAAATTGCGTGGACGGCATAAAAAGCAGCAGCAGTCAACCTTCCTTGTGCCCGCCATGACCGTACCCGTGCGGTGTGAGGAAGACGCGCTCCCAGAGACGTCTGAAGTGCAGGAAGTCAAACCATTATCAAGGCCGCGGCTTAAGTCTTGCATTTCGAGAATCTACGTACCAACCCATCTGGAAGAAGTGGGCGAAGACCATGGCAACGATGAGCCTGTTAAAGCACGACTTGATAGCCCCCGTCAAATGAGCCCTGTGTCGGCTGTCGCATCAACGTCTGCAAAAAAAGTACGCTTCATGCTCCCTGAGCCAGAGGTGGCGCTTGTCACAGCGACTGACCTCGAAGCGAGTATCACGGAAAAGGATACCCAAAAGCGGGAAGAGAAGGTAGCCGACCTCCCCAGATCGAGGTCTACTACACCCGGGCTAACACCTTCTCCCACAGTTACTCCAGAAGCAAGGACAACACAGACATTAGCAGACCGCATCTATGCCATGGAGATGTGTGCGGCGAGGAAGCCTGTCACATCGCCTGTGCCACGAACGAAGGCCCACGAGAGACGCACATTTCTTAGAAAAGAAAGAGAATATGAAAACCTGCTCGCAAGCGATCACAACAGCGAGAGCAGCGATGCTTACCCAGGTTCACCTCTAAGGATGGGTTCTGTTGTGAAGAGGTGCTGCAAGACACCACCTTTAATCAAGGTATGCCCGCCGGTGGTTCTGCCAAGCAGGCCACAGAGCACGGGCGGCAGGAGGTTCAGCTGGCAAGCTTCCTTCGACCCTTACAACCCACACGGGAAGAGCCCTGAACCTGACTTCTCATTGAAAATCCGTGCTAGCTCCCTTGTAAGGGCAGACAGCGAGAACGAGATGATAAAAGATGTCGTTTCTCGATCGAGTGAAGGGCAGGGTGTGAAAGCACCGACGCCGCCTTGCGGGCCTTGGCAGCGAAAGGCTTTAAAAAAAAAACACCGCAAGGTTGCGATTCCTGCTAACTGGGATAAAAGTACCTCGTTTAAGTATGCAAAGACGTTTGTTAGGTTCACCGAAAAAACTGGAGACCATTCCGCTGACCTGTCGCAGATGCAGAACATTCCGTACCGCAACTGGAAGATCCCTCTGGAGTGGGATGTTGAAGAAAGGCTCTCCGATACCATCAACGGGGAGGACAGTGGCAGCAATGCTTGACTGTTCACATATTAAGACAATTTTAACAGTTTAATTGAGAGCACTTCAATACTTCTGTTCTTTCTATTCCTTACCCCCCCCCCCCCCCACGACATTTATAGGTACCGCGCGCTCATGGCATCTTTAATCGAGATGTTGGAGCAGTTCAAGAAGGTGCCACCGCGGAAGAAGAAAAAGGTTGAGCATCCGACAGGCACCCTTGTAGGGAAGATGCTTGGATTGAAGAATAAAAAATACAACCCGGGTGCCACACAACTGCCAGAAAAGTATATAATGAAAGGGACGGCTCCCTTGAAGCTGATGGGGAGGTTTGATGCCAGCTATGACTATGATTCAAACACGTGGCACTACAACAAGTTCCCTTTAGACAAAAAGAACACAAAGCTTGATGCCCTGTACCTCGCACACACCATTGACAGCATGGTTCAAGAGGCACGCACGGAACCGCACACACAGATTGCAGCCATCCAACAAGAGTACGCTGCTTGGGACACTGGGCTCAACGAGCTGCACAGACAAGTGTCTCATATGTGCTCCGAACGAGGCCTCATGCTCAACGAGATTCGACTGGCATTCAAGAAGCTGTTCCATGATGTTGTGTCGTTGCTTCCCATCCCAGCAGAGGCTCCAAACACACCCAGCCCACGGCCAGCCGAAGGCCACAACAGCAAAGCGTCGATCTCACAGCAAAGTGCCATGTCATGGAAGCTACCCCAGTACACAGTGCCTCATATAACGATGATGGACTACTCCACACCTTCGGAGGATGACGTCATTGACCCGGTTTGTGTGAAGAATCAAGAGGACCAAAGCGATATCGTCCCTGTAAAGGAGGAGAAGGGAAGGCGTCGGTGGACAGAGCAGGTTACCGACCAGCCACTTCCACCGTGTACCCCACTGAAGAATTGGGTGACCCAGCCACATGTCAGGGAAGCAAAGACAACTGCTTTGTGCACGCAACTCTTAATGCAAGCAAAAATGGCAAGCACTTTTGTGACACCTGACCCAGAGCACATCGCCATGCGTGCAGCGTGTATTCGAGACGGCCGTCCCATCGCTGAGCAACCCGCACCCTTGCTGCCAGATATGACTAAAGCTGCACGTGGATGGACTAACCTGGTGAATCCGCCAAATGCAGCTCATGGACGTATTCCTGCCCCTCCACCGGTACGTGCGCCACCTGCTTGTGGATATTGTGGGCAGGCGACGCGTCTCTCTACTTTACAGTAGTGATGTTGCAATTTTCCATTTAAAAATAAAAAAATCATCTAAACTACCTTTTGACGCAACCATATACAGGAAGATACACAAGATGCAAAAGTTTAACACTAAAGCGATTGTAAAACGGATGCGAGAGAAGGAGGGCCCGACAACGGTACGGGACAAGGTGTTCATGGATATCAAAATAGGTGACAGCGAAGTGGGTAAAATAGTGATCCGTCTGAGGGACGACGTGGCACCGAAAACAGCCGAGAACTTCCGGCTGCTTTGTACGGGGGAGAATGGGATCTCGCCCAAAACCAAAACGATGCATTGCTACAAAGGGATAAGGTTCCATAGGATATTAAAGGGATTTATCGTACAGGGTGGCGACATTGTAAAGAATGATGGGACGAGTGGTGAATGTGCTGTTCAGTACAACCCGGAGGGGAAGGCCATCTCAGGAAACTTCGATGACGAATCATTCAAAATCAGCCACGACAGGCCAGGGTTGGTGTCGATGGCGAACAGGGGTGCTAACACCAATAATTCACAATTCTTCGTCACGCTTGCACCCTGCACGCATCTGGACAAGAAGAACGTCTGCTTCGGAGAAGTCATAAAGGGCATAGAGGTCATGCAGGCTAGTATGTTTAAACATAATCTTGTAACAACACACAACAGTTGGTAGGCTGGAAACAACGAACGATACCGATGGGCAAGGTCCCACCGAGCCCAAGCTGCCTGTTGTCATCTCGAACTGCGGCGAGCTTCCTATAGAAGAGGACGAGGAATACGAGACGCAAGAACAACTAATGCAGCGAACCTTGAAGCAGCAGGAACAACAAGCCCAGCAGGTCGTAACTACTGTCCAGGATGCCGTGACCACAGCCCTCGTGAGGAAAAAGCGTCAATCAAACGGTAAGCAAAAGCCGGCTAAAAAAAAGAGTTCTGGAATGTTTGGGCTCGATCTCGACTCGGACTCGAGTTCTGACTAGTTATTACTTGCCGCCCTCCTCGAGCACTGTTATCACATACAGGACCCGTAAACAAGATGTTGACCGCTATTGGTCTCGCAGCTATGGTTGCGCTGTGCAGCGCCCAATACCCCACCAAGCATGAGGTGACTTCTCTTCCCAGTGTCCCGAAGATGCCCTCTAAGATGTACACAGGGTACATCGATGCAGGAGTGCCCCCCAGCGGTGTCGGTAAGATGTACTTCCATTACTGGATGGTGGAAAGCCAAGGAAACCCTTCTACGGACCCTGTCGTGATGTGGTACAACGGTGGCCCGGGTGCCTCGTCTCTGTTCGGGCTTCTCCAGGAGTTCGGACCCCTTCTGCTGAACGTTAACTCCTACGACGAGCAGTACAGGAAGACGGGTGTGCCGACACCGCAGCCCAACCCCTGGACGTGGTCCGCCAACGTTACCCTGATCTGCATCGACTCGCCCCCTCCTATCGGATTCTCTTTCTGCACTGAGCAGGGTCCCGGTGGGAACGGCACCTCATGCGGTCCCTGGACCGATAAGACTGTCTTTGCTGCCAACCACAAGGCACACGTCACCCTTTTCAACGAAATCATCCCTGAGTTCAAGCCCAACCCTTTCTTCATGTTTGGTGAGTCTTACGCAGGTGTCTATGTCCCTGGGTTCGTGAACGCTCTCCTTGACGACCCCATCCCGGGCCTGAACTTCAAGGGGTTCGGGATTGGTGATGGTTGGACAGGATGCATCCCTGCTGAAGGCAAGCCTGCCGACTACTGCGTCAACCTGGACAACGTTGGTGTCTTCGAGTACCCCAACGTCAACCCTGGGCCGTTCTACGATGTGCAGTTCTTCCACGGACATGCTCAGTTCAGCCAGGAGCTGTACAGGCAAATCGCTGCAACGTGCACCGAGCAGGAGCTCCACTCCCCCAACCTGTCGCCCGCTTGCGGGAAGCTTATCAACCAGATGAGCGAAGAGATTGGTGGCTTCTACGTGTACAACCTGTACAACAACTGCCCGCAGAACCAGCTGAAGCACGGTATCAACAACGCACTGAAGGCAAGGAAGGCCATGCTCAGGGCTGCCTCTGGCCAGGGCCAGACCACCGGTGCCTGCCCTGGTAACGCTATGCCCGACTGGCTTCTCCTCAAGGAGACCCTCACCGCACTCGGTGCTCCTTTGAACACTAACTTCTTGAACCTTGACAACGGTCACGGTTTCAACTACACCTCCGACCAAACGGACATTAGGTTCATCTACAAGAAGGCCATCGCCAAGGGTCTGAAGGTCCTTGTTTACGAAGGTGACTCTGACGCATGCGGTCTGCAGACCTCCCCTATCGAGGACAAGTTCGTTCCCTACTTCGGGCAGATCGGACTTGCTAAAACCACAACATGGAGGCCTTGGACCACAGACGGGCAGCAGCAGATGGCTGGATACGTGGTATGTCTCATCAACAAACTAACACCAACGCAGATCGAGTGGAACAATGGTGTCGCACGCTTCGTGTCCATCAGGGGTGCCGGGCACTTGGTCCCCCACAACCAGCCTGAGGTATGCCTTAAAAACATGGAAATGAATAATAATAAAAAAAATCACAGGTTGCGCGTTTCCTGCTCGAGAACTTCATCTGCACAGCCACCAAGGGGAACTGCCCCCTTCCCAAACTCGTGCCGATGTAAACATATTTAGTGAAAAACGTCTATAGGAGGATCACGTGGTCTGCCTTGCTACCAGTGTGCCTGTATTTCCGATGGCATCAAACATGAGACACATCACACCATACAGGTTGGCCATGGGAATCGACACGGGGACCACATGGAAGGCAAACTGTGTGTGCGTGGGGGTGTTGGGGTTTGTGCATGCTGCGATTGAGCAGCCTATGTTCACGCCGGTAGGTGCAGCTATCACACAGACGCAGGTGAACGGGAGGAGGTTTAGAGAGAACTTAATGGACTTGTACCAGAGGAGGGCACTGTACAGATCGCTGCCTGCTGCCTTGGTGAGCTCTGTCCCGAAGTCAATTACACATTACCACTTCCTGAACTTATACGTGGATAACTACCTACCTGGTGGGGATCTTGGGAAGGCGACTGCCGGTCAGGCGGCGCTAGCTGGAGTCTTCACAGGAGTGACAGAAACGTTCATCACAACGCCGCTGAACTTCGTGAGGTACAGGATGCAGAGGCCGGAGTGGGGATACAGGGGGACGGTGGACTGTGTGTACAAGGTGCAGAAGTCAGAAGGGTCGCTTGCGTTTTTCAAGGGGCTGGGCCCCTCCTTGTTGAGGAACCCGGTGTGCAACGGGGTCGCTTGGTATGTGCTGAAGACGCTTGATGGGGTGCTACCGGAATTCCGAGGGAAGTGGATGGTGACAGGTGCTTGTGGGGGTGTTGTGGGATCCTTCTTTTCCTATCCTTTTGAGATCCTTCGGGCAGCGCAAACCCACAACTTCGACCTCAAGGTCACCACAAGCTTCTCTTCAATCAGACGTCTCTACACCGGCTGGGTGCCAGGCGCCACACAACTCACCTTCTCGACAGCAATCATGGCCGCAATGGCCCCAAACCTCAAACCCCTCAAGCAATGGCTAGATCTGGACACGTACTGATGGCAATTGCATTTTCTTTTGAGCAGCCCCCCCCCCCCTCCCTCCCTTCTTCCTTGTTACCTTTCATAAAGAATAAGTGGGGAAAAGAGGGAGGAATCCCTGTTTCCCTCCTTTTTTTTTTCTTGTCCACACGACGTGCTGTAAATTGGTTTTTAAAAAAAATATACTGAAACTGTGCCTCTTACCGGGCAAGAGGATAAACTTCATGTATGAAGGGGGTTTTTTCTCTCTCTTTTTTCTCCACACTTTGATTTTTTTTTCTCCCCCTTTTCACTGATCTTTAAAGCAACCTCCTTTCTCCTATGCACTGTGTTGCAAAGCCAAACGAGGTTTCGAGGGCTGGTTTGGGATTCAAAAAACTTTTTTTTCCTTTTTTTCTGTCTGGAGTGAAATTAAGTTGGGGCGTAGCGAATGGAGCAAAAAAAAAAAAAGAAAAAAAAAAGGAAAAAAAAAACATCATCAGTTCAGTCTCCCTTCGCACTATGGAATCAGATACAGGACATAATCATTTTCTCCCACTCACCCACCCACCCCTCCACCCGTCCTGCCAGAACATCTTTTATCCCTAAACCAGATCGACATTTATAATTTTACCACTCTCAGTCTTACGGCTGCTTCAGTCAGACTGGGACAAACTCCCTTGATTTTGACCGCCGGTACATCAGCTATTGCAGTCCCTGTGTTAAGGGCCCATGCTGTGTAGGGTGTGTTACAAAATGTGTTGCACCACCCCTGTTTGTCCCCTCCACCATGTTCATTTTGTTCTTGTTCCTTTCTCTTGTGGTGTTTCTCCCCTCTTTTCTTGTTTGTCAAAACCTATCCTTGTGTAACCAATAAATAAAATATCCATACCTTAGACTCCTTCCACGCGTCACTTAGAGATAGGTTCTAGTCTTCTTGAAGTGATTCAATCCCTCCCCATCAATGGAAAAAAAAAAGGAAAAAAAAAAAAAAGAAGAAAGAAGCGAGTAGGGAGTTCTTTTTTTCCCCCTACAGTTTTTTTTTTCTTTCATTTCTTTTTTTCTCTCTCTTCTTTAAATTGCCGGTTACTCGATGGTCCACGATTGGTCCCCCCACATTTTTTTCCCACCCAAGATTCGTGGGCAAGCCAGTAGCAATAACTGACCAGATGACGAACAGAAGACGTTTGCCAGACGGAGTGCCATGTACTGTTTTTCAGCATTCGATGCATAGAGGAAAATGCTCTCTTTGTTGAAACAGTTTTACATGTTTCTCTTTACGACGACGAACGAACCAATTCTGCTTTTTTTTTTTCTCCCTTTTCTCTCTACTCTTCTTTCTTTTTCTTTTCTTTTCTTTTCCTTTTTTTTTTCCTTTCCCCCCGGGAAAGAAAAAAAAAAGAATTAACAATAAAAAAACAACGCATGACATACAGTTACAGATTCCTTCTTTTTTTTTTATATTATCGTTTATCTCTCTAAACCTGTATCTCTTTCAAGGGAAAGGCAGATTTGCATTTAAACAGGGGGGGAGGAGGGGGATGCATTACCGCTTCTCGCCGTCCTGCCTGATAAGGATAAGCAGAAAGAGCATTCAGTCTTAGATTGATGTGAGGGAACAACAACAAAAAAAAAAAAGAAACGGTTTTCTAAATGTTATTTTTCTACTCTATAAGGATTAATGAACTTGACTCGCATATTGACTGGGTCGGGGGAATAAAAAAAAAAAAATAAAGTAAACAAAAAAAGAGAAGAAGAAATTAAGTGAAGAGAACCTCTACCCCCCTCAGCGTGCTTGCGTGTGTCATTTGGCCAATGCTAGATGCGTTCACGCCGTTGCCCCGCCTTGTGTGCCTCAAATCTGCGCGGAGGGGTTGCCAAAGAGGTGGGGAACAGCGGTTTAGCAAACCTCTGCCAATCTTGAGCTCTTGGCACCCCAATAGTCCCTTCGTTGTCCCGTCCTAGTCTACTAGCAACCAGAGGTAGCTTCGGTCTGGCAGCAAAGGAACCGCTTCAGCAATTTGTGTTAACAATCAGCGTCTTTTCATCCCCCCTCCCCTTCCTCTGATTATATTTGTTTTGGTCTTTCGTTCTTATTTGTTGTTGTTTGCACCGCTTGATCAACACCACTACCATCAACAGGGATGGCGTACCCTGGTGCAAAGATGAGTTCGGGGAGCGCAGGCCCCCCTTCCATGGATGAGAGAGAGGGTCTCGTGCAGACATGGCACATTCCCGCCAAGCAGAACCCCATGATGAAGCACCAAGCGAGTCTCCCGAGGCTGCCAGTGCCCCCTTTGGAGCAGAGTCTCAGCATGTACCTGAACTCCGTGCGCCCCCTGTGCAGTGAGGACGAGTGGAAGAGAACAAAGGACGCTGTCATGGACTTCCTGACCAGCGGTCTGGGGGCGGAGCTCCAAGAGAGGCTGCAGAAGAGAGCTGCGCAGAAATCGAACAGCAGCTGGCTCATCGATTGGTGGAATGAGCTGTCGTACTTTGGCTACCGCGACCCTGTCGTGATTTACGTCTCTTACTTCTACCAGTTCGTGGCCGACAAGTGGAGCAACATGGTGCAGACAAGGCGTGCTGCCGGCTATGTCAAGGCTGCCCTCCGCTACCGCGACCTCGTCGCTTCCGAGCAGCTTGCCCCCGAGATGGCCGGTAAGACACCGCAGGACATGTCTATGTACAAGTATCTCTTCAATGCCACCAGAATCCCCAAGACGGGCAAGGACTACTACGCCACTTTTGACTTGCAGTGCAACAGCCATGTCATCGTGATGCGCAAGGGGAAAGCCTATTCCCTAGAGACCAGGCAGAATGGGAAGGAGCTGTCGATGGATGAGATCGCACAGCAGTTAGAGAAGATCAAGGGCATGGCAGGTGCCAGTGGTGCAAAGACGCCTGTGGGCCTTCTCACTGCGGAGAACAGGGATGTGTGGGCTGACGCAAGGGAGCACCTTGTGGCGACTGGCAACGAGAAGCAGCTGAGGGCCATCGACAGCAGCACTCTGGTGGTGTGCCTAGACGACAACATGCCGGAGTCTATCGACGCCAAGGCGAGGGTGGTGTGGCATGGCGACGGGGCGAACAGGTGGTTCGACAAGCCGTTGCAGTTCATCGTTTCCGAGAACGGCGAGGCAGGTATGTGGCACTCCAACACGACACAACATAACACAACATAACATAACATAACATAACATAACATAACATAACATAACACACCAGGATTCATTGGGGAGCACGGTATCATGGATGGCACACCTACCAATGCCTGTGTGGATTGGGTGCTGAATACTCTCGCGGTGTCCCCCGCCAAGGCGGAGGTAGGCCCTGGCGTCAACCAAGCACTGCACGCGCCTGAGGAGATCGTCTTCAAGACAGACAGCAAGAGCGAGGAAAACGTGAGGAAGGCGGCAGTTGCCTTCAAGAAGCTCATCGACGGGGTATGGCAACGACAACAAACAACACGTGACACAGCAAGAGCTCCGCGTCCTCGACTGGAAGCACTTCGGGAAGAACGGTATCAAGAAGCTGAAAGTGAGCCCCGACGCGTTCTGCCAGATGGCTATCCAGGTAAAGCAACAACAACACCTATCATACATCACATCACATCACAGCTTGCGTACAAGAGACTGAACGGGAAGTACGGTGCGACGTACGAAGCATGCTCGACGAGGGGGTTCTTGCACGGGAGGACAGAGACGATCAGGTCGTGCCACACACCAGGCGCGAAGTTTGTGGCGGCGATGGACGGGAACACTTCTGCGAAGCAGAAATACCAGTTACTGCAAAAAGCGGCAGCGCACCAAAGCTGGTACGCAAGGGCAGCGTCTAAGGCACAAGGATGCGACAGACACCTCATGGGACTGAAACTGCTTTGCAAGGAAAACGAGAAGCCAGCACTGTTCTCAGACCCTATGTACACCTTCTCTTCATCGTGGGTTCTGTCCACCTCAGCACTGGCAAGTGAGCACTTCGCTTCGTGGGGGTTCGGTGAGGTGGTGCCCAACGGCTACGGTGTGGGTTACCTTGCTAACAAGAACAACCTTGCTTTCACCCTCACCTCTCGTACCGACCTTCCCCTCCCTGCTTCTGCTTTCCACACCGAGCTCAACAAAGCTCTTTATGACATGCACGAGATGTGCAAGGCAGCCCTTACTGCCAAGATGTGATGGCGAAAACTGAAACGACGAGCAGCCACCTTGCGTGTTGCGTGTGGTCCTTGCTGGTGGACTCCTCCCCCCATCATAGTCAGTTTTTTTATTTCCGTGCAGAAAGAGAACGTTGCAATTACCTTTCGGTTTTATGTATTACCAGAACCTTTACCCCCTTTTTTTGTTCTTCTTTCCCTTTTTCGGGAAAGGAAACAAGAGTATTGAATAAAATAAAACAGAGTCGAGAAGAAAAAAAGTTGATACCCCCTTTTTTTGCCAAAGAGCTGCTTTCCCTTTTCGCCCCCGTGATGGGGCGGGTGACAAACAGGTAGCGAACCTTTAAAAAATTGCACCACCATATGCAAAAAGAAGAAAAAAAAAAAATATCATTGGTATTTTTTTTTAAATATTTCTTTTTTAAACTTCTCTCTGAGTTTGTCGCCCATTCACTCCCACTCTCTCTGCTGGTCTGCTAATTAAATTATCTTCACGAAGAAAAAAATTTAATAACACCCCCCCCCCCCTTTTTTCCCCCCCACACTCTTGTTTGCGTTTCTGGTATCTCTTTCTGATCCCCTTTCGTCATCCCCCCCCTCCCACTGAATTTTTGTTCTACTGTAAAAAAAAAAAAAAAAAAAAACGATTCAACAGAGAATGGCGCAAAAGTATGACGGTACTTGGACTCGATACTCCAGTGAAGAAGGGAGTGTTTCTGACATACTTAGGACTATGGTGCGTGCTTAGGCTTGTGGTGTATGCGTCCCAGCATGACCCGTTGGCTTCAGGGTACGACACTGCTGCATTGTTGGTGGTAGTAACCGTTTTGAAACTGGTTATCAGCATCGCGTGGTTCTGCGTGGACAATGGCAGCGGCGGGCTGCGAGGCCTGGCACAGCAAGTCAGCACCACACGGCTGCTGTTCCTCCGGTATTTCTTCCCCGCGGCATCGTATGTGGTTTATGATAACATGATGTTCTTCTGCCTTGCCCGGCTAGACCCTGTGACGTACGTTATCCTTATGCAGTTCCGCCTACCTGTCACAGGGTTTGTGTGGCAGACGGTCTTCGGGAGGAACACCACACGCACGCAGTGGTTCGGCCTTGCCTTCATCATGATCGCCTGCATTGTGCAACGAACGACTGTTCACAAGTCACAAACTCAAATCACCGACGAGGACCTCGCACGGGGCAACGCCTCATCTCTCATGTTGGGCATCATGGGGGTCGTCGTTCAGATAGCCTGCGGGGTCTTCAGCTCTATCTACAACGAGAAGATGCTTAAGAAGGGCGACATATCCCTCCACCTGCAGAATATATACATGTACACGCACTCCCTGATCTGCAACTTGGTGTACATCGTCTGTTTAAACGGCCTCTCTGCGCTGTCGCCTGGGTCCTTCGCGAAGCTGCTGAACAAGTGGGTTGTCCCGACTTGTCTCTTGCTGTCCTGCATCGGGATCGCAACCTCGCTGTTCTTGAAGCATTTGGACTCTGTGAAGAAATCTATAGCCTCTGCTTTAGAGCTGTTTGGCGATGCTGCTCTTTCATGGTACTTCTTCGCCATACCTGTGACCCTCCCTACCCTTGGGTCGGTCTTCTTGTGTGCATCAGGGATTGTGGTCTGTTCTTTATTTGAAAAAAAAAAAAAAAAAAAAACAGTTGTACTCTCAAGAACCTCTTGTCACCCATTCACCAGTATCGAACAAGCACACCAGCATGGTATAGGCTTTACGAAGTGCCTCGAAGAAAAGAAAGAAAAAAAAATACCAAATGGATACATGCGTTGTGCCTTTTCCCCCCTCCCCCCCTTTTTTTTCAAATCTCCGTTTTTCGATTTTCTAAAGCGAGAGACCCAACTGGGCCGTGTAGTTAACCAGAGAATAAAGAAGAAACAAGAGAGAGAAGAACATGGACCGCACTCCTTGAAATAAAGTATGGGGGAAAAAAGGAGGAGTGTTCCCAGGGTATCAAGTGATTAGGGGTGACGGGGGGGGCTTTTTCTTTCGAATGTTGTCCTACAGTGTCAGACGTGATGGAACAGTATAGATCTATATTTGAGGTAATGTTGCCTAAATATCTCTAAGAGGCTTTTTTCCCCCCCCCTCCCGCTTTACTCGCTTAGCCCAGAGGGAGAAAGAGACGGGGTATCGTGTGTTTTTCTCCCACTCTTCTTACGGTTTTTTTCTTCTTTTTTTCTTTATCCATTTTTTACGCCTTCAATTCTTTTCCCCCGCCACCCTTCCTCCTATTTTTAGTTGAATGAATTGGAAGGAGAGAAGGGAGCACTTTAAAAAAAAAAGAAAAAAAAGAAAAAAAAGAAAAAAAAAGGAAGAAAGAGAAGAAGAAGAAGAAGAAAAAAAAAAAAGACCCCTCTTTTTTTTATTCTTCTCTCTGATTTGCCCCTTTACCCCTCCCAGTCCCGCGTCCCTTGCTAAGAGGGTTTGATAGCATTTTCTCTGATTTCGTTTTGTATAATGTTACCCTTGCAGCATATGGGGATTATACCCTTCCAACTAGACACGGCACCACCACACCCTGGAGTACGTGTTGAAGATGATGTAGCAGTAAAGGATGTGAACGGGGGATGGGTTACACTGCAGGCGACGAAGGCCATTTCACCGGGAAACCACCAATGGGGGCTGAAGATACTGGACCAAGGTGATGGGAGCGATGGGTCAGGGCTCATGGTTGGCTTGCTGCCGAAGTTGTCACAAACAGCCTTACCTTGCACGGGGTCAAAGTACCTATCTGAGCTCGGGGGGTGGTGCATCAGCCGTGCTGGGCAGGTCTACGGTCCGTGGAAGTGCGACAGGCTCACCTTCGGCACAGGGCACGTCTTGGAATTCAACGTAGACATGGCACGTGAGGTGGTCACCATCACATCAGGCAAGGAAAGGGTCACAGGCTTTATCTCCGGCCTGCGGGACTCCGAGATCTATCCAGCCGTCTCCTTGTACTACATCAATCAAAAGGTCATGTTTGTTTAGAAAAGGAAAACAGAAAAAAAAAAGAAAAAAAAAAAAGAAAAAAAAAGAACCTGTCGCCCCTTTCCAGGGTTGTCTTTCTTTGTTCAAGTGCTCAACATTCCTCAGTTCCACCAGTACAAAGCCATATCCCCAGGACGGGCACATGGGTAGTCAGTGCATAGAGGGTATCGTCGAGGGTAGGGTGCAGCATGTGCACTACCGTGCCTTTGGACAGGAATATGCTGCGTCTCTTGGTCTATCCGGTTCTCTTCACAACATGTGGGACGGGCGGGTCTCCTTCAGGGCATCGGGTCCAGAAGGTGCCACCAACAACTTCGCCCACTGGCTGTGGAAGGGCAGCCCCAAGTCTCACGTCACAGCAGTCGAGGTGCACCCTTGTGGCGGGATGAAAAAATGAGCAATATATTAGGTGGCCGTCCTTTCTACACTTACACGTTTAAGCTATAGTCAGTTTTTTGTTGTTTTTTTTTCCCCGGGTATTCTGCTACTCTGGTTGTCCATATCCTTCTAGCTCAACTCAGCCAGCACAGGAGGCATCGGGGACTTGATGCCGCGAAGATGAGCGACCTGCGATGCCCGTTATGCAATGGTACAATAGGGGAAGGATCTCATAAATGCCTCAAAGCACAGCAAAAATCAAAAGGCGTGGACGAGCCCGTGGAGGTGGGGTCGAAAGTGAAGGTTGTAAATCTGACTACTGCCCGAGATTTAAATGGCGCGGTGGGGATGGCCATCGGGGTGCATCTGGTGAAGGAAGAGTTCAGGATCCTTGTGAAGTTCGATCCCCCGAAGCAGCACCTGGACGCCATGATGTTCAAGGAGCAGAACGTAACACTGTCCACACTACCCATCATCCCAAACACGAACCTGCATAAGATAGGATCGTACATTGTAGGGCAGGAACTGCAAAACGAGGCCCTTAATGGGCTCAGGGGGCAGATTGTAGGCAAGCAGTTCGGCTCGGACGGTATGGTAAGCAACGTAGTCGAGTTCCCGGAGCCCTGGGGGCGACTCATCGTCAGACCTTGGAAATGCTTGCCTAGTTCCCCAATGACTATCGAGGTCCCTGCTACTTCCTCTAGCAACAATGGCGCCCCCTCGCCCGAGCTTTCTCAGTCCGCGCGCCCTCTACCTGCAGTTGAGGCGTCTCCAGAAACTACTGAAAAGCCAGCCGTATCCACGACACCTGACGGCGGCGACGTGTTTGCGAAGTTGAATAGTGCCTCTGCACCAAAGCCCCTTGCCGCGCCAGACGGTGACCTGTTCGCAAACCTGACTGAATTCGAAACCGGCAAAGACGAAAAAAGTGCAGGGCTTATGGTGCAGCTTGAAGATCCAGTTTGCATGCCGCAACTTGAAGGCGCACGGTCGCCTACTCACTTCGATGACGTGCCTATCGCGAGCTTAGGGTCAATGTCAACCCTGCGAGAGGGCGAGTGTAACACACATAACAACATGGCACATGATTCTGCAAAACTTGAGAGAAAAGAATCTTCCACACTTCTAGAGAGAAAAGAGTCTTCCACACTCTTAGAGAGAAAGGAGAGTTCTACAACTTTTGAAAGAAAGGAGTCTTCTTCTACACTTTCAGAGAGAAGGGGGTCTTCGCTCTTAGAGAGAAAGGAATCTGCTGCACAATTAGAAAGAAACGGGTCGCAGGTACTTGGATCTGAGGCGGGCCGCGAGACTCCGCAGCGCCAAAGAACGACAACCCTGCGCAGGCGAGCAAGGAAGACCACTGCACAGACACCCTCGGCACCCTCCTTGGCACCGGACAGCTTGCATGAGTTTCAGTCCAACGCATCACATGCGGGCACACCTTCAGTTGACTCTTTGCAGCAGAGCACACACGAGAAGGACACACTGGCGGCGTTTGTTTTATCGAATGCTTGTAAAAAGCTTGAAGACCAGGGATCTGTGGCATCACAGGTGCAGTCCCTCTCTGCTTCGTCAGACGGGAAAGACAAGAAGTGGAGACCCTCGAAGAAGATGAGCAGTCGCTCCAACGCGTCGACGTGCGGCCTCAGCGGGAACGATGACGACAGCGTGAAGGCCCTCACCGTGGCAGAGGTGCTGCGGGTGGGGCGCGCCATGCTCGACGAGTACCTCACGAACTGCTCGACACTGCAGGACGACGTCAGCATTCTCGTCAACCAGAGCACAGACGGCACACCCCTCATGCACGCTGACATGCGGCTGGTCTCGGAGGCGCAATGTAGGCAAGTCGCAGAGCTCGATGCACGCATGCTAAGCATCAACAGCAGCTTCCAAGCAAACGTAATGAAGTTCCGTACTAAATACCGCCATGTGACACCCACGTTCGTGGACACTAGCTACGTGGAAGGCCAGATAGTTAAAGCAACCAGAGAGAAGGCAAGCTTGGAGGAATCGCTGGCACAGTCGAAGCTGCAGAAGAACAACATCGAGATGTCCATCGAGGAGAAGACTGAAGCCTTGCATAAGCGACAACAACTAGTACAGGGCGAGCTTACCAAACTCGAGGACGAAGAGGAAGTTATGACGGAGCAGGCACAACAGCTCAAGGACAGGATCAGGGAAATCCACGAGAGACTGGAAGCAGTGAAACACGAGTCGTCGCTGCTGCTCAAAGAGCGCGAGATGTCACTTGCCATGCTGCATGCGGAAAGGGCAGAGTCAGAGGCGAAACAACGCAATAATGAATTGGAACTGAAGAGCAAAAACCGAAAACGAGAAATCTACAAAACAAGAGTGCGAACAGCGAAAGAAGAAGCAGAGCGGATGCGAGAAGGTCTCGCAGGGACAGCGTCAATGCACGAAAGGGCAGTTGCTGAACAGGACGCAAAACGCAAACTTCTGATCAGCAGGAACAAAATGAAATACAATGTGCAAAGAATAATAAAGCAACTGAAGGAAAGGGAGAAGCAGCCAGGGGCCGTAGCAAAGGAAATGAGAAAGGTAGAACAACGTGCTGCCGACATCAAACGAGAACTGCGCACATTGGTGACAGACATCGAAGAGAGGGAAAAGAAGGTGGGGAAGACGGACATTGGCGAGCTTGAGAAGATGAAGGTGGAAGCGGTCAAGAGAAGGGATTTCAAAGAAGCGAAGATCGCGAAGGCAGCCTTAGAAGAGGTGGAGAAGATGGAGAAGGAAATGGTGGAGATGAAGCAGAGAGTGGTAGTGGTGGAACAAGATATTAAAGTTTGTGAGCAGGAACACAAGGATCTTGAAGATAGGCTCAAGGAAGCCCAAGAACAAGCAACAACGACGCCTACTCTTATCGAATTGTTCATGAACTGCTACGAAAACTACCAGCTAACTAAAGACACCCCTGTCCCCTTACTCCACAAGACACGTGTCTCTCTCGCTGCTGCCACCCACAAGCACTTCGCCCATAAGTACCCCCCCGACACATTGAAGTGTTTAGTTAACGAGGCACAGACCCTCTTTCATTCTATCCCTCAAGCCTAGTACACGAACAGATGACTATACTATGCTCAGCCCTACTTCTTGCTCCCACCGTCGGCACTGATTTACTTATAAAGCGTTAGAAGCTGACTGCTTTCCTTCCCCTGCTTTATTTTTGCGTGGGCACATGTTCGCATTAACTTTACATTCATACTGTACGGGTAGCAGGGGTAAATTCTGAAGAGGACATAAAGAAGGGGGGAAAAAAAGGTAAGGATTCGTTTGGCTAGAGCTGGGAAAATAAGGCTTTTCAATGCCCCTCCCCCTCCCCCTCTTCCCCGACGAAGCACATACATGTAGCGTAGCCATTCGGGAACCAAAAAAATAAAAAATAAAATAAAAAATGAACAGATTCCTTGAATTAAAGTGGACTTATTCTTCGGTTGGCTGTCGGAATCTGATTGTCAGCCGCAGGGGAAAAAAAAAGGAAATAAAGTCTACAATTTTTATAAATCAACAACATTTTTTTTTATAGTTCTTACCGCCCGCTCCCCTCTTTTTCCTTTTTCGGCTTTTCTTTTGGTTTTGTTTTTGGCTTTTGTTTTGTGCTTTTTTTTCTATTGTAGTTCTCCACCACCTGTCACCCACCACAGCAAGGCCAGCAATGAGCGACGCCCAGGAGGGGACCGATGGTCTGGTGTTCAAGATCGGCGAGAAAACCGAGGAAACAGGTAAGCATGAGGCAACGTTGAGCCCACCTGAGTCGGGGCGGAAGCGGGTGTCGCCTAATAGAGGGAGTCTGAAGCAGGGCAATATCGTAAAGCCGGGCGCACACGTCCCGACGGAAACCCCTGGCGCTGCTGCACCTAGAGGAGTCCGTCTACAGCTGCCGGAGGGGGCTGAAAATGCTGAGGCAAAGCCTCCCCCCCCACGGAGAGGGAGAGTCAGGGGTATGAGCGCAGTCAAAAGATTCCAGGAGGAATACGTGGAGAGCGATTTCCTGGGAGATTTGGATAAAAAAGCGCAGGCTAAAAAAGGGCAGAAGACGAAGGCCCCGATGCCTAACATGGTAGACCTGTGGTCCCAAGTGTCTGGACTGAAGGAGGAAGCTTTGGTTTTGAAGAAGTCCGAGGCAGAGCTGAAGATGGAGACCGACGACCTACGCCACGTGATCAAAGGCATGGAGTGGAAGATGATGGAGATTAAAAACAACGCATTGAAGACGCTGGAGAGGCAGGAGATGAGCGTGAGGGAGGGGATCGAAACAAACTTCTGTGACCTAAGACTCATGTTGTCCCTTCTCATGCACGACACCGAGCCTGCACTCGAAGAGGAGGGACACCACACCGTTTTGAAGAGGAGCGCGAGTGTGGTATGTAATAACAATAAAGTCACACCAGTCACTCACCAACAGGCGGTCCCTTCCACGAAGAAGGAGATGAACGAAGCACTGCTCCTTGAAATCTCCAGAAGGCACGAGCTGGAGGAGAGGCTCGCAGCCGCCGAAGGTGAAAGCTCCAATTTGGAGCAGGTGGAGCTTGTAATGGACACACTGGAGAGGACACAGCATGAGCTCAACGAGGCGAAGGACCTCGTCAGCACCTTGAAGAACACTGTCCTGGAGAGGGAACAGGAAATGGGCGACCTGGTATGCCACTGCAGTCCCACAACGTTCACAACAGGCGGCCATCCATGCACAGAGCGACGCAGATGTCTCGAAGCTAGAGATCGAGATTGTGATGAAGGACTCCACCATCAGCAAGCTGAAACAGGAGTTGGCAAAACTTAGACATGATACGGAGGGCATTGCAGAAGATAAGAAGAAGCTGCAGGACGCACACAAGAGGCTTGCAGAGGCTGAGGTGAAAGCAATCCAGTCAGCAGCCCAAGCAACAGTCGTGGCTCAGGCCTTCGAATCGCAATCGCCTCTGCTTTCACCCAGGTCCGCACGCTCCACGCTGTCCGTGGCAGATACCCCTCGCTTCAATACCTCACCTCGTGGGGGGTACTCTAACCCCTACTTGAGCCCCTCTACTTCCTCCCCAAGGTGTGGTTTTCTTTGGGAGGGAACACAATGAACAAACAGGTTTGGGACATCAGGTTAAATGCTATATGCGAAACAAACAGGGCAGCTGGCCTGCAAAAAAGAAACTTTTATACCCCCCCTCCCACTGTGTACTGTGTTCCCCCCCCTCACCCTCCAGTTAGTTTCCATTCCCCCAGCGTCCCTACCTTTTTATTCAAAGTACGTGCCCCCCCACCTTGACTGCATGCTTGTGCGATTTGTTTTTTGTTTTGTCTTACCCACCCACCTGCATCCCCGCTTCGTGTTTTTGTGTTTCACCTCCCAATCTGTCTTTCTTCGGAGAAGAAGGAAAAGAACGACTAAAGCAACATAACAAGAACGCCCCAATGTGGTGGCTGGTCCATTATTCACTATTTCTGTATCCCCTTTTTTTGTCAAGGGGTGAGTGGCGTGCGTAAGAAAATGAATGGGAAAAAAAAGAAAAGAGCGGGGGGGGGGGGGGGGGAAAGAAGAAGAAATGAGGAAAAAATATTTTTAAACATTAAACAGATGAGCCTTTCACTTGATTTTGATTAACTTCAAAACGCGAGAAAAAAAAAACGAAAGAAAAAAAAAGCAGGCCTTTTTTTTGTTCCTATTTCCTTCATTTCTTCTTCTTTTTTTTTAAGTTATGAAAGTGAAGTGGGAGTGGGCAGCAGTGAAATAAGACAACCACCACCTTTTTTTTTTTTTGCAAGAGTCAGTTTTTTATTTGTCTGACAAAACGATAACAGTGGTGCTGTGTAGGTTACAAGCGTTCAGATTTGTCATCGTCACACCCCAACCGGCAGCTCCTCTTTTAGAGGATCTGTTCGAAGCCGCCTTCTCCCTATTCCCCGAAGCCACTTTCTTTCATCCCCAGACTACCCCCCCTATTTTTCTTTTTCTTTTTTACCACACGCTTTCCTTTTCCTACCCCGTCCTCCGTATCCTAAAGCTCAAAAAAAAAAAAAAAAAAGAAAGAAAGAAAGGAGAAAAAAGAAGGAAAAAAAAAAAAAGCTGCTATTTCAGCAACAGTGAGCAACATTCCCTGTCAGCTTCTGCCAATACTATTGAATACATGCCACACAGACCACAGGGGTACTAAAATGCTGACTCTGCCCGTCCTCGGTTTGCTCAGTGTGGTAGTTGCGAATAAAGGTGCCTGTGATCTGGAATGCGGTGGTTTTCTCAGATCGTGGCCTACTCTAGAGTGGGGGTTTAACGAAGGTCCTAAGTCGTGCGAGTTCTGTGTTTGTGTTGGGAATGTCCTAAAGTGCTTGCCCGTGAGGAACCCAAACTGCGTGCCACGGCAATGCCCTGTACCTCTTGAGCCAGCTCCGTATTGCAGGAGAGATGTAATGTGTGGACCACACAAGGAGTGCCCTAAGGACAGGATGTGCGTCTTGTCCAACGTGGGTGGTACACTCGGATGCTGCAGGCAGCGCATTAGGCCTGACGTGGGTGACGTGTGCAAGACACCCCTGTACGACATCTCCGATACCTGCCCAACACAAACAGTCTGCAAGCCTGACCTCAAAGGAGTCCATAGATGTGCAGCAACAAAGTGCTACGAGAGACTGCCCTGCACCGATGGGCAGTGCCAAAAAGACCACACATGTCAGCAGGACGACGTCTGCCCAGATATGAACTGCCGCAGCTGCTGCATCGAGACACGCATCTGCACGTCGTCATCCGACTGCACCGACTCCTTCTGCAAGCTGCACGCCACTGCGGGACAATGCACTACTTCCGGCACCTGCACGGCGTATGCTGCCATCGGCGATGCCTGCCGCCACCACGGCGTGGCATGCCAGCAAGTGCTCTGCAAGCCGCCCTTCAAGTGCATCGACGGCACATGTGCCAATAGTGAAGTCTGCTGTGCGGCTGCTCCACAGTGCAGGGAAGGTTACTTCGAAGATCGATGCACAAAGGAGGAGGAGGCTTCGGGTGTGTGCCAAGTGCGGACCATGTGCTGCAACACCATAACTTGCAGAAAAGAAGAGTGTTCTTACGAGGGGAAAGTGTATCAACACGCAGAGGTGATCAGGCTGCCTGGGTGCAGGGCCTGCGCATGCTATCATGGTTCGATTGACTGCGTGGAGGGGTGCGCGGAGGACGAGATGTGTGCGAATGAGATAGACACCACAGGTGAGTGTTCTGACACGAAGGTCTGCAAGCCTTACGCCAAAGAGTCAGAGGCATGCATTGAGTCCGGTTTGCTGTGCGAAAGAAAAATATGTGGACCCGAACTGACGTGTGTTGCGCATGAAGAAGCCAGCAACGTGGGCAGCTGCGTGGCAGACGTTGTATGCTGCCAGGCCTACCCGAGGTGCGGGAGGTATGTACAGGACAGCACTTGTAGCCAAACTGAGCTTGCTTCAGGTGCATGTGTTGTAGCTACGGAATGCTGCAAGACGATAACGTGCAGGCAGAAGTCTTGTGACTACGAAGGGCAGGAATACCCAGGTGGGGCATCGTTCTCAGCGGGGTGTTCCATGTGCACGTGCACCAACGGCATGATCAACTGTGACGGGTGCACAGAAAGACAAACGTGCAAGGTCAGTGTGGATGCTGACGGTTCCTGCAACCAGGAGACACGTTCCTGTGTTACCAAGAGTGCCGTCGATGAGCCCTGTCGCGTGGCAGGGGGGGATGAGTGCCTCATTCAGCCCTGTCAGGAAGGCCTCACCTGCGTTGTCACTGAACCCAGGACACTGGATGGTATCTGCAAGGCAGATGTCATCTGCTGTGGCACCCCGCCCGCCTGCCCCGATGATGGTCCTCCTAGGCCGTGCACCCAGATGGAGATCGATGCGGGTGACTGCAGGATTGTCAGCAGCTGCTGCGAAGCAATCACATGTCCCAGAGGTTAGGTTTGGTAGGTAGTCTTTGGTTTCCATCAAAGACGTACCTCTTATATCGCTTTTTGTATCACTCTAGGCTGCTTTATATGAAACCACAACAAATTTACTTGCTTGTCTCTTCTTCAAACCACCGAAGCCACCAAAAGAACAAAGTCATCGCAAAGATGTGTCTGTGGCGATCGTCGGTGGTGGCCTCAGCGAGCTGTGCCTTCTCTCAAGAGCTGCTTGTGAACAAGGGGTGGTCAGAAATACATACCTGGGGATGCCACGCTCCTCACAAGCTTGTTCCCTAGTGCCTAGAGACGAACAGAACCGCTTTGAGGGGTGTCCTCGACGTGCTGGGGGATGTCGCGCACTGCAACACACCTGTCTGTGAAGGAACTAAACTTCGCAGCCGACTTAAAGGTGCATGAAAGACGGGACTGTTCATGCCAAGGCGTTCGACGTGGTTGACAGCAGGTGCAGGCGGGGAGGGGGGTCAGGCGGGGAGGGGGTCGGGAGTACGTCTCAAACAACGAGTTCAACAAGGCGGACCACTTCGCAGGGGTCTCTACCACGGTGATGAACTCACCAGAGGAGACTTGTCCTGGCATCGTACCCTTAGTTAAGGAAGGCAGCGTGATCTGTGTAGGCCACGCCCATCTAGTGCAGAGGTTCGCGGCGAAGAAAGAGGACAAGGCGACGTCGGTGTACTTTTTCAGCGATGCGGTCACAGAGCAAGGGTTCTGTACTGAGGCTGGAGAGGCGTGCCCGTTTGAATACGGAAGGGGACCCTGAGTACGAAAAGCTCGTGAAGTTCATCCACAAGGAACTGAACAAAGCGGGGAAGGCGAAAGTATTTTGCGACTGTGTCGCTGTGTGATGTGTTCTATCTACACAGTGCTTGCTGCTTCCACATGCAACAAGGGCTACGTCAGGGCTCCCTTACACCAACCCGCCTCGCGCCTTGAGGGGTTATGCTTACTTCACAAAAGACGCGTGAGCATTGGGAAAACCTAATTATTTAAGAGGGCTTGTATCACGAGTCATCGCCCCACTGAATTTTAAGAAGCAAAAAAAAGAGTAGTGGTAGGGACAACATGCAAAAAACCGACTCTTTTTCTTCTTCTTTTTTTAACTTCCGTCACGACAATGGAACTCGCCATAGACTATGGACTATGAGCAGACACCCGCCGGTACTCATAGGTCCCTCGACGACCAAGACCTGCCTACGGAGAAGGCTGCAAGGATGCGATACATCTTGGGTCGCTTCCAGAAATGCTCAGCACGATACGATGTGGAAGGTCAGCCTTCCCCGCCAACACCAAATCGAGGGTGCATACCCTTCGACATCTTGGGGGCCCCGACGGCACGCGGCTACGACAGGAGACCATTCTCCTCGAGCCAAACCGCCCCCTACCTAGCACGACTCTGTGTAATGTTTCTCGCCCAGATGCGTCCATCTCATCGCGACAAACAGCCACCGCAGGCACCAGATGCAAAGAAAGACGTGTAGTCATAAATAATAATTTTTAAATGGTTTCTTCTCCCCCCCCCCCCCCTCTTTTTCACCCAGCTTATGCTGAGCGTACCGGACTTTTCCCCCTAGTTACGAAAAAAAAAAAGATGGAAAAAAAAAAAACGTTCTTGCTTCCTTTTAAAAAAATCGGCTTTGCTTACACATGTTTTTATCGTGTATCGCTGCACACGGGGGTTCACACCTCTTAGATATCAGTACACCCGGCTTTTCATTTCTTCTTTTTTATTGTCCGCCCATTACAACGAGAAAGAAAATAAGGATAACAAAAAAAAAAGAAGGGAGAAAAAAAAAAAAAACATGGCGAATCTTGTAACACTTCGAAAGAGGAAGCTAAAGGAGACTGACCCGGTCATGAGGGAGCTGAGAAAAGCACGCAGAGGCGACGTGGTGAAGATAAAGGCACATCTGCTGAACGAAGAGAATCAAGAGAAGGTGAGGCAATACGCGGAAAAGTGCAGCGATGTAAGCATCTTGGACGTCCAAGGGAGCATTGGGATGTTGGGGTTTCAAAGACTGTCACCTATGATCTGTGACCATGTCAGTACCCTGAAGAGGGTGATGCTTCGAGCAAACGACCTGCGCGTACCCGCCGTGCTGGACTTGGTGAGAGCATTGAACTTACCTTCCAACAAGACACTACAGCTGCTGGACTTGTCGTCGAACCCTATTGGGAACGAAGGGTTCAAAGTTCTGATGTCGAACACTCTTCACAACGACACCCTGTCCGCCCTCCTTGTGTCCAAATGCAATATTTTTGATGAAGGTGTTGTTTCATCTCAGCCGTACATCGCTCACAAGACGCTGCCCAGCTCGGGGCGTTTTTATCTCAACCTCTCACACAACATGATCGGGGCCAAAGGGCACACCATCATTGCCTCTTCGCTTCCCACTTGGATGTCCCTTTCCCTCACACGCCAACGCCCCCCTCTGCTCCTCCCGTCCAGCCCCGTCAAGTCCCCGCCAAAGCCTGTCCCGGCACCTGACGACATGGACCTTGACAAAGACGATGCCTCGTCTTCGTCTTCGTCTTCTTCTTCTTCGTCGTCTTCTTCAACCTCTTCCACCTCTCAGACCCGTCGCAGATATGTGTCTAAACATAGGCCGGCCATGATCCCCACCAGACCCGTGTGCCAGCTTGTTCCCGTTAAGGTATAGAGAGGAGGGTGGTTGGGGGGGAAAGTAATAACACAGATGAACAGCGGGGCCACGCGAATGACTGTCTTCACCGCGAACCCGAAGCGGCGGCTGTACGTTGCTGAGGTGTGAGACGAAAGGAAGAGGAAGGGCGGAGGAGGAGGAGGAGGAGGGAGGGAAATCGAAAAACACACATTCCACCCACCCCTCATTAAAAAAATTGGAAAACAAAAAAAACAAAAAACCAGTGTTACATCATTAATTATTTGTCATTCACATTCCACAAGTCATGACAGCCATGGGAGGACACAAGGCATGGGATGTGGTGAGCAGTGATTCCGATGAAGAACCAAGGGCACCGCGTAGCGGGAGGGTGGAACGGAGAAGGAAAGTAGGGGAGGAAGGAAAGCTGATGGAGTTGTTGAAGTGCGCTGGTGAGGCGATCGCCAGGCTGCAAAAAGAAAACGATGCGTTGAGAGAAGAGAACGAAGAACTGAAGGGGAGAAGGTGCAGCGATGGCACGGCAGAGGCAGTGGAACAGGCAATGACCCTGAATAACATGCTGAGAAAAAAGGTAGAAGAGCTGAAGCGGAAGAACGAAAAAGTAACCCGCTTGAAAGAAACCATAGAAGAGCTGACGGAGGAGAACAGCGAGGCAGTTAGACAGATTGCGCGTCTTAAGCTACAAGTGCAAGAAGGTACCACGTCAGCACCTGTCCTCTCCTCAAGAGTGGTCCGGGCATATGCCCCACCTCACTCCAAGGAAGAGGCCATTATCAAACGGAAGATTAAGGATCTTGACCTCCCCTTGGAGAGGGTCACTTCTACCACTTACACGTTGAATGCAAGGAAGAAGATATCGCTGACCACCAACCCTTCCGGTACCGTTCTTGTGAGGACGGGAGGGGGGAATGAGGAACTTGAGTCGTTTGTGCGGAGGACGCAGCGCTCGCTTTCAGCGCCGAAGAAGAAAAAAATCGAGAGATAGAGAGCTTTTTTTTTATTTTTTTATTTTTGTGCGCAAGGAAAATTAAAAAAAAAAAGGCATGATTTGTCTTTTTCTTATTCTTTCTTCCTCCTTCCCCCATCGTTACGTGGTTTCTATTTTTTTTTTAAACCCGGAAAGAACGAGAAAAAGAAATACAAAGAATCGGCCGCAAGCAAACAAAAGTTCTTTTTTTTATTATAGAAAAAAAGAATTATACATTGACACGTCTATAAAACTCAAAGCATTTACAAATCACCAAAAAAAAAAGTGGAGTGGAAATTAAAAAAAAGAGGAAAAAATCCATTCCATGATTTGTCCACCCCCCCCCCCCCCCCCCCCCTCCCCTGACCTTTCTGAAATATGGGCCGTTGCTAACCATTTCGTTTCCTATCACATAGTGAATTTAATTATGTTCGGGTGATGAAGGTTAAGGGGAGATGCTGTTAAAAAAAAGAAAAAAAAAAAGAGAAAAAAAAAAGGGATGTGCAGTGCAAAGTTTTTCTAATTTATTTCACCTCATCCGTTTTTTTCTAAATTATAATTTTTTTTTCTTTTTTTTTTTCAAGAACCACAAGAAAAAAAAATGAAGAAAAAAAAAAAGTGATACACCCTACTAACCGGAGGGGAAAAAAAGGGGACATTCCCTACTTTATTTTATTCTTGTGGAAATTATATGGATTTGTCCTCGAGCCCTTCCCTGCTGCCTGGCTCCAAAAAAAGAAGTCCATTCCATCCACTTTTATTCTTTTTCTTAACTTGAGTCTCCTCTTCTTGCAGGCAAAACACCCACAAGTAAACTTGTCTATCTCCCTCTCCTTCTTCTCTACTACACTTTTGAGTTTTTTTTAAAGGACGAGCCTTTGCCTTGTCTAAACTAAAGGGACCGTTAACATTGTATTTACATGTCAACTTCTCCAGTTTTTTAACAAGTTCCTCCTCCAAAAGGGGTCACAGTAGCTGAAATAAAAGAAAAAAAAAAGGACGGGGAGGGGGAAGAGGAGCGGCCAAAAAGCAACCTCTCTCCCACCCCTCTCCCTCTCTTTCCTCTCTTCTCTTTCTTTCTTCTGCTCCGTCCCATTTTGGAAGAAAAGAAAAAAAAAAAGTCAACAAAAAAAAATCACTTCTCTCTACTTGCAAATATTAACAGAGTGACCTTTCTGTTGTTGCTGTTTGTCTTTTTTTTTTTTTTTTTTTTTTTATTTCTTTATACCCTGAAAACGAATTGGGGAGAAGTGTTTAGATGGAGGATGAGAGCGGCTAAGCTTTTTTTCTTCTTCTTCTTGTTCTCTGGGGGTAAAAGAGAAAAAAAAAAGCAGAAAGAGGTTCTGCCACAGCAAGGAAAAAACAAATACAAAAGGGACAAGGAAGACCAAAAGGGGGGCAGGGAAAGCGGAAGAAATGAATAGAGTGGCAAAGGGGACACATTTTCTCTCTCATCTACTGTGTTTTACACTTTTTTCCCCCATCTTTTTCCTTTTACCACCATTACCCCCTTCTTTATTTTTTCCCCCCCTTCCCCTACAGGCAGGGCGGGCGACCCCCACGCGATATCAAAATGGGTGAGACGGAACAAATGCACGCCGCGCTGCTTAACAGCTTCAACCCGAATGCGCAGCTTAGAAAGCAGGCGGAGGACTTCGTGATGCAAGCATCCAGCATGCCGGGTGCGGTGAAGGCCTTCTATGAGATCGCAGCGGCAGGACACGTGGAGGTCCCCGTGCGCCAAGCGGCCGCCATCCGCCTGAAGAGAATCATTGAAAAACACGATTGGAACTCCGAACAGTCGATGAAGATAGTGAAGGAAGAGGAGAAGACACTCATGAAAGGCACCATCTTGGAATGTGTGTCCAACGCCCCGAAGGCCATCCAGAAGCAGCTCCTGGAGGTGGTGCGTCACATCGTGTCGTACGACTTCCCTGCAAAGTGGCCCACGCTGGGCAACGAACTCGCCGTGTTCCTGAAGTCCAACAACATGGACAAGACAGTCGGTGCGTTGGCCATCCTTCGGAAGCTTGTGAAGAGATACGAGGCATGGGGCAAGGAGCGCCGTGCTGCAGAGGTGAACGACGTGACAGGTGCCTTCTTCCCCCTCCTCGTCGACATGTTCGAGCACGTCAACAGGATGGGCCCCAACGCCACGGAGAGCGTCGCGGAGATCCAAAAAACGCTTCTCAAAATCTTCTTCTCCTCCAACTACAACGAGCTGACATCGTGCCTAAAGGACAGCCCTGAGCTCCTCGACAAGTGGATGACCTGCCTCCTGTTCGTCTTCAAGCAGCCCCTCGACCCCGCCTCCCTCGACGAGGACTCCGCCGCATGGAAGGCCAAGAAGTGGGGCGGCTATGTTCTCAAGTCCTTCATCGAGAAAGGCTGTGGACACAAGAAGGCCGACAAGACCTTCGTTCAGAAGTGGTACTCCAAGTATGGTGTCCCGCTGGTGGTTGCGTGTGCCGACCTTCTGGAGGTGACACGCACGATGAGCATGCCGCAGAAGACCGCGTGCAGGTTGATTTACTGCCTGCAGCTTGCGTTAGGTGTGCAGGCCCTTCACACGCCTCTTGCCCCGCGACTCGACCAGCTTGTTCAAGAGATCCTCTTCCCCTTCCTGTGCTTCTCTGACGATGACTTGGAGTTGTGGACAAGCAACCCCCACGAGTACACCAGAAAGAGCCACTCCGTCTCTTTCGAGTCTGACTTCTCCAGCGCCTCTGTCTTTTCGATGACCTACGTCATCAACTTGTGCACGGCAGACGGGAAGTACCACGACAAGAACACTATCTTCCGCTTCCTGCAGTTCCTCGACAAGGTTCTCAACGAGACCACGAACATGGCCGACCTTGTGCAGATGAAGAGGCGCTACGGTGCTCTCATCTGCATCGGGGGTCTGCGTTCTGTGCTGCTGGGTATCCCGACGGTCAACAAAACACTGGAACAGCTGGTCGTGACACATGTGTTCCCTTCATACACCTCGCAGTTCGGGTTCATGAGGTGCAACTCCATCTGGGTGGTGTCGAGGTTCTCGAAACTGCAGTGGACTAGTGCCGAGAACTTCAAAACCGCACTGAATGCGAACCTTGCAATGATCAGGGACACCGAGATGCCTGTGCGGATCCAGGCGGGGATGTCCATTGCGAAGCTGGTGGCCAACAAGAACGCCATCGACATCATCAAACCCATCCTGGGGACGCTGGTGCAGGGCATGTTCACGTTGATGAATGAGATCGACGCCGAAGAGCTGGTGCAGACGCTGGAGATCATCATCGGGAGGTACGGGGAAGACCTTGAGAAGGAGAGCATCCAGATCTGCCAAGAGCTGATTACCCACTTCCTGAAGATCACGAACGGCGTCTTCGACACCGACGAGTACGACATGGAAGCGATTGCCGCTGGGGAGAGGTGCTTGGGGACCATCTCCGCCCTCGTCTCTGCTGTCGTCGAGAAGGGTGACACTGTGACTAGCCTGCAGGTTGTGTGCATCCCGCTCCTGCAGCGCCTCCTCACATCTGACTATATCGAGTTCTTCGACGAGACCATGAAGCTCATCACCATCCTCACCGTCTACTGCAGGAAGATCGCCCCTGAGTTCTGGGTTGTCTACGACAGCCTTCACACCGCTTTCATGACCTACGCTGACGACATGACGAGTGCCCTGGCGCCCTTCGACAACTTCATTTCCAAGGAGCCCGAGGTCTTCCTCCGCTCGCAGGACAGGATTATAAAGCTGGGCACACTGTGCGAGAAGATGCTCACCAGCGGCGACATGCACGAGAGGGATGTCATGATCGCCCCGAAGCTCATTGAGGTCTTGCTGCAGCATGCCAAGCCGTACACTGCACTGCTGGACCCTGTGGTGGGGACGTTCTACGACTACGCCTTCCAGAGGCTTAACCAACCAAAGACCGGTAATGCCCTAAAGGTGCTGCTGTGCAACGTGATCCTGAACGGGTTGTGGTACAACGCACCCCTGACGCTCGAGTATCTGGAGCGTAGGGGTATCACTGCCACGTTCTTCAATGGCTGCTTCTCTCTCCTCTCTAAATACCAGAAACCATCAGACTTGAAGGTTGTCGTGCTCGGCATGGTCAACACGTTGGGTGTGGGCGTCTCGGCACCACTCCCTGCCTTCTTCACACCGGATATGGTGCTGCGCATTGCTAACGAGTGTTTAACCCTCACGATGAAGAGGTACGAGATTTGCTTGAAGATCGACGAGACCAAAATCGAAGAAGAGTCTGAAGAGGACTCCGAAGGCCCCCTCGGCATGGGGATGTTCGGGGGTGCTGGTGCTGGCAACTTTGAGGACGACGATGATGATGATGATGACGATGAAGACGGGATGGATGAGAACGCCTTCCAAATCCTGTGCCAGAAGGTATTATTATCTAGTTGCGAGACAACACACTCTTACAGGCACGTGAGCAAGAGGACGACTACGACGACTATGATGAAGAGCAAGAGGTGTGGTCTGTCATCGACGAGGTATGGTAGTGTGGTAGGTTGTTTAAAAAAAAACCTTTTTTTTTAAAGGTGAGCGAGGCAGCCTTCATGAGGGACTATCTTGAACAGGTGAGGACAGGTAACCCTCAGCTCTTCCAAAGTTTTGCGGCGGCGGCGAACCAAACCCACCTGAGCAGCCTCACCAAAGCTGCTGAATATGGAGAGAAGCAAGCAAGGTTTGTTTTAACATCAAAACAAAACGAAACAAAAAAAAAAAAAATAGAGAAGCCACTGAAGCGAATCAGGACCCCGTCAACTTTGTGAGTTAAAAGAAAGTTTTTTTTTAAAGTATCAGTACACGCGCCTCCTATTCATTTTTTTTCTTCCATGCCTTTATCATGCCTTTTCTTCTTTATATTTTTTTCTTTTTTTTTTATTTTTTTTCCTTTCTTCTTTTCACTCTCGTATTCTTCAATCATCATCCGGTTATATTTCTTTTTTTGTTTTATGTATTATCTTCGTTCTTATCTGTTCGAATTGTGGGAAACAAAACACAAAAAAAAAAAGGAACCTCCCCCCTCCAGAGAAACAAAAAAGAATAATAATAATCGAGTCTCTCGTTTATTCATCTCCCATTTTATCTTTTATCAAGCAATGAACGACCACGACGATGGAGTTGAGGTCGGTGAGTTTACAAAACCCAACCTCCTCGTGTCGATTATGTTCGTCACACACAAGAACTTTGTGTTGAAGTTGAGGCAGCTGGTGGGCACGCTCGTGGAGGTGATAATCCCGACCTTCTTCATGGTCGCACTGATCCCCGCATACATTGCAGCAGGCTCAAGTGATTATGACAACAGGGAATTCTACGGAAATCATTTCGACATTGATGCATTTTACAAGCCCTGGATGTGCAGAAATGCAAGCATTGACGCACGTCTTATGGAATATCCCCTCTGCAACACTAGTGCTCCTGCGACTCACTGTCTCGGGGACCTCTGTTTAAACAGTTCTGTCCCTTTGAACGACGACGACGGGACGCTCAGCAGGATGCTGGACCCTTTCTACTTTGTCGAGAACTCTACCACCATCCCTAGCTACGACACTATTGCGTTGCTGCGCCACTTTTCAATGTATGCGGACATACCAGGGACCAACAACTTCGGTGTCAATGTAGCGAACGCGCTCCGTACTGGTGACGGTGTTGCATTCGTTCCGCAGAACCCTGACGTTGCTCATGTTGTCGCGGACTACAACGAGTGGTTCAACAGCAAAACTTACACCTACAACTTCACAAAACGCTCGTTCTCCTCCGAGAGGGACGCTACAAACTACGCCACCTCACGCGACGGGTCCAGCAAGATCTGGGCCCTTGTTGTCTTCAGGAGCCGCACCGACTTCGTCATCAGGATGAACCGTACCGCGACCCCCAGTACTGACGACTACGACTCCGAAAGCATGGGGCTCAACAAGCAGTTTCGCCAGTACATTGGTGGTGGGTTCTTGTCCATCCAGACTCTTCTGAACGCTTACATCACGAATGGTACCGACGACCAAACCGCCACCATCATGCCGATGCCCATCCAAGGGTACTCCAGGAACGGCTTCCTTGACGCCGCGGGTGACTTCCTTCCGATCATCCTCACCCTTGCCTTCCTGTTCCCCATGTCGCAGATCGTGTCGAATATCGTCAAAGAGAAGGAGGCCAGAATCCGTGAGGCGATGCTCATCATGGGGCTGTCGTCATGGTCGTTCAAGCTCTCGTGGGTCCTGACCACCATGCTTCAGATGTCGTTCACTGGTCTGCTGCTTTCCATCGTGGTGAAGGCGTCGTACTTACACGAAACGGACTACGGGATCATCTTCATGCTGTTCTGGAGTTACTGTCTGTCGCTTGCTTCCGCTGGTATTCTTTTGTCGGTGTTCTTCTCAAAGGCTTCGCTTGCCAGCATTGTGAGTCCTATGGTCTTCCTGTTCTCTGCCATTCCTTCTTTCGTCCTCCAGAGCTCGTCAACAGGCACGAAGTCCATGCTGTCCTTCTTCAACACCTTCGCCTTCAGCGAGGCTGTGTCTCTTGTGTACAAGGCTGCTGGTAAGGGCGCCCCGATGACCTGGAGCAACGCAGGTGATGGGTCGTTCTCGTTCTCCACCGCCCTTGCATTCCTGTGGATCGACACCATTCTTTATCTGCTCCTTGCCGCGTGGCTGGACCAGGTTCTGCCCAGCGAGTGGGGTGCCAAGAAGCCCTTCTGCTACTACTGCTGGCCTCCCTACTGGTTCAAGAAGAACTCTTCGTACGAGGAGCTGGACGCAGTGGACGGGATGATGGACCGCAAGAACCTCGAGAGCATCACTGACCAGAGCCTCCTCAACATGGAGAGGATCAAGATCACCAACCTGCGCAAGGAATTCAAGAGCGACGGGTTGACGAAGGTGGCTGTGAACAACGTGAACCTCACGCTGTACGAGGGGCAGATCCTTGCGCTGCTGGGACACAACGGTGCGGGGAAGACGACGCTCATCAACATGCTGACCGGCATGCTGCCTGTGTCCGGTGGTGACGCCACCGTGTTCGGGAACTCTATCCGTTACGACTTGAACGAAGTGAGGCGCGACATCGGGCTGTGCCCGCAGCACAACATCCTGTGGGACAACATGTCGTGTGCCGAGCACCTCCGTTACTACGGGCGCATTAAGGGCATCCCGCAATCAGAGCTTGAGGACCACGTGGACAAGATCCTCAAGAAGGTGGAGCTCGATGACAAGAAAGACGTGTACTCCGCATCGCTCTCCGGTGGGATGAAGAGAAAGCTCAGCGTTGGTATTTCCTTGATGGGAGGACCTAAGTTCATTATCCTCGACGAGCCCACCGCAGGGATGGATGTGCAAGCAAGGAGGGCGATCTGGGACCTGCTCAAGACTGTGAGGGCCGGTAGGACCATCATGCTGACGACGCATTTCATGGACGAGGCAGACTTGCTGGGCGATTCTATCGCCATTCTGCATGGCGGGCGTGTGAACTGCTGGGGGTCTTCGTTCTTCTTGAAGCAGAGGCTTGGCGTTGGGTACAACCTCACGATGGAGTTGGAAGCAAACGCGAACATTGAAAAGATCACGAACACCATCAAGGGTGAGATCGAACCGCTGAAGAAGGACAACTTACAGGAGGTCGAGCTACTGTCGTCTGCAGGGTCGGAGCTGGCATACAGGGTGCCCATGTGGGGGCTTCCGAACTTTTCGCACATGTTCGAGCAGTTTGAAAAGTATGGTAAGGATCTTGGTGTCAACTCGTTCGGTATGAGCGTGACTACCTTGGAGGAGATCTTCATCAAAATCGCTCACGATAACGAGCACCACGAATCTGAGCCCCAACCTCAGATCCAGACTGAGGTAAATTCAAAACTGCTGTCCAACGAGCAACCTGTGTACGACGACCATCACGCACAGCTGCTTCAGGGCATCGACATCGACCCCAACGACAGGCTGCACGAGAAGGAGCTGTTCCGCTCGCAGTGGCGCGGTCTCTTCTACAAGAGGTTTAAGTACAGCAAGCGTGACAAGTGCACCATCGCCTTCCAGCTTGTGCTGCCTGTTGTCCTGATCGCTTACACCCTGCTGCTGGCCAACATCCCCATCAATGACCTGCCTTCCATCGACTTGTCGCACTACGATGAAGACTCTATCTTCCCCATGAACCCTGTCAACAACCCGTATGGAGACAACAAGCTGGATGGGATCGCACCCATGCCTGGCACGTACAGCTCAGTGGAGAACATGAGCAACTATTTGCTGCACAGGAACGACAACGACACTAGAAAGTGTTGGCAGGCACTGTTCCAGACGGTTCCCTCCTTCGATGCTGAAAAGATTATTTTCCACAACGCGAGCAGTCTGCACAGTCTTCCGATCTCTCTGAACAGCTTCACCTCGTTGGAGGAGATGGCTGGGGACCGCAGCGCCGTCAAGCTCACCAACAACCCCCTCCCGTTCAGCGACTACTTCAGAGATCAGATCAAAGGGATGCAGGCCATCAGCATTGCCATCAACATCATGCTTCCCTTCTGTTTCATCCCCGCCAACTACGTCGCCTTCCTTGTCAAAGAGCGTGTCTCGAAGTCGAAGCACGTGCAGGTTGTGTCTGGGGTGAACCTCACTGCCTACTGGCTGTCGAACTTCTGCTGGGACCTTGTGGCCTTCATGATGAGCACCTTCCTGTCCATCATCGTCTTCTTCATGTTCGACAGGACGGAGTACATCGGTAGCATGGAAGCCTTCATGGCGGTCGTGTTGTTGTTCTTCTTCTACGGTATTACTGCTATCTTCGCGGCGTACCTTGCGTCCTTCTACTTCCAGAAGGCGACGACGGGGCAGAACACAGTGCTTATGGGCAACTACATGTCGGGCTTTGTGCTTGTGATTGTGATTGGTATCCTGCAGATCATCGAATCTACAAAGGACGTGGCGAAGGTGCTGAGGTTCTTCTTCAGGATCATCCCTGCCTTCTGCCTTGGGGACGGTATCCTCGCACTGTCGCAGCTGCCGTCAAACAGGAACATGGGGATCACCAGCGACACGCCCCTCTCGATGGATGTTGTGGGGTGGGACATCCTCTTCATGTCCATCATGTTCCCTGTTTACGCCGTTCTCGCTATGTCTCACGACTTCCCGCAGATCTGGTACAAGCTGGGCATCAAGTCACCCCCTGCCACAGACGGTGAAAGCAGCGAGCTGACCGCCACAATGGACGACGACGTTGCCGCTGAGAAGAACGCCGTGATGGCAGGCAGAGAAAATGATGTTGTCTCGGTGCGCAAGCTGAGGAAGGTGTACCCCTCGCAGAACGGGCTGCCTCCTAAGGTCGCTGTCAAGGAAGTGACATTCGGTGTTAAAACCGATGAGATCTTCGCGTTCCTGGGAACGAACGGCGCGGGCAAGACGACAACCATCTCGGTGCTTGCGGGTGACTTCCCACCCACAACAGGGACTGCATCCATCAAGGGCTTCGATGTTGTGACGCAAGCTGCGGAGGCGAAGAGGGAACTTGGGTACTGCCCGCAGTTCGACGCACTACTGGACCTGCTGACACCGAAGGAACACATTGAACTGTACGCCGCGCTGCGTGGTGTACCTGTGTCCATGAGGGAGACCATGTCGGTGAGCCTCATGAAGATCTTAGGCTTGGACGAGCATCAGAACACGGTTTGCAAGTCGCTGTCCGGCGGGAACAAGAGGAAGACGAGCATTGCGATTTCACTTATCGGTGGACCGTCGTGTATTCTTCTTGACGAACCGACCGCAGGGATGGACCCTGTTGCCAGGAGGGGGATGTGGACAGCACTTCAGTCGATCGGGAAGGGAAGGTGCGTCGTGTTGACTACCCACCACTTGGAGGAGGTCGAGGCCCTCGCGCACCGCACTGCCATCATGGTTGACGGTGGGCTGCAGTGCTTAGGAACGCTGACCCACTTGAAACACAAGTTTGGTGGTGCGTATGAGATCCAGGCCAAGGTGACCCCAGACAAGGAAGCGGAAGTTATCGCGTTCTTTGCATCCACATTCCCGGAATCGGTTCTGATCGAGCAGACGAACCACCGCCTCACCTACCAGATGCCTTCGGGGCAGAAGCTTTCTCAGATGTTTTCTGTCATCCAGGGAGTCCGCGAGTCCCTTGAAATCATCGATTACTCCATCAGTGAGACTTCGTTGGAGCAAGTGTTCATCGCCATCTGTAAGAAGTACATTGACCAAAGCCATGCGGAGGCCGAGAAAGTGCATGAAAGTATCTCTGAGGTATGCGATTTTTTTTTTTTTGAGGGAGAAAAAAAAAAAAAAATACAGCAGCAATCTCTGAACCCCATCAAGAGGAGTATCCAGAGTATTAAAAGCTCTCTTGGTGCGTAGAATTATCATAGAAAAAAAAAAAAAAAAAAAGACCACCCTCATTTTTTTTTTCTTTTTTCGTTAACACTTTTTCCCTATCCCGTTTTTCTTTTTACCCCTTATTTCTTTTTTCCATTTAAACTCTCTCCCTGTACTGCATTTAAAAAAAAAAAAAAAAAAGAGGGAGCAATAAAAAAATTCCTGAAATAAAAAAAAAAGAAAAGGGAGGGGAAATAAAGCAGAATTCGCCGTAGATGTATTGCCCTCAAGGCTACTTAGCTCCCTGTTTTTCTCTCTTTTTTTTTTGTTCCCTCAAAGTATCCGATTAAGATGTTAGTTGCTACATTATCTTTAAAGCTGAAGGACTGAACCAAACCCCGCTCACGAAGGAGGGAAAAAAAATGAAAAAATAATAATGGAGAACAACAAATGAGAAGCATTTTTTTTTTAAAATGTTTTTTTTTCTCTATCTTTTTATTTTTCTCTTCTTACTGCAGTTTTTTTTTCCCCCCCTCTTTTTTTTTCTTCAAGGGAAGTAGACGTGGAAAAAAAAAGGGGGGGGGGAAAGGAGAAGAAAAGCATCAGACACAATTCGCCAGATGTTTCACTCAATGAGGTAGGAGTAGAAGTTTCGTCTTATCTTTGTTTTTTTTTTTTTTTATTGTTCTTTTCTCTCTCTCCCTTCATTACCGCCTAGCCTGACCAACATTTTTAACTTTTATTGTTTCTTTCAATTGCTAACTTCCCCTCCCCATTGGTTTCCCTTTTTTTTTTCTTCTTTTTTTCTTTTTTTTTTTCTTCCTCCTTTTTTTTTCTTTTTTTTTTTCCATTATCACAACTTTCCTATCCCCTTTCTGGAGAGGGGAAAGAAAAAAATTCTTCATTTTTTTTCCCACCGGTTTACCCCTTCTTACTGACAATGCTCCGCCCATTCCAGAGAAAGTAAGCTGGCAGAGTGCAAAATTTACGAAAACACCGAGGAGGAAAAAGAAAAAAGAAATGGAGAAAAAAGAAAACCCTCCCATCTAACCCTACTCTCGGCTCTTTTTTTTACCCCCCCACCCTTCCCCATCCACACCTATTCCTCCCTTTTGTTCCATTTTATTTTGAAAAAAAGAAAAAACTTTCTTTCTTCTTGCGCCATTCCCCTTTGCTTCCCCACTTTTTATTTCCCCCCTCTTTCGAGTACTTCATTTTATTCCCCCCCCCCCTTCTTTTCCAAAGACAAAGAGAAAATACGTAGGGTTAAAAAAAGAAAAGGCAAATGACAAACAGTGGGAACAAGCAAAAAATAGAAGAAATCCTGCCCAAGGCAGGTCTGGTGTATTCTGAAAAGAGTACGCTCAGTGAAATTCTGTCGAAACCAAAAATTATGCCGATTAAATCCTTGACATTGGAGAAGCTGGAAGAAATGGAGAGAGAGCTCCGAAAGGCGTGTGCCGCGCAGAGGCCGGAATCGGCTGTAGGCCGAGATGTAAAATAATAGAAAAAAAAAATAAAATAAAAGGAATAAAGTGTTTCTTAAACTATTATTCACCACATTCAAAAAAATAATAATAATAATAATAAAGGGAGAGGGGGGTAATAAAAAAATGCCCCGCACAGCAGTACCCGTGTGGGGCTGGGCACTACTCTTCTCTATTTTGACGGTTCTCGATGGTGTTCTGCTATACTGGTGGTTGGTGGCGCGGAAAAGAAAATCAAAAACAGTTCGTGAACCCGCTGAAGAAATGCAGGAAATCCCGTCCGCTGAGGTCTACGAGGAGGAAAGAATTGATCCACAACAACATGACCCTTTGCCCGGATGTGAG
Source organism: Diplonema japonicum (assembly GCA_964019335.1). Lineage (NCBI taxonomy): Eukaryota > Euglenozoa > Diplonemea > Diplonemida > Diplonemidae > Diplonema > Diplonema japonicum. The sequence goes on from OZ025678.1 coordinate 75,917, forward strand.
ACCCCAGAGAGGCATCAGACAGTGGCAGTAGCCACACCGACACCCCCTCCGAGGGTGAGAGTTCCTGTCATCCCAGCACCGCCTGCAACAGCCACACCAACACCAAACAGGGAGACTAGGAGGGTTAGGATTGTCTCGCCGAAGGCTACTGAAATGTATTCTCCAAGCCCACTCCAAGCAACTCCTCAACATGCTGCGGTTGATATAACTGGGGACCTGAATGACTCGTGGTGGCTGAGCCCTGCACAGTCTGCTGGAGCCATTCTCGGGCAGGGGCTCCAGGTTCCTACAAAGCTTTTCGACTCACCACCCCCGTCCCCTATAGCCTCTGCTGCTCCGGGACCTCCTGTCTCTAATCCTTACATCACACGGTTGATCCCGCCACAGCCCCCAACTAAGCCCCAGCCTTCACCGCCTCCTGAAATTCCTGGTATGTAGGGTTGTCAAGAAGAAGAAGAAAATGTTGTACAGCGCGGACGAGCACCTTCCGTCTATCGCCTTCGATACTTTAGAATACCTCCCCCCCCTTCCTCTAGATAGATATTGTGATTCTTATTTTAAAAGTTTATAAAAAGAAATTGAAGATAACACTCATCTCTTTTTTTATTATTATTCTTACGTTTTTCTTTCTTTCCCTTCCAAATAGCTTGAGCTAATATGAGGAGGAAAAAAAAAAAAAGCAGTGCGGTGCCATGGTGCTCACAAGGGATGTGGTGTGCGAGGTGGTTGACGGGTACGGGGTGGCGTGGAAACGGCAGGATGAGGACAGGATAGCGGCACTGTTCACAGAAGACGGGGAATATGTCGAAAGGATAGGGACAAAGGTGGGGACCTTCGTGGGGAGGGACGAGATCAAGGGGTACTGGAGACGGCAGATAGAGTCCAAGCAGAGCGACATCTCCTTCGAACACATTGTGGACGACATGATATTGAACTCAGCTGAGGCGAGTGCTGTGGTCAAGTGGGTGGCGAGCTTCACCAACCAACAGACACACACGGCAGCACGTGATCTTGGTGCAGTGACATTTACTCAAATCGCCATTCTGCACTTTCGGGAGGTGGAGGGGGCCTGGTTGGTGTCCAGGCTCGAGGAGTACTGGCATTCACCAACTACTGACAGGAACGCCAAGGGGCATGTGTACCCACCGTCAAAAAAAATTCGGAACCGATCGAAAAACCTTCACGCTAACCTAGCCAGAGTGAAGGCCACCAACAAGCAGGTGCCCAGCTTGGCAGAGTACGTCATGCAGTGAATAGAGAAGGGGAAAAAAGAAAGAAAGGCAAAGTGGTCTTTCACAAGGCAGTTTTCTTTCATTTTTTGTTTATTTTTCGTTTTTTTTTTTTTTTTTTTTTTTCATTCACAAAAGAAAAAAAAAAAAAAAATAAAGCACAGGACAAAAACAAGAAGGAAAAAAAAGGGAGGAAGGGGGCGGGCGGGAAGGAAAAAAGAAAGAGAAAACAACAACAAAACACACAAATACCCCCTCCCCCCTCCCCCGAATTTTTATAAACATCTCAAAAAAAAAATAAAAAAAATAAAGTAACACTATGTGCGTTATTTAAAAAAAAAAAATAAAAAAAAAAGAAACAAGAAAAAAATACAAATCCCCCCTGTTCCCCTCACAAATTCTTATATATAAATGGGCTGTGGTGCGAGTAGAAATAAATATGTGGATAATGGGAGTAGGGTATGTTTTTTTTTTTTTTTCCAAAAAAAAAAAAAAAAAAAAAAAACTAGTCTGAATTACCCGACACAGTGTCGAAGCCCCTTACCATGGATGAGAGAGAGGGTAATATGAATAACACCACTGCCGCTTCGTTGGGGTGTAGTCAAGTAGAGACGTCTCAGAGGGAACGGGAAAAGGGGGAAATGATGTCGCCAACATCTTACGCTGAATCCCCCCCTGCATCTATGGATGGAGACCGGTCCTTTAGTCTAGATGAGAACGATCCTGAAATTGACATTAAAGCAAGCTACCAAAAACTCCTGGAACAGGCTCTGGAGGCCGCGCGGAGCAAGGGGGCTACGACTGTGAAAGTCGGGTTGGTCCCTATTCAAAATATTGGGCCGTCAGTTGAGCTAACCCACTCCGAGCTTTCTCGGATTCGGCAATGGTGTGATTTCAACCCGCCCTTCGAGCCTATCTTGACCCTTGAAGGGCACCAGTCCAACTCTGGCCGAGCCCCACGTGATCACAATCTGCAACAAAACCAAGATTTGTTGGACAATCATTACCTTCAAAAAAAAAAAAAACCTTGAAAGAAAAAAAAAATGTGTAAAATATGAGGGCAAGAAAGGAAAAAAAAAAAAAAAAAAAAACCCTGGAAAAAAAATGGGGAGAAAACAAAGACGGAGCGGGGGGGGGGAAATTTTTGAAATGAAAAAAAAAGTGTTTCTTTTTTTTTTTCTCTCTCTCTTTTTTTTTTCTTCTTCTTTTTACAAAGTTCCCCCACTCCCTCACCCCCAAGTTCTTAGCGTCTACACATTTTTTTTCCCTTCCTATTTTTGGTCTTCCCCTACTAATGCAAAAAAAAAGAGTAAACACCCCCCCAAAAAATGAATTCTGATACTTAAAAGCCATACTACATGGGAAAACCTTCGAACGAACCTAAATGGCGTTTCCTCCTTGGTACTTTTCGATATTGGGGTCTGTTTTTTTTTTTTTTTTTTTTTTTTTTTTTTTTAAACCATCTACCAACGGACCATTTTTGCCCACCAGGGGGTAAATTTTCAAAACTTCAAAAAAACTATTCTAGCGCAACGCTGGGGCTATATGCCCCCCGGAAATGCCTCCAGATGTCCCAATTCTAGAGAGAGGGTGCCCACAGCAGGGCCCACCCCCACAACATTGTCAAAAATATCGTTCCCGAAGTGCTCGAGAGGTACAAAAAACAAGTCAAAAAAAATCGTCTGTGAAATTCTATAAAAAGCTATTCAAGGCCTTCTTGACGCGGTTCGTACGTGCCCCAGGGCTGGGGGACTTCTTTTTTGACCCCGAGAGGGGTTTCTGGGGGGTATCCCCGGCAAGGTGGTAGTCTTTGAAGCCCGGAGTCACGCAAAGTTGTACCAAGCAGGCTGAACACTGAAATAGGGGTCTTTTCGACTTGCAATGCTTGCACCGCACGTTGCGCTACTTTTTCGGGAAATGGTCCCAGAAGGTGCTGTCGCGGCACATTGGGGTCTCAGGGCACTCGTTCTGTGTTTCGGGGGCATGGTATTGGGGCAGCCTGCTCTGTAGTTGACTTTAGCTGTTGTTTGGGCAGCCTCCCTAGTAGCCCTTCGATGACTGCCTCTTTGAAAGGCGTGAATCCACTGTCGTTCGTACTCAGGGTGTTGGGGGGCAATGCTTCTTTCCAAACAAACCGGGCATTTGCCAGAGATTTATCTAACAAGTACGAAAATACTTTCAGGGGCCACTTCGAAGTCATAAGGGTGCGTTTATGGCGTTTTGTCACAGCGTCACCCAGCGTCGGTTCCGCCCATTGCGGTGTTGTAAATATGCACTTGAGGGATGTCCTTTCTGGAGGGCCTCCGGCTTTCATTCTCTTTTGGTCGACACGCCAAATTTGACTTCACCAGAACATCCAACGTCGACAGAAAGCGCACAGGCTTGATGGCATGCCACGTTGTGGTGCAAAGGATGCTCACGTGCTGGTGGAGGGATGAGCCATCAGTGCTGCCATCGCTCATAATGTCCTCTTCCGGCCTCTTTCTGGGTGCCATTTTTTGAAGTGATTTTTAAGGGTAAATTTGGGCTGGCGTTTTTTTTTATTTTTTCATTTTCTTGCAAAGTTAGGGCAGCATTTAGTTTATATTTTTCATATTTTCCGCGCAGGGCCCCGGATGCGAGAAGTGGCCGGGCTGTATTGCATTGAAAGCCCTTTGCGCAAAAGATTTTTTTTTTCAAATCGTCTCTATAAAGACGCTCGTTGGTAGATGGTTAAATAAAAGAACGAAAAAAAAAAAAGCTATTTTTTTACTCGAGACAAATCCTTTTGAATAAATTTCACTGGGCGTGCATATAGTGGCTTTTTTTTTTTCTTTAAAAATATTTTTTTAAAGGAGACTCGACACCTATCCCCAATACACCGTGCTAGCGCCGGTACTCGTTGTGCACTTTTATACAAAATCACGGAACACAATGGAGGTGGGGGGGTTTTTTTTTTCTTTTTGTCTGAAAAATAAAAATCGGGTGGTGAAAGAAGTACTAAAGAAAAAAAGGATTATATGAAGACGAATGTCTTCTGTTCTTCGAGAAAGTTATTATTATTTTCTCTTTTTTTTTTTGTTTTTTTAAAATATTTTTTCTTCCACCCCCTCTTTTTTTTTTTTACTATGTTTTGTCAGTTCTGGTTTGTTAATTTCTTTTTTTTTTATATTATTTTTTTATCTTCTTTTTCTTCAATGTCCCATTCACATTCCTTCATTACCACGCATGCTCTTTTCTTCTTTTTTTTCCCCGACCTGGTGAATGTATGTACTGTTTGGGGGGGGGGGAAGAAAAAAAGAAAGTGTCCGCCGCTACCACACAATTTCACGGCGGTGAGGTGAAGAAAAAAAAATGGGAAAGGGGAAGCTTTGGTACTGATTCACATGTGCCATAAGCTTTTCGGGGTAAAGAGGAAGGGGAATAAAAATAGGGGAGGAACGGGAGGAACTTTAAAAAGAAGGAAAAAAAGAAAAGAAAAAAAAGGGAACTTCACTTTTTTCTGACTTAGCTTTTTTTTTTTTTTCTTTTTTTTTTTCTTCCGTATTTCCTTGTGCTCTTGGGGACTGTGAAAAAAATCTTTTTTCTTCCCTCATTGTAATCTTTTGATTCCCCCCCTTTTGTGTCAAACAAAAAAAAAAAAAAAAAAAAAAAGAAGAAGAAAACTACGCAGCAAAGTTTTTTTTTTTTTTTTTTTTTTTTTTTTTTTTTTGCGATGTGCGAGATTCCGTCCCCCCCCCTCCACTCTTCTTCCTCTCCTCACATCACGAAGCGGAAGAAAAGTTTCAAGGGTGTGTCTTGTGTGGAAAAAAAAAAAAAAAAGAACGTGATTCTGTTAAGGGAGAACAAAGGGGTAGGGTGTAAAAAAAAAAATAACCCCACTCTCGCCTAAATGCACGTTCTTTCTCTTTTGTTTTCTTTTTTTTTTAAAAAAAAAGTTGCGCCATGGGCCTCTTGCCCAAGCCTGGTGTTAAGGTCCCATAGGGACCCAAGGACCTTGTCTGGGGAGTCCTTTAAAAAAAAAAAAAAAAAAATCTAATCCCTAACAAGACTTTTTTTCTTTTTTTTTTTTTTTCTTTTTTCACTCCCCCGTTTCTCTTTTGTTCAGGAAAAATTGCATATTACTCCTCCCTACTTGGCCTCTAGGTGGCTGTAAGTGCTTATGATGCAGGAAACCAAAAGGTAAAACAGAAAACTAGTTACGTAAATTATCGCGTGATTTATTTCGATAAATTTTTGGAAACCCGCGACCGTATTGCATTTGAATTTGAAAAAAAAAAACTTTTTTTTTTCTTTTGGGTCTCTTCTAGTACTTTTATTCCCCCCCCTTTTTTTTTGTTCTTCTTCTTTCCTCTCCCTCTTCTTCTTCTTCTTTTTTTTTTTTTACGAGAGTTTTTTGTTTTTGTTTTTTCCGCACATAGATATAGCAACGCTAGGAAACGGAGAAAAATTAAGCGACATTTGTAAATCTTTTTGCCAGGGAGAGGGGGGGGGGGGGGGGGCAGTTTTAAAAAAAAGAAGAAGAAAAAAAAAGAAAGTGATAATTGTAAAAAAAAATTTTTTTTAAAAGGGAAAATAAAGGAAATTACTTTTAAGATCTTGATACCACAGTTGACATGAGTCATGCATCAGAAAGCTCAGTCCTCAGTGGGGGGTTTGCCGGGTAGATCTTCAGAAGGACCTGGCTCTGCTCCTGGCTCTACAGCTGGCCAATTCTACTGCCTAAACTACGGGGTGTGATACATAAAGTTAAATTGTGATGATAACACTGACAAAAAAAAATTACCCCCCTTGACTGTTGGGGGGGGGGGGGGGGAGTAAGAAGGAACAAACGACCCGGTCATGAAAAAGCTGACAGTGCTATTTTTTTTTTCTCTCTTTTTTTCTTCCGTTTTTTTCTTTTTTATATCCTTCCTTCGCGCACTTCACCCCTCATTTTTTTTTTTCTTCCATAAAAAAAAATATGGCCCTAAATCTCCAGAGGTCATGTGAAAAAAAAAAAATTTGACCATGCCCCCCTGCCCGTTAGAGTGTATGTTTAAAAGTTTTCCTTTTTTTCCAGGTATATATATAGGTTACCCCAGGTAACCCAACCAACCAGAGTTTGCATCAACCTGTTTTTTTTTTTTTTTTTTTTTTTTTTTTGTTTTTAACAAAAACAACATGTTGCCTTTCTGGAGATTTAGGGTCATATGCTTTTTCTTATTTTTTATTTTTTTTTTTATACTCCCTCCTTCCCTTCCCCTTTCTTTGATACCCCTCCGTCTTTTTTTTTTTTTTTTTTTTGTTATTTGTTTTTTTTTTTTGTTGTAACTTTTAAAAATATATTCAGGAAGCACATGGGGAGAGCGACAAAATTTTCGTTGGGGGAAAAAAAAAAGAAAATAAAAAAAAAAAAAAAATGCATGTCTTAAACTTGCCGATAAAGACGTCGGGGTGCATTTGTAGCCCGCTGGGCTACGGCGGTGGGAGGTGGGACGAAAAAAACAGAAAGAACAAATGTAAAAAGGTGTTTCTCGTGGTGTATTGTTGTGTGAGATTCACATCTGAAATGAAAACACAGAAGGAAAAACGAAGAAAAATCGCAAATGTGACCAAAAAAAGAGAACAAGTAGGCCTCTGCCCAGGCTGGATGCTAAAGTCGCTTTCCAGAGTCGCTGCCGAAGTTGTAAAAGCCGAAGCCCTCCGACGGCTGCGTTCTGCTCTTGGACTCTGGCTCGCTATGAAACTGAAATGGATCCACCGCAAGGCTTCTGCCAGCAGCATCAAGATCAACCACCCGCCAAAAACAACTTTGCACCAATCGCTCCTCTTCAAATTCTGGCCAGACCAAACAATCGCCTCTGCCTTCTCGCAAGCTTCCCCGTTGTTGTATCGCCAAACCGAGACCATTCTCTACCAGGGAGAGAGATGCCCTCCTGGAGTGTATTTTGTGTCCTCCGGAACTGTCGTGTTAACAGACAAGTACAATCCTCTTCATGCCAAAGAGGTGCACGCTCCAGTCTTCTTCGCAGACACCTGCTTTGCCATTAATGAGCCGCTCCCCACTACCGTCAAGGTTGCGTCGCCCACCGTTGAAATCGGTCTCATTCCTAGCCCTGCCATCTACGCCGCGCTAGCTTCGTTGCCCCCTGAAGCAAGGTCCAGCATGGCTAGCTCCTGTCTTGCCTACCGCAAGGCGTCGCTTCCAGAATCGTTTCCAATGACACCCGCGCTTGTCTGCCTCTCGCCTCTCTTCCAAAAACTGTCTGTAGAGTACCTCCGCAAGATCTGTGGGCTTGTCACCCCCTTCGCTGTTGATGAGGGCGTCACGCTCCTTCACCCAAAACAGACACACAAGGTCTCCATGTACTTCCTACGGAAGGGTCGGTGCGTCGTTGTAATGGACACCGGTGGCGAGAGCTCCACGCTGAAATGGTTGCAAGCGCCCTGTTCGTTCGGCGAGCCTGCCCTGTTGGACTATGGCACCGTGCACCACGTCAAGTCACACACACCATGCGACCTTTGGGCACTGTCCCGTGATGACGTGTGGCGGCTATGCGAGTCATATAACAACGTAAAGGCCAACATTATGTACGCGGCGACCGAAAGCCGCAGGAAATGGATGGCAGCGTCCCTGCAGTCGCGGCTGCTGCGTGCGGTGCCCTTCTTCAACGCTGCCTTGCGCGAGGGATTCATCAATGAAGAGGCCTTCGTAGAGCTGTGCTACCTGTTTGCAGCACGGGTCATCCCTCCCGGGGGGTTTGTCGCGTCTTGCGCTGAGCAATGCAACGACGTGCTGATCTTCGTGAAGGGCCACGCCACTGCGAGGTACCTCAACATCACGCGGCGTGTCGGGTACGGTGAGTGCTTGGGTGCCACATGCCTTGTGACCACAAGGTGGATAGCCTCTGTGATGGCACGGAACAACTGCGACTGCTGGGCTTTGCCACGCGCAGTCTTTAAGAACTTCATCAAAACCCACCCTGGGGTGTCCGAAGCGGGGTTTCTCAGCTTGACGCGGCAGCAGTTCCGCGAAGAGCGGGTGCTCTTGTTGCAGCACCGCTACGGGGCGTCAGGGCTGCCGCAGGACCTGTACTTTCCATTATCACATAGACACCCGAACGACCGCGCACCAGTTAAGCAGGCATGCACCACGCTGGCACCGCGGCCCGTCACTGCCGTAGGCGCGCTGCTGAGCAGGGCTGCGAAGAATTTTCGCCACGTGAATATGTTTGCCAGGAACAGTCCAAAAGGCCCGATGGGGAAGCTGCGAGACATCATCGTGAAGCACGAGCGGAAAATCAACACTACGAGAAGCCGTACTTGCGAAGGAGCAAGAGACAGATTCCTGTCGATGGCATCTGAGAAAGATATGCGGGTCATGAAGAAGTCTGTCTATGTGGTGCGGACCAGAGGCAGCATGCATGAGGAGCAACTGGAGCCTAACGAGAGCGAGGAGCTGGGTGTTTCGCACGGGGTGAACATCATCGGGGGCTCTGCACCCTCTAGCCCGTCTAGTGCGGGAACCACGCCACCCAAGAAGGCGTGCCTAGCCCCCTTGCGGTGTTCGGAAGGTCTCAGCTTCCCAACTAGGTACCGCTTCGAGAGTCCCCCCTCTGCCGCAGCACCTCTCGCAAGCAACATGGTCACGAAGATGTTGAAAAAGTGCGGGCCCAGCAGGTCCATGGTCATCGCCTTCCCGTCGGCGTGAGACATTTACACCGAAGTTATAACAGTAATGCTATGTTTCTTTTGCACCTGCACTCGCACCACCACGCCTTAGGAAGATGACAAGCATCGTTGGGAACAAGTGGCGTCATTCGGTGCTGAATGACGTGAAGGAGGTAGACGCCAAGGTTGCAAGGTGGGTATACGTGAGGAGAGAGGGACAGCCGAGCACAGTGTACGTGGGAGAGTGCAGGCGGCTGGGCATCCAGGAGAACAAGGGAATCCTGCGGATATTGGAGAGGAAGGAAGTGACAGAGCTGGACCTGAGCAAGATGTACTTGGGGCCCATGGGAATACTTCCTGTGCTCAGCGTGGTGCACCTTCTCCCCTCCCTGCGGACCCTCGACCTCTCGTACTGCCAGACCACTTCGTCACATGTTGTGCTTCTTGCTGCTAGCATACGTGGCCACCCGTCCCTCACCTCCCTCAACCTGTCGCACAACCCTTGTTCGTCTCTGGGCCTGCAAGTCTTGTACGAGGCACTTCTTGCCACGTCTTCCGTTACCACCTTGGCACTCCACGGGGTGGAGATAGTCCCTACACTAAGAGATAAGATAGAGCATATCTTAGCGGCGCACGGCAAAGGTGCAGGAGGTTCTTAGTTACACTTTAAATACAGGAAGGGAGAAAAAAAAATATATATGTAAAGAAAGTTGCTAGAAATAATTTTTTCGTCCACCATAAAGAAAAAAAAAAAACTAGGTGGGAAGGGAGAGGATGGAGTGACCCTGCAACATGGAGAGGCTGGTGTTGTGCGACGGTGTTGAGGAGGAGGTGGAGCGGCTGCTCGAAGAGGACCGGTTGAACGAGGCGAAGGCAGCGGAGATGAAGGCGAGGCAGGAGGCAGAGAATGCAGAGAAACAGAGTCCAGCACCTGTCTTAGATAACGTCGAGAAAAAGAACAGAAAGAAGAGAAAGGTCCGACCCCCACGTGAGCGCCCCCTTATCATTCTTGACCAGATGCTGGAGTACCCTTCAGTGAAGTATCACACCCCAGAGCAAATGGCGTGCCCTGTGTACCCACCCGTGCGTACCTTTTTTGCCCTGTCAGGCCGTCCGGCTTCTTTTGCAAGCCGGCAAGCTAAACGGCTCACAACCCCGATCCTCACTGCACACCAAAAACTCTGCAACGCGAGGCCGGTGTTGCTGCCGATGGGAACCGGGTTTTGCAGAAGGAGCAACATTGTGACAGGGATGCGGTGAAGGAAAAGAAAAAAAAAAGAAAAAAAAAAGGAGGCCACTTCCGTGCTCCTTACCCCCCCTCTCCCCCCGGGCTTTGCATCCATTGATTTTCAAGAAATTTGCGAGTTATAAAACGAAACAAGAGCGAAAGAAAAACGGGCAAAAGAGAAAAAAAAAATACGAAAAAAAAAAAAAAAAAAAAAAAAAAATGCAAAATGGAATCCGGCATTTAAGAGCGATTAAAATCTGGTACCGACCCGACGTGCCCGTGCACGACCAGTGGCACGGAGGGATGAGGGATTGGGTGGAGAACTGGTTGCCGGAGTTCGAGAGGAAAAACCCCGACGTGAAGGTGGACGTGGTGACACTGACGGACCCCATGGAGATGACCGGCGACGTGGTATGTCAAAAAAAAAAAAAAAAAAAAAAAAAATACAGAAATTCCCCCGGATGTCGGGGTACTACCTCAACGGAACTGCGATGACATACGCTTGTAAAAAATTCGACGTAGAAGCCATCAACATGATGGTGCACGAGATGCGGAACACGTGTAACGACTGCGAACCACGGCCGCATCAACACGCAGTTATAGAAACACACACCGAGTCCATCCAAGGCAGGTGGACCCCCTACCTGTGGATGAGTGACACCACAGTCCCTGAGGAGGTGGATCACGAAGACGTGTGGAAAAAGGACATCAAAGATATTGCAAAATACGTGAGATTGAAGAAAGAACACAGAGAAGCGGAGTTCGAGAAGCAAAATTACGTCAACGTCGACACCAGGCGGAAGATGGAAACAAGGTGGGCAGAGCAGGTCTTCCCGTATACAGTTGGTGCTGAAACCACAGCGGTACCGGGCCGTCTTTTCTTAGAAGAGACGAAAACGTTGTTTCCTGAATCGGGCCAAACCCCTGGAGCATCTAGACTTGAACACGGAGGTGGGGGTTTCATGGGTGGGTTCACCCGCCCTTACTCTAAATCAGAACTCTCAACACTGTCGAACCACTTGAAAGATGACGATGTATGGAGGGAAAAAAAAAAAAAAAAAAAAAAAAAAAAAAAAAAAAAAACAGTACGGTGCCTCAACCACGCAAGCTGGTGGTACGATCCCGCCTTTTGCTGGTGCGCCCTTTTCCGAAGGTTACGACAAGTACGAAAATTTCTGGAAAAATTGGGATCTTTTCAACCACACCTCCTCCACCTACCGGCCCCCTCTCACTTCTTTACCCAACGCAAAACTCGCAAAGCACAGAGCAATGGTCAATGATTCGCTCAAGAGGCAGATGCGAAACGATAGGCAGCACCGCCAAGACAATGAATCATGAGGGTCCGGTTCATAATCTCAGTGTTTCTTTTTTTTTTTTTTTTTTTTTTTGTTTCTTCTTCCTTGCACCCCCCAAAAAAAAGAAGAAGAAGTGGAAATTACAACACACACAACAAATAAAAAAAGAGAGATGTCGACTTCATTCACACCCGGATCCATCTTCGCTGAGGAGCAGCAGAGGGAGGAGGACTTGTGTCAGATGTCCCTTGATGACCACAGGGAGTATGGTGAAGAATAACAAGGAGAAGGGAAAAAAAAAAAAAAAAAAAAAAAACAGGAGACTCCGCACTGAAGCCGTTGAATTCGCAAACTCTGTGAGCCCACAGAGACAGGACAGGTACGGGTCCATGCCTCCTTCCCAGAGCCCTGGTTACTGATCTAAAAAAAAAAAAAACTTGCCCTCTTGAACCCCCCTTCCCCCCCACACTGCCTTCATTTTTTTGGACATTTTTCTTATAAGTCCATTGAAGCCTGAAGAGATTGTTTGTACGTACCCCCTTTACCTTACCTTACCTTACCTAAACACCCCTCCCCACTTTTTTTTTTTCTTCCTTCTCTCTGGTTTTTGACAGACGTTGCTTTATTTTTTCATTAAAAAAAATATATATTACAACACCACCGCGGAAAAAGGGAAGAAAATAAAAATAAAAAATGGCAATGTCGTCTGAGCCCAAAATGGACAATTTCAGTTATTGTCTGATTCCGTGCAGCTCGGAAAAGGCCGTGGAAGAGATGGTGTTCAAGGGAAAGACCGACAAGGAGCTGAGGGACGGTGTGGCGGCACACTTCACGAAGAGCACGTTCACAGCCGGTCAACAGGAAGAGTTCACGGAGAAAATGGGCGAGCAGATCAAAGAAAACGCAAAGAAACACTCAGTCGGTGACAACCAGGCAGACGCGGGCACGACTAACAAAGTCACCGACGACGTCCTAAAACAAGCCATGATGTCCCAAACCAGCGCAGAGATCGTCCCCGTCATCTACCCCGACTCCACCAACAGCTACAAAGGGATCTCCCTCTACATCGACTCGGTGGGAAGGTTCAAAGAGCTTCCTTTGAACGAACGTGCCTCCAAAATGGCCCAGAGAGACATACGTGGCGACGCGTTTGTGATATCGTCTTATGACGATCCCATTCAGGATGACTGGGCACGGATTTCCTGTACAAAGAAGCAAATTGAAGGTTACATTGCAACGCCTCCTGTTAAGGCGGCGGACCCAACAGCTAAGGCATCGTCAATGGGTGCTGCCGAGACAAAAGAAGTTACGCTTGAGAATATGTGTAAGGCAAAATCGTTGAAGGAAACTGGAAACGCGTGTTTCAAAAAGGAAGATTATGAATCGGCGGAGCAAAAATACGACGAGGGTGTGACGGAGCTGCAGGGCCGTGCGCTGCCGGGGAAAATCGACGCCGCGGAACTGACTTCTTTGACAACAACCCTGATTTTAAACAGAGCGCAGGCAAGGTTGAAACTCAACAAGCTCAAGGAAGCTGAGCTTGACTGCACCGCCGTCATCACCTCCGAACCCACCCTGCTCAAAGCATGGTACCGCCGTGCCACTGCACGCAAGGCCATGCACGAGTACGACCTTTCTCTCAGCGATTTAAAGAAAGCGCTTGAGATTCAACCCGGCGACGCCGCCGTTACAAAATTGATCTCTCAGGTATAAGAAAGAAAAAAAAAAAATATTAATAATAAATAATAATAAAAAGGTCGAAGCGGAGAAAATTAAACAGGAGAAATCCGAGAAAGCTGTATACAAGAAGATGTTCGCATGAAGTAGTAGGGTAAAAAAAAAAGGGGGGAGGGGGGAAGGGGGGACATCATATTTCATTCTTCTTTTTCTAGCGCACTCCCTTTTTTTTTTTTATTTATTTTTTTTTTCCCCCTTCAAAAAAAAATTTTTTTTTCCCCAGGGCTCCCCATATGCAATGGTGGCACTCAACGAAACAGACCACCTGGGTGAGAGTGGTGTAAAGGGATTAAAGATAAAAAACGCTGCTGTAACGTCGGCGGTAGTATCCTACGGAAGCGGTGAGAGCGACACAAACAAGTGCGTCGTGGGTTTTGTTCTGGAATCAGTGATAAAAGACGCGTCCGGTGAAGAGACTAAGTGGAAGGTTTGCAAAAGGTACAGCCAGTACAGAAAGCTGATGAAAACAGTGAAGCACCACTTCGGGGGGGAGATGAAATTCCCGGGCAGACACCTATTCAAGGCCACAAACAGATCTAAAAAGATGATAGAAGACAGGAGAAAGGATTTGAACCTATTCATTTCAGCGTCGATTCTAAAGTGCAAATCAAACCGAAAATTGTTACGTGAATTGGTGAAGTTCATCTCCCCTTCCGGGTCCGACATTAATGTAAGTTGTAAATGCGGTGAAACTCTGCCAGGGCAGCCGGGGAAGTTTATACACAGCCTATGGACTTCGCCTGACTGCAGCCTCATGAATAATAATCTTATAATAAAAATACCATGGGCAGTTTCATATCCTGCTTTAAACAATCTGGTGGTGAAGAGCCATCGTAATGGGCAAGTGTCAAAAATACGCTGTGAGACATTTACCTCTCTGCTGAAATGGGTCGCCGGTCTTGGTGACGTCGTTCCCACTAACAAGGAAGCGCTTGGTTTTTTAAAATCCCGAAAAAAACCGCAAGCATCAGATCGGCCTCGAAGTGTGAGGGCAGGCTGCCCGTCTGGAGGTGCTATCTTGACAGATACCACACCCTTTGTCTATGCACTGCCATGTGGGGCGCAATTTACTATCACACTGGAACAGGACGAAGGAGAAGGTGCCGCACCGCTCAAGGAAAAGAAACCAGACCTTGCCCCCCATAATCTTGCTGGTGACAACACCGTTCTGTCCGTAGATGCTGTCCGATCGTCGAAACGAGATTAATGTTGTGGTCATGGGTTGTTGGTGAAACAGTACTTTTCAGTCGTTTTTTTTTTTTTTTTTTTTTTTTTTTTTTTTTTTTTTTTATACCCCGACATGAGACAGGCAAATTCTCCAAGTTCCCGAACAAGAAAATATATTTCTTTTTTTTTTTTTTTTTTTTTTTAAATCCGTTCTTTCTCTGTTTAAAATCATTGAGGAACCCACCCTCCCCCCTCCTTTTTTTTTTTTACCTCTTGGCATATGAGAGTGGCTAGAAAGAAATCGTTTTTTTTTTTTCCGTGTGATGCAAGAGGGGAAAAAAAAGGGGGGGGATCCTTTCATACCCCCATGTCATGTAAGGAGGAGAAATACAACAAGAAAAGAAAGAGAAAAAAATCGTGTTTCTTATGTGACGGGGCGCTGATCCTTTTTTTTATGTTTTGTTGTCCTATTTTTCCCTTCTTATTTCTTTAAATTTGTTCTATAGTCGGGGGGGGGGGGGGGGGGGGGCACCGTTTCTTCTCCCTCCTCAATTTCTCACAAATTTATCTCAATTTTTTTTCTTTTTGCTGGGGAAAAAAAAAAGGCTCTTTCCCTTCCCATTTCCCTGCTGTCCCCCTTTTTTTTTTCTTGCACCAATGGTAAAAAAACAAAAGAAAACACCGTCAGTTCCTATGGGTGTTTGTTTTTCTTCTCCCCCCCCCCTTTTTTTCTCACCCCGGTAACCTTTTTTAAAAAAAAAGTCACTGAGGGGACGGCTGTCATCGGAGGGAGGGGGACATCATCCAGCACTTTGTATTAACAATGGTATATTGGTCCAATACCCAATTAGACTATTCCACTGCACAAACGAGAAAGAGTCAGAATGGTTCTTTTTTTTCTTCTTCTTCTTCTCTCCTTCTTCTTTTCGCCTTAGACATATAATGCACACTTTGAGTACTTTCCAGAATAGGCTTTTGCTTACATTGACGTGCTGAAACTCGGCTTAAAATGTGTGTGGTATGCTGGGCCCCTCCCTCCATCCAAGAAAAAATTTCTCATGTATTTTTTTTTTTTTTTGGGAGGGGTAAAAAAAAAAAAGAACTACCAAAGAACATTTCCCCCTCTCCCCCTTCCGTTTTTTTTTTTTTTGTATTTTTTTTCCCCTACCAACATCTGTTTCAGTACGGTATTTTCCCCCTCCCCCCTCTTTTTTTTTTTATCCATCGTATCATTCATCAAAAAGGAGGGAGGGGGGAGGAGGGGGAGAGAGGAGAGTTCCAATAATAAGAACGGGCTACACAAACACACCTTAATAATAATAACAAAATGTCTTATCGGGAGTTGAAATCGTTTGCCGAAATAATGCGGATGCTGGGGTACCCTCGGCCTATCAGCTTAGAGAGCTTCAGACTGCCCAACTTTGAACTAGTTGCCGACTGCACGCTGTGGCTTGTTACGCAATTCGAACCTTCAATAGAAATCGATGATAATATAGCAACAGCCCAGAGGCGGGTGGCCTTCCTGAAGGACGCCTGCGCCATATGCCTCAACAAGGCCAACGTGAAACTCAACATGAAACGCCTCTACGCGGCTGACGGGAACGCAGTCCGAGAGTTGCTTAAGATGGCCTCCTTGCTGCACAGAGCCATCACTCTGCACGACGCACCCGACGACGAGGATGAGGTCTGAATTTTTTTTCTTTTTTTTTCCGATTTAAACACAGACCCATGACACCATCCGCCCTGGTGACCCGCAAGATACCCGAAAAACAGCAAGCGAGCTTACTGAAGAGGGGTACAAGGTATATATTTTTTTTTTTTTAACCAAAGAAGCGTCCCCCTGGCACCAGAAGGTGACGGCACCGAAGAAGTCGAAGAGAGCATAAGCCAAGTCCCAACAACGACAGTACCACGCACAAGGGTTCAGGTGCGACCTGTGTGAATCACCGTACCCGGACACGGTAACCCTACTCCGCCATCAACTCTACGAGTGCGCCTGCGCACAGGAAGAGCTAGCACAGGACGGCTTGGAACCACTGCGCAACAGGACAGGATGGCCCCTGTGTCTGGAATTGCACGCGATTCTGCCGAGAGGACATGACTTTGCGTACCTAGAGAAGCTGCAACGATACTTAGCCGTGGTGGTTGAGAAACGAGACGTGGAGCTCATGCAGAAGGAGGATGTCAACACACAGCCGCTACCGTGGATACGAAATGTGGTAGGTAAGAGATGCCCCGTTCCGATAGCTGGTGAGCTCGAAGGAGTGGGTGGGGTCCTGTCCCAGTACCTAAACCCGCTGCTACAATGGTTGTCACAACTGCGCTGGGTGGAGAAGGACACCACCTCGGAGGTGTCGGCGGAACTGGCCATTGACTTCGAATGGACGACCGGAAAGTCTTTGGGAGGCCTGCTGGAAGGTAGGGCGCGCAGAATCAAAGCTCTCATCGTAAAGATAAACACAGCATGCAGGGCACGGAAGAAGCGACGCCCCTTCCCAGCGGACGAGAGAAAAAGAGTGAAATCCCTCATCGCCATTGGAGGAAAGGCGGCTATTGGTTTCTCCAGGAGGCCTATTTTCGCCACCCGCTCCACGCACGACAAGCTAATGGAATTGAAAGCCGACTACAAGCGGGACCGCATCACACGACTCCGCAAGACGCTCACGACTTCAATCGGAATGAAAGCAATGCTCCAGAAGGGGAGTATTAACAGATAGACCCCCCCCCTCCCTTGGGCGGCCCTCTAGCGGGGGGCTTGTCCTGTACTTTGAGTTTTTTTTTTTGAAAAATAAAAAAAAAAAAAGTTACACGAATTATTGGAAGCGGAGTTGAAAAACAGAGATCTGAGGAATAAAATAGTAGCACGTCCTCCGGAGGTATTTTTTTTTTTCAAATTCAAAAAAATAAAAAAACTTTCTCCTAATTTTATTCCAGATGAGCGAAATCGAACGCGCCCTCAACATGACGCTCGAGGCCGTGAGGGAGCAGGTGACGCAGCTGACAAAGGCGTGTACCTCCCTGGCAGCGGATGAGGCTTCTCTGGAGTCGAAGATCGAGAACAAAGCGGCGCAGCTGGAGAGGAACCAAAAACGACTCTCCTCGTTGATGAGCGTCCGGCCCGCCTTCATGGACGAGTACGACGCAATGGAAGCAGAACTGCACAAGCAGTACAAGCAGTACTTGGAACAGTTCAGAAACCTGGGCTACCTGGAGTACGAGCTTGCTAAATACAACAAAAAAGAAGACATTCTCGTGGAAGAACAAGAACACCGCCTCCACGCCATGCGGGAAAAACTAAGAAAAGAAGAGTTAGAGGTACTACGCGGTCAACGTGCTCCCGAGGACTCAATTCTAGACATGAAACGCGATAGAGAACTGGAGGCACAGCTGGAGAACGAAGAGGCAGGAAGGGTGGTCAGAGCTGAACAACAACAGGACGGGGTTCTCAATGGGACAGTGGTTGAAGAACGAAAGAGAGGAACCTCTGCAAGAGGTACAAAGAGACAACGCCCTGAATCTGGAAGACCACAAGTAAAACCCCGCAACGCGCAAGCCATGGGCAACATGTATGGGGGTAATGAAAGTGATGACAGTGATGAGAGTGGTATGAAAAAAAAAAAAGAAAAAAAAAAAAAAAAGACGAAACGTCCTCTGACGGTGCGCTATCCCTAAACGACGGTACTGATAGTGATGATGACGATGAAACAGATTCGGGAGATGATGATGACAGCGATGATGACGACGATGAGACTGACGATGATGATGACGACGATGAGACAGACGAAGACGAAGATGATGATGATGATGACGATGATGAGACAGACGACGATGATGACGACGACGATGACAGTGATATGTAGGGGGTGAAGGAAGGACAAAGCCTGTAAAGGCCGTTCTATTCTTTTTTTTTTTTAAGCCATAGATTTTTTTTTTTTTTTTGCTTTGTGAAAAGTTTTTTTTTTCAAAAGAAAAGAAGAAAAAAGAAAGGACGGAAGGAGGGTTTAAAAAAAAAAGAAATTGTTTTGTTATTTTATAACCTTTTTTTTTTATTTCTGTTTTTTTTTTTTTTTTATTTCTGCTAACTTTTATTCCACCCGGGAAAAACAAAAAAAAAAATCAATACATCACAGGAAGGAGGGTGTGGGAATTTTGACACCCCCGAAAAAATGTTCAATTGGATATTGGGAGGAAATGCGAACACCGCGGTGAGGCAAAAATCGAAAGAAAACCAGATAACAGAAGTAACGTCCGCGTTCATGGGGACTATAAGACAGGAGGTATTTTTTCCCTCCCCCCTCCCCCCACACACACATCAACAACTAATCACAGAACAGCTTGGAAGTCCCGTTCAGCCTTAACGGAGTAGGCGGGGTATCGCTACTGGTAACGTGGGGCCCAGGGTTCCCAGGGGTCTGCCCGGATTTCCTGTTCAAAGGTTTGAATTCAAAAAAAAAAAAAAAAAAAAAAAAAAACCAGGCAAAGGCGTAATGCAGCACCCCATCATAGGCACGAATGGGATCATCACCAAGAACCTCCCATGCCTCGCACAATGGGGGAAGTCGAGCGATATGTTCAGCGTGATTAGAATAATCATCGACGACCTCCGGACGAGGCACCCTGTTGTGTACTTCAATGGGGAGACTCCTGTATTGATCCAAAAGGGCATCGGGGAGACATTGGGGTGCACCTTTGTCGACTCCAACCGCGTCTTGAAGTCGGTGGCCCCGAACAGCGTCGCGGATAGGTCAGGGATGGCAAAATTTATAGGAAGAGTCTGTTCAAAGGTCAACAATCTTCCTGTAGCCAGAACGGAGCAAATCGTCGAGCGCGGGAGGGACCCTTACATCGTGTTCTCCTTTTTGGGAGAGGACAGAGCAAATGTACCTGTGCCTACCCCCCAGCCGCAACAACAACAACAACAACAACAACCTCCTGCGGAATTGTATACTGCTCCAGCTGTCCCTTCTTCATTTGGGTTGGAGGTCAAAAACTGCACGGAGCTGCAGCAGATGTCAACGGATGAGGTTGCCCTCCAAAAACACTTTCTCAGCCTGCCCTTCGTGAAGAAGTGTGAGGAGGTGACCCTGCAGCAAAAATCAGAAGGGTGCCAAGTAGAATCAGAGTTCATGCATGTCAACCAAACGCTTCTGCGCTCCGTCGCCAAACGCGACTCTTTGAGATCTAAAAAAGCGGTTCTTGAAAAAGATATGACAGAGGCAAACGCACTGGCAGCAGACATAGCTGCAAAAACTTCGAAACCTGCTATGTTGGCCCTACTCAATGAGAAGCTTGCTGAAACAGAACGCGAGTCTGAAATCTTGGAAGATGCGATGAAGGCAGGCGACGCTTCAAAGCAAGACCAGTACAGAAAGCTCAGAATGGAATACCACCTCACCAACGAGAAAAAAAAATCGCTGGTTTCCATGGAGGGGTGAATGAAGACCGGGCTGGGGGGATTTTTTTTTTTCGCTCTATTTTTTTTTTTAAATCGAATAGTAGTGTTTCTTTGTTTCTTAGAACTAAGGTTGAGGTTTTTTTTTGGGGGGGGGAGGGCAGAAAGATGGCCCTTTCCCCCTTCTTTTCCCCCAGGTAGGGGGGGAAAAATAAACTCAATCCTTTGTTTCTTATGATCTCTTCAAAATCGTCCCCTTGCATCCGTCTTTCTTTTTTTTTTTGTTTTTTTTTTGTTTTTTAGGACGAACCGGAAAAAAAAAAAGAAGAAATGAAAACAGAATATTATAGTAATTATCGAGATTATCGAGAAGAAGAAAAAGAATGTTGAGTAGATGTTATGCTGTTTGTCTAGAAGTTTTAACTGGTTGGCCATTTGACTTTCTATGGGGGAGGAAAAAAATTAATTGCCGCACAAGGGTTGAAGTCTTTGTATTTTTTTTTCTTATCAGCAACTCGTGTTTTACAGTCGGGTAGAAAATCTTTTAAAAACCCCCCCACTCGTTTCGTTCACATTAAACAAAGAAGCCTCACTTGCCATATTTTATTCTTTACCCCTCCATTTGTTCCCTACCCTTTTCACAAAGAGGTCTGTCCTCGAGTGAAGTGGCCTTTTGAGTTTTTTTTTTTTTGTTCTTTTTCAAATACGTGTCTGTCTACATTCGCTCTCTCATTATTCCAATTTTTTTTTTTTATATTTCGTCTTAATTTGTTGCTGCGTTACTGAAGCCCTTATAAGGTGGTCGGGGGAGGTGGGGAGGGGGGGAGGGTGAGAGTGTAAAAAAAAAAAAAAAAAGAAAAAAAAAATACTCAAAACTCGAAATATGAGACATGTATCGCAAGACAATGCCCCCACTCCGCGCTGCAACATCCCAATCCCCGTGAGTCGGAAAGCAGGCCAAGGAGACACCCAGGTGATGCGACTCGTTGGGGAGCTATACAAAGCGAGAAGCACGAATATTATGATAAAAAAAGAACTGAAGGCCGCTCAGGAACACACCGCAGCTTTACAAGCCGGGTTGAGAAAACTCCCTAGGAGTGCGGGGGCCACGGGAGAAAGAGAAAGAGAAAGAGAAAAGGAAAAAGAACCAACAAGGGGTAAAAGCCTCGACCCCGTGTACAGACGAGTCTACCCGCGGTCACCACGATGTGTACCGCGACAAAATTACTACAATAAAGAACGTGACAGGGAAAGGTACCGGGAAACTGAGCTTAATCGTAGCAGACAGCCCGTTTTGGTAAGGCAGCATTCCTACACTGAGCGGTTACCCCAACGGAGAAGCTTCCACCACAGGAGAGCTGAGCAGAACCCTCATCATCTGCGGAAAGATACGTTCGATGAGCTACGGGGAGACTGGGAGACGGGCAGCGAAGCTGAGATGGCACGAACACGTCTCCGAACTTGGTTCGATCCTTCAGAACACCGCCCCAGCTCTCCCTCACCCAGCGACCCCCCTCCTGTCCTCCCTGTGGGTACCTCATGGTGCGACCTGCCTTACTCCGGAGATGGTGATTCACACGGGTCATAGTAATTTTTTTTTTTTTTTGTAACTAGAGTTTCCATTTTTTTTTTATTTTTTTTATATATATATCCCCTCCCCCACTCCCTCCATCTTTTAAGTTCCGATTTTTTTTTTATTTTTTTTTTTGTTAAATAAGAAACATTTAAGAGAAAAAAAAAAAGATATTCCTTCATATCCCCCACCACCCACCCATCCTTTGGTTTTGTTTTTCTATTTTGTATCTCATATTCTTTTTTTTTTTTGTCGTCCGTCGTCATGTCATGTCTTTCTGTCAACTGCCGTTGTCTATGACCATTTTGTAAAAATAAATAACTCTGATTTTTACAACAAATACAACTTATAGAACACGGAGGGGGAGGGTATAGAGAATGCTGGCACGGCATGGGAGATCCCTGCGGCGGTGCCACCAGATTACGAACGAAGCGTTGATGGAAGAGGTACGAAGGGTGATGGAAAGAGGAGGCGAACCAGCGAGAAACCTGCAACAGGCAACACGAGGAAGCAGGACAGCGATGAACCATGAAGAAGAGTTCAAACAAATGGACCTCGACAGAGACGGTCTCGTGTCCCCGAACGAGTATGCAGCATGGAGGAACAGCAGGTCTACGTGGATTAACGGAATACCCAAAGCGAAGAAGAAGGTGGAAGAAGCCATAGTTGACGGGGCTGAGTCCACTGTGAGCGCAACACAGCTCTACAGGCTCGCAATGTTGATAGGTGTGCCTATGGTTGGGTTTGGTTTTGTCGACAATTTTCTGATGATTACATTTGGAGACGTCATCGAGTCCTCCATAGGAGTCACCATGGCCCTCTCCACTATGGCCGCTGCAGGGCTTGGCAACCTTTGCTCTGATGTAGCCGGTCTTGGGCTGTCCAAAGCCATTGAAGACTCTGCTGCAAGAATCGGTTTGAAACCCCCGAACCTCACTGCAGCGCAGTCCGCAACCCTTCAGGTCCGGCTTGTCTCTCTCGGTGCCTCGGTCCTCGGGGTGAGCATCGGGTGCATCCTTGGAATGGTCCCGCTGTTGTTCAAACCCGATAAACCTAAAAAAAAGGACGCGTAACAAAGCTGGAAGCTTATTCCTTTTTTTCTTCTATTCTTTTTTTTTTTAAGTACCATCCACCACGACACTATGGTCAAGGGAATAGAAGACCAGCATGCTCCAGCCCGGTGATGTTGTTGAAATAAAAGGCCTCAAAACCCGCCCTGAGCTGAACGGGAAGAAAGGGACCGTGGTCACGAAAGGAGAAGGAGGAAGTGAAACGAGATGGGGCATAGAAATCGACGAATCCACAAAGGTCAAGGTAAAAAGAGAGAATCTAATGACAGCCGGCGAGTGGCTGACAACACAGCGCGAGCTTTGGGAAGCCGTTGACACCGACAACCTGGAAAAGGTGAAGGAGCTCCTGCAGCAGGGAGGGTGCCCCATGAGCGTGAATCAGATGAAACGGACGTCGTTGCACAGAGCAGCAGCCTTGTGCGACCCTTCGGCCATGCTGCCGCTCCTTCTCTCCACCCGCAGTGCCGACCCCAACGTTGCTGATATTTCAGGAATAACACCGTTACACATAGCCGCTGCGTCATCGCTTTCGGCAACCAGTATACTTCTCTCCGCGCAAGCATCCCAGACGCCTTCACACTCTTCCCGCACGCCCTTGCACCATGCCGCACTGTCCCCTGCCCTCACCCCTAGAACCCGAACGAACATTTACAACACTCTTGTTGCCGCTGGCGGGGACGAAACATGCAAAGATGAAGATGGAGTATCACCCGCCGAAATCTTTCACAAATAATTTAAAAAAAACTGATAGGTGTTTATTTGTTTACTTTTGCAAACCCGGTCGTTTTTTAAGTAAAACAAACTAAAGGAGGGGAGGGGAGGGCATATAAATGCGGGTCTTAGATTACGTCGTTCCGATACTGAGCGTGCTGCCCGAAATCGAGAAGCCTCGGAGGAAGCAAGATGTGACAGACAAGCTCATCTGGACGGGCATGGCGCTCTTTATTTTTCTGATATGTTCGCAGCTTCCCGTGTACGGGATACGACCGAAGGAGGGCTCCGACCCTCTGCACTTCATGCGAATGGTACTCGCCTCCAACAAGGGAACCCTCATGGAGCTGGGAATCTCACCTATTGTAACTGCATCGCTCGTGATGCAGTTTCTACAAGGAGCCAGACTAATTTCATACAATGAAAACAGCAGCAGGGATAGAAAGGTGTTCAGCGGCGCACAAAAGGCATTCGGTCTCATCATCACCGTTGTAGAAGCCGTAGCGTATGTATTTAGCGGTGCCTATGGCGATGTAAGGGACATTGGGTCCTTTTCTTGTGTGTTGATTGTGACACAGTTGGTCATAGCAGGTGTGATCTGCCTCCTCCTTGACGAGATGCTGCAGAAAGGCTATGGTTTCGGGAACGGGATCTCCCTGTTCATCAGCACAAACATCTGCGAGGCTATATTCTGGAAAGCGTTCTCCCCGTTCATGGTGAACACGGGACGGGGGCAGGAGTTCGAGGGTGCGATTGTCTCCCTCTTCCACCAGCTTGTGCAGAGCACGAACAAGGTGAAGGCTCTGAAGGACGCGTTTTACCGCCCGCACCTCCCGAACGTGATGTCCCTTCTGTCCACCGGTGTCGTGTTTCTCATTGTGATCTACACGCAAGGCTTTGCTGTGAACATCGGCCTGCAACACGAAGCTACCCGGCAGATGGTCCCCCAGAAGATCAAACTCTTCTACACATCAAACATGCCTATAGTCCTGCAAACTGCGTTGATATCGAACTTGTACTTCATAAGCTCCATGCTTCACAAGAAGTTCGCTGACAGTCCGATTGTTGGGTTGCTTGGGACGTGGGGTCCGAGCCATAGTGGGGCAGGGCCTGCGGTGCCGTTGTCGGGGTTGGTATATTACGTGTCCCCCCCTCAGGGCTTTGCTGATGCTGTGTCGGATCCTGTGCACGCTGTGTTTTATGTGGTGTTTATGGTGTTTGGGTGCGCGTTCTTTTCGAAGTCGTGGGTGGCAGTCAGCAACCAGACGAGCAAAGAGCTTGCGCAGGAATGGCACCGCAACGGGCTGATCCTCCCGGGGAGGAAGTCGCGCGACAATCTACAACAGGTTGTGGAGAGATACGTCCCTACCGCTGCCGCGCTGGGTGGGATTTGTATCGGCCTCCTCACCATTCTTGCCGACCTGCTCGGCGCCGTTGGGAGTGGTACCGGGGTTTTGCTTGCGGTTACTTTTATTTATTCGTATGTTTGGAATATGAACGGAAAAAAAAAAAAAAAAAAAAAAAAAAAAAAACACAGATACTACGAGCAACTCGAGCAGGAGAAATACCTTCCTACCTTCCTTTCTAAGAAATAAAAAATTTAACACGGAGGTGGGGGGGGGGGGGGGGGGGGGGGTAGTGTTTAGCTGAACCGAACAGGGATATTTAAAAAAAAGATGATTCGAGAATTATTTTTTGCCCCCCCCTCTATTACGTTCACGCAGTGTGGTTTTTTTTTCTCTCCCTTTTTTTTCTTCGAGTTAAAAAAAAC
Source organism: Diplonema japonicum (assembly GCA_964019335.1). Taxonomy (NCBI): domain Eukaryota; phylum Euglenozoa; class Diplonemea; order Diplonemida; family Diplonemidae; genus Diplonema; species Diplonema japonicum. The sequence goes on from OZ025678.1 coordinate 100,722, forward strand.
TTTTATAAATGAATAACAACAAAATAACCCCCCCCCCCTTTATTCCTTTTAAAACCCCCCCTTTATTGTCTTTCCTCATTTTCCCCGGCAAGAAAAAAAAAAGTAAAGTGAGCGGGGCAGCGGGGGCTCGGAGAAAACCAAAAAAAAAAAATGTCTGAAGACCCGACTCAGTGCTTGAGTCCTAGGAGCAAAGAATATGCCGATAAAACCCAAAAATGTTTGGAGCTGCACTTGAGCGATATGAAGATGGAAGCAGGAAAGAGACTACTAAAAATGTCAAAGAAAGAAGATAAGCTCTCCTTGGAGTACCGGGTCATCAGATGGATATTCCACGCAACGGTGGACATCTTCTACCACTACACGGAAGTAGCAGGCGCAGAGAACATCCCACCACCGGGAAACGCAGCCATTCTATGCCCGAACCACGGAAACTCCCTTACAGACGCTGTTGTATGTGTGTCACAAACCCCACGAATGGTTCGCCTCACCGCGAAAGATACGCTTTTCAAGGTTCCCTTTTTCGGGTTGTTTGTCCGAAATGTAGGGACTATACCGTTGCAGCGAAAGGACGAGCATACGGAAGGTGTTGACAACAAGCAAGCTGTGTCGCAGCTCAACCAGGAACTTCTTAAAGGGTCTCTTGTTTGTTTGTTTCCAGAAGGACGTTCTCGGTTTCATTGGAAGGTTGATTCACCTCAACGTGGGGTGTCGTCCATAGCCTACAACTGTCTGAGCACCGCGAAGGAACAAGGTGACAATGACTACACACTGTCTCTATGCCCGACTGCTTTCAACTACCTGCACAGAGAAAAATTCCGGTCAGGCCTTGTTGTGGAGTACGGGCCTCCCTTGGTGCTAACACCAAACGACGACATCATGAAGCTCGACAGGCAAGATGCGATCGCCAAAATCTCCGAACAAGTCCACGAGCTCATGTCGCTGACGGCGTTCAACGCGGAAGATTGGAACACGCTCCGCATCGCACACACTGCCAGAAACATCTTCGCCCCGTTGGGCACCAGAATGACCATTGTCGAGTTCGTCCGATTGACGAAATACTGGGGAAACGCTCTTTCCGTTAACGACAAGAACGACCCCAACCTGCGGGAGGATCTCACGTCTTATCAAGAAAAACTTGAAAAGATTGGTCTTAAAGACACACGTGTTTCAAGAACCCGTGGGTCAACACCATACCTCTTGTGGTGTGTGCTTTTGAGAATGATACAGTGCAGTGTGATCCTAGTCCCTGCGCTCTTGGGTGCTGTGCTGTGGGCGCCAATTTTTTACGTCACAAAACGGCATGAGAAAATCGTGATGAAGCGAACAAAGAAGCCCACGCATGTGGACGAGGTCGCTCAGTACAAAATGATGTATGGGACGGTCCTGCTGCCGACCACAGTGGTTACGGTGTGTATGTTGCTGTTGTTTGCAAACGGATGGCCTTTCTACTACCTGTTGGTGCTGTTGCCTTTGGTTGCCTTCTACATGTGGATGAGCATTAGAATTATAGAAGATGGCATCGCGTCATTGCGTAGTCTTGTGTCCTTGAAAACACTCCTCTTGATTTCTAAAGAAGAATTGGACGAGCTTGTAAAGTATGTGTTGTGGGTTGGGGAACAAAAAAAAAAAAAAAAAAGGATGCGTGCGGATCTTGTTCCTCGTGTTCACAAGAGGGCCACGTTGTGTGGGAATTTGAAGCCTCCTGTGGTCCCCTCCGAGAAGAGGGGCTTTTGGTTTGAGTTTATTTCAAAGTTTGACCTTAAGAGGAGGAGGAAGAAGGATTGGAACGAAGTGCTAAGGTTTGTTTTAAAAAAGATTTAAAAAAAAAAAAAAAAAGGCTTCATGAAGTGCTCCCTGTGGACTACGCGGCCATACAGAGAGAGCGCTCTGCATCTCTTGGTAAATCGGTGAACAAGGATGATGATAAGAAGACAAACTAAAAAAAATGAGCCCCCTTTTTTTTCTTTCTTTTTTTTTTAGTGGGTTTTTGCTAAACACATATATATTTTTTTTTTCTTTCTTTCTTTCTTTTTTTTTTTTTCTTTTTTTTTTTTTTGATTCACAACACATTTGTTTATTTCGTAGTTTTTTTTTTTATTTCTTTCTTCATTTTCCCCTTGGATTTAAGGTTTTTTCTTTTCTTTTTTTGCTCCATCTGTAATCCCATCACCCTCGCAAGATGGCCCTTGGTTCCCCCCGCAGGGTCACCTCTTGGTGAGCACAGGTGGGCAAGAAAAACAAAAAGAAAAAAAAAAGCAAAGGTCTCGCACGTTGTGACTGCAGCAGTGTTATCAGTCTGGTTCTTTCTTCTTTTTCCCCCCGTTCTCCAGGAGGGGAAAGGGGGGGGGGGGGCATTTTTCATTGCGCTGTTTTCATTTCCCCCCCCCTCTTTTAATTCTTATGGTCTAGCCAAAGAAGGGACATTTAAAAAAAAGAAGGGGGGGGGGAAAGAAGCAACCGTCTCTTCCTCTTCTCATATTTAATTCTTTTCTCACTCACTATTTCTCTCTCGTTTTGTTTTGAAAGGTTCTCCCCCCCCCCCCCCCCCCCCCCACCCAAGTAGTAAGGCCTTTGTTTTTTGTATTCTTTTCAGCCTTTTCCAAAAAAAAAAAAAAAAACAAGAGGGAAAATCAAACCGAGGAGAAAGAAAAAAATTTATTTATCGTAGAGTGGAGATTGTCGTGTTTTCTTTTCTTTTTTTTTTCTTTTCTTTTTTTTTTCTTTTTTTTTTTCTTGCTTTCTTTTTTTTTCTCTTTTTTTTTCTGTCCTTTCCCTCCCTTGTTGGGGTGTTGTGAGAATTTAAAAAAAAAAAAAAAAATGACTACTGCAAAGCGAAAAATACCGGAAGAGAAAAATGCCCGGATATTTTTCTCCAGCATTTTCGGCTTGGGGGGAGGGGGCCCTGGCGTATTCCCCAATCTTCATCTTGGCTTCCTTTGGGACTGCAGGGCCTTTCTGGGGGCATCTCGCTTCGTGCAAGGAAATATCTTGCAATTCTTGGGGCAACTAGTGGTGTCGACAGCGGCCAATGAGTCTTCACGAACCACTTGCTCAGGGTACTTGCTTCGATTTGGAGGAGAAAGGGCATTAGAAACAAAAGAAATATCGTCCCCCACAGCATCACGGCGGCTAAGGTTACTTTGCTGGGGAGGGGGCACAACAGGTCCCGTGTATAGTTTCTTCTGTTCCCCATGCCCCTAGGCGGAGGCCCTTCTTGGATTTAGACTGTCAAAACAAATTCGGCGATTTTGCGGAAGTAAATTGGGAGAAAAAAAAAAAGGAAAAAAAAAAAGAAAAAACAGGGGGATAAAAAACGGGGGTAAAATGTCAGTTCAAGCCAAAGTAAAGACTTGGAACAGGGGTTATGGATTTGCAGAGGCGGAAACAGGTGAAGTCGTCCACGTGCACGGCTCCGAGATTCCTGAAATGAGGATGAAGGTGGGAGAAGTTATATTTTGCGATTTAATCCCCGTAGAGGGTCATGGGGGGAGGGTCAAGGGGACAAATGTCAGCGGCCCCGGGATAGTCCCCAAGGAAGACCTTCCCAGTGCGGAAGAGCGTGCTCAGGAAAGGCAAGAATGGGCTCGGTTCAAGGAGGAAAAAATCGCCGTGGAAGGGGCCCCTCCTCCAAGGACAAAAACCCAAATTTCCCGCCCAGCGAGAGTTGCCGGAAAAGGCGGCAAAGGTGGCAAGGGTTCAAAAGCCAGGGGTGTTTCTAACTCCCAAGAAACCCGGATAGACCCGGCCGATGGCAGGTCTTACACTAAACAAGATTTCATTCAATGTTACAAAGGCACCAGGCAATGGGATGATGCTGCCCCCAAAAGACCCGTCTCAACAGGCAGGGGCGCAGGCAGAGGCGCAGGAAGGGGTGCACCTGTACTCCCTGAGACCCGTATTGATCCTGCCGACGGGGGTTCGTATACCAAAGAAAACTTCTTCTCCTGCTACAGAGGTTACAAGGAATGGGATAAGGCTGCTCCTTACACCGCGCATGGCCGCGGAAGGGGTGGTGGTGGCGAGGGTGGTAAGGGTGGTAAGAAAGGCAAGGGAAAAGCAGCAAGGGGTGTAAGGAGATGAGCGAACGAAAAAAAAAAGAAAGAAAAAAGAGAAAAAAAGAGAAAAAAAAAGTGTTGTACTCAATAACCGGTTATTTACAGGAAAAGAGTGTTTTTTTTTGATCCCCCTTTTTAAAAAAAAAAGAAAAAAAAAGAAAATGAAAAAAGAAAAAAAAAAATGGTGGTGGGGATAACATGAAAATATAAGAAAAGCATCAGATGCTGTTGTTCGCTGTTGACCTCCTCGTCGGTCATCACCGGTAGCACCCGAGTGGAAGAACGTAACGCAGATGCTCAGGGTGACGAACAGGCAGCAAACTGCACGAGCGCAGAATCTTGGTTACCCGGGACGCCCCTGCTGGGGTTGAGCTGTACACGCAAACCCGCAAACCCGTATATATATAAAGGGGGGGCCTGAATAATTCCCTCCCAAATAATGTGTTTTTTCCCAAATAATTCTTTTTTTTTTTGGGGATTTTTCCACTCCAAATTTCCCAAATAATTCCCAACCCCCTTTCTTTTTTTTTTTTGGGGACCAGGGTGGGGGGGTCACATGGTAGTCATGCAATGGGCTTTTCTCAGTTATGCCTGTGCAGGGTACTAGCCTACCTAACCCATTATGACACCCCTTTTTTGACCAAAAAGTCGATTTTCACCTGGTTTTGGGCACTTATGAGCAATTCCTTTGCATTTTGAACAGGGACCACAGGGTTTGGCACCTGGGTTATTGTGGGGGACTATTTTTCTTAATGCAAGAAGCTAACTGGTTTGTGATGAACGGTTCAAAATTTCACAGAACCACTTAGTTCAAAGGCGCTTGTGGGTGGCCTGGGTGCTTCTGCATTGCCAGAAGGGCATGTGCATTCATGTGTTGACAACTTATCCAGTATTTGCTTTGTTTCATGGCCCACAATGTCAATATTCCATTCCTGAGCAAGATCCCAAAGTTGTGTCGTAGCCCACTGGCAGTATTGTGAGGCTGCTTACACAAGTAAGAGTGCTGGCCCAGTGAGCCATAGAAGATGAGAAATATTATAATATTATAGTGTGACATGATCAGACTGGAACGGCCACCCTGGGGCATCCTCTGCTCAACCCAGCAGACGTGGGAGGCCCTTCTTCAGAAGGTGCCAGTTGCTTGATCAGTGCCATCATGCACGCTATATTTTATTAGTACAAATATAACAATCGATTGAAAAGGAAAAGTCTGTATTGTAAGGCTGCTTCTCACCATTTTGAGGGGTTAAGGGGGGCTGTGGCATGCCCCAAGCAGCCGAGGTGGGACGTTGATGACTGCAGCAGAGTGCCGAGTCAACGTGGCACTGTGGATAGGGCAAGCACATGAGAAAGGTCATGCAACTGCTCAACACCTTTAGCTATATGCAATCTCACGGCTACCTTCCAGGTAGTTCTGAGGAGGCCATACAGCTAAGGGCACTTAGCAAAGTTTAGACAGTGCAGCACAGAATGTTGTTGCAGGTGTTACAATGGACACTACACCTGATGAGACTCCAGCAGCCTCCCAAGCCCTTGCAGCTTCTCAAGCCCTGACAGTTTCTCAAGCCTCTCAGACCCCAGCAACCTCCCAGCAACCACCTAATGCCAAAACCAGGCAGTTTGTCTGCAACGTTTGTGGGTTCTCCACAGCCTGGGAGAAAAACTGTTAAAATTTCCCTTGGAAAAAAAAAGGGCATGAAAAAAGTCTTGGCACGATTTGGCATGTTAAGATTTCCAAAGTGCTCTAAGCCCTGCTCCCTGCTTTCCATGTGGCAGGCCCCCCAGCCCAAATAAATACAACCCAAATAAGTGTATTCCAAATAATTCTTTTTTTTTGGAGCCCTAACACCCCCCCTCCACTGCCCAAATAAAGGGATTATTCAGGGGGCCCCTTTATATATTTATATATTTTTTTTTTAAAGAGTCGGCTGATTGTTGTATGTGCACAGCTGGGGTTAACCTGTAGAAAGATAAGCCCAAACAATGCCTACCACCACTCTTTTTTTTTTTCTTTTCAAGGGTAACGTGCAACCTATGGGGCCCGTGGACGCTCTCCTACCGCAGTGAGCACAGTCCTCTTGAAGGGGCACACCAACGATCCCCTCTCCTATGTGATATACCACTCCCTGAAGGTAGTGTCCGGAGCGCTCGACGACTACGAGAGATGCATGCGGATCGCTGCGGGGTACGGCACGGGGTCCACCCCGATGGGACCAGTAGGCAACCTGGTCTGTCGGTGGCTCCCCTATATAGGATGGAGCTGGGCGCAATTGCTAGACTGTGGGAACAAACCCTGGGCCGAACGCGGACACGTCTTTAGGGACGCGGTGAGGAAAGCCCGGAGCAGGTCGCTGGCGAACGAGAGGAACACAGCCTGTAGAACTGGCCATTGACTTCGAATGGACGACCGGAAAGTCTTTGGGAGGACTGCTGGAAGATAGGGCGCGCAGAATCAAAGCTCTCATCGTAAAGATAAATAAACACAGCATGCAGGGCACGGAAGAAGCGACGCCCCTTCCCAGCGGACGAGAGAAAAAGAGTGAAGTCCCTCATCGCCATTGGAGGAAAGGCGGCTATTGGTTTCTCCAGGAGGCCTCCACGCACGACAAGCTAATGGAATTGAAAGCCGACTACAAGCGGGACCGCATCACACGACTCCGCAAGACGCTCACGACTTCAATCGGGATGAAAGCAATGCTCCAGAAGGGGAGTATTAACAGATAGACCCCCCCCTCCCATAGGGCGGCCCTCTAGCGGGGGGCTTGTCCTGTACTTTGAGTTTTTTTTTTAGCAATAACGATTTCATTATCAATATATTGTTTTTCTTGGGTTATCCCGGGAGGGGAAAAAAAAAAACCAAAAAAAAAAAGGGGGGAAACAAAAATGTCAGTCCAAGCTGAAGTAAAAAGATGGATCCGGAGCCATGGCTTCGCAGAAGCGGAGACCGGTGAAATAGTATATGTGCACGTCTCTTCCATCCCAGGGATGAGATTGAAGGTCGGCGAAACCATCTTCTGCGACTTGATACCTGTGGAGGGGCACAGCGGAAGGGTAAAAGGTGACAATGTAAGCGGCCCTGGTGTAGTCCCCGCAACCGAGCGACCGGAAAGAGAGGAAATGATGAAGGAACGAGACGAATGGAACCGATTTAAAATGGAGAAAATTGCGGTAGGAGGTGCACCCCCTCCAAGGAGACCACCGCGAATCGCCGGAAAAGGAGGAAAAGGTTCAAGACACCCCCCTGAAAGATCCCTCCCCTCAGCGCGACGTGACCCGTATGACGATTTCCCGCTAAGGGGACAAGGTGCACTTCCTCTGATATCTGCTCGACAGAGCAGCAGCAGAAGCACAGAATCAACCCGTATAGACCCTGCTGATGGGTGTGCTTATACTAAGGAAGAGTTCAGAATGTGCTACAAGGGTTACAAAGAATGGGATGATGCTGCTCCTAAACCCACCTCCTCGCGTGGTAGGGGCTCCTCTTCCCGGCCACTGTCGCCTGAGAAGCGTATCGACCCTGCAGACGGCTGTTTTTACACAAAAGACAACTTCTTCTCTTGCTACGGAGGTTACAAGGAATGGGACAAGGCCGCCCCCAGTTCAGGCTCAGGAAGGGGAAGAGGTGCAAGGAGATAAAATTTATTAGGGGGAATGAAGGGGGGAAAAAAAAATTCCCGCTAAAGTGAGATTTATTATTATTATTTTTCTTTTTAGAAAAGGGGATACCGGGGTCTTGCATACCAAGTGTGTTTTTTTTTTTTTTTTTTTTTTTTTTTTTTTTTTTTTTTTCTCCTCTCTTTTGGCGATCCTGTCACATACTGCAGGTTCCGTCCACAAAGACTTTTTTTTTTTTTTTTTTTTTTTTTTTGTCTCGTTTTCTCCATTTTGAACACCCCCACAGATAACAATGACAACTTGCACCGTAAAGACATGGATGAAAACCTACGGCTTCGCCGAGGCGGCGTCAGGCGAGGTTGTTTACGTCCACAGGACGAACCTTCCTGAGGGCATGCGTCTCAAGGTGGGCGGAAAAATCACCTGCACGATGGTTACTATTGACGGGCATTCTGGAAGAGTGAAGTGCGAAGATGTGAAGGGTGACGCTGTGGTCCCGATCAGCGAGAAGCCCACGAAGGAGGAACTGAAGGCCGAGCGGGAAGACTGGTCAAACTTCAAGAAAGAAAAAATCGCTGTTGAGGGAGCAGACCCCCCCAAGAAGAGGACGAAAAATGTTGAAAAGAAAATCCCCAAAACCTCTATTTCCCGAGGTGGGCGCGGAATGGGCGGCGGTGGCGGCGGCTTCAATGGAAGGGGGGGCCGTGGGGTGGCAAGAAACCAAGGTAGGTTCGCTGGTGCCGGTCCTCTACCTATCATCTCTGCAAGAACTACTACGGAGCTCAGAATCGATTCTTCCGATGGCCAAGCCTACCCTAAGTCCAGCTTCAAACAGGTGTACGGTGGTTATGCCGAGTGGGACAGAGCCCTTCCTTTGGGCAGAGGCAGGGGTCTTGCCACTAGGGGTGGAAGGGGCCGTTACTAGGAAAAAAAAAAAAAAAGAGAACAGGGAGGCCTAGTGTTTGTGGGGAAGGGTTTTTTTTTTTTTTTTTTTTTTTTTTTTTTTTTCTTAAATTCATCTTGTAAGTGTGAAGGTTAAAACGAGAATAAGGGGGGGGGTGTCTTTTTTAATAACAACAAAAAAAACCAGCAAGGATGCAAAAAAAAAAAACTTTTTTTTTCAAGAGTGGGGTTTTTTTTTTTTTTTTTTCTTTTTTTTTTTCATCCACAATCCCCTTTTTCATGCCCCAGCACGTGTTTTTTTTTTTTCAGGCGTCCTGTCACATACCGCAGGACCCTTAAATGTCTCTTTTTTTTTTTTTTTTTTTTTTTTTTTTTTTTTTTTTGAGGCGATCCTGTCACAACTGCAGGTTCCCTTCAAGGACATCTTTTTTTTTTCTCCACCCTCTACCAAGTAATAAAAATAAGATGAACGGGGAATAAAAAAAAAGGGAGGCATGGGCGTGCTACACTTTTCCCTTTCCAGCTTTTCTCAAATTAAGAAAAAAAAAAAAAAAAAAAAAAAAAAAAAAGCAAAAGAGAAAAAAAAAACCCCCCTGCTCCTTTCCCCCTCCTTTTTTTTATTTACGGAATGGCAGTCCCGAGAAACGTTTTAAAAAAAAACGAGGGAAATACTAAAAAAAAAAAAAAATTAAGGGGAGGAGAAAAAAAAAAAAGAGAAAAAGAAAAAATGGGTTGTAGTGAAAGCAAACCGCCGCCTAGGAACGAAAGGGCGCGCAGGCCTAGCAAGCAGCTGATCGACAAGAAAAAACGGGAACAAAATCCGCCAGCGATTATAAAGGAGAAAAAGTGCACGGAAAGAAAAACGAGCGGGAAGCTCCTAACGAGGGACGAGAAGGCCGAACCGCACTACATGCTGGACGACATGATGCGGAGCGGGGACCACCTCACCCAAAGCAAACAAAGGCAAGGCCATGCCGGCGCGCTCATGCTTGCAAAGGCAGTCCATACCTATAACGTACTCTTCTACGGCCTTTCCGAAAGTGGTAAAACCCACCTCCTGTACACTTTGATCAATGGATCCGCAGCGGAGCCGGTGGAAACAGACACCCCGCGAGATGAAATTCTATACATAACCAAAGGCAAGGGACAAAACATGCGCGCAAACTTCAGCGTAACAGATGTCGGCGGTGCCGCTTCCCTTATCGACCGTGTTGCCGGCGTTTTGAAAAAAAAGAATATCCAAGGGGTCGTATATGTAGTTGACCTGGCTAGCGGTGCCGACCGCATTGCAGAGTCAAGGGAGCGTTTAAATACGTTGCTTTCAAATTCAGAGCTCGATGGAAAGCCGGTGTTGATTATTGGTAGTAAAACTGATTTACCGAACGCTATTTCTTTGAAGGAACTTGAGGAAGTGTTTGAGTTCCCCGTTCTTGAGCAGAACAGGGCTGTGACAGCCACCACCTCTAACATCCAGACAGATGAAGGGCTCTGCTCTGCCGCGGAAGGGCTCACCACCCTCGCTGTGCAGATTTCTTCCATTCCCGAGATTTGCCCGACGCTTTCGTCGCCAAGAAAGCGATCCTTCAGAACCGCGAGGATGGGGTGAGGGTGAGGGTGAGGGGTTTTATTCTATACCATTACCGCTGTCATGTGGTTGCACAATCAAAGCTTCTTTTTTTTTTGGGGGGGGGGCACACAGTTCGGTATACTTGAGACAAGTTTATGAGAGGTGTGTGTGGCCATTGAACCCTGACATGAGATTTTTTTAATGTCGGTAACCAGGCACGGCGATTTGGTTTACGGCGCGGTTTGTTTAAAAATTTAAAAAAAAAAAAAAAAAAAAAATCTAAGATGCATTTTTAGCAAACGTTTGTCATTCTTCTTCTTTGTTTTTTTTTTCTTTCCAGGTTGAGCGCAAAAAAGAAAAAAAAAAAAGAAAAAAAAAAAACGCACACTTTCAAAGAATAGTTCTTTCTTTTTTTTTTCTCGGGAGGGTTCTCCCAGCGGAGGGGACTTTTTAAACGAAAAGAAAAAAAAATGTTGGGATAAAAATGGTCCCTATCCCTATCCCCCCCCCCCCTCCATTTTCCAAAATCAAAGGTGGGTCATAGTTTTAGCTCCAAGCAACAAGCAAGCAAGAGAAGAGGTCAAAAAAAGGGGGGGATAGCTACAAAAGGTGCTGCCGGCGCCCACTGAAATGGCATGAACAAGAGAGGGAAAGTACGTAATTTAAATTAGCAGTCAGATTAGAGGCCCGCAGTGGAAAATTCTCCAATTTTATTTTCCCTTGCAGCTACCCCCCCCCCCCCCCCCCCTTTACAGACGTAGTTTTCCTTCTTATTTCTTTATTTATTTTTCCGGCTTTCTTTTTTTTTTCTCTTCCCTCTTCTCTTCCCCAGCCCCGCGATTCTTTCTTATTCACCATTTGGTCAGTTTATGTTCAATTTTCTTTGGCAACATTTGGCAGCATGGTGTACTTTTGCCTGCTGTATTGTTTTTTTTTTTTTTTTTTTTTTTTTTTTTTTTTTTTTTCTTTGGAGGGAGGATGCAAGGAAAAAAAAAAATTGATAGGAGAAAAAAAAATGAACAATGAGGAATTGTCTCTCTCTTTTTTTTTTTTTTTTTTTTTCCTTATTTATTAAGGATACCAATAGTGTGCCACTTTACAAGTTTTTTTATTTGTTCCTGATTCAAGGCCATTGTTCTTTGTTCTTTAAATCTTCGTGTAAGCAACTTCCTTATACCCACAACGCTCAAGCCGAGGAATTTTGCATGTCAGTTTTTCTTCTTTTTTTTTCTTTTCCTTTTAATTTTACCGGATTTGTACTTATTATGGAACAGAAATAGTTCCAAACCAAAAGAAAAAAAAAGGAAAAAAAAAAATCAAAGAGAGAAAAAAAAAAGTCCATTTCAAACATTTTTCGTGTTTGCAAATATTTTTCGTTCCATATCGAGTTCAAGAGCGGTAACCATCTTCTATTTTAAATAATCTTTTTTCTCAAAAAAAAGGGGGGGGGACATTATTTCCTGAGCCTTGTCACCCCCACTCCTCGGCTCGGAGTGTGTCGTTCCCTGAATTTTTCTTTTTTTTTCTCCCCAATCTATTTTTTTCCTTACTTTTTATACCCGATACGGCTGACCATACTCACCTACCCCCGACTTAAGAGTGCTCCTGTGGGTAACTCTCAGGTCAAAACACTCCTTTTTTTACCCCTTCTTTTCTTTTCAATCTCTCCTCAGCTATGCAGCGCTTTACAAAACACCCCCCCCCCCCCCCCCCCAACAGCCACCGGCACCGCTTCCGGGGAAGGTGAGGAGAAAAGATTTTTTATTTTTATTTTTACCCCATGCTTTTTTTCCTCCCCCCTTTTTTTTATTATTCTCTTGTCATCCACCTGGGTTATTTCTTTTTTTTAAAAAAAAAAAAGGTCAAAAGCATTTGTGATTTTTAGGAGACTCACTCTTGAATGTGTCACTGAAGAACAGTATAGAAAGAAAGAAAGAAAAAAAAAAGTGGCGGGGGGGAAAAAAAACGGTATTTTCTTTAAAGCTCAGGAGGGGGGAGGGGTGGGGGGTATTGTCCATATACCATTTCCCCCCTCTTTATCCCCCCACTCCTTTCCCTTCCCCCCTTTTTTTTTTGAAAGTTTTCCGTTTTTTTCTTCTTTTTTTTTTTCCTCACGAACTATTGAGTATTTCAATTTTTCTTTCACCCCAAAAGTTTACACACACAAAAAAAAAAAAAAAAAAAATGCTGTGCACTGCCCATCACGATGCAGCAACTGTGTACCATGGTCTCGAGTTGCTTCAGAACATAAAGCTAGACGGTTGTTTTGTTCCTTGGGAACCGCTGGATGGTTTAAACCTTCAGCTACGCTATGTAAACATTGCGCAAGAAGAGCAAAAAGAGGAAATTGAAGATGACGAAGAGGCCGAGATGCGCTCAATTACAAGAACCATCGAAAGCGCGGAGAGGACAAGAATTATGACGACAGCACACAGCGACATGGAAGCCATAGAAAGAGAGTGGCTGGGAGTTTTATTTGAAGTGGAGATTAAAAGAATCTGGTTTGCGGAGCTCGAAGAGAGCGAAGAAACGAACAGGAAACCGATCAACGTGTATAGGGAAGATGTCTATTCATGGCTTGCCTCTCGAAAGCAATTTTTGCTGAATATTTCCGCGTTGCAGGAGGAAGAGTATCTGGAAAGAATCAGGGCTGTCCGGGGCTCGCTCAAAACAAACCTCGCTTTGAAAATCTCTTTCGACAGTGTGTTCACCTCGCTTCCACCTACCTCTCATTCTCGGTCTGTGGAACTGAGAGCCAGTATTTTGAACTCCTTGCAAGCCCCTGCACCACCGGAGGAAAAAAAAATCAGCCCCGTCCCCGCCCCGCGGTCGTTCCACGTAAAACACAACAATAACAACAATCTGCTAGAAATAGAGGAACCCACATCGCGAAACCTCATCAAAAAAGACGAAAGAGCGGGAAGACGAAACATCCTCCAAGAAAAGATTAGTTGGGAAGAACGATTTTATTGAAAAAAAAAAAAAAGGGAATGGCGGAAGGAAAAAAAAAAAAGATTTATTATAGAGGGGGGAAAATTTTATTTAAAAAAAAAATAAAAAAATATTTACATGGAGTGTCATTGGAACTGCTCAGCGTGCACTTTTCAGAACCTCCCGGAGAAATTGGTGTGTGATATGTGTAGAACAGAGAGGGGTTGGAAAGAACCCGAACGCCCTGTTGAAGGTGAGAAAATATTTGAAAACGAGAAAACCTGGAGTGTGGAGAAGCACCCCTACGCCATCCGAGAGGTGAAGATTATTGACCAGTACGAAAACGATGTTTTGAAGGGGTTTGTCAAGAAACATGTTACGTGTTCAGCAATTTGCGGATATTGCTGTACGGGGGTTGCGAGCTTCATAGCAGCCTACAATGGCAGCCCAGAGACGTTGGTGGAAAAGGCTTTATTATCGGGTGAAGAAGGGCTGTGTAAGCACATTGAGGGATCAATGATGTTTATTCAAACCGATAGGCAACGTTACATCGATCGAAACCGTGATGCGTTTTCTAGCCCGAAGGAAATTGAGGAGTATCTTAAAGCGTGGGTTGCGAACTATGAGATCTCAAGGTTTGTGGAAAAATGTGTCGAGAAAAGCTCGAGAATCGTGTTTCTGAGGACAAACCAAAATCACGAACTGGAGGAGGCAACGCACGAGGAAAAAGAGTTGATCGTCGCTGAAGAGAGTCCTTTTGGTGCGCAGCCTTTCATGTTAGAGTTCTTCTCCCCAAGGTCGTTGGTGACCTGTTCCCGCGAGGTGTTTCGCAAGGAGTGCCGCCGCCGTGGCCATCCCCCCACCGATATCATATGGATCCTCGATCTCAAAGGTCATTACAACACAGCTATCTCTTATGAGACTAATGTTATTATCCTCGACACTTACGCTGCCAACCACTGCGGCAACCCTGCTGCCAAGACCTGCTTTGATCTTGTGTTTGGGGACAGCGAGTGAATTCTCTAACCCTCAATTTTTCTTTCTTTTTTTTTTTTTTTTCCCCCAAAATTCCGAGGGGTGGGGAAAAAAAAAAAAAAAAAAGTTACACGAAAAAAAAAAAGAGGAAAAAAAAAAATGGTAAACCCACAGCTCATTAAAGAAGCGTTTAGCTTTCTGAGGTTCGCCGTGTTCGGCGCTGTGGCGGTTCAAATCTTGGAATTAGTGTGGGAGGTACCGGAAGATTGGGACCCGCATTTCACGTTCGCCGTTTCCAGCATCGTGGTGTACAACGTGGTGTGGGTGACAGCGGTAACAACACTCCAGGTTCTGGAATGCGGCGGGGAGTTCCCGAGGAAACCGACCCAGGTCCCAACCGAGGAGCTGACAAGGGGCTCGTTCAAAGCCTGTCTGATCGGGCATTTCAGCACAACACCCCTGCTTCTACTCTTCGTGATCCCTAGCATCGTCGATGGCGGTCTGGGCAGCATTTTCCCATCAAACACAACCCTCGAATTTCCAAACTTCTTAACCGCTTTCACGCAGCTGTTTACATGCCATTTCAGTACAGAACTGTCCTTTTATGCAGCGCACACTTTTCTACACACGCAATCGATGTACGCAAGGTATCACAAGAGACATCACGAGTACACCGGGACCGTGGTGCTGGGTGCGGAGCATAGTTCCTTTTTGGAAACGGTTGCCAACTCATTGTGTACCTTTGCTGGTCCGGTTATACTTGGGGAGGTGCATCTTGCTTGTTGGCTTGTCTTCTTCACCGCTGATATGTGGGGAGTTTACGAACGGCACAGTGGGCGGGACCTCTCAAACACCTTCCTCTCAAAACTCGGTTTTTTCTATCCTGAGAACGCTCTTCACCATGACAGGCACCACACAATCAACACCGGTAACTACGGGCACCAGTTTTTCGACATCTTGTTTGGCACTTTGATTTGAGAGGGGAAAAAAAGGAGGGGGGGGGGTGTTCGTTTGGACCACTATTTATTGAAAATAGGATGATCTTAGTCCTCTCGATCCCTTGCTCCCATCGCTTCTCCCTCCCCCCCTTTTTTTTCTTTTGGAATCCTTTTTCTTTTTTTTTGCCAGGAAAAAAAAGCAACCTATTCTAGACATTTCCTCCCCTCGGAAGAAAAAAAAAAAGACTCGTTTTTTTTCTTCTTTTTTTTGTGTGTGATTTTTTTTTCCCCTCCTCCAAATCGAACGGGAGGGGAAGAGAGAAAAAAAAATACGGCTCTATTACTTAAAATGTTTTTTTTTTCCTCGCGCAAAAAAAAAAGGTGAGAACAAAAAAAAAAAAAAAAAAAAAACCATGAACGCAAAAATAAGCCTTGGAATTTTGCTGTTGGTGGTGGGAGCCGTCCTCAAGGACGCGTTGTGGAAGAAGGACGAACGGGGCCCACCAGTCAAAAGCAGCAGCAGCAACAACAACAACAACAACAACATAGAGGATGTTGTTCAAAAACAAACCTACACATCGCAAAGCCGGTGCACGTGGGTCTTTGCAGATTACAAGAGCAGCCCGTGGGAGGCAATGTGGAGAGAAAACATCGAACAATGGCAAGGCAACGACGGCCCGTACAACGACACCGACTGGTGGAAGGCACCCGGCGCGGGGTGCGAGCAAATGCTGAAAGACAAGGAAAAAGTGGACAAATTCGAGGCGGAAAGGGTAAAAAACCTACAGGATCCAAACTCCCCTTTTACACCGGACCTGTTCTCCACCTTTACCTATAAAAACTCGTGTAAGGAAACAGATGTTAAAACTGTTGCAATTGAACCCTTGGTCAGCTTTCTACGTCACCCACGTGCAGTTTGCTTCGACAACCTGAACAGCCCGTACAAGAGAATGAAACTTTGTCGGCGAAAAAAAAGCAACTGCCTCCTGCTCTCCAAAGATTATCTGGTGTTCCCCAGAGGGCAAGAAATGAAAACAGGGAAATCTATTTTTTTCGACATCGGTGCCTCCTTCTACGACACCGGCTTCGGCGGGGCAAGTCAAAAATGGTTTGTAGAACACTTCGCATTCCTCGGATGGAAGTTCGACCGCATCTTAGCTTGGGAGGCCATCGTGAATAAAGAACCGTCTTCCTATTGGAACAGAGTGCCCAAAGAGGTGAAACCTATTATAACCTACTATAACATCCCCGTGCAGGCAGATCCAAAGTCACCTGACAACCCATGGTACTATGTCAAGCAGCTCTGCACGCCCGCTGACTACTGCATGGTAAAGCTTGACATCGACACACCTCTGGTAGAGGAGGCGCTGATCAAGCAGCTTTTGGAAGACACCTCTTTGCACCCTTTGCTCGACGATCTCGTGTGGGAACACCATGTGAGAAGAAATCCCCTCACGACCCCTGGTGGCTGGGACCTTGAGAACGCACAGGCCACAACCTCCACCACTGCATCAAGTTACGGGATCTTTTACAAACTCCGGACGTTGGGCATCCGAGCACACTCCTGGGTTTAAAATAAAAATGCGGGTCGTTCTTTTTTTTTTTTTTTTTTTTTTTTTTTTTTTTCCCTCACCCTCCTTAAGTATTTTTTCCCTGTAATTTATACGTAAAAATTGAGGGGGTTGGAAAAAAAAAAAAAGAGAAGAAAAAAAAAACGTTGAAAAAAGAAAAGAAAAAATAAAGAAGGGGGAAAAAAAAAAGAATGGAGAAGGGAGCGTCGTGTCTTGACCGATACAAGCTGCGCATCAACCAGCTTCGGGAACATTGCAAAGTAGAAGACGAGACTGACGAGGAGCTGCACCTCAGCGTCCAGCTGATCCTTTTGAGAGAATGGAGGCGGGGGGAGAGAGAGAACGGGACGGCCACGGCAACTCCTTTACCAACAGCAGCGGGAACGCCTCTCAAGAGGAACAACACACCACCTCAAGAAGAAATAACTAGTGAAGCCACAAACCACCTTCAAACAAATCATGATAAAGTACGGAAATTGAGTTTTAAAGCACTGGGGCTGTCCACTGCCAGGACACTGCGGTGTGGATCACGAAAAATAACAAACCAAGAGGACATGACCGAAGCAACGGATTACGTGTTAAAAAGGCAGATCAGAGGGAAATGGTTCGACAGGGTAACGCCCGAGAAGGACGTAGCTGGCCGTGACATGCCATGGATCCACCCCCACAACACCCCTGTGCTGTCTGCTGCGTACACCATTATCAGAAACACGTTCGCCACGCACACCGCAAGGAACACACGGGCTCGTCTACGAGACAGGGAGACAGCAATCGCTACCCACCAAGCACGTGCTGAGGCCGCGCTTATCATCCAGTCTCTATATAGAATCTTCAAGGCGAAGAAGACGGTGCAAACCCTTCGAAATGAGACGTTCACTGCGTTCGATTTAGAAATGCAAGAGCTCAACGATGTGGCCGGACTGTCGGACGATGACTGAATCAAGAGAGGGGGGGGAAAAAATCTCTTTCCAGGATTTCCCCTCCCCCCCCCCCCCCCCCCTCTTTCATTTTTCCCCCCCCTCTCTTTTCTTTTACAACTTCAATTTCAAAAAAGAGCGAAGAAGGGGGGGAAAAAAATGGAAGCTATAGAAGTGGACGTGTCGCTCTTCCCCAAAGAAGCAAACAACGGGAAGGTGAACTTCTACGCGGTCCATGTTGTGAACAAAATATCGTCAAAAGGGAAGCCGCAAAAAAGGGTGTTGCTTCTGTCTTCCGTGCTGTTGATGCAGCTGGGCGGCAAGGACTTCAGATCCGTAAAAAGAGTCGTCAGCGTGGATGAGATCGTCACGATCTCAAGAGACGAACGGCAGAAACTGTGGAGGCTGGAAGTCGTTGGCGACAGGGACTGGTTGGTAGAAGAGCTCCAAGACACACGAAATAACCCATCAACAATGGAAGAATTCCTGAATAAGTTAAAGGCTGTGAGAAAGGTAAGAACCGACGACCCACTTGACGAAAAAACAGCCCTCCTGAACTACGAAAAATGCAGTTTGAAACGAACGAAAAACACCGCCACCGTCGTATCTAAAATGGAACGGTACGAAAAAACAAAGGGCCTCCCGAAAGCACGTTTAGAAAGCAAGAAACAAGAAGCCCAACAACTAACCATGGCGCAACCGTACACAATCTCGCTGTCCAATCCCGACGAATCTTGGGGGCTTAAAATACATAAAACCTCTTCAGGCCATGCTAAAATTACAGAATGCTCCGGTGCAGCCGCACACCACAACCTCCCAACTGGAATTATCTATAAAATCGACAACATCGACACCTCTTACGAAGAGGTCCTGAAAACCCTTAAAGAAACGAAGGAATCCACCACACCGCTCAAACAACTCACAGTTTCAATCTTCGCAGAACAAAGTGCACTTAACGAGCTGAAACTGCAACAGGGCATCCGCGAATCTACCGAAAGAATTCAAAAACAAGCTCAAGAAATCGATGAACTCCGCATGCTCCTCAAAGAAGCGGACGATGCCATCACATCAGCAAAGGTCGAAGAAAATTCATCCACCCAAACATCGATAACGTCAGGTGAAGAAATATTGCTGCAAGACGCACTACACCTGATAGAAGACTCGGAAGAGGATGACGAAAGAGAAATGTCCGTGAATCATGTCGTTGCTCCGCCAGCTCCTGTTGTCCAGATGATGCCTCAGAGTGTCGCAGAAAAGCTTATGTATGCAATGCATTCGCCCAAAAGTGTTCGCGAGGCTGGGGGCGTCCACGCCGCATTAGAACGAGTCAGGACGAACCCGATGGACCCCGAAACTTTTAAGCTCCTACAGCTTGAGCGCCAGCTCTCAAAAGAGAAAAAATCTAATCAAAAGCTTGTTGCTGAGAATGATGTTCTTCGGGCGGCGGTGCCCGCCGATGTCGATCCTCGTGCTTCAACAATCGGGAAAAAGGACTTTTCGTCAACCTTGCGCTCGTGGTACTCTGGTACCCTTGGTGTTCCTGTCCCTTTGGGCTCTACCACAAGGATGTTAAATAGTACTTATCCAGCCCCGTTGAAACCCACGCAGAAAAAGAGGCTGAATACCGGGTTGGGGACCGATACCGTCCGTTTGGTAGTGTAAAGAAAAAAAAGGGGGAAGAAAAAATAGTTTAGTGGGGGGGGGGGGGAAAGAAAGAAAATGAAAAGAAGTAACCACATTTTATTTTGTGGTTTTCCTCTCACCGTTGCTTTGGAAAATGAGAATAAAAAAAAAAAAAAAATGGGAGGGGAAAAAATCGCTCTCCCATCACCCCCGGTCCTAACCGTAAAAATAATTTTTAAAATCAGTTCTGTTTTTTTTTTTTTTTTTTTTTTTTTTTTTTTTTTTTTTATTCTTCTTCCAAACGTTCTCTTATTTGTAGCCATTTTCCCTCTTTTTTTTTGTTCTTCTATTATTCTCTGTTCAGTAATTCCCACCCCAACCCCCATCTCAGTCCTGCTGTTTTCTCTGTTGCGAGCTCCCGACTAGAGAAGGGGGGGAAATGAGAAGAAGGGGGGGAAAAAAAAAGAAAGAAATTCTTTTTTTTTCTTTTAAATGTAAACCCTCTTATTCCATTATTTCTTTTTTATTGTTACGTGTCCATTATCGGGCATATATTTGAAGTATGCTTGCCGCTAAAGCGGGGGGAAAAAAAAAGAAAAGAAAAGAAAAGAAAAGAAAAAAAATCGAAGACAATAATTAAGAGGTTTACTGTACCGTTCAATGCTTTTTTTTTTTCTCTTCTTTCATTATGTTATTATCTTCCTCTCCCACACACCCTTCCCCCCCTGAGTGAAGTTGGCGAAACGGGGTGGCAGTGTTTTGTTACCTTTTTTTTCCCCCGAAGATTTTCCGTGTTCCTATCTGGAGCGTGGATCGGGAATTCTGTCCAAAAAAAGAAAGAAAAAGAAGAAAGAGACACCGGTACACGTGAGTGGGGTTTGCAATAGATTGTTAATGTTCTTCTTTACCCCCCCCCCCCCCCCGGTGTCTTGGACCTGGTTTTTTTTTTAAATTACTATTGTTTTTTTTTTCTCGTGTACTTTCGCGTACAATATCAACTCTCTTGTTTTTTTTTTTTGTTTTTTTTGTTTTTTTTTTTTTTGCTCGTTTCATCTAGGTTCCGGAAGTTATCTCACACACGGAACATTTTCTGTGCCTCTTGCGATTTCTTCTTCTTCTTTTTTTTTTTCTTTTCATCGTGATTATTCTTTGTTTTTGTGCGCATCGAGAAAAAAAAAAAAAAAGAGGTCGAAGCTTTCTCCATCTTGCCATCACTCGACTATTCTTTTTGTTTTTGTTTTCATTTTCTTTTCTGTTCTTCCATTTACTTACTGTATCAAATAAAAAAAGGGGGGGGGAGAGGGGAAAACATGGTGTCGGAATTGAGCAAAGTATTGAAGAAAAAGAACCGGGCGGCCGCGTTCACAGAATATGTACGGAAAATACTAGACATCACAGAATCAATTAAAGACTTCGAGTCTTACAACGAAACACAAAAAGCCGGTTTCGGGACACTGGTGAAGGAGGTAATAAAACTGGACCTTGTGAACGGCCTCTGCGACGCTGTTATCAAACAGCTCAGGACAATGCTGGAAAGGCACACCGAATTAGCCTACTACGCCATGATTGCCGTAAGAGAAGCAATAACAGAATCGGCCGACGAGACCATCGGCGACAAAAGAAAAAGAACCGACACCACCGAACCCGTATGCTTCAAAAACATTTTCGGCCTCCTCCACAAAATTCCGGTCCCGACAAAGAAAGGCGACACCCTTTCATTTTACCACGAAAAATTTTTAACCGCGAAAAGAGATGCCCAAAAGGAGGAGTTGAAGGAAGCAACGGCAGGGATGAAATCTAGAGCACGCAACAACAAAATGAAAGAGGGCTTCCTGATGCTTTTCACCCCATCAGCCCATCAACGGATGTTCACAGAGATGTGGATCTCGATCTTAAACAGACAGGATCTCCCTATAGAATGTGTCATGTCCATGCTGGAGACCATGCATGTTGATGTTCTCCCATTTTTGTCATCACCGTTGATGGTTTTCGATTTTCTTTCCGACGCGTTGTCGGAGGGCGGTCTGGAAGGCATTCTTGCACTGAACGGTCTCTTCGTGCTCATTACAGAACACAGTCTTGAATATCCATCGTTCTTTGACAAACTGTACAGCTTGTTGACACCTGATGTGTGTGTTATGCAGCATCGGGGTTTGTTTTTCGAACTGGTTGGAAAATTTCTGGGGTCGATCGGGTTATCGTCCAACCTCCTTGCTGCGTTTGTGAAGAGGATATGCAGGTTGTCCCTCCATGCACCTACACCCGCAGTTTTCTTTCTCATCTCGTTAGTTAAAATGTTGCTCATAAAAAACCCGCAATTGATGCCGCTTATTCACCGTAGTTCGCCGGAACCTGAAGACGCTCAGCTTTGGGAAGGTCATGATCCTTATATCGCTGATGAACCTCTTCCCGAAAGCAGCAAGGCTCTCGGGTCGTCCCTGTGGGAAGTTCGTGCGCTCATTAACCACTACAACCCCACAATTTCCTCCACTGCAAAAGAACTCCTCGATGAGCTGAAGCAGCCCATTGGTGGGTCGGCTCCAGTTGTGTTCTCACGTGCGTCGCGGACCTATGGGAAGATGATCAACAGAGAGGTGTTAAAGGACATCACAGGTATCCCCACCACAGCCTATTCTGAACCGTTGGGCTTTAAGAGCGAAGAGTTCAAACTAACAGCAGTGGGTGCAGGGTTTACCTTTTAGTGTGTTTTTCTTCTTTCTTTTTTTTTTTCTTCTTTTTTGATTCACCCACTCTTTTTTTTTTTTTTATATTCACATCATCATACAAAAAAAAAAGATCATATTCGGCTATTTTTTTCTTGTTCCCCTTCCATTTTATTTTATTTCCTTTTGTAGGCAACAAAAAACAGGGAAAGGGGGGGGGGGGGGGGGGGGTAGGATAGGACCATGTCTGTCCCTACTCCGACAAAAATAATTCTGAAGGATGTGGATGGTGACTGGACAACAACAGGGATTTTGTGCATGGTGATTGGGTGCTCGATGTTGTGCGTGGGTATTGGTGTGGCTATTGCTGGGTTGGTCTGGCAGCACAGGTCCGTGCAAATACAGCAGGCTCTTCGCCGGCGGGGATTGATAGGATCCGGGTGGGGTATGGGCGTTGTTCTGGACTGTGACGACGAAGATAGCACCGTCTGTGCGGCTGCACAGTTCTCACACCCAGCCGCCGACCTCCCCTCCTCGGGCATCAATTTCATGCACAGTGTCAACACAACAGCGAAATCCGCTTACGAATCCATGACAGCTAAACCACCGAAGGCCTCTACACCAGCTGACCGGGAGGCTGCGAGAATGCAACTCCTTGAGTGAAACAAAAAAAAAAAGAAAAAAAATAGAAAAAAAAATTTTTGTTGTGTATCCTCTTTTTTTTTTTTTTTTTTTTTTTTTTTTTGTTCCCGGCAAAAAAAAAAAAAAAAAAAAAAAAAAAAAAAGAGAAAAAAAAAAAAAAAATACACATTTCCACCCTTCGATTTATGTTGCGCACATGGAACGCACGGAGGAGGTGGTTCCTGACGTTGTTGGAGATGTCGCGGATGAAATAAAGACGAAGACCGCGGTCGGGATTACAGATAACGTTGTGGAATCTGTCGGAGAATCGATATACGACAGGGAGCTAAGCTTGAAGCAGAAGATCCACGCAGTGTTCGATGCCACAGGACCGAACGAGGAGTGGTACAGCACCAGCATCAGACGGACCACGGCGGCGCTGATCTTTTCCATGTCGTTCCTGATGATCGTGTTGAGCTGCACAACCTTCACCATCGAGACCATGCCCGAGTATTACAAACGAGAATTGATAGAATTCTATCTTATAGAAGCGGTGTGCATCAGCTGGTTCACGTTCGAGCTCCTCATCCGATTCTTCACGTGTGACTCGAAAAAACAATTCGCCAAGGATCTTCTCAACTGGGTCGATTTAATATCCATCTTGCCTTTCTACACCGATTTGCTAGTATCGAATGTTTCAGGCTCCGACGCTAAAGCAGACGGTCTCATCGTGTTGCGGGCGGTGCGCCTCACCCGAGTATTCAGAGTGTTCAAGTTGTCGAAATACAGCGAGGGAATTCAAATGGTGTTTGTTGCAGTGAAGAGGTCCACCGACGCATTGTCCCTTCTTGTCTTCCTCATGGCGATTGCGATGGTATGGGGAGAAGGGGAGGGGTGGGGGAAAAAAAATAATAAGGTGCTGTTCGGATCTGGCATATACTTTGCCGAGCAGTCCGCCGCGTCCTGGGACCCCGTGAACAAAACGTGGATTCGAAAAGCGGAGTACGGCGGCCCTTCTGCAGAGCACAAGATCAAGTCCATTCCGTATGGGTTCTGGTGGTGTTTGGGTATGAGGATGGTTTTTTTTTCAAAAAAC
The DNA here is from genome assembly GCA_964019335.1 of Diplonema japonicum. Classification (NCBI taxonomy): domain Eukaryota; phylum Euglenozoa; class Diplonemea; order Diplonemida; family Diplonemidae; genus Diplonema; species Diplonema japonicum. The sequence goes on from OZ025678.1 coordinate 124,197, forward strand.
AAAAAAAACAAAAAAAAGTTACCGTGACCACCGTAGGGTACGGCGATATGTATCCCGTAACATTCTGGGGGCACATCGTTGGGACCATCACCATGCTGACTGGGCTGCTGTATGTTGTTCAAAAAAGAGGGTGGGGAGAAACACACACAAACACAGAATTGTGGCATTTCCTATTATAATTTTAGGGGCGAATTTCCAGGACGTGCAGCAAGAGTTCAAAGAATCAAAACGGAAGAAAAAACTTCTTTTAGAAATGACAGAAATGGCAAGGTCTCGGGTAGGGAGGATGAGGGCTGCAGCACCCAGTGACGAGCCATCGGGCGACAGCAGCAGCGGCAGTAGTAGCGAACCTCCTGCATCTTTCCTAGGCAGAGGCGGCTTCAGGAAGAAGACCGATCCCTCTGTGGATCAGGACATAAAGATGCGGCTGCAGGAGGCGCTGCTTCGTGAACTGATCGAGACTGTTAGGTGTTCGCAGCATGAAATCCTTCGCCGAGTTGATAACATTGAACAGCACCTGTCAGTGCCACCTGTACCACTGTCCCCCTTGTCGCCCCCTTCCCGAGAACACCCTTTAGCAGTCCCCGACCAGTAGATGTGGGGGGGGGGAGTTTTTTTTCTCTTTTTTTTCTATATGGGTCGATTTCAAAAAAACCCCCCCAAAATGAGGCCAATTGACACTTTCGTTGCATCTTTGGGCATGCCGCCCCCTTTAAAAAAAATTCTCCATATTTCCCGGCCCATATTAAGAAAGAACCCGTGTCAGAAATCGCTCAAGGGTGCTATTTTGACCTATGAAAAATTCAGTCTTAGGGTCAAAATCGGGTTTTAGTGGTTTTGGTAAAGTCGGAGAGTATGCTTTCAATAGCAAGAAATAGCGGAACTCACTGCTAGAAGGTGGCTGAAATGATGTTGGAAGTGGAAACCTTCATTTCCTAGTCTTCTGCGGCTGAGATGTGCTGCTGCTGAGTGGGCGACCTCGTTTCTTTTTCATACTATTAGGCCTTCTACCGCATTTTGGGGGGGTTTTAAGAGGCTCATTCGTAGGTGTACTTGGTGCTTTGGGCTTGTCATGGGGTGTCGAGTATTTTTGTAATTTGGTTACTATTCTTTCTCGTTTTTCAAGTCCGGGAAGGCTATCAGGAACGTCCTCATACTCATCACAAGATTCTTAGACTGGGGGCCTTTTCTCTGCCCTGTCTGCATCGAGTTCTTTGATGATGTACTTTAGTTCTTTCTAGCTCGTGGACGCGCACGTAGCAAATACACCCTCCGGTGTGCTCCTGAGCTCATATGCACCTGTAAATCCGGAAACTCAAGAATTTTCTTTTTGTACGGGCCAAAGACATCAGTAACTACATGCACGGCGCACCGTATCGTATTGGTGATGTTAGCTATTTGTTCCACAGTTTTAATTGTTGTGGAACGAGGCACCCAAAGCCAAACACGAGAGAGCACACCAAAGTGGCTGTCCCTGTTGTTTTTGCCGTGTTTCTCCCCAGAAACCACAGGGAAAACGTCCGATCGGGATATACATAACGAAGACCAAAAGAACAAAGTAGCAAAATTCCTTTGCACGAAAGTGACGCCCACCGTCAGTCCAGAGTATCCACTCCATTTTTTTCTTTATTTTTTTCTGTGCCCATGCTACTGTGGAACAAGACTTTTCCAACAGTAAGGCCAGCTGCCCTTATTTCATCATGTGTGATGTGGTCAAGCCTCATGCCTCTGACCAATTGGCGCCGTGTGGTGTCTTGTTGGCTACTAAATCAACCAGAAAATGATAGCAGAAGTGCCGCTAGAAGTTCCCCTTTACACACTACTTCACAAACTAGTGCAGCACAGTCGTTGCCACTGAGCTTCTCAAAAACCTCTGTGGCGAGTGTCCTGATCGCCGTGGTGTTCCCATTTACCCTTTCTCGGTCCGAATACCATTTTTTTTTACCCCTAGCTTCTCAACAGCAAGTTTAAAAGCATCCATTTTTGTCACCCCCTCTTTTACTGAATTTGTGCAAAGTGAAAAAACCCATTTTTGCCCCTAGGACTGAATTTTCTGGGTACTAGTAACACTCACTTTCCCATTTTCTGGGGTGTTTTCTTTCCTAACCTGGGCCGGGAAAGTTGTAGAATTTTTTTTCTTTGGGAAAAAGTACTTAGAGAAATATTGAAAGTGTCAATTGGCCTCATTTTGGGGGGGGTTTTTTGAAACGATGCCATATCTACACGGACAATGAGAAAAAGAAATTATTACACTTTGTAAGCCTTCCGGTTTACAGTTTCTTTCTGCTTTTTTTTTCTTCTTTTTTTTTTTTTTTCTTCCCTCCTCCACACCCACTCCCCCCTTTTTTTTGTTTTTTTAGAAAAAAAAACAAAAAAAGAATTGTCACGTGTTTTTTTTTTTTTTTTTTAAAGTTTCTAAAGTTTCATCGTCAAGGTTTAACAAAAAAAAAAAAAAAAAAAAAGAACATGCCAGCGTTCAAGGAGGTATTTGCTAAGAACGACGTCGATGCCAAGAGCTTCCAGGGGCTCGCGGAGGAGTGGGTGACGTTGTTCGCAGGGAAGGCGGAAGAGATTGGCGCCAAGGGTGCCGTGACGGAGAGCCAGTGGAAGGAGTTCGATCTTGTGAAGCGTGACATCGTGAAGGCCCTTGATGCCGTGCAGCTTTCCATCCTGAGGAAGATCCCCCTGAAGCAGAACGAGGACACCCTTGGTGCCGAGGTCCAGGAGTGGGTTCTGGAGTCAATCTCAAAGTACTCCAAGGCCCTTAAGGGTGTCGGTGGCTCAGAGAACCCTTCTTCCATCGCGTCCCACTGTGGGTACCTCTCTGCCATTGCCGCCCTCCACAAGGACAAGAAGGACCGCCCTGACGACTACCCTGCTACCCTTGACGCTGTGCGCCTCGAGGCCACGGAACGCCACTGGGCCACCTCCCTTGCAAACTCCTACTCCAGCATCATCAATATGCTCGTTGATGTCAGCACAAAGCTGTCCCGCAACAAGGAGCTGCTCCAGCACCCCAAGAGGGAGTACAACACCATGATGTAAACACTTTTTTTTTTTTTTTTTTTTTTTTTTCCAAATGACTGTCTGGTCAGCCCTGACGGATTGTAGGCGTAAATCTTCCCGTAGTACACGTTTTTTTTTTTTTTTCTTTTTTTTTCTTTTTTTTATATTATTCTACCCTAACGTTATTTTTTTTAAAGGGAAAAGGGGAGGGGGGGATTTAGATAGTGTGATGGTTTTAAGAAAAATAAAAAAAAAATAAAAAAACCACAGCTCTAACCTATAAAAAGAAGAAAAAAAAAAAACACGGAGGGGAAAAATTAGAGAGGGGAAAAAAAAATTTTTTTTTCCCCTTCCCCTTTTTCTTTCTTTTCATTCCCCACGCTCCAAATCACACCCACCCCACACACAAAAAAAAAAAAAAAGGAGGGAGAGCAAGAGAGGGTGGAGGAGGGGGGAATGATAAAACGCCGACGCATCGGACCTTCACGAATCAAGGACATCCCAGGATATGAAATCGGCGAGGTAATAGGAAAGGGAAGCAGTGGATGCATCTACAAGGGCAAAGACGTTAAAACCGGCGAAGAAGTTGCAATTAAATTGGTAGATGTCACGGATAGAACGCTGATGGCGGAGGCTCTCTTTTACAGGAAGCATGGCGGGATGAAGGGTATACCATCCATGAGATGGTACGGCAAGGCAAAAGGAATGTGGGCACTGGTTATTGACAGATTATCTTTCTCATTGGGGCAAATAAAAGAACAGTATGATGGAGCCATGCCTTTGACATGCGTAATACCTCTGGGCTTGAAAATGATTGACAACATCCACGCGCTGCATAGCAGGGGAATGCTTCACCGTGATGTAAAACCGCAAAATTTTATGTTGGGTCTGAAAGATCGACGGGATGAGGTATTTCTCATTGACTTCGGGCTGTCCACACCATTTTATGACACGCAAGGGAAGCACATTCCATTTTCCCACACCGGGGCAAAAAGTTTTTCCGGAACACCGTTATTCGCGTCGCTCAATGTTCTTCAAGGGATCGCTCCGAGTAGAAGAGACGATGTAGAATCTGTTATCTATGTTTTGATTTATTTCCTTAAGGGTGCGCTGCCTTGGCAGAACCTGCGGGGGAAAAGCTCCTCAGAAGTGGTTTCCCGCATTCGAATCAAGAAGCTCAGCACGTCGATTTCCGAACTTTGTGAACACCTTCCTCCTCAAATTGCGTCTTGTTTAGCTTATGCTCGCTCTCTTGGGTTTTCAGAGGAGCCTGATTATAAGGTTTGTTTTTCTTTGGGGTAATAAAAAAAAAGTTTTTTTTGTAGAAAATCACCGCATCTCTCGAATCTACGCTGCCCGACCACGATTTTTCCCTGCCGTTGAGTCGGGTTTTGCTTGAACAGCAACGTGGGGCTCACGTTGCTAAATTGTAACAAAAAAAAAAAAAAAAAAAGATTTGACTTGAGAATAGTTAATGTTAATTTTCTACTTTCTTCTTCTTTTTTTTTTTTTTTTTTTTTTTCGTTTGCGTGTGGTTTTTCTTTTTTTTTTTTTGTATTTTCTTTTTATGTTGCATTGGCGCATCGCACCCCCCCCCCCCCCCCCCCCGTCGAGGGACAGCACACCAGAGGGGGAAAAAAAAAATGAGGGGAGGAGGAGGGCATGGCATTCGAACGAAATCTGTATTATCTGTTAATTTTTGTTGTCCTCCCTTTACATACACGTAGAAACAGGGGTTTAGTTTTTTTTTTTTTTTTTTTTGTGACGCGTTCAGCCTTTTAAAGTAAAAGAATAACAAAAAAAAAAGGGGGAGGGCCCATTCGGGGAAGAAAAAAACCAATAAAGTTTCCCCTGTTTCTCTTTTTTTCTTCTTCTTTTTTTTTTTTTTTTTTTTTTTTTCGTTCTTCCCCCTTCTCTCGTCCAAGTCCACCGCCCTCCAACCTCTGGAGATAATGCAAAAAAAAAAAAAAAAGATTTTTTATAGTACGCAAACAAACCCCCCCCCCCCCCCACTCCCCCCAAAAAAAAAGTTCATGGAGGGAAGGGAAAAAAAAATGCTGAACTCCTTGGGCCCTCTCCCAGCAAAGAAAAACACGTCTGGCGTGGCAAGCGCAGTACGCTTGGCAAATGATGTAGAAGCACACGTGAGGAAAATAAAAGGAATGTCTGAGAGAGAAACACGAGACCCGCGACTAAGGGCAGTTCATGAACAAGTGTGTGTGGAAGACAAGAAAGAAGACGCGGGTATATTACTAAAAGATTGGCGGGTGAGAGAATGCGGAATATACAGCACCCTGTTCAAAAACTCCACGACACAAACAGACCTGTTGGACCTGGCAGGGTACTGGAACGAAACCATGGCCGTCGCCGAGGCACTTGCAACAGAAGAAACCCCCGCACCCCGCGTCAAAGAAGCCGCCCCCGTCCCCACCGCCCCACAGCCCACCATCAAGGAACAAGTCGACAAAATAACGATCCTGGAAATCGAGGAAAGGTACCGCGAAACACGGTCTATAAATAGAGTACAGGATAGGATAGATTGCATGTTGGAATCCATACAATGCAAAGCCAAGCAGGTCAGCACTTTGAAATTCATGGTTACACGAACAGAAGAATTCCTCAACTCGGTTCTGAGACGAGAAGAAGTAGCAACAAAAAAACTCCGTCACCGCGTAGAGCGGCTCACACAACGTCTGAAAGACTTCGGCGATGAAGAAGAAGATGATGAAATGAACCCTCTTCTGAAAATAATGCACATAAGAGCGGGTGAGTATAACCGTCTTGTGGAAGACGCGAAATTCTCACGAGAACAAGCGACACTGACAGATCTTCAGTCGAAAGGCCTTGGAGAGTACCTCATCAAGCTCGAAGCGCGGATAGAATCCACGCAAGAAGCTTACAAAGGTTTTCTCGCGCAGCGGAACAGCACTCTTTCGGACTTAACGGAACATTTTGCAAACCTTCTCGAAGCCGCGACAAAGTCAAAGGATTTCCCTGCCACCGACAACATGAAGAAGGCCATCGGGAACCTCGGGAAAAACCTCACAAGGGTCGGCGATAAATTACGAATCAATCTTCGATTTCCCAAAAAAAAAGAAACCGGAAAGGCCAACGCGAAAGAATGCGAGATAGATGACAAACCCTGTGAGCAGGTCGCTCGAATGGAGGCCGAGTACAACCACCTCGCAGACGGCTGCACCACGCTTGGGCAGCGAATTGAAGAATCCGCGAAACTTCCCACCTTCCGTGCCGAGGGGATTTTAAAAACGCACGATTTCTTTTTCAACGCGTTGCGCAAAGGTTTTACTGATGCCGCGAAAACCCTTGGGAATTCTCAGCAGATGTTCCCCGCCATCAACCACGTGTTGGAATCCATAGAGGCCCTCCCCGAGATGAAAGCTGAGTCGCCAGTTTCATTCTTGTTAGACAAGACATCCCGTATCTGTGATGATCTCAAACTAGCGTTGCTGAACGGGAAGCGATACGGCTTGTTTGACGATGCAACGCCTTTCGCGCAATGGGTCTGCGCCTCTGCTGAACTTCTCGGGTTTCTCCGTTTTCATTTCCAACCCATGTCAGAATCTCCCGAGCCCGTTGTGGAACAAAAAAAGCGCGTGGTGGTCGTCGACACAGGTTGCGATGCGCCAGAGTGCCGACCACCTACCCCGGAAATCGTGACTGAAATAGTTTATGTTGAGCATCCCCCTCCCTGTGTACAGGATGCTGAGACCCAAACAAACGTTTTTACCCCGCCGCCTTCGGCGTCCTCCTCCTCAGAGACTTCCGACGACGAACCCGTTCCTCAAGAAGACGAGCGTATTGTAAAACTGATGGAAGAGAAACGCCTTGCCGTACAGAAGGAGGACTACGACCAGGCCAAATACCTGAAATGGGAAATAAATGAAGCCGCGTGCGCGCAGGAGGAGGCCGAGAAGGTCCCAGAGGAACTCGTCGAGCAGCTGAAAGCCGAAGAGGAGCGCCAAGAAGGGATCGTGGAACTGTTGTCACCCATTTTCACCAAGCAGGGACACAACGCCGCCTTGCAGTGCGCGGTGAACGCGTTGACTGAGATGGATTTAAAAATGATTAAAGGTTGGGATGAACCTGACATGTGTGAGCCGGACTTGCCCCCATGCGACGAACAACCAATGATGTCACGTCTAAAGCAGTTAACAGGACGGGAGGGTTGGCTGAAGGTTCAGGAACAGATGCTGCTGAAGAGGCTTGTCGCGCCTTCGAAAAAAGTGCGGGACCCCGAGATGTGGTGGATGACAATGGTGCAATCGCTATCGTCGTCGTTCGGGGTCATGAAGCTGCAGGGCAAACGGCGCGCCCTCATCTTGCAGAAATGCCACCTGTTGTTGAAGAGCAGCTCGGAGCAAGTCTCGTACTTAAGCGAGTGTGCCACCAACGGTTTGACGCAGTCTGTGGCCACTGCAAACCCCCTGAGCATCAAGCGTTGGACGCTGTTCTCCAAACTCGTCTCTAGTGTGGACTCCACAGCCTTTCTACTGACTTCTATGTTCTTACAACTCGAAGTCGCTGACAACCTCCTCGCCACCTCTGCTGGAACCGTCATGCGCGCGCACGGTGTGATCCGACAATGCAAAAGAAAGCAGCGCACTGACGAAAAAGCTGCGTCTGTGAAACTCTTGTTGGAACGAAACAAGGTCAAAGCGTATATGCGCAGGAAGTTCGTTCCTAAAAAGGACGGCACCACGCAGACCGACAAGCAGCCCATCATACAGCTGGTGCGCGCCGACAGTGGCGTGCCAAGTCGGGTACCGGTTAGTAAGAAAGATAAATGGGAATCAGCGGGTGCGGAGAAGGCCAGAGCCGCAGGCAGAAAACAGAAAAAGTCTATTGAGAAGGTTGAAGAAATGTATGCAAAGCCACGGCCTTGCACACCCCCGTCACCATACGCTCGGCACATGATGTTCGCTGCCCGTGATGGGTCGTATTGTCTCCCGCTGCCCGTGCAGCAAACGCTCATCCCCGTCCCACCGTCTCAGCCCCCGCAACCGATTCCCTCGAAGGCATCATGGCAACCGCTGCCTGAGACGACAGTTATCAGCAGTGTTGTGCCGCCGTTGTTGACAAGAAACAAAGTGGACCACAAAGCACGCTGGGGCACATTGGATGTCGATGAACGGCAGGCGCTCTGCGAGACCTGCCAGAACACCATGAAAAAAAGAGAAGATACACGGAGGAGGGAACGCGGCTTCAATTGGCTTCCAGATACAAACCTCTTCCGTTACCAAGACACCGATGTCCTGCCCTGCTTGGTCAAGGGGTGCTCTTCGAACATCAAGTGGGTGCACAAGCTGAGAATGGAGCTCTATTCCTTGGACGGGAGGATGAACCAGAGGACGCAGGAGCAACTCCTGCAAATTCTGTCGACTCCACGGAAACAGGACGAAGAATCACAGCGGACAGACTCCCCTGGAAGCATGAGCCCCATCGACAACAACAAGGATGCAGATGACGTTGCTAGCCACATTGCCATGGATGAGGTCCCTTCTCTCCCCGAGATGCCGGAGGCAATTTGTTAGACATTTTTTTTTTTTCTTTTCTTTTCCTCCGAGGGGTTTCTTTCCAGTTCTCCTCTCGTTTTTTTTTTTTTTTTTTTTTTTTTTTTTTTTTGTCTGAATATTATTTTTCCTCTCTCAATTCTGTGCAACTTACAAAGGATGGCGGTAAACATAGGATGGAGGGAGCTGCCTGTAGGGAAGCTTCGCAGCAGTAATTTGGAATCGAGAAACCATTTAAAGTTTGAGACAAAATACCCCATCTGGTGGAAGGCGGGCCACCCAGGCTGGGAGGCAATGCCTGGCGGGTGCTCATTACAATACGATGCAGTTGCAAGCAAGGAACGGGTGATGCGAAGCAAGAAGAGCGCTGCTGTGATAGGAACAGAGAGGCGATGGGAATTAACGGAAGCAGACTCGAAGCCCCTTCAACCAAAACTACGGCCCGCATCAGCACCTACGTCTGGAAGACCTCCTGCAATAGGGAGGGGCCCAGGGCACTGGCTGCATGGCGTACAGCCAACCACTAAGCGATACCTGCGGTGGCATGAACACGTCAGTCCCGGACCGAACACATACACCCCAAATCTTACATCCACAGCAAAGGGAACCCCCCGGTGTAGCTTTGGCACTGCGTCACGGTTTCCCTCCCCTCACAAGGATCGAAAGCTACACACCAGTCGTAAAAAAGTTTGAGTTTTTCTCTTTTTCTTTAAAATATCCCCACTCCACTCCACTCCTTTTCCTCTTTCTTCCCCCTATACTTTTTTTTACAAGGGAGAGGAGGGAGTTGGTGGGTGGGGGATAAACATGAACACCTCACGGGCCCTTCTCTTCCTCACAACGGCATTCCTTCTCGTCACAGGGCTGATTCAACAACACTTTTTGGTCGGGAGGTTGGCACAGCCTCAAACAAAAAGCCCCCTTACCTCTCCGCCCTCATCTACTGAAGTGCCTATACCCCCCACTGCTTCTCCAGTAGCGGTGCAGGTGATGAAACCACCTATGCCGTATTTATACCCAGTGCATAAGCAAATACCTCCGGCAAAGGCGCTGAGGCAAGGCTTGGCAACTCAGGCCGGGAAGGACCCCGTGACATGTGCAGTTCATGCAGTTCCGTCATTGCCACACACACCAGTCGAAGGTTATGAACGGTTTACTCCGATGCATGTGGAGAGGGGAACACTACTAAAAGAGTTTTACGTGGAGGGCTTCGGAAAGGAAGACGGTTTGTTTGTAAGAGAGCGAGGTGGGGAACTGCGCAAGGACGCATGGTGGGTGCCGGACGAGGGAAACATACCTTGCACAAAGGAGGCGCAGGAAGGGATATGGAAGACACAGCACCCCGACGACTGTAAATCAGCTATGTTTTTACAAACGAAACTGAAGGAGAAAGCCCATGGCCTCGGGTCGGCTCTCTCCCTTGTCGTCCACGACCTCATCACGTCGGTGGCAGTAGGGAGAGTGTTGACCGTCCAGTCAAGGAAATGGTTCTTCGCATCAGATTCATGTGGAGGCGATGGCTGGGGCTGTTACTTCACAGCTCCATCACACTGCCCTGTACCTCAAGAACACGCCGTCACCGTCACGAAGTCAAGCAGCAAACACAAGATAATCGCCAAGAAAACACTGGACACAAAAGGCATGTCTCGAAACGACCTCCCGCGCCTTTCTAAAATCCTCTCACCCCAATGTGTAGAGTCCGTAGCACGATGGGCCTCCGACCCTGCTAACATATACCTCATGGGTACGTTTGAGAAAGGATCGGATCCTCTCCTGACATGGTGGATGGCCCAGACCTTGCGGTACCTCGTGCGGTCCCCCCAACCGTGGTTCAGCAAGGCTGTGGAAATAAACCTCCACACGATGGGCTTCCCGTGGGCAAACGGTTTAGTATTCGAACAGCTTCGCGGAGAGATCGCGAAGTTCCGAGAATACTACAATGTGTTCGGGTGCCACGATGTCAACACGGGAGCATACATGAAGTGGGTGAAGAGAATGGTGGAAAAACACAAGAAAACCGAGATTTATGTGAGCGGGAACACTCCTCATGCCAACTACACATTGTTAAAATCAAGCCACGCGGATCTCCACACCACCATTAGGAGTACTTGGGAACACCCTGCAATCGCCGTTTCTTCCGAATCCCAACGTTGGGGGGCCTCTACCATGGTGGCAAGCTGGACAGACTTCTGGGCTGGTGCCGCCTCATCTGGATGGGTGTGCATCATACAGTCCAACTGGTGTCGAATGATTAACTTCCTCCGCCTTACCGCAGGCCGAGCTGAGTGTCCGTTCATCGACCTCGGCATGGCCATGATGATCCCCGAGGAGAGAGGGGAGCACTGTGTGGTACGGTCCGACTGGCCAACTAAGCCATTCAGCAGCGTTCTTAAAAAACTGACTTAAGTGTATTAGATAATTTTTTGTTTTTGTTTTTGTTTTGTCCCTTTTTCAAGCAAGAAAAAAAAAAAAAAAAAAAAAGAAACAAAAAAAGAGAGGGAAGAAAAAAAAAGGGAAAAAAAAAAATGCTGTCATCAATCCCACGCGCAAGCGACAGTGATGAGAGGTTCCCAGGACCGAAGGAGCTGCTGGACACGCCGGACAACATCAACAAGCCGATCCCCAAGCCCGAGGGGGTTCTCAGGATTTGGGTTGACGGGTATGCTATTTCAAAACAAAAAAAAAAAAAAAAAAAAAAAAAAAAAAAACAAACAAAAAAAATATCCAACAGTTGCTTCGATATGCTTCACTTCGGACATGCGAATGCCTTGAGACAGGCTGCTTGCTTGGGGCATGAACTGTATGTTGGCATCCACACTGACGAAGAAGTGCAAAAGTTCAAGGGGCCGCCTATTATGAGCCACGAGGAGAGGTATGCCGCAGCGCGGGCATGCAAGTGGGTGTCGAGAGTGATTGAGGACGCCCCGTACGTGACTGAGGTCTCCGACATCGAGAAGTATGAGATCGATTTCGTGGTGCACGGCGATGACTTGTCGACTGACCTGAACGGGAACAACAGCTACCAGGCCATCATCGACATCGGCAAGTTCAAGATCGTCAAGAGGACAGAGGGTATCTCCACAACAGACATCGTGGGAAGGATGCTCCTCGTCACAAAAACCCATCACCAACAAGAACAAGAGGCCCCTGCAGCGGGTGACAGCCCGAAGGCTAACGCTGCACTCCAAGCCGACACAACTTACTCCAGGTATTTTTTTTTCCAAAGAAAAAAAAAAAAAAAAAAAAAACCATTTCCAGCTATCTGACATCGTCTCGTAAAATCGTTCAGTTTTCTAATCAAAAAGCACCCAAACCGGGTGATAAAGTTGTTTATGTCGATGGTGGGTTTGATTGTTTCCACTGTGGGCACTCTGCTCTGTTGAAGAAGGCTCGGGAGCTTGGTGACTATGTCATCGTTGGGGTTCACACCGATTCTGTGCTGAACAAGAAGCACGGGGCCAACTACCCTATCATGAATGTGAACGAGAGGGTGTTGGGTGTGCTCTCTTGCAGGCATGTTGACGAGGTGATCATGGGTGTGCCTTACAATGTCACCCAAGAACTGATAACGCAGTTGAAGGTCGACATCGTCGTCCACGGGTCCATTGGTGATGTGAATGACTCTTCTTGTGAAGATCCTTACAGCGTTCCGAGGGAACTTGGTATCCATAAGGAGTTGGTCTCTGAGAACCCGCTGACAACCACGTCTCTAATTGACCGTGTTATCAAGCATCGTTTGGCTTTCGAGGAAAGGCAGAGAAAGAAGATCCCAAAGGACCAGAAAACTCTAAACCAAAACCCCAACAAGGACATCCAAGAGATTTGAAAGAAGAAGAAGGGGAAGAAAAATAATTAATACGGAGAGAAAAAAAAAAAACTTAAACGGTAAGTGTACTCTCCTTCCCCCCTCCCCCCCTTTTTTTTTAAAGAAGAAAACGTTGGCCTGTGCGGTTATAGCAACGGGGGGGGGGGGGATGGCAAAAACGCAAGAGAAAAAATAGAAGGGTGGGATACAAAATAATGGATTCTAGTGATTCTTTTTTTTTCCTCTCTTTGCTTTTTTTTTTCGCACCACTTAAAAAAGTTTCTAAAAAAATTTAAAAAAAAAAAAACGATGAGAGTTGAATTGGAGAGATACAGATTCTGGGTAAGGGGAATGCTTCTCTTGCTCTCTCTTTTTTTTTTCTTCTTCTATTTGGTGAGCGCGAGAAACGCGAACCTTAATTGTCTAGTTTCTTGCTCCTTCTAATTTTATTGTGTATTCCCCCCCCCCCCCCCATCCCTGCACTTTTCTTTTGAAATTTTTTAAGTCCGATGAAAAAAAAAAAAAAAACGTCGCACCACCACACACGTACCTAGAAGCTAGCTTCTCTCTTGCCTACTGCCTTTTATTTTCCTGTTTCTTCCTTAGTCTCCATTACCCCTCCCCCGTCCTTGGCCCTTGGTTTTTCGGAAGAAAAGAAAGAGAAGAAGAAAAAAGAAAAAAGATAGAAGTAATCCACACACAGGGTGAGAGGGGGGGGGTTGAGTTTTCAATGTTTTCTTTTTTTTTTCTCTTTTGCCGACGGCTTTCTCTCATTTGTTCTTTTTTTTCATTTTTTTTTCTTTGAAAGCTTGTTTAAAAAAGGCAGTTATTCCCCCCCCCCCCCCCTTCTTTCTTACAAAGAAGAAATCCACACCATTATTAAAAAGAAATAAGAGGGGTGGAAAAAAAAAAACTTTTGTAAAAACATAACAAAAAAGAAAATGGCTGAGAACAAGGAGGACAGTACTATTGAGTGGTCGGCATGGTCTAATGGGGACAACAATGAAGATGAAATGGAGACAAAAACGGTTCAGGCGCCTCTTGTAAAAGGAGGGGTGGAAGCTAAGTGGATAACCCCTGCAAAGGCCAAGGACCTCGAGAACTTCAATATTGAGGTGATAACATTAAAAGTCTCCGAGAACTATAATTTTAGAACTCTTGAAAACTCTAAAATGAGCAAAGAAGAACAGGCCATGGAAAAGTTTCGCCAAAAGCACGGGCTTACCTCTTACATGCTCTTATCACCCCCTGTCGTACCCACCACGAGCAATGAAAGAACCTGCTACTATATACCAATGGGTAGCTCTGCTTCACTTCGCATTATCCATGAAACAGAGGAAGATGGAGTTTTGGAAGTTGTTTGTCCTAACCACTCTGTGGTCACCGTGGCGCACAGCCACATTCTGAACCTCACCGGGAGTTGTTATCAGTTAATCGGAGACGAGGAACAAGAGGAGTCCCAGTGTGCGTGATCTTTTTTTTTTTTTTTTTTTTTTTAAATTCTCAGGCATTGACTCACTGCATTTTTTTTTTTTTTCCTTGGTGGGTTGTTTGCTAACCGGGGTTCTCTTCCCAAAAATGATTTATTTTTTCTTCACATGCTTTTGAGCCTTTCCTTTCCAACACCCCCCTCTCCCCTTCCAGGTTGCCGTCCAAAAACTAAAATGAACACTCTCCGTAGTGCCAGCCGCATTGCCAGGTCCACCGGTTTCGACCTCATGCAGGTGAGGACGAAGGTGGCCTCCGCGAAGAAGGCCGCCCCCAAGAAGGTGGTGAAGAAGGTGAAGGCCGCCCCCAAGAAGGTGGTTGCCAAAAAAGATGTGAACGAAGTCAAGGCGGCCGCTCTCGAGAAGAAGAGGACCGCAATTGCCAAGAAGGTCGCGGCCGCCACTATGAGGGCTGCTGCTCGAGAGAAAAGGACTGCTCTTGCCAAGAGGAAGGCCGCCGTCAGGGCCGCCGCTCAGAAGAAGAAGGCCGCCGCCAAGGCCACCGCCGCGAAGAAGAAGGCGAGAGAGCAGGCCGCCAAGACCGGGGTGCAGGCCAGGAAGAACGCTGTATGCACAAAAGGAGAAAAGAATACGTATTTACATCCAACACACAGGTGAAGGCAAAGAAGGCAAAGATCGCTTCCTCTGGCCCCGTGTCGGCGAGGACTCTGTTCGTCAAGCAGCAGGCTGGGAAGGGAATGTCCTTCAAGCAGGTGAACGAGAAGTTCAACACTCTTGGTGCCTCTGAGAAGCAGGCCCTTGTGAACCAGGCCCAGAAGAACCTTGCAAAGAGGACCGAGATCAGGAAGAGCCTGAAGAAGGTATGTTATCTTTGGCAGTCATCACAACTTACAACTTAACAGCCGGCCACCAAGTACGCCCTCTTTGTGAAGAAGAACTTCGCCACCGCCTACGAGTCTGCCAAGAAGCAGACCAGCGACAAGAAGGTGGCCTTCAAGCTGGCGGTCCAGACCCTGGCTGCGCAGTACAAGAAGCAGTAATAGTAGAGGATACAACTCCCTAGCGAACGAGACAGTTCCTTCCCTTCCAACTACACCCCCTTTCTAGAACGTTTAGATAATAAGGCATTGTAAGTTATACGTTTTACCCTGTTATCCCACCTTTCTACTCCCCACACAGAGAACCTTAACTCTTTTATATAAAAAAATCCCCCCCAAAAAACTAAAATGAACACTCTCCGTATTGCCAGCCGCACCCTGAGGGCCTTCGCGCCTCTTGCCAGGTCCACCGGGTTCGACCTCATGCAGGTGAGGACGAAGGTGACCTCCGCGAAGAAGGCCGCCCCCAAGAAGGTGGTGAAGAAGGTGAAGGCCGCCCCCAAGAAGGTGGCGAAGAAGACCTCAAAGAAGGTAGTAGTTAAGAAGGTTGCGAAGCAGGTCAAGGCGGCCGCTCTATCGAAGAAGAGGATCACTCTTGCCAAGAAGAAGGCTGCTGCTCAGAAGAAGAGGGTAGCTGTCATGAAAAGGAACGCCGCCGTCAAGGCCACCGCCGCGAGGAAGAAGGCCACTCTTGCCAAGAGGAAGGCCGCCGTCAAGGCCGTCAACGAGAGGAAGCGGGCAAGGGTGCAGGCCACCAAGGCCAAGGTGCAGGCCAAGAAGGACGCTGTATGCACAAGTAAAAAAAAGGGGGTAAATACATTTGTATCCAACACAGGTGAAGGCGAAGAAGGCAAAGATCGCTTCCTCTGGCCCCGTGTCGGCGAGGACTCTGTTCGTCAAGCAGCAGGCTGGCAAGGGAATGAACCTCAAGCAGATGAGCGAGAAGTTCAACACTCTTGGTGCCTCTGAGAAGCAGGCCCTTGTGAACCAGGCCCAGAAGAACCTTGCAAAGAGGAACGAGATCAGGAAGAGCCTGAAGAAGGTATGTTATCTTTGGCAGTCATCACAACTTACAACTTAACAGCCGGCCACCAAGTACGCCCTCTTTGTGAAGAAGAACTTCGCCACCGCCTACGAGTCTGCCAAGAAGCAGACCAGCGACAAGAAGGCGGCCTTCAAGCTGGCGACCAGGACCGTGGTCGCACAGTACAAGAAGCAGTAAAATCTTTAAATAGTTCTGAAGCAGCTCGAGTTTGTGTGAAGCAAAGTAAGAGGCGTGGAGCTAAAGAGTCCCCTCCTTTGCTTTGAGCTGCTCTTAAAACGATTATGTAGTCCCTTCCTAAAAAACTCCTCTTTTCTTTGAACTTCTTTTTGTGGTGGAGTGTGCCAACACTTCTCCTTCCGGCTAAATATTCTTTAATACTCCTCGCGCGCTAATCCCCCTTGTAGGTCGTTACTACGATGGTGTTTTTTTTCTTCTTCTTTTTTCCCTCGCTTTTTTTTTTTTTGAAGTATATATTGTGTTTGGGAACACTTTTTTGTAATCTCCCCTTCCCCCTCCCTCTCTTTTTTTCCCTTCTTGCAGTGCCTTCAAATGCACCTGCTAAAACGTTTCATAAATTTTAAAAATTTTCCCCCTTTCGTACTAAAGAACCATATATCCCAAGTTCGCATTGAGAATCTAAAATGACTACTCTCCGTATTGCCACCCGCACCCTGAGGGCCGCCGGGTTCAACCTTATGCAGGTGAGGACGAAGGTGACTTCCGTAAATGCGGATACGGAAAATCAAAAAACTGTTGGTAAGAAGAATGCCGACAAAAGAGAGCCCGCAACACAGAAGAGTAAAGCACAGTTTGCAAAAAGGGCTGCCCTGATCAAGCAAAGCTTGGCCGACAAGTCCGAAAATACCTCAGAAAATATAAAAAAGATTAAGCAGGTATGAACGCAAAGAAAAAAAAAAAGAAAAATAAAACAGGCGAATAAGGCCAAGGAAAAGAAAGCAAAGCTCGCTTCCTCTGGCCCCGTGTCGGCGAGGGCTCTGTTCGTCAAGCAGCAGGCTGGCAAGGGAATGAACCTCAAGCAGATGAGCGAGAAGTTCGACACTCTTGGTGCCTCTGAGAAGCAGGCCCTTGTGAACCAGGCCCAGGAGAACCTTGCAAAGAGGAACGAGATCAGGAAGAGCCTGAAGAAGGTATGTTATCTTGGCAGTCATCACAACTTACAACTTAACAGCCGGCCACCAAGTACACCCTCTTTGTGAAGGAGAACTTCGCTGCTGCCCACGAGGCTGCCAAGAAGCAGACCAGCGACAAAAAGGTGGCCTTCAAGCTGGCGGCCCAGGCCCTGGCCGCCCAGTACAAGGCTTCTAAGAAGTAAAATAGGAGAGAAAGAAGTTTGTTTTCGACACGGCCTTAGATGTCTATATTTAAACCATTATTTTACCGACGTTCACATTTTTTTTTTTGACCTTCTACGACTAAAAGGCGTGAGACACTTGTGTAAATTTTGCCTGATATCTCGATTTATTTTTCTTCGAGAACCTTCGCTTTTTGGGAGAAAAAAATTCCTCCCCCGGAAAATGAACACTCTCTGTATTGCCAGGCGCAGCACTAGGACGAAGGTGACCTCGTCAAGACTGTGAACAAGGCTCAGAAGGACGTCACTGTAAAGGTTATTTCTGCCAAACGAGTGATTGCCTTCGAGAACAAGAAGGTCGCCATCAAGCTTTCCACCGAATAGAAAACGGTTACTCTCGCGAAAAATGTCCCCACTGCCGAGGCCACCATACCGAAGAACGGAATTGTTGTGCGAGTTGTCGCCAGGGCTAAGGCGAAAACCATAAGGACAACGGAACAATCCAAGAAGAACGCTGTTCGCTTCCTCTTGTTCCGTAACGCTAAGGGCCCTGTTCTTAAAGCAGCAAATTGCCTTCAATGTCCTTCCTTAGTACCTCTGGAGAAGCAGGCCCTTGTGAACCAATCCCAGAAGACAACTGAAGCAGTCATCACAACTTACAACTTAACAGCCGGCCACCAAGTACGCCCTCTTTGTGAAGAAGAACTTCGCCACTGCCTGTCAGCTTTCAAGCTGGCGACCCCAACCCTAACGCCACGTACAAGGAGCAGTAAAGGAAAGAGCAGTAAATGGAAGAGAAGGAGGTGATGGAGACAACGGATTATTGTATTCTTTTGGGGTTGTTTACATGCCCCCGTTCCCTCGCCAGTTCTTGACTCAACAGCGACCACAAGAACAATGGTAGGCGATGAAGGAAGTAGACCGTTACACATCTCTTAGCAACGTGGTCTGCAAGTCCTCACTTCACTGAAATCCCTTAAACCGTTTGGTGTGGTGGAGGTTTCTTATTTTTTATCTGGTGCTTTCGTGTTATCGCTACCCCTTTTGCGCCTTGTTCAACATGCTTCTTACTCCCTACACAGACCACCTTAACTCTTTTACTTAAAAAAAATATTCACTCTGAAATGAACACTCTCCGTGTTGCCAGCCGCACCCTGAGGGCCTTCGCACCCCTTGCCAGGTCCACCGGTTTCGACCTCATGCAGGTGAGGACGAAGGTGACCTCCGCGAAGAAGGCCGCCCCCAAGAAGGTGGTGAAGAAGGTGAAGGCCGCCCCCAAGAAGGTGGCGAAGAAGGCTGTGAAGAAGGTGGTGAATAAGACCGCAAAGAAGGTGGTTGCCAAGAAGGTGAAGAAGGTTGTTAAGAAGGTGGTTGCCAAGAAGGCAAAGGTCGCGAAGAAGGTGTCCGCTGCCGCCAAGAAGAGGGTCGTGGCCGCCAAGAGGAAGGCCATCGCCAAGGCAGCTATCCAGAAGAGGAGGGCTCTTATCCTGAGGAAGAAGGCCGCTGCCCTGAAGAAGAGGCTCACCGCCCAGAAGAGGAAGGCTCTTGCCAAGGTCGCCGCCGCGAAGAAGAGGGCCACTCTTACGAAGGCTGCCGCAAAAGCTAAGGTGCAGGCCAAGAAGGACGCTGTATGCACAAAAAAGGATTAACCCATAAAGGACCGCTATTTTTCGACTAAAAAGTCGATTTTGAACTTTTCGTTCAAATACCAAAATAAAATGGCGAGGGTGGAGTTAGAGGGTGTGTACCTATATTATTTTCACTACCCCTGGAGCGTGAAGCGGCCTGCATGTCAGCCCCAGACGCGCCCAAACTTTGGTGGTAGAGCATTTGAGAGAAACAACTCTTGCAAAGGGCACATGCTATCCAGAGGTTCCATGGTTTCGGCAAGCAGCGCTTATACAGCGTGCGGGTGGGCTGGTTATTTTTTTTCCACCACTTATGGCCGTTCTTTGAACACAAGGTCCGAGGTGCCGCAGATATGCGACTTGTCCAATTTAAACGTATTTCTATTTTCAAGAGGTTCTCAGGTGGTTTTTTAAGGTGTCGTTAATGTGAAAAAATTCGAAACAGGGCACAGGGCACGTTGCTACGTTGCAATCTCTGCACGAGAACATGGCCTGGGTGCGTTTTTTCTCTAATTTGTTGCACACAGTGCAATTCCGTGCCTTTTGCATCTTTTCAGGACACGTTAAAGGTGCACCCTTGGCACGTGAAGGTGCACCCTGAGGGGTAGGTATCTTAGGCTCCGGCGGGGAACACTTGATGTGGGTACCACCCTTTTGCGATGATGTTGTTTGACAAGATTTCTTTGCCACACACTTGCTGACACTGAATGGTATTCTGGGAGCAATTTCCGGGTTTCCTGATGGTCCCCATGCAGCGGAAATCCGCATTGTAAATCCGTATCAACAATGGGACAAGCGAAAGCAGTTGTCAAAGACAATCCAGTAATTCTGGTGCTGATATTCGGTGAGCAGCTCTGCCTCTTTCCCCCGGGTGCCCGCGCCGGTACAAACAATCATGTTTAGAGTGTAACCGGTGTCTGATTTGCATTTTGAACCCATAACGCTTCCTCTTCTTCGGCTCACAAACAATGAACCCGACACGGCTTCTACAGCGTATGATGGTTCATCCACAGCAAGGTTTCGCTTGGGTACATACAGGGATGACCAAGAAGGAATCACAAGATTTATAAGATTGCGCCCGTTAGCCATTCTGTCTCCTTCTCCTCCACCAGGGGGCAACCCAAACCGCTTAGCGCATTATTTATAGGAGCCTGTTTCTTTCCATTACCGTACTGAAATATTGTGAATATGGGGTATCTGTGAGTTCATCCTGTGCCCAGTAGACCTTGATATCTGTCTTGATTATGAGCCCTGTAAGTATCCAAAGGCCTCTATACCACTCGAATGGCTTGCTGCCCACCCCACGATAGCCTTTTAGAGCCGCAGGAGTGAAAAACAACTCAAAGTACAGGACAAACCCCCTGCTGGAGGGCCGCCCTATCAAAAACAAAGGAAAAACCTCCAGCCCGTTGAGGCCCACTACTGGTACACTTGGACCTGGCACCTTGCGAAATATTTTCCTCCCCACCTTGATTTTGTCATCCCATTCCATATCCGGGATATCCCCATCATCCGGTGACACTGACCCTTCTTCAGAAGTACTTTCGGCACTACTCCTTATGGGGTGTAAAAAAAACAATGTCTGTGCCACTATTTTTTTTCTCCCCTTGCAGTTTGGATGCAAAAATTTACGGGCGATTTAGCATTCAGTATAAAAAAAGTCGCGCAATAAGGCCCCTCTTTAAAGAGTGGGCGTGCAGAGCACTAAAAATGCCTTAGCAGAATTTAAAAAAAAAAATTTAGCTGAATATTCAGCTCCGGTCCTTTATGGGTTAAAAAAAAACGCATTTTTACATCCAACACACAGGTGAAGGCAAAGAAGGCAAAGATCGCTTCCTCTGGCCCCGTGTCGGCGAGGACTCTGTTCGTCAAGCAGCAGGCTGGGAAGGGAATGTCCTTCAAGCAGGTGAACGAGAAGTTCAACACTCTTGGTGCCTCTGAGAAGCAGGCCCTTGTGAACCAGGCCCAGAAGAACCTTGCAAAGAGGAACGAGATCAGGAAGAGCCTGAAGAAGGTATGTTATCTTGGCAGTCATCACAACTTACAACTTAACAGCCGGCCACCAAGTACGCCCTCTTTGTGAAGAAGAACTTCGCCACCGCCTACGAGTCTGCCAAGAAGCAGACCAGCGACAAGAAGGTGGCCTTCAAGCTGGCGGTCCAGACCCTGGCTGCGCAGTACAAGAAGCAGTAATAGTAGAGGATACAACTCCCTAGCGAACGAGACAGTTCCTTCCCTTCCAACTACACCCCCTTTCTAGAACGTTTAGATAATAAGGCATTGTAAGTTATACGTTTTACCCTGTTATCCCACCTTTCTACTCCCCACACAGAGAACCTTAACTCTTTTATATAAAAAAATCCCCCCCAAAAAACTAAAATGAACACTCTCCGTATTGCCAGCCGCACCCTGAGGGCCTTCGCGCCTCTTGCCAGGTCCACCGGTTTCGACCTCATGCAGGTGAGGACGAAGGTGACCTCCGCGAAGAAGGCCGCCCCCAAGAAGGTGGTGAAGAAGGTGAAGGCCGCCCCCAAGAAGGTGGCGAAGAAGGCTGTGAAGAAGGTGGTGAAGAAGACAGCAAAGAAGGTGGTTGCCAAGAAGGTGAAGAAGGTTGTTAAGAAGGTGGTTGCCAAGAAGGCAAAGGTCGCGAAGAAGGTGTCCGCTGCCGCCAAGAAGAGGGTTGCTGCCGCCAAGAAGAGGGATGTCGCTGCCAAGAAGAAGGCCATCGTCCAGAAGAAGAAGATCGCCGCCCTGAAGAAGAAGGCCGCCAAGGCCGCCCTCATTAAGAGGAGGGCCGCTGTCCTGAGGAAGAAGACCGCTGCCAAGGCAGCCATCCTGAAGAAGAAGGCTCTTATCCAGAAGAAGAGGGCCGTCGCCAAGGCAGCCATCCTGAAGAAGAAGATCGCCGCCCAGAAGAAGAAGGCCGCCGCCCAGAAGAAGAGGGCCGCCGCCAAGGCAGCCATCCTGAAGAAGAAAGCCACCGCCAAAGCCAAAGTGCAGGCCGCCAAGGCCAAGGTGCAGGCCGCAAAAGCCAAGGTGCAGGCCAAGAAGGACGCTGTATGCACAAAAAAGGGGTTTAAAAAAAAAACGCATTTTTACATCCAACACACAGGTGAAGGCGAAGAAGGCAAAGATCGCTTCCTCTGGCCCCGTGTCGGCGAGGACTCTGTTCATGAAGCAGCAGGCTGGGAAGGGAATGTCCTTCAAGCAGGTGAACGAGAAGTACAACACTCTTGGTGCCTCTGAGAAGCAGGCCCTTGTGAACCAGGCCCAGGAGAACCTTGCAAAGAGGAACGAGATCAGGAAGAGCCTGAAGAAGGTATGTTATCTTGGCAGTCATCACAACTTACAACTTAACAGCCGGCCACCAAGTACACCCTCTTTGTGAAGAAGAACTTCGCCACCGCCTACGAGTCTGCCAAGAAGCAGACCAACGACAAGAAGGTGGCCTTCAAGCTGGCGACCAGGACCGTGGCCGCCCAGTACAAGAAGCAGTAATAGTAGAGGATACAACTCCCTAGCGAACGAGACAGTTCCTTCCCTTCCAACTACACCCCCTTTCTAGAACGTTTAGATAATAAGGCATTACACTGTTATCCCACCTTTCTACTAACCAAGGCCGCCCTCATTAAGAGGAGGGCCGCTGTCCTGAGGAAGAAGACCGCTGCCAAGGCAGCCATCCTGAAGAAGGAGGTCGCTGCCCAGAAGAAGAGGGCCGCCGCCAAGGCAGCCATCCTGAAGAAGAAGGACGCTGCCCTGAAGAAGAAGGCCTCCGCCCTGAAGAAGAAGGCCGCCGCCAAGGCCAAGGTGCAGGCCGCAAAAGCCAAGGTGCAGGCCAAGAAGGACGCTGTATGCACAAAAAAGGGGTTTAAAAAAAAACGCATTTTTACATCCAACACACAGGTGAAGGCAAAGAAGGCAAAGATCGCTTCCTCTGGCCCCGTGTCGGCGAGGACTCTGTTCCTCAAGCAGCAGGCTGGCAAGGGAATGAACCTCAAGCAGATGAGCGAGAAGTTCAACACTCTTGGTGCCTCTGAGAAGCAGGCCCTTGTGAACCAGGCCCAGAAGAACCTTGCAAAGAGGAACGAGATCAGGAAGAGCCTGAAGAAGGTATGTTATCTTTGGCAGTCATCACAACTTACAACTTAACAGCCGGCCACCAAGTACGCCCTCTTTGTGAAGAAGAACTTCGCCACCGCCTACGAGTCTGCCAAGAAGCAGACCAACGACAAGAAGGCGGCCTTCAAGCTGGCGGTCCAGACCCTGGCCGCCCAGTACAAAAAGCAGTAAAGAGTGATTTCAAATAATTAGAGTTAATAAGAGTTATAAACGAAAGAAGAGCTCAAAGTTTGTAAATAGAGGCGAAGTGAGGCGATGGAGCTGAGGAGTCCCCCTCCTTTGCTTTGAGCTGCATTTAAGTAAACGAAACTCTTTTTTTATTTTATTTTATTTTTGAACACGACGCAAGAGACGTGGACTGGTCACATTCAGTGCTGGAGCACCCTACGTTGCGCTGCCCAGACGGAGAAGGGTATTGTGCCGAGAACAACTACCTGACGACCTCACCAACACGTCCCTTGGAAAAAGCGATTATTTTCTTGATTTTTTTTTATTGTTGTTTTAGCAAGCTCCTGCTAGCTGTTTTGCTATATTTTCTTCTTCTTCTTTTTTTTTTTTTTTTTTTTCTTCTTCTTTCCCCCCCCACGCTGCACACTTAACGGCAAATAGTGTTGCGACCAAAGCCCCATTTTTTTTTTGACTTTTACTCTTTTATTTGTTTTATTCGTTTCTTTGTTTCTTTTTTTATTATTATTTATTATTAGTCTATCAATCATTGACCTCCTAACCTTTTCGGCCACACCACGCCCCTTTGCCCCTCTCTCCTGCGACTGGTTCGGCTCCCCGACCGAAAACAATCATCTGATCTACTCGTTGGCAATAATCCACCTCCCGCGGGCACATTTCCTCATTATGAAAAGGTCGAAGCGGTCCATTGCGCGAGAAGCGAGGAAACGGCTCATGACACACGGTGACGTCCACCCCAATCCGGGGCCCGAGAAGGGGAAGAAGGAAATCACTATTATCTCTGTGAACGTGACGAACCTCCCAAATCAGCTGAACAGGGTCAAACTACAGGAGTTTGACGTGATTTGCCTGCAAGAGACCGCCCTTACGCAAGCGGGGCAATGGATGATGGACAAGGAAGCGAAGCAAGACGTTTTCCTAAAAGAACACCGTCTCTTTTGGGGACCCCCACAACAAGGGAAGGTGTCAAAAGGTGCAGAATCCCCCTCAATCGCCCAAAGAGGAGGCGTGGGAATTATGGTGAACAAGCAACTGACAGCTAAGAAGGAATCCTCCCTTTTCGAGGACCACAACACCAACTCGCGAAGGGTACATGTAAGAGTCGCGATTGGGAAACGTGACTGGTTACACATTATCACCCTCTACTGCCAGGTAAGCGACGGCTCCAGACACGCCAAGAGAAATAGGGAGGCGCTAATATCCGACACCCTACAGAGATCGGCTCAGCTGGGGGACGTTCCGGTCATTGTGACAGGAGACTTCAACACGACGATAATGGACTCCCCGGTCCTCTCGCACGCCCTCTCTCAACATTGGACAGACGCTTCGAACAAAATATCGCGCCTACATGGAACACAAGCCCCTCCTACCTTCGTAACTGCAACAGCGAAGACGAGGCCAGACTACATCTTGGTGAACAAGACAGCAGCGATGGCGCTGACCGACTGCCAGACTCTGGACATTGGCGTACCCTCACACCGCGCACTAGTAATTAGAATCGATATGCCGAGATTCTACGAGCCCTCACTCCAGTACAGTATACCCAAGAAGATCATCCCTCTCCATGACTCCCGGAACCGCGCTCCGTACAGCGACATTCTCCCTACTTTGAGATCCCTGAAAGACAACGGGGACCTGGATGCAGCTTTCTTAGAGCTTTCTTCTGCTTGCGAGAAACACCTTTTGAGTGGAACGGCGCAGCTGGAGAATTCGATCTACTCTGGCAGAGGCGTGATTAATACCCCCAGCATGCGGAGGACGGCGGCTCCGTCTACGATGACAGCATTTGGGGCAGTCTCTAAAAAGTACCTAACACTTGAGAAAATCCGGCAGAGTGCAGCCGCTATTGTGCGGAGAGTCCCACTGTTGAAAGACCCGGCCCTGCCGTATGACCTACGCAAGAGCTGGGACAATATTAAGGCAAAGGCAATTAAGATCCTACGGTTCCACCCGGAAACCTTCTCCGAGGGTAACATCGTCAAGGAAGCAGACCTGATTCGGGAGAACGTTACGGCACGACAACGGAACATGGACATCGCTTCGAAGATCCTGCGCAACGTGAAGGCACGGAGGGATCTGAACTCGGGTTTCTCGGTGAACCGGAGCGCGATTATGCAATTTGTGACGGACAAGCCAAATAGAGAGCTAGTTGCAGCAAACACGAACGGTACCCTCTCGACCTCAGTCGAAGAGATAGACCAAGCCTTCAGGTCGGCATGGCGCCACATCTTCCGCAAATACGAGGACCACCCTGAGCCGAGTTTTGATTCTTTTGAGGAAACTTTTGGGTCGCAGATCACCCACCACCCCATGGTCGACCTCGCGATCACGCTAGAAGACCTGCGAAGAGTGCTGAGTAAGAAGGAGAAACAGGAATGCGCTGGGATCGATGGATGGAGGCTCTGCGAACGCCCACTTACCAGATGCCCTGCTAGAGGGATTCATCTTCCTATACAACTGGATTGAGGATGAGGGACGATGGCCAAAGGCAGTCCTGACCGCGCTTGTTACGATGATCCCGAAAGGAGAATCCGAAGAGCCGCTAGATCACAGACCTATTACTGTATCGAGCGCATTCTATCGGCTCTGGGCTGGCGCACGACTACCAGCCATCCTCGAATGGCAAGAGGAGTGGATTACTCCGCTCCAATTCGGCTTCAGACCGGAACACAGCACAGATGACCTCCTCGCGAAGGTCTGCACCAGTGTGGAGTTGGCAAAAGTATCTGGCAACCACCTTTGGGGTCTCTCGGTCGACTTCAAGAAATGCTTTGACTCTGTCCCCCACGCACTCACGTTCGAACTGGTCGATCGGTTAGGCCTAAGCCAGCTCATCCTGAGACCGATCAAGGCCATCTACTCTGACCTAATCCGCCGCCTACGTTTCCCCGTGGGAGTAGGTGCTCCATTCCGAACCACGAATGGAATACTCCAGGGATGCCCGATCTCGCCCGTTTTCATCAACGCAATCCTTGCCATCTTCACCAAGAAATGTACGGCAAATCCAAGAAACGCACACCCAGTGTCATATGCAGACGACCTTAACTTCACGTCAATTACCTCGGAGGCCGCGGTTCAGCGTTCCGTAAATCTACTAGGCAGCCTTTGCAAGCTCACGGGGATGACCGTACACCCGAAGAAGACCAGGTCATTTGGAACGAAACCCAAATACCGGGGGAATGTGAAGTTGAACGGAGAGACCTTTGCCACGACCAGTAGTCTGCAAATCTTAGGGGTACAAATCTACTTCCAGCCGAGCAGGAGGGATAACTCGAGGGTCCACAAAGCCCTGGCCGAAATAGAACGCCTCGCCTCAACTAGGCTATACCACGATCGCAAGGTACGGATCATCGCAGAGAACATCCTGCCATCCGCCTTCTACGGCATCCTGTTCGACCCGATCCCGGACTCTTGGCTGGAGAAATTGAAGAAGCGGATCACTCTTTGCGTCTGGGGTGCCCGCAACCCAATGCGCTCCTCCAGCGCCCTGCTGGGAATTGCCCATAAGGGACACACCCTGGACCCGTACTCTACTGCGATCTACAAGGCCATCTCTACTCTGGGACGACTTTGCACACGACATTCGAACAAGTCCCTTTTCATATCATGCTGGGAAGCGTACAGGAGAGCAAGGGATCAAGGCTCTCCATCATTTCCGATGGGACCATTTGCCAATGCAGACCTATGGCTCCGAGAAATAGGGTCAAGGTGGAAGGACTTCCAGACGAAGATACCGCAAGGCAAACAGCTCCTGAAACACGAGATCAGGACGCTGCTGAAAGCCAAACTACGTGAGGATCTGGCCGAAGAGCGAGACACCTACCAGGGGGTCGAAACAGGCATTGACGAGGAGAAAACGAACTTCCTCCACAACGAGGTGACGACCACCAACCCACAGAAAGCAAGGAGGATACTTTGTGCCATTGCGGGCGCGATGCTTCCCCTACACCCCAGAGCTTACGGCGACATGAACGGCTCACATACGAAATGCCTGGGGTGTGGCACACCATATAACATTGGGAACGGGACCAGCTCCCTACTACAACATACGATCTGGCAATGCCCAGCGCACGCCGACTGCAGAACGACCAACACTGACCGCATTCGGCTGGTGCAAGACCACGTCAGCTGGCCAAGCTGCGCCCGACTACACGGCATTATTACCTCTGATATGGACATAAGCCTGACAAGTGTCAAGGAACTACACCTGATGTTTGCGGAAATTGCGGGGAAACTCGAGAGCCTGCACACCGAGAAGCAGGTCAGATACGACAATCTGCACTTCTGGAAAAGACCATTCCAACCGGGAAACCTATTAGAACCGAAATCCCTCATTTGGTATCACAAGCACGGGCTGGGGAAGAAGTACTTCCCGGGGCTGATCCCGTTTGTCCTCAAATGGCTGAGTGCCCTGAAATGGGGCAAGGATGGAGGGCAAGTGTCCAAGGCGGAGCTTGCTGTCGACTTCATAGCAACGGAGAGAATCCACATGGGTGGTGAAGACCTGGCATGCTGGGCTAGGAAAATCGGAAGAATCCTCAACGTCCTGGACAGGGCACACAGAACAGGAACGGGGAATCACCTGATTCCAGCAGAAACTAAGAAGTCAGTACACTCACTGCGTACCCTGGGGCTCCACAGCCATTCCATCATTGGATACTCCACTCGTCCGGTCTTCGCGTCCCCGAAGGCAACCCACCCGATCCTAGAGGAGCAACTGCGAACGCATTGCATCCTCAACAACTCGCTAGTCGGTTTCACGCCCAAGCTGCTGATGAGATACTACGACGGGCCTAAGGCACTACCACGACAGAAGGGATCAAACACTAGATGAGTTGATTGTCGTTAGGCGATCCTGTCACATACTGCAGGTTCCCTTCAAAGACATCTTTTTTTTTTTTTTTTTTTTTTTTTTAAACTAAGCGATGACCAAATAGTGAGAGGGGGCGGGAGGTTATGGAAATGGAAGGTGACCCCAACTGGGAGAAGAAGATCGTTGATTTTTATACAGAGCATAACCCTAGTAAGGTGAGCCATGTAAGTGCCCTACTAAAGCGATTTGAGGGCCAAGAGGCTGAACTGTGGGACGCGCTACGAGACAAATACCAGTCTGCAATGAAGCAAGACGACGAAACGGAGCTGCACTCCCCTGCAAGGGTCAGAGTCAGGTCCAAGCCAGGCCTGAGTGATCACTTTATAACAACAGTAAGCAGGGCCACCTTGGATCACCCTCTGGGTCTCACCTTTTCCGGTACCATGATAACTGCTGTTGAACCAGGCTCACCAGCGGACTCTGCAGGCCTCGCTCCAGAAATGACGATTTTAACCATCGACTCTGTCCCTCTTGAGGGCAACGCTGTTGGCGAAGCGATTGCAAGTGCAGGGGAAACCTTTACCCTGTCAGTGAGGCGGGCAACACGACCGAAAACACCCGAAGCTGGAAGGGTATGCAAGGAGGGGACAAGCAAAACAACACAAAAAATCAGATCAAAATGACCGTGGCCAGCCAAAACAAGGAAAAACAAACAGCGAAGGAAGACACTACGGTATTTACCCCCCCCCCCCCCCCCCCCCCCCTTATTTTAAAAAAAGTGGGCGCAACGAGATTTCTGGCCACCACCGGAACCGAAGTTCGTGGCGAAAAAAGGATGGAAATCGATGTCGCCGTCACCGGGCAGGAAGGGGTACAGTGCTACTCCAAAACGTGGAAGCGAGTCGGCTTCACCCGAGCCGCACGCACATGAAGCCCCAGCCGCACAAACATCTGCCCAAACACCAGAAACCTTAACACCAAGGAGCAGGTTCAAAGCACAGAGGAAACCGTCTGTCCCCGTGTTGTCTGGAATGAAGAGTAATGAGCGGCAGCAATCACAACCCCGGGACGCCATGGCTGAGCTGCACACAGCATCAAACATTCGTTGTAAAGATTCAGAACAAATCAACACCGGGAATTGGGTATCCGTAATGACGCCAGGACTACGAGGACCTCTCACAGCTACTGAAAAATTCGAACTTTCCCTACAAGAAAAGGGGGAGCGGAGGAGGTCTGTCAACGAACACACGCGGAAGATAAAAGCCGAGGAGGAAAAACTGCTGCACATAGAGGAGAGGATCCTACGAGAGGACGCCGAGCGGGCGAAGAGACTGGAGTCGAAAATCGCTGAATGGGAGGACCTCATGGCTAAGAAAGAGCATGTTAGGAAGCAGAGAATGCGCCTGTCTTAGAAGAACAGAATATCGTTCTATTTTTTGTTTTCTCCCCCCCCCCCCCTTCCCCTTTGCACTTGAGGGCATATCAACTCACTTAGCTTTGTGTTGATCGAGCATGAAAGAAGAAAAGGGAAAGATTGTATGTTTTGAATGAATGAAGAAATATTTTCCATCGCGCCTCAATGTGAAATGTGAAATTTGAAGGGGGGGGGGGGGGAGGGGGAGGATTTTTTTTTTGGGAAAAAAAAAAAGAAGCTATTATTTGTGTTACACGTTTCTCTTCAATTTACTTCATTTTTTTTTTCCAAAAACGCAAACCCAAAATGGGAAGATAGAGGGGTTATCTTAAACGGGGGTGAATGGCATGAAGTAAACAAAAAAAAAAAGGAAAAAAAAAGCGGTGTATTTTAATTATTATTTCACTCTTCAGAAATTACTTCACGCACTGGGGGGCCCATTACTTCACGCTAAATCTCATTACTTCACGGTGAAATAATGGCCTGTTTCCCGTGAAGTAATAGGGGGTTTCCGTTAAATAATATGCCTCGGTAGCCAATTTTTGCCTCGGTTCGGTTCCCAGTGGGGCTACTTTTTCTTCTCAGTTTGCTATTTCCCCCCAGGTTCAGCTCAATTGGCCAACTTTGCCTCGGCTCAGTTCCAAGTTGGACTACTTTTTCCTCCCAATTTGCCCACTTTTGGCTAGGCCTTGTTCCCAGTTTCTGGGGGTAACTCTTCTGTGGGTAAGGGTAACTTAGTTAGCTTACCCAAGCTCCCCAAAAGACTTCAAAATACCGAAGCAGCAGAAGAAAAGGAGCCAGCGGCCGCGCCAGGATGGGAAGGCCTGATTAGAGATGGTGACAGTGGCGATGCCAGCGACAGCGGCAGCTCTTAGTCAACAAAAGGAGGGAAAACAACTTGTATTGTAACCTTTGTAACCCCTCTCTTGTTGTACCCCTTGTCACCCTGTTGTGCCCCTCGTGGTGAAGTAGTTTCAGAGTGTCGTGAAATAAAACCACTTACCTACCGCCAAGTAATGCTTTACCGACCTCGAGGTTCCGCATTTTACCTGGTAAAATGCGGAACCTCGAGGTAACGGTAAAGTCATTACTTGTTGGCAGTAAATAGCTATTATTTTTCCTTTTTTATTTTATTTTTATTTTATTTTTATTTTTCTTTGTACTGTTCCCAAGAGAAAAAAAAAAAACAAATATTGTTGTTGTTTTCTTTCTTTTTTTTTTTCTCTCTTTTTTTTTGATCAAAAAAGATTTTTTTTTATTCTCCCAGAAAAAGGGTGGTGGAAAAAAAAAAAAAAATGGAATTATGCGGAAGTGCGGTGAAAACACTGAAGGCGGTCTCTAAAGAGGACTCAGCGGTGAGCAAAAAGATGCTGGCGAAAATTGCAGAGTGGACCCTGAAGGAGCTGATCGGTGAAAGCGAGGGCATGGCTGATTTTGGAGAGACGGATGATCTAGCTGCCAGGAGCATACACAGTGCGTTGTGCATTCTGTACATAGAAGCAGGGAAGACGAACAGCGAATCTTCTGATATCCAAGATTTTCTAGAGAATCAGTGTGGGTGGGCTGACCCCGACCGCATCTCAGCTGTTGCCTCACCTCTCTACTCATCTTCTCTGCCTCACATTCGGGAAAAACTTTCTTCTACAACAGTAATGAACCCGTCAGTAACTGAGATGCAATGGCGCATAGACCATACGCTTGGAGACCGTGAGCTTGACGTCCCCACCAAGTCACGGCAGCGGTATGAGGTGAACATCTCCCTCTCGGATGGCGAAGACCTGGGCATTTCTTGCACGGCCGAGCAAATGCAGGTATTTTTGGGGCGAAAAAAAAAAAAAAAAAAAAAAGATTTTTGCCGAAAAACTCCGAGATATGCTTGCAGAGACGCATCGCGTCCACAATAACTAAAAATTGAGGAGGAAAAAAAATGCGGGGGGGGGGGGGGGGGGGGCATGGTGAGGAAAAGTAGGGAAGGGAGAGAGAGAGAGGGGAAAAAAAAAAAAAAATAGTGTTGTGCAATTATGTTTTTTTTTTTACCCCACCGTGTGGTGTAAGTTCTTTTTTGAGTCTCGTATCTTTCCTCTACCTTCGATGTTTTTTTTTTTTTTTTTTTTTTTTTTTTCCACCCCTAGCCCGTCCAAATTACTTACCCCAAAGGAAGAAGAAAAAAAAAAAAAAAAAAAAAAAAAAAAAAAACATGGGCAAGGCAAAAAGAGAAGAGGTTGTGCAGTTAAAAAATCCTCTATGCAAGGGAATAGTCTGCGGGCTGGAGTGGCTTTGGGAAGTGAACGCATCGTTCAAAGACGTCCAGATTAAGTACGTGCCAAGCGATGTGGGCGGGCTGGACAAGGTAAATGTGAGCGGGAACGAGCACAACGAAGTATGCGCAGCCGCGGCACAAATAAGGTGGGCCTGCGCCCCGTGGGAAGGACAACCACCATCAATCATGGTTATCGGTGAAATCACCAAAGGAGACACGCAACCCATCGCAACAAAAGGCGACAAGGTGTCCAAAGAACTAGCCGTAACACACCCCGGCGTTTCCGCCCATTTCAAAGGAACCGACCACTGTAAAATAAAAATCAAAGGACCGGAACAAAGCCTCGCACCCACCGCGAAACACATTCTTGAACAAGTTGGGGTATCCACTTCGGACTTCTCCAAACGGCCAAACACTATTATAAAACCCCTTCAAGACCAGGACCAGTTCGTGGCAAACCAAAAAACAGTAAAGTCTATTCTCAATTCCCACCCCAAGCTTCGCATACACATTCCGGAAAAGGGTGAACGGGGAGCTTTGTACCTAGCAGGGCCTGTTCAAGAAGTGGAGTCGGCAGCTGTCAACTTGCGAGCTGTGCTGAGAACCATGGTGTCTGCTAAGAACAAGGACGACCTTCAAGCTTGGGAAAATTCGCTGAAGAAGAAAGAGCAGGAGCTTCTCGCGTGGGAGGACCGCCTCACCAAAAAAGAAAAATACCTCAACAGCATTCAGAAGGATCCCACCGGCGACAAGCAAAAGCCCAGCACAAAATCTGACGATGATTCAGCCCCTGTTTGCGACTGGACTGAGTATCCTGACCCGTCCACCAAGAGAACTTTTTTCTACAACGTCGTAACTAAGCGGTCACAGTGGAACAAACCCGAAGAACTCACCATCCTTGAGTTGTGGAAGGAAAAGCAGCAAGACAAGAAGGAAGCTGCGCAGAAGAAGGAGGTGGAACAGCAGAAGGTGGAAAAGCAAAAATTAGAGCAGCAGAAGCTGCAGGAGCAGCAGAGGAAGAAAGACGAACAGCTTAAGCTCCTGGAACAGCAGAAGGCTATCGAACAGCAAAAACAAGCGGAGCATCAAAAACAACTTCAGCAGCAACTGTTGATGCAGAAGCAGCAGCAGCTCATTCAGCAACAACAACTCCAGCAGCTTCTTATGCAACAGCAGCAGCAACAACAACAACAGCAGCAGCAGCAGCAGCAACAACAACAGCCCCCCCAGCCACCTCAGTCTAGGTTCTTGCAACAAGTGCAACCGCCTCCTCCTAAATCAGCACCGCAGGAACCTACTATTTTGCAGAAGCTTGCCCAACAGCAACAGGTGCAACAGGTCCAGCCTGCGGCGGTCGAAAGTGGAGGTGTGAATGTAATGGAGCTGCTGATGGGGAAGAGCACCCCTGCTGCCGCAGCACCGGAAAAAGCCTGCCACCCGTCCATTATCGCTTTCCTTCAGGAATCGAGACTAACTTACTTGGAGCCGTTGTTCAGGTATTCCTCCTTTGTCGGGGGGGAAAAAAAAAGAAAAAAGAAAAAAAAAAAGGAGTCTTGAGTCCATGGAAAAGCTTCTCGCGTTGGATTTCCAAGAGCTAGTAATACTGGTGAATGACCCCACCCAGAGGGGTCGTGTGGTTGATGTATGTAAATTCTTATCTAAATCATTAAAAAAAAAACCAGGCTGTGGACAGATATAGGAAAAAGCAAGCTCAGCCGAAAAAGGCTGCTCCAAGCAGCGCCATCGCAAGTCTTCAAAGCCAAATAGCGCAACTTAATAGCGCACCGAAGCCGGTGGAAAGCATCCCCACGACCGGGATAAAAAGTGCTGAGAAAAATGACAATTGGGTGTGTGTCCCCTCCCCTCGTTCCCTTCAAATTTCAACACAGAACAAGGACGGTGTTACTAAGTTCACCGGAGGGAGCAATGGCATCAATGTTGGAGATCTGATAAAGGGGATGTAAAAAAAAAAAAAAGGAAAAAAAAAAAGGCTTCTGTTTTTATTTATTTATTTATTCTTCCACCTCTTATGTAATGCTAATTACATTTTTGTGCTTTTTTTGGGGGGGGGTCCAACGGTTGTCCCTCTGTCACTGAAGGCGTCATAATGGCAAAGCTTTTGCTTGTCTCTTTTTTTTTTTTTTTTTTATATTTCTTAGTGTGTCACCACCCCCTCTTTTCTTCTTCCCCCTCTTCCTCCCCACTACTACACCCGCAAACCTTTACAAACAATTTTCAAGCTTGGGCCCCCCCTCCTCCCCCCGTTGTGGGGGCAAGCTAATTTTAACGCATGCTGGTGTAATGGCACCTTAAACACCGTAACACGGCCTTCAGACTATCTTTGAGCACAGCAGCAAGTGTCTAAAAAAAGGGGGGGAGGGAGTGGGGGAAAGGCTTGCCCTCGCCCTGCCGCTAAGGGGACCTTGACAACATAATTACGGGTTATAAACTACTCCCCATTTTTGTGCCCCCTTTTAAAACCCCGAGCCCGAGGTGTTGTCGGGAAGAGGGAACGGGGAGGAGAGGAAAAAAAAAAAAAAAAAAAAAAAACAGAATAGAAAATAGAAAATGTGGCTTTTTTCAAAAAAAAAATAAATAAAGGAAAAAAAAAACTTTTTTACAAAGGGTGTATGGGGTGGAATTTTATTTCTTTGCGTAACTTTTAGTTTCTAAGTTTTGCCCCTTTTCCCCCCCCGAAAAAAATCGCCAAAAAAAGACAACACATTCAACAACAACATTTCTTTTTAAAACTTTTTTTAGCCTGGTCAGTTTTGATGGGGGAAAAAAGAGGGGGGGGGGGGAAGAGGTTGTTAAACGTGCTGTTCTTGTTTTTCTTCTTCTTTTTTTTTTTCTTCTAACTTTTTTTTTCCCCCTCCTTCCCCCCGTTCTCTCTCTCTCAAGAAAAAAAAGGGGGGTCGGTCAGTGGGTTGGTGAGGGGAGAGGCCGGGGGAGAGGGGGAGGGAAGGGAAAAAAAAAAAAAAAAAAGAATGGTGTGTTGTTGCTTTCCGTTTCGAAAGTCCCGGGTGATGAGAGAAAAGGACAAGAATGAGGAAAGAGACGACTGCAGCACACAAGAGTCAGTAAGAGGTGGAATCATAAACCCGAAGGTAGTTGTAAGGGGCGACAGGGCAAAGAACGAAATGACAACCGCACGGGCCGCACTGCTGCCCTTTCTAGGCCAGAAAGGAGAGGGCCAAACCCACGGCATGACCGCTCTGGCCAGCTCGGAGTTCATTGAAATTCTCAAGGGAAAGATCACGCCACACTTCATCGAACCAAGCGCTGGAATGCCAAGACCGCCAACTGTAGAACCAGTTACGCTTCTACGCGGGCCTTCTGACTTATGCCTCAAAACCGGCATCTCCGCGAAAACCGTGACATGTGTGTCCCGTGCTATAAGCCAATCCATTGACACAGTGCTGTACCCTCTTCTTGGAACAGTTTTGGACGAATATGAGATGTCAGCCAAGACAAGTGACGCGCAAATCGATCTCCCGGTCATCACTGCGAAGTGCAGGGCGTTGCTTCAGCCAAGCGTCTCATCCACCGTTGAAGCAGGTCTTCTTGCCCTTGGTTGGCTGTCGGGTCTTGTTTTCGACCAACCCGTCCCTGCCACGGGGCTGACCACCTTCTTCCCTTCTAGCCTCTACGTCTCTTCCATCTGCCGTCTTGTCGGCCTCGCCGAGCACATCACCAACACCACATCCCTCGACAGTTATGTTTCCCTCCTCACCTTGACAGGTGTTCTCCTTGGTAAGCTCCAGCGTATTGAAGACTGGCCTTCGCACCTCCCTTACTTCGCTCTGCATTCTGGCGCTAAAGGACAGCTCATCAGGTCGCTTGCCAAACAGCAGTCCTCCGGGGAGATGAGTCTCCGCAGCCTTCCCAAGGCAGGCCTTATGGCGTCGGTGGGTACTATTGCGAGAAAGTCCGGTGTGTACAAGGGCCGGAAGGGGTTGGAGAACAAACTGGTGATGCTGCACTCGTCGTTCAAGGACAGCGATGACGTAGGTGCGGAGGTGAAGGGGACGAGGGAGGTCTTTGAGTTGTTGTCGAACGAGATAATGGCGGAGTGGAAGGACCCGCTCAGTGTGACCCCCAGCAAGGGCTGGGCGGCACTGCAAGAGTGCTCCTCGTATGTCCGCGTAATGCTGCGGGAGGAGTGCTCGTCACTGACAGCATCCTTCGCCATTGGTAGCAAGATGGAGTTCAAGAAGATGTCGTCACTGTACCACCACGAACACTTCAGAATCGATGACACGCTGGTACTGATGATCCTGGGCGTGGAGAACGACCCTGATAGCGAATGCCTGCTGTTGAAATGCGACAAGACAGCACCCGTCACCGCTAGCGAGCTGTCCTTCACGTTGTATCAACCTGGCGTTCCACTGTTCAAAAAAGACAGGGTGTCGCCTTGGCTGTGGTTCAACTGTTCCCTGGGCATGCTCAACGAAGAGGACCAAGAGGAGTGGCTGGAACAGTACGCATTTGTCGGGTGGTTGATGGCGGAAGCGGTTTTAAACAACTCTGTTTTGAACATAGGCCTGCCGACGGTGTTCTTTACAATGCTGAAAGCGTGGCCGGACTACACCCCTACCAGAGACGACCTCGTATCATTGGGAGGTGCAACGGGGGCTTCCATAGACAGGATACAGGAAATGGAACAAAGCGAGCTACGAAAGCTTTTGGAGCTCCAAGGTCTACCTGGTCAGTCCACACCTGAAGAGTACGTTAAACACTTGGCAGGTGAAATTTTAGTAAAACAAGTGGAGAAACTAATGGCTGCCTGTGTGACAGGTTTTCACGCCACTGGCATGCGGAGTCTTGTCGTCTTCAGGCACATGGTTCCGGAAGAAATGCGATCTTTGGTGTGTGGTCGTAGCAGTGAAGACATCGCGTACCATTGCTTGAGGTATGAGTTCATTGTGGTGGAAGACGAAGAGTTTCGACGGTACGATTACGGGGAGGTGTTCCTGGAGGTGTTGTGGGAAGTCCTTCATGAGGGTTTGAACAAGGTGAACAAGAAGCTGTTCCTGAAGTTTTTGACAGGAACGTCGAACTTGCCTGCTGTATCGCAAACGGAAGTGCTCAGAGTGGAATGCTTTTCAGATCCAAGCGCGTCGCCCGAGTCGCTGCAGCTTCGTCTCCCCCAGTCGCACACCTGCCACAACACATTGTCCATTCCGAACTATGCAGAAGCCGTCCTTTTCACCGGAAATTCGTTGTGGTACTCTCTCTCCGGGCACCAGGACCATGCTGTGACGGATGACCACCGAAAGACGGCTTGGAAAACTATCACACAATCACCTCACCACGCGGACATCAGACAGGAGATTTACGATCTCACGCGTGCAAAAATATTACAAGCTATTGGTGCGGACGAAGAGGAAAATGGGTGATGGGGGGGGGGGGGGGGGTTTAACGGGTGGTGGTGGATTGGTTTTTTTTCTCTCTCTGTTTTTAATTTTTTTTGTTGCATTTACACGGAAGGTGGAGTCCCTTCCTCTCCCCCTTTTTTTTTTACACACTTCACAAAGGCTATACCTGCACGGTTTTCTTTTTCTTTCTTTTTTTTAATGCTGTTTCGATTTAGTCACCCTCCCCACCCCACCCCCCTTTAACTGCTGTTTTTTTTTGTAACATTGGTTTAGGTTTGGTCTTTAATTTCGTCCATTCTTCCCTTCCCGCCCATGGGGTACTTCGGTCGGTTTTTCTTAAGAACATATTCAAAGGAAAACAGACAGGGGAGGGGGGAAAACAAAGAGGGGAAACAAAAAGCGATCTGAGGTGTAGAATACTGGGTAAAAAAAAAAAAACGCTCCATATTCGCTAAGTGACCCACCAGAAACCGCATTTTGAAGAGCTAAAAAAATTTCTAATTGCTTTTTCTAGGGTTGGAATGGATTTATTTGCGTCCGGGGCCCAATGTTCGACACATGGAATTTTTTTTTGTAATAAAAAATTTTTTGGTGATTTGCCTTACTTTGTACTATACAAAATGAAGCAGCTCCAGTGGAAAAAACACGGCACAAGTGGGGTTCGAACCCTGATGAAAAAATCACTGCGTCGGGATTCGAACCCGCGACTCCTGGAACAAGGGAGCCTGACAGGTGAGCACGGTAACCACTCTACCACACAGGAATTCAAAACTCTGTTTTTTTTTTTTTTTTTTTTTTTTTTTCAAAATACCAATAGGTGCCACCAAGGGGGAGCAACACCTGGGAAGGGGAAAGGTGAAGGGAAGCATGGAAATATTACAGGGAGGGCGAAGACCAGTTCTTCTGCAATCAGATGGAGCTGTGGACTCCGCCAACCCGTGCACCTGTTTGGAACAGCCGAAGAGGGCTGAATTACTTTAATTCCAAGCCGCGTAGACCTACGTGACTCGGACGGGGACCTTGACCCCAGTTCGTTGTTCTTCTCAACTGGGACCTCTGGTGACCGGAACTGGCCCCGGTCGCCCCCTCGAGAGGGATTTGCTCCATTGAGCGAAACATGAAAGGGTGAGAGTAAAATCTCTCAAAATCAAAAGGGGAAGCGAGCGTGCGTGTGCGCATGGGGATGATAGGGGAAGTATTTGCTCTCCCCGCTGCACTCCGGCAGGCGGGGGGAGGGGATGGCCGTTCCACACTCGTTCGTGCGAAGATGAGAGGACTCATCAGGGCAACTTCAGAGTAGGTCGGGCCATCCGTTTTTGACTACAATGTCAGGGCACACGGCAACAAGAGGATGTTAATTTTAAAAAATTCAATTCAATTCAAAATTCAAAACTCTGACCCCCCATCTTTACTCACGCATCCGGCATAGTGGGTGGAGTAGGTTCCCTTCTTTTCACACCAGATATCCTTGCGATACACACTCACGACGTGCCTCAGCCCATCAACACTGTGATGAAATAAACACAGAATAAGAGATGAGCTAAAGGAGGTTCCTGTTCTGGAACGTCCTTGTCTACTTATCTCTACTTATCTACCCCTTTCCCAGTTTTCGAAGTCTAGTACGAGTTATTGTGGTGACTGTCGTCTTCCTCGGTCCGTCGTACTACTTCAGCTTCCTGAGCTACCACTCAGGTGGTGTGCATAGCGTTTCCTTCCGTTATCTGTTCCAGGGGTGCGTCGTGTACGTTTCTAGTACACTGAAGAGTAGGGGTCAAATCTGTTGTTTCTTCAGACGCTTGATCCACCCGAAGTAGAACAGCAGGAAGGGGAGAAGGAGGAGGAAGGGGGAGGAGATACTGATGTCTTCTTCTTTACTTTCTGTTGTCGCTACTGTCTTTGCTGCTACTGCTGGTGCTGTTGCTGCTGTTACTGTTGTTGCTGCTGCGTTGGGGAGGTTGTCCATGTCCTCTGTTGTGCCTCGGGTGGCCCTCCTCTGCTTCCTCGGTCTTGTGCTTCTTGTACAAGATGAGGCTGGGGTGCCATCCTTTGTTTTTGCCTGCTTATGGCACTTCCACTCCGTCTGCTCTGAGATCTCACTTCTTGCCCTCTTTTGTGTAGTGGACCCGGTAGTGGAGCTCCTTGTGGCTGTACTCCGCTATCGCGATCCTGTCCATCTGGAGTCCTCGTTGTCTGAGGCTCTCTGCTGGCTGGAAGGGCTTGCTTGGTCTTTCCCTTCGAGTTGCCCGTGTGCTCTCAGGAGTAGGAAGTATTCTCCGGTCGTCGTCACTGCTTGTTTCATAGTCTCCGTTCCGTCGTCAGGCTGGTCATCAAACCAGGGCACGCGGGTCAAGGATCTTCCAACGCAAACGTGACCGGTGATCGGTGTAATTCCCACATAAGTACCTTCCAAAGCAGAAATAACTTCTGCCCCAAAGGCAACGTCACTTTCAAATGACTATGCCATTTGGACTGTACGTTGCCCTGTGGTGGACGGCGTAGACGCGCATCTGTCTCTTCAACTATAAACTCCCTTATGGAACCCTCTTTGACCTTCTCGTCATCTCCACCCATTTGTATTTGGTGATTACGGCAGTGCAGAGGACAGGACTGTTATGCTTGCTGACTAACAACTAACAATCTTACAATGTTAAGAGCTGTCCTTCCCTCAAAACTGCACTTTTCTTCAACTAGACTCCCACAAGTTTACGAAAAGCTTTTGCAGAAACACCGGTTCAGGTTGCCGTTTCTCCCCTGTGGGGGGCCTAAAAAAATCCGCTGGAGTGGGGCTTGAACCCGCTTCGCCTTGGTACAGGGCAAAGCCCCCCCAACTAGACTACTACACCTTCGAAAATATTTTCGGCTGAACTACTGGTCAGGAAGATGCTGGCTTCTGGGATCGAACCCTGTTAACCATGTTTTTCAAAGGGAAAAGTGCCCAGTTGCAAAAGTTTGGCAAAAACGGCCAAAACCCAAAATGGCGACTTCCAAGGTCATTTTGGTTGGCCCCCAATATTTTTTTTTTGGAAAATTTTTTTTGG
Organism: Diplonema japonicum; assembly: GCA_964019335.1. NCBI lineage: Eukaryota > Euglenozoa > Diplonemea > Diplonemida > Diplonemidae > Diplonema > Diplonema japonicum. The sequence continues at coordinate 164,058 of OZ025678.1, forward strand.
AACTTCCTTGGAACTCACCGTTCTTTCATGTTCGACATATGGATTTTTTGGAGAAAAAAAATTCAATGAACCTTTGGGCATTTTTGACATTTTTTCCCCTATAGCCCCCTATAACCCCTTTGGGCGGGTCACTTAGCGAATATGGAGCGAAATAATAATAATATTTCAGAAGAATTATAACCGGTTTTCATTTATCTACCCCCCCCCCCCCCCCACACACACACACACACATACTTGTGATAACAATTTGATTCTCAGTACTCCAGGCTATTCTTTTTTTTGTAGGGCACCGCCGTATTCCTAAAGAATAGCTCACCCCCCCCCCCTTTTTTTACATGAAAAGAATATCTTTTGTTAAATTATACACACTTTCTTTTTTTTTTTCCTGAACACAGTCAGTATTTTATTATTATTATTATTATTATTGATTGGAAGATATAAACAACAGCTAGGCACTACGTCATAAGGTAGGCACGCCACCGCGGCGGGCCGTTGCTAACCACATCGTTCCTATCATAGTGAATTATTATTATTATTATTATTCTATTCTCTCTGGGGCAGCAGGGATTTGTTTTGGACTCTGACCATGGAAGAAGTCTCAGGTAAATGACTTCACCTCCCCTTGAAGCGAGTCAAAAGTGAGAGGGAGGCAGGGGTGGGTGGACCAAATGATTGGGTTGTTGGGCTGTACCTAACCACACAATTTTAACCCTTTTGTCTTCTGAAATTTTCTTGCTCCAAACAGTTCAGAATCCCTTTTTTTTTTTTTTTTTTTTTTTTTTTTTTTTTTTTTTTTTTTTTTTTATTTGTGGTGCGAGTGCGAAGCTAAACCTTCTGTTCTTTCACCCCTCATTGTGACTGTCAAAAAATCACTCTTTTTTGTGTTTATATATTCGCTGCTACAGAGGGGTGGGTAGATAAATGAAGGGGACTACATATTTGTTGCCGAATAATAATTAGGCGCTGAATTTACTCGAATTTTCGAGTTTGTTTTATTAGAGAGAAACAAACGATACCGGCGAAGGACAACAAAAAAAAGGGGGGTATATTTTTTGACTCTATATTTGAGAATGTAATTTCCATCCCCACCCCTTCCCCTCCCCCCCCTCTTTGCAGTCATTTAAGTCAAAACAAAGGAAAGTCAACTCTTTTTTTTTTAAAGAATATTCCCTTCCCCCTCAAGAATTAAAAAAAATATATAAGGGAGTTGCGCTTGTTTAACAACTATATTCCCCCCCCCCCCCCCTTCCCCCCCTTTTTTTTCTTCTTATTATTTACTTTCTTTTTTTTTCTCTCTTTCTTTTCCTCTCTTCCTTTTTTTATATTTTCCTTCTTATTTATCCCCCCCTTTTTTTCCCCCTCTTCCCCCCCCCCCCCCCCAGCCGAGATTTTTACAAATAAAAAAAGTGGGGGCAAAAGCGGGATATGCTCAATGGCATAAATGTAACAGAAATCGATGGGAAGGGCCGAGGCATGACGACCCTAGAACCCGGCTTCGAAAAGGACGCGACTCTATTTACAGAAAAACCGTTAGTAGCGTGCTCAACAAACCCGGAAGCGTGCGATATATGCCACCGTTCGTTGCTGTCAATCGGCGATGCTGGACTTCCTATATTCTTATCGAAAGAAACCGACCACTGGCCGCTGGACCCGAAAAGTACAGTTAAATGCGGTTCATGCCCTGCAAAATACTGCTCGTCACCGTGCAAAGAAGAAGCCTGGGAGAGTTACCACAAAACAGAATGCGCCAGCTATGCGAGAATTCGCTCCGATCTACCGAAAAAAGTCCGCACACAATACCTCGATGTGTGTCTCCTAACAACCAGAATGACGTATCTGAACAAAAAACTCCAAGCGTGTTTAAAAGACTATGCAAGGGTACAATGCGACCCAATTCGGTTCAGCCGTGAAATAAATGCGTTGAAAGAGGTGACCGGAATAGATGCAACGTATTACCTGGAGATCGCGCTGACAAATTCCGCCTCGTTTGTAAATTCCCCGAAACATGTTTTCTTCACGAGCGTTCAGAAATCCCGTGAAGCCGGTTCGCTTGACATCCTCTCGTTGCTGTCCTGTTCTGAACGGTCAGAAATGCAGGGTATGATAGAAGGTGTAGGAATATACCCGAATACCCGTTTTCTGAACCACTCTTGCAACCCTTCATGTTCATTGAACCCCGTGGCGACACCCACGAACTCTTTAACTATCTTCGCAAACACCAATATACCGGAATCCACCGAACTCACACTATCCTACCTCGATCCCAACCCATCGGAGTTGATTAATGAGAAGCTCTCTTTCCGTGTTAAAAACAATTTGGTTCATAGGCAAAATGCTTTGAAGCGTCATTGGGGTTTTGCGTGTCGATGTCAAAAATGCTGTTTTGAAATGGATTTGGTGAGGCAATGCGTCGGCATTGCAAAGGGTAGGCTGAACGACGACGATGCGAGCATAGCTTCGAGGTTCGAATCTTCGATTTGCGACGAAGAAGAAGAAGCGTTGTTCGCAAAAAAACTCGATGGTTTATGTGAAGCTCCCGACGGGCTCCCCTCCGTTGAAGGCGATTTGAAAAATCTCGCATTTTCTACTGGATACCAACCTGCTCTACACATGCTCGGATGTCTTTACTACTACGATGAGTATGGTTGCATAGATACCGAACAGGCGTTGCGGTACTTTTGTCTGGCTTCGTGCGTGAGGTCTGGTTGGGACCCGAACACACCTTCTTCGTGGTGCTGCCTTGCAGAAATTCTTCTCGAGTCCGGGTTTGCTGCAGACGCAAGAATTCTCTTCCACACGGCAGCTGTGCACGGGTTTCCTTTGTCACAACACGCTCTCGCGGTGTTGATTCACGATGATGATCCCAAAGCCGCTTGGGAGTGGATGGAATCCGCCGCTTCACAGAAGATAGTCCAATCCACATACCTCCTCGGCATCTGGGCAAAGGAAGGACGGGCAACCGCCTATCCGAAAAACGAAGTTCTTGCTAAAAAACTGCTCACGGCCGCGAGAGATGCAGGTTACCCGGTCCCGGCGAGTGAACTGCAGTTTTAATTTCCCCCCCCCCCCCTTAATATTGCCCCGCTTCCGTCACATGAAAGAAAAAAAAAGGGGGGGGAGAGGGTTTTTTTTTTCTTCTTTTTTTTTTTTGGCCGTTGCTAACCACTCATTCCTATCATAGTGAATTTTTTTTTTTTGCTAAATGACGAATGTGTTCACGAAGACGAAAAACGTCATCCACAAGGAAAAGGTGAGGTTTGGAAAACGGCCCAAGAAACACAGCAAGATAGCGGGAACGGTCCGAACCGTTTGCATGTGCGAGTCGTTCAACCTGGCTGAGATAGGCAGGTACTTCAGAACAAAAGGCGGCAGAGGCACCGTAGTGAAAGAAATGGCCGACCTTGTGTGGATCGAGACAGACTGCGACTCCACCATGTCCAAGTTCGGCTTGGCAAGAAAAAACGATGCCAGAGTCCCACAGCGAGTACCGAAGCTCGACCCCGACCACCATGTAATTATAGAAAACCCTCCCGAAACTACGCACGAAACCTACGAGTTCTTCTTTTTTTCATACGGCGTGTTAGTGTGGTGGTCGACACACCCACCAGTCGACGATTGGAGCAAAGGGGGAAAAGCCTTCCTCCGTTTGATGGAACTGAACCGGTTAGTGTTCGAGGTCAACTCCCGGCCCAACATTGAGCCCGAAACATGCCAATGGTCGATCGATAAAAACATGGAAACTATCGATTGTGATGTTTTCACCCTTCCTGACACGGACCCTATTAGAATGTTGGCGTGTTCTCATGGGCTCGCACAGTCGATTAAACTAGCAGAGTTTGAATCACGTGTGGAGGAAATGATCAACACAACTAAGGAGTATCCCAATGTGATGGACCCGGATTCAGTGATACCGCTACCGAAAATGAAGGAGGTGTGCATGAAGCAAGGCGAGCTTTTTTTGAACCGGATGGATATTAACCTACACACTGATATTCTCGACACTCCAGAATTTTTCTGGACGCACACGGATCTCGAGCCGCTCTACCTAAGAACCCGACGGTATATGGAAATCACCAACAGGGCGGACGTCCTTAACAAACGTCTTGAGATCGTGCAGGAGCTGTACTCCGTGCTCTTCGATGAGATCCAGACGCGCACAGCGACGAGTCTCGAACTGTACATCATTTGGCTCCTTCTTTTGGACTTCATCATGAGTCTCGTTTCATTTTTGGCGGAGTTCTACAAACGGAAACGAAAGTAGGGGGGTTTTGTTGTCACAGAACCTCATTTTTTTTATTTAAAAAAAAAATAATAGGTTCTTGTTGTGTTTTTTTTTTTTTTTTTTTTTTTTCTCCCCGTCGCCGCAAAAAAAAAAATAAAAAATAAAATAAAAAGGGGGTAGGGGAATGAATGCGGCAAGGTTCCTCAGGTTTGCTTCCTACAACCCGACGCCACTTGGGCGGGCAATGCGGCCTTTGTATTTTACCAAAGCGGAGCGTGATGCAATGGATGACGTGCTTAGGAGAGTACGGAAAAAAGAGGCAAGCTACGACAAGGTTGTGAAAAGAACAATGGTTCGACGGAAGCAGAAGATCGCAACCCAGCAGGCAGAAATTTTCGCAAATGAGAAGGCCAACGTTTCGAGAGAAACCAAAAAATTGGCCAGGTTGGCACGGAGAAAGGGCCACAGTGCTAGAAGACAAACAGCGGTACTGAAGCAAGAAAGGGTGCTGGTGAACAAGTCCCTGACAATTCAAACCAATAATAAAACTAAAAAAGAATCTCGTGAGAGGGAAAAACGTCTTAAAAAGGCGGAGGAGGCCCGGAAGAAGGCCTACGAAGCACTGTTAAAAAAAAGGAAAACTAAACGAGCCAGTATACGAGCCGAAAAAGCAAAGATAAAAGCAAAACAAAAAATTGTATGAGAGTGGGAGGGGAGAACGGGGAAATGAAAACAGAAACTTGACGAGAACCAGCGAATCAATAAGGAATCTGGCCCCGTGTCCCCAAGGACTCTATACACCAAGCTTCAGACCGGAAAGGGACTGAGTATGAAGGAGATCAGCGATAATTTCCGGGCACTTAACGCTTCTGAGAAGCAAACCCTTGCGGACCAGGCCAAGAAAAACCTTGCGAGGAGAAATGATCTCAAGAACTGCAGGAAAAAGGTATGGTTGGCGAGACAGGATTCCACCTACTATAGAAGCCAACCGAATTTGCTCTCTTTTTGAAAACGAATATGCCCGGCTATCTCGCAGATGCTAGGAAGCAAACTGATGATCACAAACTCGCATTCAGTACAGCAATTCGCGCTGTGGCCGCGTTGTTCAAAGAACGAAAAAAGTAGCCCCCTTTTTTTATTTTCTGGTCGGGTGGTGGGGGAAGCTACAGCTAGGCCGAGGTGCGCCCCCTGTAATCAAGTAGATGGTGCTTGAGCAGGGCGCCCCCACCAGCTTCCATTAAATCATCGAGTTTTCTTTTCTTTTTCCTCTTTTCTTGGCTTTTGGAGCTACTCTCTTTTTGGAGCACGTAACTTTCTTTCGAGGATACCAACGTTCATACTATCTTTGTTGTTTTACTCACAACGATCGCCCTCACCCTTCATTGTTATTATTCTCTCGCCACCATACCCCCATCTCACACACGTAACGAGACTCAAAACCTAAAATGAACACTCTACGTATTGCCAGCCGCACCCTGAGGGCCTTCGCGCCTCTTGCCAGGTCCACCGGTTTCGACCTCATGCAGGTGAGGACGAAGGTGACCTCCGCGAAGAAGGCCGCCCCCAAGAAGGTGGTGAAGAAGGTGAAGGCCGCCCCCAAGAAGGTGGCGAAGAAGGCTGTGAAGAAGGTGGTGAAGAAGACAGCAAAGAAGGTGGTTGCCAAGAAGGTGAAGAAGGTTGTTAAGAAGGTGGTTGCCAAGAAGGCAAAGGTCGCGAAGAAGGTGTCCGCTGCCGCCAAGAAGAGGGTCGCTGCCGCCAAGAAGAGGGATGTCGCTGCCAAGAAGAAGGCCATCGTCCAGAAGAAGAAGATCGCCGCCCTGAAGAAGAAGGCCACCGCCAAGGCCGCCCTCATTAAGAGGAGGGCCGCTGTCCTGAGGAAGAAGACCGCTGCCAAGGCAGCCATCCTGAAGAAGAAGGCTCTTATCCAGAAGAAGAGGGCCGTCGCCAAGGCAGCCATCCTGAAGAAGAAGATCGCCGCCCAGAAGAAGAGGGCCGCCGCCAAGGCAGCCATCCAGAAGAAGAAGGCCGCCGCCAAAGCCAAGGTGCAGGCCGCCAAGGCCAAGGTGCAGGCCAAGAAGGACGCTGTATGCACAAAAAAGGGGTTTAAAAAAAAAAAAACGCATTATTGCATCCAACACACAGGTGAAGGCAAAGAAGGCAAAGATCGCTTCCTCTGGCCCCGTGTCGGCGAGGACTCTGTTCCTCAAGCAGCAGGCTGGGAAGGGAATGTCCTTCAAGCAGGTGAACGAGAAGTTCAACACTCTTGGTGCCTCTGAGAAGCAGGCCCTTGTGAACCAGGCCCAGAAGAACCTTGCAAAGAGGAACGAGATCAGGAAGAGCCTGAAGAAGGTATGTTATCTTTGGCAGTCATCACAACTTACAACTTAACAGCCGGCCACCAAGTACGCCCTCTTTGTGAAGAAGAACTTCGCCACCGCCTACGAGTCTGCCAAGAAGCAGACCAGCGACAAGAAGGTGGCCTTCAAGCTGGCGGTCCAGACCCTGGCTGCGCAGTACAAGAAGCAGTAATAGTAGAGGATACAACTCCCTAGCGAACGAGACAGTTCCTTCCCTTCCAACTACACCCCCTTTCTAGAACGTTTAGATAATAAGGCATTGTAAGTTATACGTTTTACCCTGTTATCCCACCTTTCTACTCCCCACACAGAGAACCTTAACTCTTTTATATAAAAAAATCCCCCCCAAAAAACTAAAATGAACACTCTCCGTATTGCCAGCCGCACCCTGAGGGCCTTCGCGCCTCTTGCCAGGTCCACCGGGTTCGACCTCATGCAGGTGAGGACGAAGGTGACCTCCGCGAAGAAGGCCGCCCCCAAGAAGGTGGTGAAGAAGGTGAAGGCCGCCCCCAAGAAGGTGGCGAAGAAGGCTGTGAAGAAGGTGGTGAAGAAGACAGCAAAGAAGGTGGTTGCCAAGAAGGTGAAGAAGGTTGTTAAGAAGGTGGTTGCCAAGAAGGCAAAGGTCGCGAAGAAGGTGTCCGCTGCCGCCAAGAAGAGGGTCGCTGCCGCCAAGAAGAGGGATGTCGCTGCCAAGAAGAAGGCCATCGTCCAGAAGAAGAAGATCGCCGCCCAGAAGAAGAAGGCCACCGCCAAGGCTGCCCTCATTAAGAGGAGGGCCGCTGTCCTGAGGAAGAAGACCGCTGCCAAGGCAGCCATCCTGAAGAAGAAGGCTCTTATCCAGAAGAAGAGGGCCGTCGCCAAGGCAGCCATCCTGAAGAAGAAGATCGCCGCCCAGAAGAAGAGGGCCGCCGCCAAGGCAGCCATCCTGAAGAAGAAGACCGCCGCCCAGAAGAAGAGGGCCGCCGCCAAGGCAGCCATCCTGAAGAAGAAGACCGCCGCCCAGAAGGAGAGGGCCGCCGTCCAGAAGAAGAAGGCCGCCGCCAAGGCCAAGAAGGACGCTGTATGCACAAAAAAGGGGATTAAAAAAAAAAAAACGCGTGCTGTAAAACGAATAATGTCGGACGGAAAAATTCTCGGACGGAAAAACTCCCGGACACCAAAAACTCCCGGACATTTTTCCGTCCGGGAGTTTTTCTGGGAAGAAGTTTTTTTACTTAAGGGGGGGTAGCAGCTCCCACCACGTTTGCCTGGAAGGGCTTTATTCCTTGTGCAGAGACAAAATGTTTACCCTGCGTGGCAGGTTGAATTTTTCTTCCCCTTTTAATGCACCAACAAACAGCACCCACGGGATCTTTAACGTCTCATAAACCCGTACTTCTTTCGTCAAATTAACCAGTTCGACTACCCAAGGCACGTTGAGCAGCTGGCTTGTGAGGGGCCCAACTTTGGTGCTGGCACCCCGGCCAGCTCACCCCGAGAGGTGGAGGAGATAAACTTACACCGGGCCGAGAAGGCCAGTACAAACCCCCGAAAGCAGCTTGGCGGGAACAGGTTCAACAGAGCCCCCAGTTTCTTCCAGACGGAAATACTGGACGTTGCTATTCCACCCTACCACACCCTGGCCGCCTCGACGCCGTGATAGCAGCGTATCGCCCAATACGGGATTTGGCATCCTTCGGGGGCTGAAAGGTTTTTGCTTGAGTCGATAGGTAAAACGGGCTTGGCGAGCCTATCCCAGCACAACAAATATGCACCTATGCAGAAGGGCTGCTGCGCGCCAATCCAGCCCGAAAGACAGACCTGTATGGGGTTAAAAACTAAAACGAAAAGGGGTGCTAAGGTCGTAAGAGTCCGTGGCTTGGGGGACAAAACGGGCTATAACTGAACAGCTGGCTGTTTCCTTGGCTGGATGGGGTTGCACCGCAACTTAAATACAAAGGCAAAGCGGAAACGCAACATTGTATATCCGTGCCCCGGTCAAGCACCCGCCCATCGAACGGAGCCTAACAGCATCGCCCAATCATTGGGCTAATTATGATACTCGGTATCTGGGTTACGGAGCTGTTTCTTCCTTTTGCTATAAATCATCGATTCCCATGGTTTTGCCGAATTCTGCTGCTTGTCGGCGACTACACCTCTCATACGACCTATGCCTATGGGTTCGTAGAGTTGTTCGCAGGCGCAACGTGCACATTGTTTTTGTCCCCCTGGGCTCACCTACATGGTTCAACCGATGGATATTGGGTTGAACGCAGCTGTAAAGCATCTATTAAGAAAGGTAGTTGGCCACACGAAGGCTCGACAAGCTGATTGCCTCAGGGGCAGCAAGGGAAGACAAAGATGCAGAAAGGGAACCCTGGGGGGTTTCTTCGCGCGGTTGCCGTTTGCAGCCCAGGCCAGTATGTAGGTGGTAGTGGACCAGGCCCCCTGACGGCCTTACCTAAAAAAAATTCCCGGACGGAAAAACTTCCGGACGGAAAAATTCCCGGACGCTAAAAAAACTCGGACATTTTTCCGTCCGGGAGTTTTTCGTTTTACAGTATTTACATCCAACACACAGGTGAAGGCGAAGAAGGCAAAGATCGCTTCCTCTGGCCCCGTGAGGCCGAGGGCTCTGTTCGTTAGCCAGCAGGCTGGCAAGGGAATGAACCTCAAGCAGATGAGCGAGAAGTTCAACACTCTTGGTGCCTCTGAGAAGCAGGCCCTTGTGAACCAGGCCCAGAAGAACCTTGCAAAGAGGAACGAGATCAGGAAGAGCCTGAAGAAGGTATGTTATCTTTGGCAGTCATCACAACTTACAACTTAACAGCCGGCCACCAAGTACGCCCTCTTTGTGAAGAAGAACTTCGCCACCGCCTACGAGTCTGCCAAGAAGCAGACCAACGACAAGAAGGCGGCCTTCAAGCTGGCGACCAGGACCCTGGCCGCCCAGTACAAGAAGCAGTAAAATGCTTGATCTAGAGGAGACTTCAATTAATTAACAGTAAATTACTTCAAAATAGTTTAGAGGTTACAGCTCGTGTTTGTGTGAAGCGAAGTGAGGCGATGGAGCTAAAGAGTCCCCCTCCTTTGCTTTGAGCTGTTCTTAAAACGATTATTTCCCTCGATTCACAATCTTTTGTATAGGTTTCGTACCGCCCCCCTCTGCTTTTCTTTCGATTTCTTTTTGTTTCCCTCCCTCTCTCGGCCCTAGCGGACGAGACAGTTTCTTCCCTTCCAACACCCCCTTTCTAGAACCCTTTAGTTAGCAAACCATTTTACATTTTGCCCCGTAAACCTACTCTTCACAGAGAGAAAGTTAACTTTCAAAAAGAACTCCCCCCCCCCAAAAAAACTAAAATGAACACTCTCCGTATTGCCAGCCGCACCCTGAGGGCCTTCACGCCTCTTGCCAGGTCCACCGGTTTCGACTTCATGCAGGTGAGGACGAAGGTAACCTCCGAGATGGGTGTGGACGAGGAACAAGTAGTGAAAAAGACAGCCACTCTTGCCAGCAAGAAGGCCACCCTTGCTAACACAAGGGCAGCTCTGAACAAGAATGGGAGTAGCGAAGAGGAGCGGATCGAAAAGAAGCGGGATACCAAGGCAAATGCCTTGAAAGAGGCTGTGTGCACAAAAAATAATAGTAATAATATAATAACAACAACATAAACCACACAGGTGAAGGAGAGGAGGGCAAAGAATGCTTCGGAAAAGAAAGCAAAGATCGCTTCCTCTGGCCCCGTGTCGGCGAAGACTCTGTTCATCAAGCAGCAGGCTGGCAAGGGAATGTCCCTCAAGCAGATGAGCGAGAAGTTCAACACTCTTGGTGCCTCTGAGAAGCAGGCCCTTGTGAACCAGGCCCAGGAGAACCTTGCAAAGAGGAACGAGATCAGGAAGAGCCTGAAGAAGGTATGTTATCTTTGGCAGTCATCACAACTTACAACTTAACAGCCGGCCACCAAGTACGCCCTCTTTGTGAAGAAGAACTTCGCTGCTGCCCACGAGGCTGCCAAGAGGGAGACTGACGACAAAAAGGAGGCCTTTAAGCTCGCGACCAAGGCCCTGGCCGCCAAATACAAGGCTTCTCAGAAGTAGGCAAACATATCAGTAGTAGGTAAACAACATCTTCTTTGCTTTGAGCTGCATAATTTTGGCTTATCAAAAAACGAAATACTGTAAAACAAAAATCCACCGGAAGATAAAATATCCGGACCGCCGAAACATCCGGTGATTTTTTCTTCCGGACATTTTTTTGGGGCACTTTTCAAGGGGGCACCTAGCCTGCCCTACGCACTGTCCCCTCCCCCTGTCTGCTGCATGTTTCCCTGGAAAAACTTATGTTTGTGTTGCAAGAGTCTTAAAAATGGCAAAAATAAAACTAAAAAAAGGGGGTGAGGAACGTCCTACCTGTCCGTCTTTGCCTTTGGCAGTGCGCTTGTCCGTCTTGTTTGCTGCTTTCGCAGCCTTGGCAGAGCACTTGGCCTCGGCCTCAGCAAGTCTTTGCTGGGTCAAGGGGGGGGAGCATTTCTACTGAAGAAAAAGAAGAAGAAACGGAAAACGAAGTTTCGTCCACCCAAGAAGCGGCGGAAACCGTACTTGTGTCAGATGACACGACAATCGTGTCATCCAACACTTCTCTGGCCCCTTCCAGCTGCCTAGCAAGCTTGGCATATTGCTGGTCTTCCCACTCTTCCCACTCTTCATCTCCGCAGCACGTCGCTGCAACGGCAAGCACACCACAGTATGCTGCTGCAATGAGAGAATTCTCCCAGCAGGACTCCACCAAGGCTCTAAAAAACGCCCGAAACAATGGGCCCAGCTTGCCTGCTGACATGCTCCCAGGCTGCTTCAACCCACCTGGCAGAAAAAAGAGGGAAAGTTGAATTATCTTAGTTTACTTTTAAAAAAATACCTCAGATGTGGTCCTTTTATCTCACTTGTACTTGGTACCGTCCACCCTTCCTGACGGTTCCCTTCTTCCACATACTTGTCCAGCCTCCTCATAGACCACTTTTTATACTTGGGGAGCTGTTAAACTCCAGCCTTTTGGGGTGTGCAACACGAGGGACGGACCCGGGGTATTTCCTGCAGCGGGCTGGTTCTGTTCTTCCCGTGTAAATTAACTGCGGATGCAGTTTGCCACCAGACAGGGAAACGCAAAACTGTCCGGTGACGGCACGCTTGTCCCCCAAGCCCCTAACCTTGACAACCTTGGAACCCCTTTTAGTCTTCGTCTTCTTCCCCAGCGGCAGCAGGGGAAGCGCCGTCTGGTCCATGTTCCAGGTCAACTCTGGCCTGATCCCATGTTCTTTGATGGTCCTTCCGACGTACTCTGCGAACCTCCTCGCTGCTTGGGTGTCATTGAGGCTGCTAGACTTCCCTGTTGTTGGGCGGCGGCTTGTCATGCCATGCTTGGAGCACAGCTGGTTGGCCCAGGCTTGGGAGAAAGACACCGTTCCCCCAAACGCCTCGAGGTTCTCCTTCCGCAGCGGGTTGCAGCGCAGGAGACCCTCTGCATACAGGCAGATGTCCAACGCTGCTACCGGCACCCCCCTTCCGTTCTGCACCTGGATCCAAGCAAAGAGCTTGGTTGTTTCTTCCTCGTTCAGAAGAGGCTTGCGACCCGCAGTAACGGGTGCGGCAGGGGGATCGACCTTGGAGCTACCAAAGCGGTGTTTCCAGTCTGATATACTGGACGTTGGCACCGTGATGTCTTCCTTCGCGCGGTACCAGCGCTGGGCCGCCGTGGTACCATAGGTGGCTGCGTAGCGGCCTATTTTGGCCTTTTCAGCCTCAGCAAGCTTGAGCTTCGCAGGAGGCTTTCTTGCTTTCTTGGCGGCGTGCAAGGTGTTGATCTCTTGCACTTCCCTGGGGGTAAGATGGCCGGAGTTGCCAGCATCCAAAAAGGTACGCTTGCCAACCCAGTTAGTCGAAGTGCCCTGTTGCATTTTTGAAAAAGTTAATGAAGAGTAAGTTTAATGAAAGATTAAGCGTCTGGAATGTGTTTAGGGGCTAGGAAAATGAGAAATAAAAAGCACAAGAACAACCCTAAAGCAATCACAAGGGGTGGTTCGGTTCGACAAGTTTGTGGTAGAAGCGAACAATCAGGATCTGAGGTATCTTTTAGTTCTTGGAAAAGTCCGTAATTCAATTCTCTCTGATTTTCGTTTGATTTTTCTCTTGCTACAGAAACTAGTTTCATCCGTTTTCGGGTCCAGCCCTTAAAAGAAAAGGGGGTCCCGGGAAAGAAATGTCCGGAAGAAAAAATATCCGGACCGCCAGAGCTTCCGGACATTTTATCTTCCGGTGATTTTTGTTTTACAGTATATCATCTGTTCAACTGCAAAAAAAAAAAAAAAAAAAAAAAAAAAAAAAAAAAAAAAAAAAAAAAATTAAACAGAGTGGAATTTTCGTTGCGGCTCTGTGGCGACCTATTGCATATATTGCATATTAGCCCGTGCGCGTTCGGACCTCAGCATTAAAGCACGAGAGGATGTGCATCGAAGGGCCCCTTAGCCACAGCTTGACCTGCGGCTAGTTTATTTTAGAAACAAGATTTTTGTCCACTCTCCCATCAGTTCTCTCGCTTTCCGACCGACAACGCCTCCCCTCTAGAATGTTAAGATACTGATGTATGACATTATTCATTATACTTTTTACTCTGTTGTTATTCAGATAATAAGGCACTATAAGTTATACGTTTTGCCCTGTTATCCCACCTTTCTACTCCCCACAGAGAACCTTAACTCTTATTAAAAAAAAAAAAAAAAAACCTCAAAACCTAAAATGAACACTCTCCGTATTGCCAGCCGCACCCTGAGGGCCTTCGCGCCTCTTGCCAGGTCCACCGGTTTCGACCTCATGCAGGTGAGGACGAAGGTGACCTCCGCGAAGAAGGCCGCCCCCAAGAAGGTGGTGAAGAAGGTGAAGGCCGCCCCCAAGAAGGTGGCGAAGAAGGCTGTGAAGAAGGTGGTGAATAAGACCGCAAAGAAGGTGGTTGCCAAGAAGGTGAAGAAGGTTGTTAAGAAGGTGGTTGCCAAGAAGGCAAAGGTCGCGAAGAAGGTGTCCGCTGCCGCCAAGAAGAGGGTCGCTGCCGCCAAGAAGAGGGTCGCTGCCGCCAAGAAGAGGGATGTCGCTGCCAAGAAGAAGGTCGCCGCCAAGGCTGCTGTAGCCAAGAAGAGGGCAGCTGTCATTAAGAGGAAGGCCGCCGTCAAGGCCCTCGCCCTGAAGAAGAGGGCCGCCGCCCAGGCCAAGAAGGCAAAGGACGCGGCAGCTCTTGCCAAGAAGAAGATCGTTGCTCAGAAGCAGAAGGCCACTCTTGCGAAGAAGAAGATTGCCGCCAAGGCTGCTGCCGTGAAGAAGAGGGCCACTCTTGCCAAGAAGAAGGCCGCCGCCCAGAAGAAGAAGGCCGCCGCCAAGGCCAGCCTCATGAAGAAGAAAGCCGCCCTTAAGAAGAGCTCCGCTGCCCTCAAGAAGAAGAAGGCCACCGCCGCGAAGAAGAAGGCCGCTGCTGCTGCCAAGGCCGCCGCTCTGAAGAAGAAGGCCAAGGCCAAGGTGCAGGCCGCAAAAGCCAAGGCGCAGGCCGCCAAGGCCAAGGTGCAGGCCAAGAAGGACGTTGTATGCATATATTTATATAAAAAGGGAGGGGTTTACATAATCACACAGGTGAAGGCGAAGAAGGCAAAGATCGCTTCCTCTGGCCCCGTGTCGGCGAGGGCTCTGTTCGTTAGCCAGCAGGCTGGCAAGGGAATGTCCCTCAAGCAGATGAGCGAGAAGTTCAACACTCTTGGTGCCTCTGAGAAGCAGGCCCTTGTGAACCAGGCCCAGAAGAACCTTGCAAAGAGGAACGAGATCAGGAAGAGCCTGAAGAAGGTATGTTATCTTTGGCAGTCATCACAACTTACAACTTAACAGCCGGCCACCAAGTACGCCCTCTTTGTGAAGATGAACTTCGCCACCGCCTACGAGTCTGCCAAGAAGCAGACCAACGACAAGAAGGCGGCCTTCAAGCTGGCGACCAGGACCCTGGCCGCCCAGTACAAGAAGCAGTAAAATGCTTGATCTAGAGGAGACTTCAATTAATTAACAGTAAATTACTTCAAAATAGTTTAGAGGTTACAGCTCGTGTTTGTGTGAAGCGAAGTGAGGCGATGGAGCAAAAGAGTCCCCCTCCTTTGCTGAGCTGTTCTTAAAACGATTATTCCCATTCACAATTTTTTGTATAGGTTCCCTACCGCCCCCCTTTTTTTTTCATTTTCGATTTCATTTTTTTTTCTCTCCCTCTCTCGACATTATTTTCTTCTATTCATCCCCCCCGCCCCTTCATTTATGTGTCGCAAATTTGTTATGCTTGATTATATTCTGATTTTTTTTTCTATTCTTCCATTTTTCTAGGGGGAGAAAAAAAGAAATAGTACTATCGGTAACTTTGACACAAATTGTCCCCTTTTTTTTTATTCCCCCCATCGTTTTCGTATCAAAGTTGTCACAGCGGGGAGAGGAGAGCGAAGGGAGGAGGACACAAAAAATGTCTAATTTAACCTATGAAGAGCAGTTGCGTGAGGCGATGGTCGAGCTCCGAGAGCAGCTAGAATGCGATATGGGGTTTGCAGACGGGAAAACTGTTTTCGATTCAGAGTTCCTGCTCCAGAACTACGGCCCCTTGTACATCAAGTACCTCATGGTTATGAGAAAACTGGAGAACTGCTATGACCAACTGCTTCACCCTCAGAAACGTGCTGACGTAAGGGTAGTTCTTGATGCCACCATCGGACGCATGCTGGAGATCAAGAAGAACCTCGTCCACCACTGCGGTGACTACATAAACTACGATGACGTGCTGATTGATCTGAAGCTCGTCCCCGAGACGCTTGAAATTCCAATCCCCCGTTATTACACGGAAGAACGCAAGAGAGAGCTCGGCGACCGGAAAAAACTGTTTGAAACATGGGCGCAAACCGACCCTTCCCCAGCCGATCCGAAACCAGCGGATGACGACAACCTGCCGATTGACATCACGACTGCAATCACCATTCTGCAGTGTAATGAACGGGGACGGCAGGGCCGCCTCCGCGCAAAATTCATGAAGGAGATTCGAGACCAAGAGGAGCGTGAGAGGAAAGTCCTCGCGGAAGGACAGATAGAATCCGATTTGCAGCAATCCGCCACGAAAATTCAAAAACATTTCAAGGGGTTTCTCGCAAGGAAACGGTGTAAAGAGCTCAAGCGACAAGAGCTCGAGTTTTTGGGGATGGAACTCCCTGCAACAGACCGCGTGGCACAAGAGGCTGAAAAGCTCAACAAAGTACTGCATCGCAGGAAGCTCGCGCAACAACAAAACTACCAACAGTTAGAAGTCGACCGATCTACCCTCCGGCAGGAGATCAAAGACCAAGAGGGAGGGAGGCTTATGGAAGAGGTCCACGATGAACTGTTGGAGCAAATTATAAAATTGAAAACGAACGCAGGGGAGAACGACAAATGGTGGGAGTTTCCTTCGGTGGAGGAAGGCGGTTCACGAAACCCAGAATGGATGGCCGTCCGAACAGAACCATCAGGCGACGAACAGGCAGCAGGAGCAACACAAGACGCCGCAAAAACATCTGGAGGAAAGGACGGGAAGAAGAAAAAAGAATCGAAAAAAAAAGAAGGGAAAAAGGGGAAAAAAGGAGACGACTCTTCCGAGACAAAGGTCGAGGTCATACCGGCGTCGAAATTCTGGCCCAGACTCCACGAAGGGACGGATAGATACGTGACGGTGTGGCAGGACAGGTTCGAACCAACAGATTTCTTGCAAAAATACGACAAAACACTTCTCAGAGCCGAGATCATGGAAGGTCCCGGCGGCTTGGAAGCGGAACTCCGTGGGTACGTTGACGCTCTGATTCGTGTGGAGATCCACAATTTACAAATGGGCCTCATGGCCGGCACGGCTAAAAAATCAAAGGGCAAAAACAAAGGCAAGAACAAAAAAGAGAAAAAAGGCAAAACAGGCGGGAAAACAGGCGACAGTTCAGACAAGGTCAAAGCGCAAGACGTGTACAACCTCTGCAGAGAACTGTACTGGATTAAGTTCATCCCGAACATCCCGGAGGTGAAGGTCGCCGACTATATCGGCGCGCACAATTTAATGGGAAGGGTCGAAGAGGAAGCCTCGCAGATCCAAGGTGGCCAGATAGAAGAAATCTCCCGCAAATGGCAAGAACTCCTCGACAAATGGGAGGAAGATCCGGAACAAGCTAAGGTCATCGAAAGATCTATTTGCATGAAGAAGGAGGAGTTCCAAGCACTGTTCACAGAATGGAAAAAGGGAAACCCGTCAACCAACGTCGGTACCCTATTCGAACCCTCTATGGCTCAGGTGAGACAAGCGGTTACAGAGTATTGCATCCTACCGTTGGGTTCACAGACAATTCGAGATTTGGTCGATCCCGGCGGCGACGAAGCGAAAAAACCTGAAAAAGCCGGGAAAAAAGCTCCTGCTGCCACCAACGGTATGGCCGCGCTCTTCTACGGCGCGTCATTGTCAGGCAAGACTATGATGTCCCACGCCATAGCGAACGAAACAGGGTCTTTGTTCTTCGATCTAACGCCTACCGGACCCGCCTTTCAGGACGGGCGGTATTGCTCTCCAGGACCTATAAAAATCCTCCTTGCAATGGTGTTCAAGGTCGCTAGGGCGTGGGCCCCTGCGGTAATATACATCGATAAGGTCGATGCGGTGTTTTGCAAGCGAAAGGGGAAAAACAAAAACCCGGAGCTGGACAAGGTGGTGAAGCCTCTCAAGAAAGAACTGCTCTCTTCCATGAAAACCCTCGAGCCGACCGACAGGGTCTTGGTGCTAGGAAACTGCCATATTTCAGAAGAGGTGTTGAAAGCACAGGATGTATGTTTTGAAAGAAAAAAAAAAAAAAAAAAAAAAAAAAAAACAGGAAATGCTGTCATTTTTCAAGGTTGCCTTGTACTTCCCGCACCCCGACTACGCATCTCGAATGCTTCTTTGGACAACATTAGTTAAGAAAGCAGGGGGCAGTCGGGCTGTTACCCTCCCCGATACCGATTTCGAGATCTTAGCATACATGACTACTAAGTGCACCTCGGGTGTCATTGCTAACGTGATAGCTGAAACGCTAACTAAAAGAAGAATAAGGCGGCTGAACCACCGTCCCATTAAAGCCGACGAGTTTTTGAACTCACTTGTGAAATACAAGCCTGTTTTTAAAGAAGACTGGCTCATGATGAAGGTACCGGGAAAAAAAAAAAAAAAAAAAATCGAGAAAAAAAAAAATACAGGAGTTTAGTTTGAAAGTGCCCTTCGGGACCCCCGGCAGGCGCAAGAACCCAGATGATGACAAACGCCCGGTGGACGACGAAGAAGGAAAAGGGAAGAAAGGGAAAAAAAAAGGAAAGAAATAATTTTTTTTTTTGTAACTCCCCCCCCCCTCGAGAGAGGTAACTTTTTTTTTCCCCCCCACTCGTTCTAAGTCAGAAAAAAAAGGATTTCTTTTTTTTTTAAATATGCAGTACACACGCGAAGAAGAGACATGGGGTGTGGTGGTGAAGAGCGATGACGCGGAAGTGTTCGAAGTCTTAGAATTTACATCTCTCCGAATTTCAAATGTAACCTGTGAAAGTGCAAACTGCACAGTAGGCCTGACTTGCGAGATTAACGGTTCAGTAATACCCCTCTGTGTGGTGAATGGCGGTGAAAATCAATCTCTTGAATTTGTCATCCCCGCCGGGTACAAGGCCATCATGAGAATCACCATTCTAAAAGGGAAAAAAAACAGGGTTGTGAGCCTTTCGGTTACAGGCACCCTCCAAGTAGAATCTGTACCACCGGCCCCTGAAGCTTTGGAATGTTCTGATAGCGAAGAGCAAGAAGGAGATTTTCTAACTGAAGAGTCTCCCAGAAGAAAACCTATTCGACAGGATGACGACTCCGACGCGACAGTGGAATTAGACACCTTACCCAGACTGCCCAGTTCATGGGGAAGAATGAGTAGAGAGCAGAAATTAGAAGCCATTAGGCGGATAAAAGGTATAAAGAGACCCCCCCACCACCGCAACACAAACAGATGGCGAGAAGTTCACAAGAAACTCTGACACTGACTCCACCTTCGATGAATCGGTGGAGGAAGAAGAGGACGGTGAGTTCGATGAAGAATTTGAAGAAGATGGTGACTGGATGGACATGATTGGGGACGACAGCGAGGATGATTTCTAGCGAACGAAAACCATCCCCCCCCCCTTTTTTATTTTTTTATCTCTTTTTTCTTTTTTTTTTTCCCCCAATCATTCGTCTTTTTTTTTTTTTTTTTCCCTGTCCCATTTCTTACAAAAAAAAAAAAAAAAAAAAAAAAAAGAGAGAGTAAAAAAAAAAAAATAATAATGTGGACACCTGGTGCCGGCGGGGGTCGAAGCCAGCCAGTCTCGTTCGATGACAAACCTGTAGGAAAGCCTCCCCCGTCAATGGGCGGCGGTGGTGGTATGATGGGTGGTGGTGGGGGTTTCGCAGCCCAACCAAAAATGCAACCAACATCTGTGAAGGTGAAACGTTCGACCGCCGCCGACAATTTCTACAAACAAGCCCAGAGAGACGGGGGCCACAGGGTGGCGAAGAAGAGCAACGCAGCCAAACAAACACCCGGAATGCCCCCGAAACGGCCGAATTTCCTAATGTGCTATCTGTGCGGCCAACAATTTGGAAAAGCATCCCTTCCAATCCACCAACCACAATGCTTTATGAAGAAGCTAGTAGAATGGGAACGAGGCGACCCCGCGACAAGAGGCGCACAACCCGTTCACCCAGACGAGATGGCGGAGAAGATCCCAGCGGTACAGGACACATCAAGAATGACTTCCTCAGAGATTGATGCGTACAACGATGCTCAGTTTCAGCATTTTAATGATAATATGGTTTCGTGTGAAAATTGCGGGCGGACGTTTTTCCCCGAACGGCTTGCGGTACATCAACGCAGCTGCCGGCCAGATGCGTCAGGTCGGGGGTCTAAGCCTGTCAACGGTAAAACAAATACAACTGATGTGGTCGCCTCGCAGCAACGATCAGCGTCTCCTCCTATCCGTGGCGGGGCAGGGTCGTACACCCTTCCAGAGGAAGACGAACAACTCGTTGAAGATATACCTATTCGCCCTCAAAAGAAAATTGCCGCGCCGCCTCCTTCGCCTTCTCTCGAACCGTGCCCTCAGTGCGGGCGGCGGTTCGTTCCTAAAAAACTGGAAGCTCACATGGCTGTGTGCAAGGGCCCGTCGCCAGCCGGGATGAGTGCAACAGGAGCCCCGCGCACCGGGCCCGGTGGGAACCCATTGCCGACCTTTGAAGAGAGTTTGATGCCGTGCCAGTATGAAGGGCGGGAAAAGACAAAAAAAAAAAAAAAATAGATATTGTGCAAGGACCTTCGCGCCGGACAGGCTTTCCAAGCACGAGTCAGTTTGTCCTTCAGCTAAGCTTGGTGGTAACCCTCCTCCCGCGAGACCTGTGACACAACGGAAATCGTCAGTTCCGGGTATGTGGAAACGAGGGGGGGGAAAAAAAATGAAACTCCTCACTCAGCTACAACGGCAGCGCCATCGCCTGCCTCCACACTGCCTGCAGTCGGTGGAAAGCCCAAATTCTGCCAAGAATGTGGAACTAAATTCACGACTGTGCCTAAATTTTGTCAAGAATGCGGCACACGAATTTGATTTTTATTTTTAATTTTTTTTTTTTTTTTTTTTTTTTTCCCCGCTCTCCCGTTTCTTTCCCCCCTGCCATCCCCTATTTCTTTTTTTAATATTCTTTCTGTTCTGAGTGAGTGTGACCCACTTCTTCTTTTTTTTTTTCTTTGTGATATATAAAAAAAATTCATAATGCATGCGTGCTTGCTGCCTCTATAAAAAAAAAAAAAAAAAAAAAAAAAAAAAAAAAAAAACGAGGGGATCAGTCGGAAAGGAAGATGAAAATATTTCAATACAGACAGGAAAAATTTAAAGAGAAAAAGGGGGGAGAGCTTACAGAGAATGGAGGAAAGCAGGAGTTAGAGAACTAGCGGGACGTAGCAGTCTCTCTTTTTTGTTTCTTGTGGCCGTTTCAAAAGTAATATTCCCTCTTGGTGCCCCACACGAAGGAAGTAGGAGACAATGATGAATGGTCGAATAAAAAAAAATGTTTTTTTTATTAGTTTCCCTGTTGCTATAAGCCGTCCCTCCCTTGGGGGGGTGACCCAGCGAGGTGCCCTCCCTGCCCCCTTTTTTTTTACCACCCCCTCCCCCTTCAACACGTTTCCTTTCTCTTTTCTTTTTTTTTTCTTTTAGATAACTATTTTCAACCAAAAAAAAAATTAAAAAAGAAGAAGAAATAAAAAATGCTTCCCCCCCCCCCCCCCCACCCCGCCAAGATTTCATCTTTTTTTTTTAATACATTAACTCGTCCGGGAAAAAATGTCAACAAACGACCCCCCCACTGTGGCGGCAAAATCCTGTTAAATTTCTAAGTAGAAAAGTGGTAAATATCGTTCCCGAAGTGCTCGAGAGGGGGTACAAAAAGCAAGTCAAAAAAAATCGACTGTAAAATTCTATAAAAAGCTATTTAAGGCCTTCTTGACGCGGTTCGTACGTGCCCCAGGGCTGGGGGACTTCTTTTTTGACCCCGAGAGGGGTTTCTGGGGGGTATCCCCGGCAAGGTGGTAGTCTTTGAAGCACGGAGTCACGCAAAGTTGTACCAAGCAGGCTGAACACTGAAATAGGGGTCTTTTCGACTTGCAATGCTTGCACGCACGTTGCGCTACTTTTTCGGGGAAATGGTCCCAGAAGGTGCTGTCGCGGCGCATTGGGGTCTCAGGGCACTCGTTCTGTGTTTCGGGGCATGGTATTGCTCTGTAGTTGACTTTAGCTGTTGTTTGGGCAGCCTCCCTAGTAGCCCTTCGATGACTGCCTCTTTGAAAGGCGTGAATCCACTGTCGTTCGTACTCAGGGTGTTGGGGGGCAATGCTACTTTCCAAACAAACCGGGCATTTGCCAGAGATTTATCTAACAAGTACGAAAATACTTTCAGGGGCCACTTCGAAGTCATAAGGGTGCGTTTATGGCGTTTTGTCACAGCGTCACCCAGCGTCGGTTCCGCCCATTGCGGTGTTGTAAATATGCACTTGAGGGCCTCCGGCTTTCATTAACACGCCAAATTTGACTTCACCAGAACATCCAACGTCGACAGAAAGCGCACAGGCTTGATGGCATGCCACGTTGTGGTGCAAAGGATGCTCACGTGCTGGTGGAACTGGGTGTCCCCACAGGGTGCACGTCCTTGGGCTTGCGGACTCGCTTTGGCATCCGTGATCTTCGGGAGGCCTTTGCGATAGGTAGAAGTCAGCACGCTTGTTTGTTTCGCTGTGGAAGATTTCCCAGAATAGTCAAAAAGCAGTCTCTTGACATGACGGTGGCGTACCCAGGGGTGTGGTTGAGAGGCGTGGAGCCAGTACGCCAGTAGTCAGAATAATCTGGCATGATATCAAGTCCATCGACAAAAGGGCACCTAGGAAGGTATGCAGAGAAGCAGCATCGAGATCCAGGGAAACACCTTTTTTAGCCGCATTTGCAACATTGTTCGAAGTTATGACCCGAATAACGTTTGGGACGAGCATTTGGGAGAATTTTTGGTACGGCGTTGAGCCTCTGATGTCAAAACAGGGTCCACAAGGATTCCGATCTTCACGAAACTGGATGCCTTCCAACTGCTCCGGCTTTGTCGTCCAATCACCCTGCTGTGACTCGGAATCGGTCGAATTCGTATCAGAATCACTGTCTGTATCAAAATTGCATAATAGGGATGAGCCATCAGTGCTACCATCACTCATAATGTCCTTTCCGGCCTCTTTCTGGGTGCCCTTTTTTGAAGTGATTTTTAAGGGTAAATTTGGGCTGGCGTTTTTTTTTATTTTTTAGTTTATATTTTCCGCGCAGGACCCCGGATGCGAGAAGTGGCCGGGCTGTACTGCATTGAAAGCCCTTTGCGCAAAAGATTTTTTTTCAAATCGTCTCTATAAAGACGCTCGTTGGTAGATGGTTAAGGATCCTTTAGAAAAAAAGAGAAAAAAGAAAAAAAAATGACAAAACCTCAGCAAAGGATAGAGAATGCATACAAAAAATCTTAAATTTTTTCGAACGACGATTCTTTATCCGGACGAGCTCAAAGTTCAATAACATTTGTTGCTATAAAAACAAAAAAAAAAAAAAAAAAGAAATCAGAAGGGATCGGAGGTGGGAGGGGGAAGAGGGAGGAACCCGGAGAGGGGAAACAAAAACAAAAAAAAAAAAAAAAAACCGACTAAATAATGGATCACGCCAGAGCGCAAACGGCTCTACAAGCATTAGAGAAAGGTCTGAGGTATTCGAACAATTCTTCAAACACACGAAGCGCCACTGCAATACAAGAAGTCGAAGCCACCGCGACCCCCACAAGAAGACTGGATCTTAACGAAAGCATCGGCGGGACGAGCACCACCAGCACATTCCGAAGCGCAAGTGTAGGACTCACATCGGCATATGATTACAGAAAAATGATGTCGCCACCACCTGCACCAGAACCGACAAGACACGCCAGGCCTTTGAACACGGCCGTGACCCACAGAAGGGTACCATCACCTTCTTTCGTAAACAGTGTCAGAATACCAACCGTTTCCTCCCCACCGCCCAACCCAATGTACAATTCTCTTATACGTGACTTGAGGGTTCCCCGAAGAATATCTCCTCCAAGAAAACCTGTTGTTCCAGTTATCCCATCACGTACTTTGTCGAAACCAGTGCAGAGTAGAGGGATCAGCCCGAGTTTGTCTCCGAGGAGGGTTCCTAGCATGTCTCCGCCTGTGCCGGTTGTAACGGAACAGAAGAGAAAAAACCCGGTAAACGCGTCGCCAAAAAGGATTCCGAATCCTTTTTTAGCAGAGATAGCTTCGTCGGGGTTGTCGGAAAGGTGTTTGGACTACCTTGTGAAGAGCAAGGAGGAGGTGCAGCAACAACAGCGAAATCATGATTTGTTTCACTACGAAGGTCTTCCGGACCCTGTTGTGTTCAACTGTATCCGAGCGTGTATCAACGACACGGTGGGCTGCTTGGTCAGCCGTGGGGACGGTGTTATCGTCGTAGCCCCATTTGCCGCAGAGCTGAAGAACACAATAACCGCTAGAAATGATGTTTTTATCACAAGCGTTTCGGGTCCTAAGGACGTGATTACCGCGCCGACGGAAACAGAGCTTGAAGCAGGATGGGTTCAACGGCATTCTCTGGTCGTGATGCAGACCCCTGGGTTGTGTGAAGAGTGCTCCGACACCGAGATGAGCGATATTATTTTTTGGACCGTCTCGAAAAAAATGCATTTTTTGCTGGTTGGAGGCGACGACAGATCGGCTGCTCTCGTGAAAAACCTACCCGAAACCATTAAAAAGAATGTCCACATCATCCGAAAGTCCCCTCCTCATGGTGCGCTTTACACTTTCAACGACACTCTGGCCACGGTATCTGGTTACCTTGCTGGTGCATTTTCACCGTTGATTCTCGCTCCTTCGACCGAAGTGGAGGAATACCCAAAACGGGACGCGGACACTGAGGAGCTTTCAAGGGAGCTCTCAGACGCCGGTATCGCGCACTTCATCACCCCTACAGCCATGTGGTTGAACCTCACCACGCACATCACCACTGCCCAGCAGGAGGTTTCCCATCACAAGAAGCTCCTCTCGCTCAAAATCCACACACAACCTGGGACGGCCCTTCATCTTACCACTCCTGGGTGGTTCTTGTTAACAGATTATGACGGCGTGCCACTGTCGGACTTGTCAACCCTGCTCCGACCGAAGAACGAAGGTTGAAACACCATACATTTAAAAAAAAAAAAAATAGAGGAAAAAAAAAATAATAATATCCCTCCCACTGTGTATTTTTTTTCCCCCCCACCTTGTATTTTTCTTTCTCTCCCCCACTGTCCCCCTGTTTTTTTTTTTTTTTTTTTTTCGTGACGAAAAAAAAAGAAACTTTTTTTTCATATGAAGGGGGGAACCTCATGAATGGGCGAATCGCGACCACGCATGGGTTCCTTAGGGACATCAAGTTCGCGGTGAAGGTGGGGAAGGTGCTGCACAACTATAGAAGCATCCGCAATGTAAGCGCAAAGGACCAGAGCATAGTGATGTGGAACCTCACCGCGCAAAAGAAGTTCAAGGAAGTCAGAAAGGCGTTCGAAGAAACCCGACACGAAGACAGAGACATCGTCACATGGACAGCCAGGGTGGCGGCCAGCACCTGCGTCGAAGAAGCGATATCCCTAGTAGATCATTGCAGACACCTTGGAATTGTACCAGATACCCAGCTTTTGAACGCTACCTACGATGTGTGTATCCGAAAGAGGTCCCCGCGACTCCAGCCGCAATGTCGAAAACTCTTCAACACCTACAATGTGGCTCCGAATAAAAAATCCTTCTCCCTTGCTCTTAATGCCGGGTACCCTTCTCTCACCGTCTGCAGGGACACGTGGGTGTTATACAGACCAACGTTGCTCTCCCGATCTGCATTGTACAGGTACGTTGGTGTATTGCTGCATCGCAGCGTAACCCAGCATGACGCGAAGATAATTTACACAACCGACGGGTTACACGAATGTTACAGCCAGCTGACCACGGAGTCCAAGGCGGGGGAACAAGAACTGTCACGGCTCTCGAGAGAAATGGCAAGGTTGGAAAACAAAATTAAAACCCGATGAAGGTAGCTTTGACCTGATTTTTTTTCTTTCGCGGGGGATGTTCTCCACAGGAGGGTCCGGGTCGGTGAAATGCGGGCGGGAAGTGCTTGCAGCCAAGACGGAGATCAGCGCCTGGGGATCAAGGTTTGCATGGACGGCGAGCACAGGGCCAAGCCCCTTGTAGGAATGGAACGGGCGTGCGGAAGGCTGGCTGCCATGCCGTTGGGATTCTCACAGAAGGCAAGGATCATCTCCAGCTCCATCCTCCCCTCTTGCCTACGGTGTTGCGTATGCCCCCCCTCGAAAGTGGATGCAGGCACAATCCGGTCGAGAGTTGCGACATGCCTCTGGGGACCGAAGTTCAAGATGCGCTCACCGTGTGCTGTAGCGAACGTCTTGCTGCCGGGGCACACGACGGACCCGCTGGTGGTGACGCTTTATCGACTGTTGTGCACGGTGGTGAAGGTTGGTAGGTCGGATGCAGAGCTGTGGGACCGGATGGGAAGGTGTGGCGCCCTGTACCTGCAGAGCGACGTGGAAGCCCAGGGACCAGTGGGAACCCTAGTGAGACGGTGGCTGCCGGCGATCGGGAAGAGCTGGAGTTTTGTGGAAGGGCTGAGTACCGCGACCGAGCGGGAACGTAAGCACGAGATCCGCCAAGTGGCACGGGCCATGACAGCAGCGGAACAAGCAGAAGGGAGGACCTCCTACAGCGGCATGCCGGAGGGGGCCGACCCGGTCACGAACGGGTGGTGGAGGTCGCTCGCGAACAACCCGGTGGCGGCGTACAGGTTGAGGAGGCTGATTGCTGGGGCGGTGTTTGCGGTGTACCCTGCGGTGCGGGGAGTGGCGGAGGGGCCGGACAACCCGCTGCAGCACCTCTGTGACGTGTGTGGGGAGCGTTACGGCAGCTACACCGAGGTGCTGGAGCACGCCCTCTGGCGATGCGAACTCGGAGATGCGGTGCGGGGCAAGGCAGAGTATGTGAGCCTCGACCCGGCGACCATGCCGAACGCGACCCGGCGACCATGCCGAACGCGACGGCGCTCCACGGGATAGTGCCCGGGGATGCCAAGACAAGCCGAGGGCCCTGTTGGTGCAAAGGTACCTGCTGGAGGTGGTCACGCTGAGGGATGCGGCGGTGGAAGCGAACCGCGCATTGCAGACGCAGACATACCCCTGGACGGCACACGACGGTTACGACGCTGGAGCTTGCCCTCGACTTCGAGCGGGAGATGGAGCTGCCGCTGGACGACGGCGGGGAAGTGGGCAAGGTGGAGGACCTGGGCGTCAAGGCAAGAGGCTGAGGTGTGCTGAGACGTGTCCAGGACCTGTACCACGCTGATGGCAGAAGGACGGCGTTCCCAGCAGCGCGAGTGGATCGCGTCAACTCCTTGCGCTGTATAGGAGCGACCACACACGGGTATGACAAGAGGCCAGTACTCCCGGAGCGAACCATGAGCAGCATCGAAGGCTTGCGTACCTGTCGCAGACCCCGACAAGGCTGCCCCGCAGTTTTACCGACAACGGGGACTAAGTACAGCGCGGCCGGTGAGCGCAAAAACGCATTAAAAGAATAGTTTCTTTGGAAGATACGGCTGACGTACGTAAGCGTGCAAACCGGCTAGCTAAAGTTCTGACAAAACTGTCAGAGGTGGCCGAAAAGAAAGCACGATCCCCTCCTATCCCCGGGAAACCTTTCTTGACATCCTCCCTCCGGCAAACAAACCGGTTCACCGGGGAGAGACGACTGGAGCGACAAGTTCGTGCCGACCTACCTCGAACCTACCCGAAGTATCCCCACCCCATCTGCCGATAAAAATGCAGCGACGCAGAAGGGTAACAACACAAGATAGACCCCCCACCACGCTGCACACTTAACGCCAAATAGTGTTGCAACCAAAGCCCCATTCTTTTTTTTTTTTTTTTTTTTTTTTTCCAAAAGAAAAGAATAAAAATAGCAGGAAAAGAGAAAAAAAAAGAAAAGCGGAAAAAAAAAAAAAAAAATGCAACGATGAAGAAGCAACAAAAGATACTTCAGACGTTACACGAGTCCCTCGGGGAGATGCTCAAATGGCGTGATGTCTCCACCAGGAAAGAGCATGCCCGTGAGGCCCTCAAAGCAACTATGGTAATGCACATGCGAAACGGCGAGAAACCTAATGAAGTCGTGGAGAGCGACAACGAACTGCTAAGCTACCTCGGAAAGCTGTTAAGAGACGGCCCCACCCACGAACGCCCGCAAGACGTCTCGGCCGCCCTACGCGTCTGGATGGACGCGGTAAACTACGAAACCAGCGGTGTGTACCACGAAGGCCCCGGAAAACTAGCAATGCTGCCCTTTGAAAAAGTCCTGCTCCACATCCCCGTACTTCTCCTATATGAAGGAGCCTTTGTCCAGTCATACATGGTGGTGACTGATGCTAAAATATCGCTGTTGATCAACCCCAACATTCGAGAGCATCACGAGGCAGTGGAGATACCCATATTACTCCTGAAAAACATCTCAATTTTCGAAGAATGTCGCGGGGAGACAGCGTCCATCCTTGAGCTGTCTATGAAGAACGGATGGCTGGTCCACATCTGTGTACCAGATCTCGACCAGGTAGTGTTGACAAGGTCGGTGCTGGAGGCGTTCCTTCCATCGAACTACTCGAAGGAAAACTTCTTCGCGTTCAAGTACCACAATGAGATGCGGGACCGCATCCCACGAAGAACCGTCGAGGACGTTCTGGATGAAGAGTACCACAGGATTATAAAACAAGCTGGCGGAGCCTCTTCATCAAGATGGCGGGTAACGTCGGCGAACGAGAATTTTAACATTTCTGACACAATGCCCGAGAAATCCATTGTTCCATGGAGTATCTCAGATGATCAAGTCAGCGAACTTGCAAATTTTAGGATCAACAAGAGGTTCCCCATGGTGTCGTGGATACACCCGAGAAACGGAGCGGCCCTCGTGAGATCTTCGCAGCCCACCGTCGGGTTGAAAAACAAAACATCTGAAATCGACGAAAAATACATGCGAAAAATCGCCGTTTCACAGGATCTCTACACGGCGGTCGTCGATGCCAGACCCTTTAAAAATGCGGTGGCAAACCTGGCGAACGGTGGTGGGTATATTTCGCTTAAAAACTATCCCAAGTGCAAGCATGTCAACGCTAACATCCCGAACATCCACGCCATGACTGCGTCTCTGTACAAACTACGCGATTTGCTGACAGGTTCATCGCCTACCGATGACGGTGATTGGCTGCCGAAACTCCACGCCTCCAACTGGGTCCGTCACATTCAACGTATTCTCCAAATCTCCATCCACATCGTGTTCATGCTTGACCGAGAAGCCACCACTGTGCTGGTGCATTGTACAAATGGATGGGATAGAACGTCGCAAATAGTCGCGCTTTCGAATATTATGCTTGATCCGTACTACAGGACGTTGAAGGGATTTCTCGCGTTGCATGAGAAGGATTGGGCGTCTGGAGCGCATAAGTTCGGGGAGCGAGTTGGGTCGCTTGGGTCCGATAGACACCGAGCCAAAGGCGTCTCCCCCATCTTCCTTCAGTTTTTAGAATGCGTTGTTCAAATTTTAAGGCAGTTCCCTTCTGCATTTGAATATACTGAAGAGTTTCTGCGGCATGTTGCGAACTCCCCGTGGGAGGGCAAGGTTGGGACGTACATGGTCAACACACCGAAGGAACGATGCGACATCGAAAATCACACAATTAGTCTTACAGAGCAAATCGAGTATTTGTTAAGTGAGTCCGGCGACCATGCTCGGGAGTTTACGAACGAGGGTTACGAGGCAACTCAGTCCGTTCTTTACCCTTCGAGCCACCCCAAGGATCTTTCTCTGTGGCTTTCTTACCATTGTTTGATTGATAGAAGGGTGAAGCTCTCTTTGAGACACCCTGAGCGATGCGCGCCGTCAACTGGGGGTCGTCCTCGTTGGTATCCTGACAAGCTTGCCGAAACCTGTTTGAGCTGCCGGACACTGTTCACCATTGTCACTCGAAGGCATCACTGCAGGCAGTGCGGGTATATTTTCTGTGGTGCGTGTTCCTACAAGGTATGGGAGAGGGGAAAAAAAAAAAAAAAAAAAAAAAAAAAAAAAAAAACAGAAAACGTCGATTGGTCGGGTTTGCACTACGTGCATTCATAAAGAACCTGAGAAGGGTGATTTATCTGAGACAGCCGGGGAAAATGCGTAAAGATTAAAAGAAAAGAAGGTTGTGGTTTGTCGTAAAAGATGTCATGATGAAAAAGATGCACGTTTTTTTTTCTTTTTTTTTTACCCCCCCTCCTTTCTTTTTTAATTTTCTCTTCCCCCCTCCTCTCTCCTCTTTTCTTTTACGAGAAAAAGAATTACTGTTACTGTGTCTTTAAAAAAAAAAAAAAACGCCTTTGAAAAATACGGTATTACTTCTCTGTCTCTTTTTTTTTTCTTCGTAGTTTTTTATTTTTCTTTTTTCATTTTCCCCTCCCCTCTTTTCTTTTTTCTTTTTTGCTCACTGCTTCACTCTCTTTTCTTTTTCATAAGAAAAAAAAAATTATTATCAAGTTTTTCTTGCTTTTTCTTCTTCTTTTTTTTTTTTTTTTTTTATTTCTCCCTGTTCCGTTGCTCGAAAAAAAAAAAAAAAAAAGTCCACAAAAAAAAAAAAAAAAAAAAAAAAAATGAAACGCCTAAAAACTTTGGAAACCCACGTGAACTCGTCGGCACCATCACCATCACCCAAAGGCATGCTTCAGGGGCTACGTGTTGTTGAACTAGCCACTGTTGTTGCAGCCCCTGCATGTGCAGCATTGATGTGCGACATGGGTGCAGACGTCATCAAGGTAGAACGCCCAGGCGGGGACGGGTGGAGGGGAGACCGCGCCGACAAATGCCCCGAGAACCCTGCAGGCGGCCCCCACTTCGCCCAAAACAACAGAGGAAAACAAAGCATCGTACTCGACCTCAAAAAACAACAACATTTAAACGCCCTTTTAAAGCTCCTCTCATCAGCGGACGTCTTCGTCACCAATGTTCGGTACCCCGCCCTACAGCGGATGGGCCTTGGCTACGACAGTTTAAAAAAACACAATCCTCGATTAATTTACGCCATTCTCACTGCTTGGGGTTTGCAAGGCGATCGTAAAAACGATCCTGGTTACGATGTTGGCGCATTCTGGGCTGCATCGGGTCTACAGGACTTCTCAAAGCCCACCGACGACGGCCACGTAGGGCAATTCCCACCAGCAATCGGAGATCACATGACTTCATTACAACTTCTTTCCGGAATCGGATTAGCCCTGTGGCACAGGGACCGTACTGGTAACGGGCAGTTCGTCGAAGCATCATTACTCCGTTCTGGTATCTGGGGAATGGCGTATCCTTTACTGAACACCGCCTTAAACCCCGGGAAAAAATTCCTTCGCGAGCCCCGAACGAACCATTACAGACCGACTTTTAATGTGTATAAATGTAAGGATGGTGTTTGGCTGCAATTGTTAGGTCTTGATGAAGGGAGGTTTGATGCAGGGGTGTGTGTTGTGTTAGGGCTGTCTGTTGAGGAGTTTAAAGATGCTTGTAATAAGCGGAAGATTGCTATGATGGACAGTGCTTTTTTGAAGCAACCTGCTGGGTACTGGGAACCCCTGCTCAGGGAGCACAATGTTTGGTTTCAGCGTGCCGTGCAGCTTGACGAGGTGCTGCGCGACCCGCAGGCGCACGCCATTCAATCCTTTCACACGCTGCCGGGGACGGGGTTTCCTTATATTACGTCGCCGGTGCAGATGTCTTGCAATCCTAACCACTTTCCCAAAGCGGGTCCACCCGTGTGCGGGCAGCACACGTACGAGATCCTCTGCAATTTAGGCTACTCCGACAGCGAGGCGCGTCAAATGGACATGGAAACCGAAAAATGGGGTGTGAGAAAAAATTGAGTGCCTGCCTCTCTCTTCCCTTTTTTTTTTTTTTTTTTTTTTTTTTTTTTTTTTTCTTTATAATGAGCTCGTCCGGAAAAAAAATGTCAACAAATGACCCTCCTATGCGGCGGAAAACCCCCGTTAAATTTCTAAGTAGAAAAGTAGTCCGACACCACTTTGTGTGCAGAAATGCAGTCTAAGCTTGAACACCATATAGGTCAAAATGCTCGCCGTTTGTTTTATTTTAAAACGCACGTGCAAAAACATGTTTTTTTAGAATGGTTTTTGGCAAACGATTCAATTTGGAAGTTACAAATAACCCAGACTCCATTTTTTCGATCAAGAGATAGATTGAGACTCTTCAGGCGTCCTGCCACATACCGCAGGTACCCTTAAATGTCTCTTTTTCTTTTTTTTTTTTTTTTTTTTTCTTTTCTTTTTTTTTTTTTTATTTTCGTTTTTCCGTGAAAAGCGACAGGAGGAATGGACGCAGATTGAAAATCTGTGAAACCTTTGGGGTCATTTTGGGTGGGCTGGACTCTAAATCACTATTAAAATGGGGTGGGGGAGAACTTACCCTTAATGTGCCATTTTGGCCTATTTAAGGCTAAAATCCCTTTAAAACCCCTTAAAAAAAGCAAGTTTTTCACTTTTAAAGTATTATGAGTGCAGAAGAAAAGGAAAAACCTCAGCAGATGGGTTGAGAATGAAAGTTTGACCCCAAAGATACCAATGTCGAAGCTCTGCATGAGCAGGCAAGTGTTAAGAATTGGTTTTTCTGAAAAAGGCCAAAATCCCTTAGGAACCCCTTAAAAAAGCCAAAAAATAGGGTGTAAAAAACCGGATTTTCGGGGGCTATACGGCGCCATATATTTTTCGCTAAGTACTTTTAACAGTAACCCGACCCTGGGTTGTACCCAGGGGTCACAAGTGCGCTTGATCACCAATTTTATGCACCCTAGATGCTGCATTTTAAGCAATAAAATTGCATTTTAACATTTTCCGCCGTTTTTCTGACCTCTATTTTTCGCTTCCCGGAGGCAGCCGGTTGCAAAGCCTGCCACCCTCATGGCAAAACAAGCATCGCAATTGAAAGAACGGCGTCATGTACACCATGTATGTCATCTTCCTATGGTTGCATGCTGCCCTTTTTTTGCTCAAATAATCAAAACAAGAAATTTTCGGAGGTGCCCAAAAAAGTGTTGACATTTTTTTTTCGGACGAGCTCATATGAACGTTGTTATATCATGCGAAATTTTTTTTTTCTCGTGTGAAAAAAAAAAAAAAAAGAAAAAAGATCTTTTTTTTTGTCGTTTTCGTTTTTTTTTTTTTTTTTTTTTTTTTGTTTGACTTTTATTATGATGAATTTGCAAGAAAAAAAAAATCACCACAGGGGGGGGGAAAAAAAAGGGAGGTGTTACAACAACGTAGTACAAAACAATGCCTACGAGGGGTGATGTTCCGGCGTTCGAAAAATATCACGCGCAAAAAGCTGCAATCAGGTGGATTACTTCTTTTTCTGTTGTGGTAGCGTTGACCGCGTCCTTACTAATGGTTGCTATGTGGATTTAAGAAGAAAAAAAAAAAAAAAAAAAAAAAAAAAACGTCTTTTTCCTTACACTCGTCCTTCTGTTCTTTCCTTCCTCTATCTCTCTATCTCCTCCGGCTCCTTAACTTCATATTTTGACCTTTGAAGGGTTTCATTCCTCGGGACAAAGAAATGGGAAGGGAAGGAGGGGAGTAAGAGAAAAAAAGGGAGGGAAGAATGCGGTGGATGACAAAAAAAGATACTGGGCAGGGGGGGTATTTTTTTTTTGTGCTTTTCAATTTTTCTTTTTTTGATTCCTTTTTTTTGAATTCTTTTTTATTTTATTTTTTTCTTAGTAATTTCTTATCCGTACCACCGATGGATATCTTGGCGCCTTTTTTTTTTGTAAAAAAAAAAAAAAAAGTTCCATGCCCGGGGCATACGAAAAGATCTTACTCTGAACAAAAAAAAAAGAAAAAAAAGAACAAAAAAAAAGCAACCAGAAAAGAAGAAAAAAAAAGAGTCAACTCTAAAAGTTATTTATCTCATTAATATTACAAATCCCCTTATCGTTATCCAAAGGGGAAAAAAAAAAAAAGAAAAAAAAAAATGACGGTAGTTGTAACGGGGACCACCAGAGGTTACGGTGCAGTTGTGGCACAGGAACTAATGTTGAGGGGCTACTCAGTTCTGTGCACCGGAAGGGGTCCGGATGCGAGGAACATACACTCCGAGATGGTAAATGACGCCGAAAAGGAGCTCGAGTTCAGACGGGACGGCTTCAAGGACCGCACCGGCTTTGACCCGGAAATCGTGGAGGACCTACCAGAAAAACTCTCCTTCGGCTTCGCAGACCTTGACATCGCTGATAAAGACAGCATCAAAGAATTCACATCTTACATGAAAGCAAACACAGCCGGCGGACCAATATACTTAATAAACAACGCCGCAGAATCGGCAAAAGGCTGGACCGACATCAACGTACAAAAATGCATGGACACAAATTTCTGGGGAACAGTACGGCTGACCGAATCCTTAATCCCCATCATGCCCGAGGGGTCCAGAATATTCCACGTTTTGTGCTCCTCAATGAAACCCCGGAGAGGGGGGTACCTCCCTGTTGGGGTTTGCTCCGACCTGCACGATGTGTCGAGGACTTATTCGGGAAACCTCCCTGGATTTTTCCAAAAAATCAAAAAGGACTACTCCCACGCCTTCACCGGGAAATCCATGGAGGGTCTGGAACACAGTCCTTACGCCCTTTCAAAAAGCTGTCTATATCTTTACGCTCTGATTCAATCTGAACTTCTCAAGTCCTCTCGCAGTATTCATGTGAACGGGATCTGCCCTGGCATCCTCGACACCAATCTCGCATTGTACCCTGCCGCTGGTAGGAACCCTTACAATTCGGCGTATCTCGTGCATGAATTTCTAGAGTTCGAAAATGTACCTACTTACAACGCGAAGCTGTGGTACCGCTACAACAGGGAGTACCCGAATGGGAGGTTGATCACGGCTACCGGGATGCGGTCCTTGGAAGCAAACATCGACCCTTACTCCCCAGAGGGAGAGACGAAGGCCGCCGACAAGGTCAGCTC
This sequence comes from Diplonema japonicum, assembly GCA_964019335.1. Taxonomy (NCBI): domain Eukaryota; phylum Euglenozoa; class Diplonemea; order Diplonemida; family Diplonemidae; genus Diplonema; species Diplonema japonicum. Next base: position 198,376 of record OZ025678.1, read on the forward strand.
CTACCAGCTGCAACCCGACGACTGGCGCGTCAAATTCATCCAACAACGGCAACGGGAACAATCCTTGTTCGGACGGTTCAAGAACATGTTTTCCTGAGGGAAAAAAAAATTTTTTTTTTTCTTCCTTTTAATGTTGTTTCCCTATTTCCACCTTTCAAGGTAATGCCCAAGACTGCTTATAATGCCAAACCATCGCTGACGTCGGTTGTCTCACCCCTGGCTTACACCATCTATGGGGTGCACACCTACCCACGGTATTTAACTGAGAAGTTTGCCCCGTTGCCGGAAGCCGAGCGACATTTAAATGATTACATCGACAAACTAGAGGACGAGGTTGCGAGGGCAAAGGAAGCACGGGACACTATACGAGGGAAACTCGACCTGGTGAAGCAACACGTCCCCATTCACCCCAAAGGGTTCGGTGTCCTGCAGTGCAACGACCTGCTGGACGCCTTGTCCAGTGGCGACGACGACGGTGTCATGGAAGAGATACAAAACGTAGGAGGCGCTTACATGATGAAGGTTCTAGATGAAACCGTGTGCGCAAAGGTGATAGAAGAGGTCAAGGCATACGGCGGGAGAAGCAGCCCCGACGAATGGGGCCCACATGGAACGAAGCTTGTGGACATGTTGTTTAACATGGTGATGAAACCATTGGGAGCAATGCTGTGGCCGGAGGTGTGTTCAGACCTCACTATGCGGTATTCCTTCACTGCGCATTACACAACTGATGCCCAGGCTGCCTTGGACCTTCACTCGGATGACTCTGAGCTCACGTTGACTGTGCAGTTGACCTCTTCGTTCACAGGTGCAGGGGTTACCCTTAACAATACCCGTTCCCACCCGCAGGAAGGAACTCCCCAGACAACCCTTCTCCACAATGTGGTGGGGACTGCTCTTCTCCACCTTGGGCAACACCTCCACGAGGTGCAGCCCATTGAATCCGGCGAACGCATCGTCCTTGTCATCTGGGCACGGTCTGCCTCCTACCGTGACCGCCACTGCCCATGCTGCGCGAGGTTCAGAAGAAACAGATGTCTCATGAAACCAGAGTGGCCGTACATGAAGCCCTGAAAACACGACAATGAGAAGGTAGCCCTGCCTTAAGGCGAGGCCTTTGCCCACTAGTCGATATCCTTTATCCTCCTTCTCTTTTTATGTTCCACAACCCTCGAACCAACCACAGACACGACACTCAAAAAATAAAATAAAAAAATGAAGCATGATATGAAAGGGCAGCCTACGGTGATCGTAGAGGACGTTGCAGATTACAGAGCGGCGATACCGCAGGTGGTGAAGGAAGGGGACTGTGTGTTGGAGGTGGGATGCCATGAAGGGGTCACGACGAGGAGGATCGCGAAGGAAGTGGGGCCATCGGGCCGTGTGTACGGGGTGGACACGTCAAAGGTGTGCATAGAACGGTCGCAAGTGGTGTACAAGAACGAAGAAAACCTGACGTTCCATCTGGGGTCCGCACTCGACATCTCCTTTCTGTTGAAGCTCTCTGACAAGCGCTACGACGTGATCTTTTTGGATATCTCCGGCAGCAGGGACTTGGAAACCCTTATCCCTCTTATGGAGTCCTACGAGAGCGCCTTAAAGCCGCGCAATCTAATTGTGAAATCCTTCCGACTGAAGCGATTATACGTAAACTGCACATTGTTCCAAATCCACCCCCCAGCACCAGGTGAAAAGGGCCCCAACGCCTACGGGACCGGCGAATGGAAAGGCGTAACACAAATTTCAAATGAGCCTCTACCTAAGCCCCCGAAAGCCAACGGGCCTTCTAAAGGGCATCTTCCTGTTAAGGAGGACGGTAACGTCGATCTTGATCTGCTCCAGGCCAATGCAAAATGCAATGCCCACTTCTCAACGTGGGGCTCGGGCCAGACCGTTAGGAAGGAACGCAGAAGGCTTAAAAAAGAGGAAAAGGAGACCAACCCGATGCTCAGGGAGTGCAACGCCCGGCTCAATTCCACGCAGGGCTGCGAAGAGCACGAACGGTCACTCATCAACAAGGAGTACAACCGTGTCCTTCTTGACGCCTCCCGTGCTGCCCGAACCGCCATCCGAGAAATCGCGAGGAAAACGGAAACCGGCCCCATCCTGCGGTGGTGCAAACCCCTCGGGAAAATCACATGGGAGAAGCGAGAGTGATTGAGGAAGAAAAAAAAATCCCTCCCCCCCCCTTCCCCATATCATCTTATCACGTTTTTTTATTTTCCATCACGGTTCCCCAAATAAAAAAAAAAGAGGGAGGGGAAAAAAACCGTTTTAAAATTGCATCTCAGAGCGGGGGAGGGTGGGGAGGCGATGCGTTTTGATCTGCAGTTGAACCGAGAGGGGCGGTCGAACGTAAAGGCACCACAGCTGATGAACGAAGGCAAGAACCGTGTGAGGCGAAAGGAAGGGGTGGGGAGGGCTCTGGCGGCAGCAGGGGTTGCCGCCCCGTCAAGACGGCAGGTGCCCGTTAACAACCCGTACCCGAGCGCGATAGGACAGGGCGATGCTGTTGGGGGCGCGAAACGGGCGACTTCAAGGTCAAGAAGCGTGCCCACAAAACAAGAACAACAACAAGTCTTTCACCCACCGCCACTGTTACAGCAACCTCCACCACAACAGCAACAGCTACAACAACAACAACAACAACAACAACAACAACCTGACCCAGTTTTGATGTACACAGGACAGGTCATAGGAGGAGGGTACACAAGCACGCCAAGGGATGCGGGCATCAATATCAGTGCTCCCAACACCCCTGCTTCGAACGCTTCTGCTCTGCCGCCAAAAGCCAAACGTAGGAGCGTGTCAACTGGTTCAGTGAGGCCGCCGAGAAAACCGTCCCCAGGCACCTTCTGCCAGGAACAACCTCAGAAGGTTTATACGAAATATAACTACGGTGTGAAGAGGGACCCACCACCAGTGCAGGTGTGCAGTACCCCAGTGAAGCAGCGGGAGAGATCTTCGACACCGCAGAGAGCACCTTCACCGCAAACATCGAATAGGGTACCCGACGCTGACGGGGCGTGGGAGAGGTTGGTGCAGCTTGCGAAGGATGATTTCAGTGGTGAGGAGCTAGCGATGCTGTATTGGGACACGCTGAGCAAGTTGTTGATGTTTTACCGTATTGAGGAGCCGATGGAGGTGGCGCGCATTGAGCTCACGTGGAAGGAGATTCAAGCTGCAAGGAGCGCTGCGGCAACAGAGCAACAGTCGCAGCCCCAACAACCCTCTACTCCAATTTCTGTTCAACAAAAAGGTTGCCGTGATCACGCTTCGAAGCCGCCTTACACACCTTATACTTACACTGTTGTGCGAGATCAGGTAATGGGTGGGGAAAAAAAAAAAAAAAAAAACCACCCAGCCGTCCGTTACGAGAAACACCCGCTCCGGAACACCCGTCGTCACGCCGCAGCAGGAGTCAGATGCACGCAGGGGCAACAGTTTAGGACGTAGCAATATGAGAAGTTGCAGCCCTGCACAGCGGCCTTGGATGTGATTTTTTTTTTTTTTTTTATAGTTTTATTTTTGTAACATGTCTCCCCCCCCCCCCCACTTTTTAAATCCCCTCATTTATATTACCTGTATTTTCTTTTTTTTTTTCTTTCTCTTTTCAATATTTTTTTTCAAAACAAAAGGATAAAGTAATAAAAAAACTTTTTTGCTGTAAAAGGGGAAAAAAAAAAAATATCCAGACTCCTGGGGCGTCCGGAACCTTGAATTATAAGAAGTGGTAATGAAAAGCTTACAAAGGCACTGAAGATTTTTTTGGTTCTTGAAAAACCCGTAAGCACTGTTTGATTCGGTTTGATTTTCTCTTGGCAACTGGAAACTGGTTCAGCAGGGAGGCCCACAACCCTTGAGGGGGAAAAAAAAAAAAAAACGCCCCCGCAGGAAAAAAATGTCCGGAAAGAAAATCATCCGGTCGGCCAAGGCTTCCGGTGATTTTCCTTCCTGTGATTTTTTTCCTTTTTACAATTTTTTTTTGTACCCCATCTCCTCATTCTTTTGCACGATTACTGTTGTTGGTCTTCTTCTTCTTCTTTTTTTTTCCCCCCCGTCGTATATCTTGCTCGTTCATACAGGGGGGGAAAAAAAATCGGGGATCTCAAAAATAAACAAATGGACTCGGTTGATGACCCGTGCAGGGCAAATGTGATGAGTTTCACAAAACTAACCCCAATGCAAGAGCAGGCACAGAAACTGGCCAAAGATTCACTAGCAAAGATCCTCACCACAAAGGGCAGGGAGGCTCACTTAAAGGATCTAATCGTCGCTATGGAGGGGCACAGCCCAGAAGATTTCGACGAACCCATCAGCGCCTCGTCCTTCAGCGAATTTCGGTTCTACGCCACCCATATACAAAATATGGTGTATTTTCGAGACCAATTCGATTACCTCTTAAAGTGCATCGCCGCTGGCGTGTGCTTCGTAAGAGACCCAAAGAGCTTCATAGCAATCATCAACCAAGTACTCGATCCACCCAGACAGGACTTGCATTTTCCTGAAGAAGTCCTGTCTTATGACGATTTGAAGCAAGCTGATGAGCAGCGGCGCATCGAACAGTTTGTCTTGAAGAAAGATTGGGTTTCAAAGTACCCTTGAGTTTTTTTTTTCTTTTTTTTCTTTTTTCTTTTCTCTGTTAACACAGAGATGAATGATTTTTTTTTTTTTTTTTCCCGCCCCATCCAATGCCTACTCACCACCGACAGACAAAAAAAAGAAGAAAAAAAAAAAGAAAAAAAAAAACATGGCAACAGCACAGGTAATAAACACCCATCACGAACCCTGGTACCATGGACCGCACCATGGGTATCACCCAAACCACCCTCGTGGTGGTTACGAACAGGGGTACCACCATGCTCCCCCGCCGCCACCGCCACCGCAAGCCGCTATGATCCCAGGGGGGAAGCCGGCGGGCCCGGACTACCATCCGTTGGGGCAGGAGTTTCACTTTCACGCTCAAGACGGGTCAGGGTTTAAGGGGTACCACCACCCCCCTCAAATGGCACCCCCGCAAAGGAGGTTTGGGTACAATGGGAATAGAAGGGTTCAAGCAAGGGGTCCGGCGGTACAGCCAATTCCGCAGCAGCAACAACAGCAACCTCATTTCAACAAATGGGGGCAAAACCAGGAAATGCATGTTCCAAGTATTGAGCTTCTTGCAGCAGAGGTGGGCGTGGACGACCCTAGGGTGAAGACCGCAGCTTGGCGGGCGGTAGTTGTGGAAGTAAAGTTCAAACGGCGGGACAACGCCCTCTACTGGTACAGGACAGCATTGAAACCCGGTGAGGTTGTACTTGTATCTGCCGACAGGGGTTTCGATATTGGCACCGTGGTTGCAACCACCACCACTGGGAACGGCGGGGATGAACCGCAGGAAACCGGGAAGGGGCAGCATAGCATCGTCTTCAGACCGTCAACACCAAAGGAAACGGCAGCCTGGCTCGACCTGCAAGCGACACAAGAGGTACAAGCGGTGGCCAAGGCCTCAGAGATCTTGGAAAATATCACCACCCCAGAGCTTCAGGATATTAGTTTCGTCGATGCAGTTTTTCAGTTTGACGGTCGGAAGTTAACATTGTTCTATGTAACCTCCTCAACTGATTATAAGAACTACAGGTATATTTATTTTTAGGGAAAAAAAAAAAAAAAAAAAAAAAAAAAAAAACAGGCCCCTTCTAAAGCCTCTTTTCGATACTTTTGGATGTCGTATATGGCTTCAGAAAGTCACCACTGATGAAACGCAAGATGGAGATGAAGCACCGCAGGGAGCACCGCGAAGCCATTCTGAGGAATGCGAAACTGAAGAATCGCAAGCAGTGGAATCTTCACCCGAGTCAGAAGTGCAGCATGAGGAAGATGCACGATCGGGTACTGCGGGTTCTGAAGAATAGCGAACAAGATTTTTTTTTTTTAAATTTTTTTTATAGTGGTTTTTTCCCCTTCCCCTTCCCCCCCCCCCTTTTTTTCAGTGGAGAGCGCTGTGTTTTTTTTTTTTCCCTTCTTTTTTTTATCGCTCCATATTCGCTAAGTGACCCACCAGAACCCGCATTTTGAAGAGCTAAAAAAATTTCTAATTGCTTTTTCTAGGGTTGGAATGGATTTATTTGCGTCCGGGGCCCAATGTTCGACATATGGAATTTTTTTTTTTTGTAATAAATTTTTTTTTTGGTGATTTGCCTTACTTTGTACTATACAAAATGAAGCAGCTCCGGTGGAAAAAACACGGCACAAGTGGGGTTCGAACCCTGATGAAAAAACCACTGCGTCGGGATTCGAACCCGCGACTCCTGGAACAAGGGAGCCTGACAGGTGAGCACGGTAACCACACAGGAATTCAAAACTCTGACCCCCCATCTTTACTCACGCATCCAGCTTAGTGGGTAGACGCTTGATCCACCCGAAGTAGAAGTTTGTTTTTGCCTGCTTATGGCACTTCCACTCCGTCTGCTCTGAGATCTCACTTCTTGCCCTCTTTTGTGTAGTGGACCCGGTAGTGGAGCTCCTTGTGGCTGTACTCCGCTATCGCGATCCTGTCCATCTGGAGTCCTCGTTGTCTGAGGCTCTCTGCTGGCTGGAAGGGCTTGCTTGGTCTTTCCCTTCGAGTTGCCCGTGTGCTCTCAGGAGTAGGAAGTATTCTCCGGTCGTCGTCACTGCTTGTTTCATAGTCTCCGTTCCGTCGTCAGGCTGGTCATCAAACCAGGGCACGCGGGTCAAGGATCTTCCAACGCAAACGTGACCGGTGATCGGTGTAATTCCCACATAAGTACCTTCCAAGCAGAAATAACTTCTGCCCCAAAGGCAACGTCACTTTCAAATGACTATGCCATTTGGACTGTACGTTGCCCTGTGGTGGACGGCGTAGACGCGCAGAGGCAAAGCCCCCCCAACTAGACTACTATGCCTTCGAAAATATTTTCGGCTGAACTACTCAGGTCAGGAAGATGCTGGCTTCTGGGATCGAACCCTGTTAACCATGTTTTTCAAAGGGAAAAGTGCCCAGTTGCAAAAGTTTGGCAAAAATGGCCAAAACTCAAAATGGCGACTTCCAAGGTCATTTTGGTTGGCCCCCAATATTTGAAAAATCTTTTTGGAACTTCCTTGGAACTCACCGTTCTTTCATGTTCGACATATGGATTTTTTGGAAAAAAAATTCAATGAACCTTTGGGCATTTTTGACATTTTTTCCCCTAGCCCCCTATAACCCCTTTGGGACATAGGGCGGGTCACTTAGCGAATATGGAGCGTATATTAAATTAGTAAATTACCTTTATTAACTTTTAAAGAAAAAAAGAGAGTGGGGGAAAAAAAAAAAAAACAAGGTATTTTTGAACAAAAAAATTGAAGAAGTTTTTGTCAAAACTCTTTGAGGGGGGAAAAAAAACAAGGAAGAGAAAGAGAGAGAGAGAGCGGGCAAGAATGAGAAAAAAAAAACGTGGGGTGAGGGGGGGGGAAAAAATGAGGAAAAAAGAAAAAAATCGGTTTTTTTTTGACGCGGTTCCTTTTCTTTTTTTAAGTTTTTTTTTATTACACTCTTTTTTTTTTCTTTTTCTTTTTCTTTTTGGCTTCTTTTTTTTTTTATCCTCACCTTTTTTTTTTAAAAATCTTCTCACCTGTTTGATAGTTTTCATAATTAAGAAAGAACGGAAGGGTGGAATGGAAAGAATGAGAAAAAGAAATGAAAAAAAAAGGAAGTTTTTCACTCCCCCTTTGGTGTCCCGCCCCCTTTTTCTTACACGATGAGTTTTTTTTTTTCAAGAAAAAGAAAAGAAGAACAAAAAAGAATAGCTATTGCATAGTGCAAAGTATTGTATGTGTGCTATATGACAAAAAAAAAAAGAAGTTCATAAAACAAGTAGGCAGAGATTTAAAGAAAAAAAAAAAGAACTGCTTCCACTTGTCACCATTTGCTCCCCTCCCCTAGCCAATCGGTAGGAGTCATTCGATCTCTCAGGGAGAAAAAAAAAAAAAAAAAAAAAGAACAAAAGAAGAAGAAGAAAAAAGAAAAAGATTTTAAACAATCGGGAGAGAAAAGCACGGTGAGTTCGGGGAAAATAAAAATAAAAATAAAAATAAATTTTGATTTTGCTGGTTTTTTTTTTTTTTTTCTTTTGGATTCCTTTCCCCCCCTTTTTTTTTTCTCCCAAAGAGGAAAAAAAAACAACAGGGGAATGAAAAAAAAAAATATTCTGAACCCCTTTCCCATCTTTTTTCTAAAGGTGGTCCTCAAGTAGGATAAGCCCTTAAGAAGCGCTTTTTTCAGCCACTGTGGGTCGTGCCTCTCTCCCCCCCACAATTTTCATTCCCCACCCAATTTTTCTACCTTGGTTTTTTTTCTCTTTTTTTTTTTCTCTCTCTTCTCTCTTTCTTCTAAATTGCTCTCAGTTTCTTGTAAGATCTTAAAATAGAGACTTTATATTGTGCACATAAACATTTAAAAAAAAAGAAGAAAAAAAAAAAGCCTGTGCTCTATTCTTTAGTTCTTGCGGCTGTTGGGTGTCTTTTTCAGTTTTTTTTTTCCAGCCCCATCCCCTTCTCTCTCTCTCCCCTTATATTTTCTTTTTTTATTTTATTTTATATTCTTATTTCCCTTCCTTCCGCCCGTTCCTTTCTTTTTTTCTTTTTTTTTTTATTTATTACTTTTTTTTCTTTTTTTTTTTAAATAAGAGACCTATCCTAATTTTTATGACCTCTGTTCTATTATTATTAATAATCCCCCCCCCCCCCCCCTCGTTTGGTTCCTCACCATCAATTTCTACAAGAATTAAAAAAAAAAAAAAAAGGATCATGGGCCGTGGCCGTGCATCAAGGAAGTACTGTTGCGGAGAATCTACAAAATTCAATGCCATGTCCAACTCAGGGAGTGAAGAGAAGACCTCTCTCGGGAAAACCCGCAAAAACCACCGTGAAAAAAGCTACAAAATCACCAAAGAAGAGTCCCGAGAAGCATGGGGAACCGAAACTGTCCAATACGCAGGACAAGACGAATCCACAAAGAACCCTTGGATGGCCTACAAAAACTACCTCGAAACTACCCGCGACTCGGAAAACCATGATTTTTCAGTAATAAAAATCCCATCAAAAGGAAACCCTCACAAGGCTACGTGGCGCATCGACCTAGAAAAAGGAACACTTACAGAACTCAAGGGATGGATCGGTAGCGAATTTTGTCTCATGAAGAAGAAACCAAGCTTCACAAATCTGACAACAGGTGTTGCTATAGTAAGCATAGGACACAATGTGAAAGGCCGCCAATACCCTGAAGATTCCTCACCCAGCACGACCGTGGAACTTGTGTTTACTGACGGCAACGTAAAGAGTGCTGTGGTGTTGGAACATGAGGTAAATGCATTGGTATACTGTCTTTGCTGCAAAAGATTTCCACCTATGGACGCCTGTGCAGAAGATGAGGTTGAGCTTTGTAATGTCTCTCAGACTGGAGGTCTTTTGACCCTTCACCCCGACCACCTTGAAGTCGTTTCAGCAACTCTCCACGCCCTCTCCGAGCCCTCCCCTCTGAGCATCGCGAACCTAGCCCTGTCCCCCGACGCGCTGCACACCGGGCTCCCGCTGTTGGTGTCCTCCAACAAAATCGAAATACCCTCCACCGGGTTCGAAGACGGCACCGTGGTCTGCATGCAAACGAATTTATCGCAATACCCTGTTGTCTTCCGTCCAGGGGCGCGAGACACTTAAAAAAAAAAGTTTTTTTTTTTGTGTCTTCCCTTTTTTTAAAAAAAAAAGGGGGGGGTGTAAAAATTGAAAACCCCCATTAATGCGCGATGAGGTGATTCATGATTTGGAAGTGCAACTGCAGGCAGCAGCCAGTCAAGGCGACACTGATGAGGTGGCCATGAAGGCCGAGATGCTCGTGAGAGTCCTGTTGCGGGGTCCCCACGGGACCTCCAACGGGAAGCGTGCGGGGCGGATCTTCGGGCTGTTGAACAAGGCGGAGATGCTTACTAGAAAGGAGCTCGGGCTTCTCCCTGAAAACACACGGATGAAGCACCGGAGCATGGTCTTCTCGTTGCTGACAGCTTTTGAATGCGGAAGGCACGTCCGTCTGGAACCATGGGACCCTGCCGAGGGCCCTACAGGAGGTGCTGCGTATTCCAACTCACTACCTTTCATTCCGGTGGTTGTCACCCACACACCCGAACCCAAGGGAGAGGGTGAGAAAGAAGGAGAGAAAGAGGGGGGTAATGATGTCTGTGCCGCCGAGAAGCCCATGATTTACAATTTTGACAACGTTGAATCTTGTACCTCTGTGTCCGAGCACCACAAGTCGAAGGGGAAGCGCTTCCGCAAGACACGACGGAAGCAAACGAAAAAGCAAAGGAAACAAAAGAAACGTCGGAGAAGGCGCAATAAAAAAACCAAGGACGGGAACCCCTCCGATCCGCGGGGTAGTCCCTTGCTCCACGAACCGCAGGGCAGTCCTATGCGGTTCTTGCGCCCTGTTGGCAGCCCCATGCGTCCCTTGCGCCACGAACCTCAGGGCAGCCCCATAAAACCCTTGCGCCACAACAATGCGGTCATGTTTCTAGAAAGACGAAAAAGATTGAAAGAAGCGCAGCTGCGGAAGCTTGGAGAAATCGAAAAACAACAGGAACAGCAAATTGGCAACCAGAGAGCGAAGCTGGACTCCCAAAAGATAAAGCTCGACCCAGCACGGCAGGGGTTCGGGAAGAAGAAGAAAAAGAAGAAAAGGAGGTGTTTCGACAACGACACGAAGTACTCGGAGTTGCGGTCGTTCTCAGGGGACTCCAACACAGAGGAACCATTCCCGCCGCAAGAAAAAACGGTGGACCTCACACCTGACAACCTCCATATGCAGGACAAGTTCCTTGAGGCGCAGGGTGTGAGCAAACGTGTGGTGCTCGACACGCTGCAAGCCATCGAAGTTCCTGACGACGACGACCCTGTCAAGACAGAACACACAACCTTCTTCCCTTCAGACTTATCCCAGCAGGACCTCACCCACCAGGAGCCCCTCCCACCCCTTCCGATGTGGAAGCCTAAGAACGGGAGGAAAAAGAAGAAGCGTCGCCAGAGGAGTAAATTCGAAAAACGCACCTCGCGCATTGAAGCAGAACGCGTCATCAAAAACATGGAAGCGCTGTCCTCACAAGCAGAGGTGGAGGTCAAGAAGGGATCCTCCCCCACACGGCAGGACAGCACAGACGGCGAAAGCACCGCGTCGCCCGACAAGGTGGCCGACTTGCTACTAACACCCTTTGACGACACGTGCATGTCGGACCTGGGCCCTGACGACGATGTCCTGAAAGCCACAATGCGGACGATGGAAGCTGACGAGCTGGAGGAGCTGTTCCGACAGTGCAGCGAGGAGGAGATGGAGGAGCAACCGCAAGACCCAGAGGAACAACAAGAACAACCAAGAGAAGGCGAAGCGGAGCAGGAACAGAAAGAAGAACAAGACGTAAAGGAAGAACGAGAGGCAGAGGAAGAACAAGAGGCTGAGGAAGAACAAAAGGCTGAGGAAGAACAAGAGGCTGAGGAAGAACGAGAAGTAGAGGAAGAACAAGAGATAGAAGAACGAGAGGTAGAGGTAGAGCAACAACCCGAAACGGTGTTGGATAACGAGCAAGACATGGAACAGGGAGACGCAGACAAAAGGTCAGAGATGCGCAGCACAGGACCAGAGGAGGGACATGTGAGCGAGAAGTCGAGCGAGAAAGAGGAGCGGGTGTTCGAAGACTGCAATGCACAGGTGCAGGAAGGCGATGAGGCAGACGACGAACGGTCTCTGTTGTTTGTCGCAGCGCATCCTCAGACCCTTCTGCCTAGCAAACAAGAGAGCTGGCTGTCACTGTCAGCATCCACACTGTCACGCAACGAGACGTTTCCTGAGATTTTATGTGACGAGCATATAAAGAACGCACTGCCAACACCGACAGAGAGCGAAGTATACTTACTAGAGACCAGACTGCAGCAGATGTGCCTGAAGCTATGCGGGGAACAGCTGGACGATGGAGAGCAAGGGGAGCTCCTTGCAGGGTGGGTCGAGTCAAAGGCAGAAGAAGCAGAGAAAGCGAGGAAGGCAGCTGAAGAGCAGCAAAACGCTTACATAACACAGGCAAGGCAGCAGTCCTCAGCACAATCGATACAGCGATGGTTCAGAAAGGTACTAGGAGGGCGGGTCCTGGCGCAGCAACTCGCTTGCCACACACTGAGAACCCTTTTCAGGGCGAAAGGTTTCTCCTCACACAGCGAGCACGTGGTGCCCATCGCGGAGCCTGTTGTGGAGACCCGACTCCCTCCCTCTTGGGAGCCCAGTTTGCGTTTCATGCCCCCCCACCCACCCCTCGGGACTAGGTTCGTCGGTATTCCTACCGATGCAGAGAGATTCATAAGAGCAAGGCAGTTTAGATTAACCTGATTGTGCCCCCTCATTTTCATTGTTGCTTGAATGCTCGAAAAAAAGGGCAGCATACAACCGTAGGGGTTATTGTTATTTTTTTTTGTCCCTGTTTTAAACCGGTTTTCCCTATCACCCCCCCCCCCCCTATTTTATCTCAGGTCCATTTATACACAAAAAATATTAAAAAAAAAAAAAAAGAGAAAAGAAAAAGTAGGGTAAGAATAACCTTATGAATGGCGGGATTAGAGGTATTCTTTTGTTTTTAAACTATTTCAATTCACGTAGAATTTGCTTGCGAAATATGAAGACGCAGCCGAAGGATGCGACGGGCAAGAAGCGGTAAAGAGTATGAGGGAAAAAAAAAAAAAAAAAAGCAACAAAAAACAGAAGCAAAAGAAGAAACCGCGAGCCAGAGCAGCGGGGCAAACACAATGGAAATGGAAATGGATCAAACAGAGATAGAACGCAGGTTTCTGGAGTACGAACAGTTACGAGAGGACAAGGAGTGGAAGGAAGATGAACGATATATTCCTTCAGAGCACCCCGAAGAAGAGACGGGGGACTGGGCAGAGGTACTGAAAAAGGAGACGGAAGAGATCCAACGGCAGCGCATCGAGGAGAACGAAGAAATGGAAAGAGAGGTAAACCACGAGATGCGGAAGTACCTAGGGATGGAGTTTTCAGGCAGCGGGAAGATCCAAGCCGCAAAGAAGACACCACAACCCTCTTCCTCTGGACATCTCGCGGTTGTTCGAAAAATGAGCAAGCAGCAACAAAAACATCGCACCACAGATCAGCCTCCCAGCCCAGGGGGTTCATCAATAACCAGCCAAGACGAAGGCGATACACATAAAATGCTGGAAATTATTCATTCTCGTGATGCTGTGTGTCCTGAGGACGAAGCTTTGAAAAACTCAAATTGGGACGACACCTCAACCGAGAGTGATTCAAATGAGAAGGAAGCCCTTGCAGATCCGGCACCGTCACATCTTTCTTATGACGAGGCTCAAAAATGGGAGAAAATCGAACGAGAAAAACTCCGGAATAAAAAAAAAATCGCATCCCGCCTCGCGGTTCTCGAACGGCAGAAACAAGATTTCAAACAAGAGCTGCAGAGCAAAGCATCGACGGTGAAGAAACCAACCGCGTCTTTCAAAGTGGATGAGTACATCCTCAAGAAACGGGAGAAATCAGAGCTTTTCAAACAACGGGAGCTCGCCAAGCAACAGCAGGACGAAGCCGCGCGTGTGAAAAGGCTTGAGGAGAACAAGGGTCGGTTCAAGAGGGCAAAGAGCAATAACAAGGCGAGGGAGGAGGCGAGAATCGAGCACAGCAAGAAATTGCAAGCTGAAAAGGCGCGCAACGAGGTGAAAACCGAGCTGCGCAATATGCGCCGCCACACCGAACCCAACCCACCAAGCACCCCACCGCCTGCGAGGAACGGGGCGAAAAAAACATCGTTTTCATGATCTTTTTTTTTTTTTTTTTTTTTTTTTTTTTTTTTTCCAAAAAAAAAAAATCCCGTTTCAAAAAAAAAAAGGAGGGTGGAAAAAAAAAAAAAAAAAAAATGGCGGAATTCGACGTGGACGCGCTGACCCTACAGGTGTACGACACCACAAAGCTTCTCTCGGAGCACCAAATATCTTGTTTGTGTGAGCGGGCGCGGGATGTTTTTTGCATGGAAAGCAACGTCCACCTCGTCCAGGCCCCAGTCACAGTCTGCGGAGACGTACACGGGCAGTTCCACGACCTCATCGAACTCTTTAAAATCGGAGGACGCCCCCCCGACACGAATTATCTCTTCATGGGGGACTACGTCGATAGAGGCTACCACTCTGTGGAGACGCTGTGCCTTCTGTTGCTGCTTAAAATCCGGTTTAAAGACAGGCTTACAATACTCAGAGGGAACCACGAGAGCCGTCAGATCACGCAGGTTTACGGATTCTACGACGAGTGCATGCGGAAGTACGGGAGCGTATCTGTTTGGAACCAGTTCACAGAGCTTTTCGACTACATGCCGTTGACCGCTGTCATCCAGCATTCTATTTTCTGCTTACACGGCGGGTTATCACCGTCGCTAGACACATTGGACAATATTCGTCAGCTAGAGAGAATGCAAGAGACTCCCCATGAAGGCCCGATGTGCGACCTTCTTTGGTCGGACCCTCATGACGATGATAAACCTGGGTGGGGGGTGTCCCCAAGGGGGGCCGGGTATACGTTCGGTGCCGACATCACACAGCAGTTCAATCAAAATAATGCGCTTTCTCTGGTTTCGAGAGCACACCAGTTAATCATGGAGGTTTGTTATTTAGGAAGGGGAAAAAGAATTTAAAAAAAAAAAAAAAAAAGGGTTACAACTGGTGTCATAACCAGCAAGTGGTCACCATTTTCAGCGCACCCAACTACTGTTACCGATGCGGGAATCAGGTATTTTTTTTTTTTTTGAAAAAAAAAAAGGGGATTTAAAAAAAAAAAAAAAAAAAAAAAAAAAAAAATCGCCAGGCTGCCTTAATGGAAGTGGACGAACATATGAATAAGTCGTTCTTTCAGTTCGATCCCTCTCCTCTTAGGGGTGATGGGCAGGAGGTGCTCAGTGCGACTCCAGATTACTTTCTTTAGTAGTATTTTTTTTTTTTTTTTTCTTCTTCTTTTCCCTCATTCATGTGCCTCTTGGCGCTAATAAGATGGGATCGAATACGAGGCAGTTTTTTTTTTTTTTTTTTTTTTTTTTACCTGGGGAAACAAATTACTGTAAATCTCTTAAGATTTTCCCGGAAAAAACAAAAGGCACTATTGGATGCCCGATGTCTCCCACTGCAAGGATCAAGTCCATTGCTGTCGGATACCATCTTTGAACAGCAGTAGACTTCGGGCAGTGCAGAGCTCTGCTGTGATTAATTAACCAGGCCGGTACACGCGAGGCAACTTCGGTACCAGTGATTTTCCTAGAGGCAAAAATTCAAGAGATTTACAGGTAAATCCGTAATAAAGAAGAAGAAAAAAAGAAGAAAATCTCGGCGCTTACCCCCCCCCCCCCCCCCCCTCCCCCCCCCAGTACAGGGAAGGACACACATATGTTGTGTAGTTTTTCGTTTCGTTCCTTCCCCCACCTTTTTCTTTTTTCAAACCACCAAAAAAAAAAAAATCCCAGGGAAGAGAGAGAGGGGGGGGGGGAAAAAAGGGGCAAAAAAAGAACCTTTTTTTTCAAAAAAAAAATAAATAAATAAAATGGGTTGTGGGGCATCTTCAGAACCGGTTGTGGCAACCGTCGTGGAGAAGATCGTTGACGAGGAGGTAATGCTTTTTTTTTTTCCTTTTTTTTTTTTCTTCAAATCATCAATCAACACAGAAACCAACCCGCCTACGCCGGTGGGTGTGCCATAAATGCACTTTAAGAAACGCGGAAACAGCATCTGTATGCGGTGCGTGCCGATCTGTCCCACCTACAGAAGGCACAGCATGGCTGGATGACAGCCAAGACGATGAAGTGATGAGGGAAATGTCCGACGTGAGCTCTGGTGGGGACAGCTTTGGTTACTGGCAACAATTCGGGGAAGGCGAACCTGCAGAGGCGTACATCGACGGTGTATGGGTCGACTGTACAGTCCGCAACTCTTCAAAACTAAAAGTTGAGGTCCTGATCGATGACCTTGTGTGGATAAGAGATCCGTGTGACGTGAAACGGCACAAGCTAGCAGACTGTTGTATCTGTCTCGAACCTCTTTGCAACAAATCCCTTGGTGCATTTGTCAATGAAAATGGAACCCGAGCATGTGCTCATTACGCTCACCGCCGCTGTGCTGCAGCACTGCCAAGCCAAAGCTGTCCCATATGCCGAACAAGTTTTGCACATATTGTTCAAGTACCCCGGCCCGACCAGCACTTTCATGAGTGGTTCAACGTTACGGACGTTACCAAAAAGGGAAAGCTGAGCGTGCAGGAGTTGACCAACTCTATAACTTCTATGACACCGTTCTCTGAGGAAGAAGTTTCGTCCAAGATACGGACAAGATGGCCGCATGCGAATTTCCCGATTCAAGTCGAGGCTGTGGTGCCCATTGTTTCATTCTTCTTTATATGGGCCGGACGACAGAAGTGTGTGTCCATGCCTTCTGCGTGATAAAATTTACACTACACCTTTTTTAAAAATTAAAAAAAAAAAAAAAAAAAAAAAAAAAAAAACCTGGAGGTGAGAGTTTTTAAGTTCAGATCTCATTTCTTTTATTTTTTTCTTCTTTTTTCTGGTTTGTTATTATTCGCTTTTTTTTTTTTTTTTTTTTTTTTCCCCTGCTTTTTTTTTTAATCCAAAAAAACTGTCTCTCCCCCTCCCATTTTTTTTTCTTTTCTCGTCGGAGTTTGACCCAAAAAAAAAATCGAACAAGCAAACAAAAAAAAAAAATAAGAAGAAGGAAAAAGAGGAAGGGAACCTGCTTGTTGCAATTGGAAATGGAAAAAAAAAAATATGGAGGGGAGAGTCTAGGTTTTTGTCTACTCCTCTCTCTCCCCCCCCCCCCCCCCATGGTAAATGATTTCTTTCTTGTTGATTCTAAAAGCCTATTTTCCCCCATATTCCACTTTAAGTCACTGGCCCTCTTATCTTTTTTTTTCTTCTACCCCTTCGAATACACGTCACCTCCCTTTCCCCCTGCTTTAAAGAATTTTCTTAATGCTGCTATTTCTTTATCCTTCTGTTTTTTTTTTTTTTTTTTTTTTTTTTTTTGCCCGCTCTTTCCCTTTTCGTACCCTTTCATACCTACGTTGCTGACCTCCGGGGGTGGTACACAAATAAATTAAAAAAAAGATTTAGAAAGAAAATTTAAAAGAAAGAAAAAGGGGGGGGGGGGAAAGGTTGTCCCCTTCCTAAAAAAGCCCCCCCCAAGAGAAAGAGGAAAAAAAAAAAAGAGAAAAAAAAAAAGAAAAAAAGAAAAAAAAAAAACAGTTCTAGGGTTTCCCTGTTCAATTGTTGCTCATGTCTCTGTTCTGAAGCACCCTGTGTGTAAGAAAATGCCTAAGATATGCTCTTTGCTGGAACAGCAGTGGGAATGGACCCCTTCAAAACTTCCCCCCCACCCCCCTTCTTTTGGTTTTTCTTTTTATCATCTCGCAACTCTTTAGCCTTGTTTGGAACTTTGAGAGATGTGAAAGGCTTTTACCTTTATTAAATATGGTCAACTCTCTTCTGTTTATTACAGACTTTTTGAGGAAAGTGCCAACTATACTTCTAAAAAAAAAAGCTAACGAAAAAAAAAACTAACAGACCATATACCGACAATAAATTTGTTTGCTGCTATAAAAAAAAAGGGGGGAAAAAAAAAAGGAGTAAAGGCAGCATTATTGGGCTTTTACTTTTTTTTTTTTTCCCTTCTTTTTTTTTTCCCCTATAGGTTGATCCCGGCATGTGCAAAAAAAAAAAAAAAAAAAAAAAACCAACAAACAACAAAAGCAATTCAACTTTTTTTTTTTTCTTCTTCCATTCCTGCCCCTCTCCGGTGAGGATTTAAAAACCGCCAGCGGGGCTGTGGTTCTGAACATGCGTCTTTATTGGAAGAAGGAAAAAAAAAAAAGGAAATACCGTATTGGGGCTTAACTTGGAACGGGGAAAAAATTTTTTTTTGATGACTGGAACTTTTTTCTCGATTTCAAAAAAAAAAACCGATTTTAGAACTAGGCACGTAGACCACAACGACGCGCCCAAGGAATACAAAGCTAACGGCGGAAAAAAAAAAGAAATTCAGATTTGGAAGCTCCCCCCCCACCCGTTTCAGATTAAAGTCCAAATACGGTAAAAAGGAAGAAAAAAAATATTATTATTGGGACCCGTTGTTTTTTATCTCCCCCTCCCCAAATTTGACCCAGTGACGATCCTGAAAATGAGAAAAAAATGGGAAAGGGGCCGAAAGGACCCCTGTTCGTTCAAATCCCATTTTAGAGAGGGACGGAAGAGGCTTGGGGGGTGAAAGTAATGACTATGTTCCTTTGACCTCCTCATCAGCGATGATGCCCCGCGAAGGGAATTTTTTTTGTTGTCTAACCTGTAAGTTCGCTTTTATTATTTTTTTTTATTCAGTCTCTGAATGCAACAGGGGAAAAGGAAATGCCACCCCTGTTCCCCGCGAGACCTCAAGGATTTTCGGGGGAAAAAAAATCCATTCGTTGTTTTGTTTCCCCTTCCCCCTCCCCCCCTTAATTAGTTCCTTTTATTATTCTTTCTTTTTTATACTCTTCTATTTTAGAATATTAGAAAATTCGGGAGAAAGTAGATCTTTTTGCCTGACTCAAAAAAAAGGGGATGAAGAAAGGGTTGATCCTTTAAGATCAGGTTGTAAAGAACTAAAAAAAGAAGAAAACAAAAAAAGGGGGGGGGGGGGGGCGCGCCACAACGACCTTTTTTTCTTTTTTTTTAAATGTTCCTTGTTTCTTAATTGTTCCATATAAAAGAAAGAGGGGGGGGGGGGGGGGGAGGGGGAGGAAGTGGGGTGAATGCACTGAGATCAAAGGAAAAAAGTCTAAAAGGGACATTGCTTACAACCCCCCCCCCCCCCCCCCCCTCCTCCTTCATCAAGTGAAATTTTTGTCGTGAAAAAAAAAGAAAAGTAAGAAACCTCTCTATGATATTTTCTTTTTCTGTTCTATTTTTTTATTCTTCATTTGTTGCTTTTCTTTATTACCATCCCCCCCCCCCCCCCCCTTTCCCCACTTTCCACATTCACTTTTCTTTTTTTTTCTTCTCCTTCCATACAAGAAAAAAGCAGGACCATTTTTTTTTTCCCCCACCCCTTTTTTGTTCTCTCTTTATTCTTCCTCTCTTTCTCTTCCCCCGCTTTTTTTTCCATATATATTCAATGTTCCCGTCTCCTCTCACGCAAAGCAAAAAAAAAAAAAAAAAAAAGATGTAGCGAACAAAAAAAAAAAAAAAATGTGCAGGGTAGTATTACGGCAGACAACCGCGGTTGTAAAACGGGTGGAGTGGCTCGCTAGTGGTTCTGAGAGAACAGGGAAGGCAATGGGGAGGGAAACCACGGAAAAGCGGAGGGAGATCCGTAAAATTCTCGACTGGTGGACGCAGAAGGGAGTGCAGAATTTATACATACACGCACCTGACGCAGCAAGGATCCTAAAAGCTATTTCAGATTTCAAGTTAAGTGGGGAACACCCGGAAATATCTAGGGAATTGTTGAAGAATTGCGGGGGAAACAGAAAGTATGCTGCATTTTGTGTGGCGGCAATGTACAAAACAAGGTGTATCTACCCCGAACTATGCCTGAAAATAGTCAAACAGATTACCCTGCACCCGCAGGCGCAAAATATAACGTTGCACAACGAGATTCTAGCTAACATACAGGCGCTGCACCACAGCGGTAGCCACAACCTCGCGGCAAAGTACATTTCGTCGACAGTCCATAGAGGCCAGCAAGAATTCTGGGGTGTTAAAAAAGCCCTTCAAATCCTCGCCTCGTTCTTCGAAGGCTATACTCCTTCAGAAACCACCGTCGGGTGGTGGTCCGACACCGGCGGCTATCTTGCGGAATCAGTTCTAAAAACACTTGAAAAAACACACAACATCAACGATCAGATCTTAGAATTGATTTCAACGTGCATTCTTCACATCCCTGATATCAACATGGAGACTGAATTCTTTCGAGTGTGGATAGACGGGATGGAAGCTGTGGTACACCAGGACATGTCAGGTACTTTCTTTCGAATCATCGCAACGCAAGTAGCTTTACCTGCGGAAGGGCATGTCGTCGTACCTTATGCACTGCCTACAGCGTGTGTTAAGGAGAGGTTGGAGGAGCTTTTTGTGTACAGCCTCGCTTCCTCTTCAACACGGTTTGCCTCCCGTGCGCTCACACACGTTCTTCAAGACCGTGCTGCGGCGTGGGAGTTTTTCCCGTCGACGCTTCCTGCCTTGGAAACCGCTGTTTTCCTTGGATCGACCTACACGCTCCCCCCTGAGGATTCTGTGGCGTATCTCATCGAAGCCGGCATGAGAGGCTTGCTCAGAGTGGACAAATTAATGTGGTGGATGATGTCCTGGCTGCAAGACGGCCCGTTGAATGACAACTGTTTGGAAACATTGCTTGTGTACATCGTGAGTACCCCGTGTGTGGAGGCGTTGGCAAGGCAAATGCTTGCTTGAACAGTGCAATTTTTTTTTTTTTTTTTTTTTTAAATTCCCACCTTCCAAAAAAAAAAAAAAAAATAGGATGGGCTGGGGGGGTATGCCGTCCCGGTCTGCCTCAACATGTAACAGCTCGACCATCGAGAGGCTCGGCGAAGGTTCGATCGGTTGCAACTGGAGCGGGACCATCTTACTGAATGTGGCACCGGACTCCCTTGCGTTTCAACAAGGCATGGTGAGGCACGTGGGGAAGCAGGTGGTCAGCGTAAACGGCACGAGGGTGGCCAGCTTCAACGACATTACAAAAATCGCGGACGCAGGAGGCAAGGTGACCTTTAACTTCTCAGACGGGGAACGACCACAAGACGACCCGGAGGCCATGGACCCGGTCAAGCCCGCAGGGTGTTCTTTGTGTAACGGAGAATTGACTGCAGAATTTATCATATCGATTTTAGGTTGTTTCCTTGCAATGATGTCACTGTGGCTGCCGTGGTTCAAGTTGAGCGTGGGCCCGTCTTTGACCATCAACGACCTCGCGGCGTATTGTGGAGGGGAGCTGTCCAACACAAACCACCTCGCGAAGACGCTCAAGGTTACGTTGATCCTTTCTTGTTGCTTCTACACCGTTCATTGTGCGGTGGTGGTGGCCACGCTGTTCTCCTTGCTTTCTGGTACCGTGTTTCGCTACACTTGTTTCGCCGCTTTGTTGAATGCGCTTATCAACGGCGTGCTTACAATAGTTTTCACCTCTATCTTCTTCTCGGAGTGGCGCGGGCAAACCTGTACTCTGACAGATACTTCGGCCTCTCTTGGGTCAGGCGGGTTTTGTGCTTTCGCCGCTGCTTTGTTATTTTTAATACACCTGGTGATTAGGTGTTTGGTAATACTTCAGTAGTTGGGGAGGGGTAAATAAACACAAACCCGCAAACCCGGGATCCCTCCCCCTTAGGGCTATGCTGGCAAGGTGTGATACGAAAAACGTTATTTCCCCGTTTCTTTGCCAGCATAGCCTTAGGGTGGCTTAGGGTGGTCAAGTGGGATTTGCCTTAAACATCGCCTTTATTGTTGAGTTTTTTTTTTTTTTTTTTTTTTTTTTTTTTTTAGCGTACTTTCTCGTTCTCTGGCGCCCTTGCGGCGATCGTGTTGAAAAATATGAAAAGTATGGGGGGGGATTTAAAAGAAAACTTTTTTGTTGAGGGGGTTTTTTTTCCTTTTCTTTTTTGTTTTTATTAAAAGTTGCTCCCCCCCTTCAACAGTGTAGCATTATTGAATGGCGTGATTCGGGGGGGTACGGTGCCCAGAAACTCTTTTTTGACACCGCCTCCCCCTATTTTTGTTGTCTCCCCCCCCCTCTCTTATTGCTGATGCGTTTCCCTTGTTCTCAGTTGAATTTTTTTTGAGGCAGTTCACTTTTTTGCCCAAAAAAAAAAGTCAAAAAATTCACTCGTATTTTTCTTGGCTATTAAGTGAATTGCCCCCCCCCCCCTTTTTTTTTATATTGTGTTTTTCTACTTTTAATACCGACCGAAAACCTTTTTTTTCTTTTTTTTTTTTCCCTCCCCTTATTTAATTCCGCAAAGTAACAATGAGGAAAATTCTGCAGAACTATATCCATCATCAATTTTTGAATTTTAGTAGCCGCGGAGGTCAGTGCCCTCGGCCAGGGTTTCAGTATCGTGAGAAGGTTCGATTTTCTGACCCCGATTTCCAAAAAAAAAAAAGTTCGCTTTCCACTACTTGAATCGGCGTCTCCGACTGAGCTACGGCATGTTACGTTTTTTTTTTTTTTTTTTTTTTTTTTTCTGAATCATAAGCTCAGCATTGCCTATTTTGCAGTAGTTTTTCTTCAGTTTTCTTGGTGTCCGAATTTTCCCTCATTTTTTAACTTTTGCAAAATTAAGTAAAAAAAGTATCATACTAAATAAAAATCAGCCAGATCTTTTTTTTTTGCAAGAACGAGTCTTAGTTGTCTAAACAAAAGGGGAACGTTGGCAACGTGTTTCGGGTTGACAAACTTCTCCAGGTTTTACCCGGCACGTACAAACAACGGCCAGTTCCTCTTTTTTTTTTTTTTTTTTTTTTTTTTTTTTTTTATAATTTCCCCCTTTCCAAACGGTTTATGCCGTCGCATTCTTCTTTTTTTTTTCTTTCTTCTGGGCGGACGAAGTGCATGGGTTGCGTGATGGCTCTCTGCCCTTCACTGGGTCATTCGGGTTACTACAACGGCACCATAAGGGGCTACTCCTCTAGACAGGTGTTCGCCTCCCCGGCAACCTCCACATTCTTGAGAGGGTTGTACAGCTATTGTGTCCTTCCTAACTCGGTTGGGGGGTTTATACCTAAGGTACCGAGGGGGGTTGAGCGAGGGGCCGAGCAGCAAGGTTCGATCGAGAGATAATTTGAGACTCTTCAGGCGTCCTGCCACATACCGCAGGTTCACCCTTATATGTCTTTTTTTTTTCTCTTCCCCCCTTCCTCTTCCCTTCACCATATCCGCCCCGTGTGATTAGAACGGGGGAGGGAAAAAAAAAAAAAGAAGAAAAAAAAAGATTCAGCTCTTTTTTTTTTTTTCTTTTTTTTTTTTCTTCTCCCTTTTTCTTTCCCTTTTAGTTCCGCTGATTTTCATTGAGGATTGTTGCTAGCACTTCTTTCCATCATCGCCTTTCCCGGGTCTCGGGGTTAGCCTCAGGCGTGCTGCGCCAGAGCATAAAATAAAAGAAACCCCTTTTCCCAATATAAAAAAAAGAGAAATATTCTGAAAACTCCTTTCCCCCCTTCCTCTTCTTTGCTTTAAACATCACACTGGTAACGTGAAGAGACATACCAGGAGGGGTTTTTGTTCTTTTCTGACATTTTTTTTCCCCGCCTTTTTTTTTTTCAATGCATCATGAGAGAGGGGAGAGGGTCGGAGGAGCCTTGGAGCCGAATCAAGAAGATAGCTCAGATATATGAAGATACGGAGCTACCAGACGCAGGTGGCTACCGCTAGTAGAGAAGAAGTGGCAGTTCATGGAGGGGCTGTACGAGAAGTCGGCGCACGAGAGGAAGCACCAGGTGAGGGAGGTGCTGACCTGCTATCATGAAACAACTCGTAAGCTGTCGACCAACGTTTGAGGACGCAGAGAAGGGGGCACGCGCTGTGGGAGTGTGCCCCTGCGAGACAAGCGCAGCAGGAAAGTGTGTACGCGGAGGTCAAAAGAGAAGGGCTGCCGAAAGCAACGGCGCTAGGAACGGGAGCGGAAGTGCAGAAACAAGCGCGACTGGTGCAGAGCTACCTGGTGCGAGTGGTGGCGTTGCGTGACAGTAGAGCAGCGGAGAGGACGGTGCATGTTAAGACCATATCCTTGGAAAGAGACGACGGCCGGAACAAGATGCCCGGTACCGACGGAGGAGATGCCCGGTACCGACGGAGCAGATGCCCGGTACCGACGGAGCAGATGCTTGTTGCGCACGGAGCAACGGGTGAGATACTGAAAAAGCAGTTGAAACATGTGCTACCCTGGCTGCAAGGTCTGAGGTGGTACCTAGGATCGAAGAAGACGTCAATCACCACGATGGAGCTGGCAATTGATTTTGAGATGACGACCGGTATATCCTTATACGGGGAACATGGGGAGAGCAGTCTGTTGGAGAGAAAAGCCGCACGTCTGCGGTACATCCTCAATAGAGTGCAAGCATGTGCGGCAAAGGGCAACAAAAGCGGCTTCCCGGCAGGAAGGATGACCAGAGTACTCCCTGAGAAACCTGGGAACACCAGCGATGCATGGCTACGACAAGAGACCCTTGTTCTCGTCAACCCAAACAGCCCCCTATTTGGAGGGACTGCGACCGATGTTCTTAGCGCAGATGCCGTCCATGACGGACAGGCAAACCCCGACGGCCGGCACCGGATGCAACCGCAGAATGGTGACAGGCACGTGTAGGATCCCCAGTCCACGGTGGGCACCAACCAGCGCACCGCAAAAATAGATCGAGTTTTTTTTTTTTTTTGGTCACTGGCGAACGAAAGAAGCACAGTGAAGGGGATGGAGGCGGGAGCGGATCCCAAAACCAACCAACTGTGGAAGACAGCCAAGGACCCACTCATGTCCTACTGCCTGAGACGGGTGATCGCCGGAGGGGTCCCCTACCTTAGCCCGCATGCAGGTACGAGTCAAAGGAGCGTCCCCCTGGCACCAGAAGGAGATGGCACCGAGGAAGACGGGGACAGCATAGACCACGTCCCAACGACGGAAGTACCACGCACACAAGGGTTCAGGTGTGACCTGTGTGAGTCACCACACCCGGACACGGTAACCTTACTACGCCATCAGCTTTACGAGTGTGCCTGCGCACGGGACGAGCTGGCACAGGACGGTTTGGAACCGCTGCGCGACAGGACGGGATGGCCCCTGTGTCTTGAGCTACACGCAATACTGCCGAGAGGACATGCCTTTGCATACCTGGAAAAACTGCAACGATACTTGGCCGTGGTGGTTGAGAAGCGGGACGTGGTGCTCGTGCAGAAGGAGGACGTCAACACACAGCCGCTACCGTGGGAACGAAATGTAGTAGGAAAGAGATGCCCCGTTCCGATAGCAGGCGAGCTCGAGGGAGTGGGTGGGGTCCTGTCCCAGTACCTGAACCCGCTGCTACAATGGTTGTCACAGCTACGCTGGGTGGAGAAGGACACCGCCTCGGAGGTGTCGGCGGTGGAGCTAGCCATTGACTTCGAATGGACGACCGGTAAATCATTAGGAGGCCTGCTGGAAGATAGGGCACGCAGAATCAAGGCCCTAATCGTAAAGATAAACGCAGCGTGCAGGGCACGGAAGAAGCGACGCCCCTTCCCAGCGGATGAGCAGAAAAGGGTGAAATCCCTCATCGCCATAGGAGGAAGGGCAGCTATAGGCTTCTCCAGGAGGCCCATTTTTGCTACCCAGTCCACGCACGACAAGCTGATGGATTTGAAGGCCGCCTACAAGCGGGATCGCATCACACGACTCCGCAAGACGCTCACAGCCACAATCGGGATGAAAGCAATGCTCCAGAAGGGGAGTATTAACAGATAGACCCCCCCCTCCCATAGGGCGGCCCTCTAGCGGGGGGCTTGTCCTGTACTTTGAGTTTTTTTTTTTTTTTTTAAGTAACCAAATCGATAAAAATCTGTCCCTCTTTTATTTCCACCCCACATTTATAAACACTTTCTGTTACAAGTGAAGCAAAACAAAAAAAAAAAAGAAAATTTGTTGTTGTTCCGTTCTTTAGGTTCTATTTTTTTTTTTCCCTCCTTCGTTCGAACAAGAAGGAAAAAAAAAGGGGAAAAAAAAAAAGAAAAAAAAAACAATATTGTAAATGAACTTGCTATTTAAAAAAAAAAAAAAAAAAAAAAATGAAAGGGGTAAAAAAAAGTTGCAGCTTCTCACAATTAGCACCCCCCCACCTGCATACTGAACACTTTATCGATTTTTTTTAGCCCTTTTTTTTTTCTTCTTCTTCCCCCTCTTTCTTTTTTCTTTTTTTTTTTTTACTCATACCCAGAAAAAAGAAGGAAAAAAAAAAAAAAAAAGGGAGGGAGAAAAATGGCGTCCGATCGACGGCACCAAGCAGTGTCGGTTGCAGTGAGGGTTCGGCCGTTAAGACCAGATATTGGCGAAGAAAACAGCGGATGGGACATCGAAGGCAACACGCTGCTGGAAAGGGGCAACCCAGACGTAAAATTCAGCTTCAACCACGTTTACACACGAGAACACAGCACCCTAGACATCTACAACGGCTGCGTGGCCGGGCCTATTGTACAGTCCTGCATGGCCGGGTTTAACGCAACAGTGTTTGCCTACGGCCAAACAAGCAGCGGCAAATCCTTCACAATGCTTGGAGAAGGGCACCACCAGGGCATCGTCCCACTCGCGGTGGGTGATATGTTCCGCCATGTTGAGGAACAGCAAGCCACCGGCCGTGACATTGTCATAAAATGCTCCATGCTTGAAATTTACAACGAACATCTTCGAGACCTTCTTCTCGAGGACCAGCCCGATCAACAACGCCCGCTTCTCAGAGTAGTCAGTTCCCCAATGAGAGGTACTTACGTAGACGGTGCCATCCGTCGCACCGTAACGTCACCCGCTCAATTTATCCAATACATCCACAAGGAAGCTGCCGCACGCCGTGTTCAAGCAACGCATTCTATGAACCTCCGTTCATCCCGTTCACATTGTATAGTCCGGCTGGACGTGGAGTGCTGGGAAGGTGGATCGATCGACGCTTCCTTTGTCTCGGAAAACGAAACCAGCACCCGAGACGTGTCTGCAAGCGGTGTTCCAACCGGAAATGGTTCTGACAGTTTGAAAATGTCTGCCTTGCATCTTGTCGATCTAGCTGGCTCCGAGAGGATCTCCAAGACGGGTGCCACGGGTGCTCGGAAAACAGAGGGTGCGAACATCAACAAATCGCTTCTGTTCCTCGGGACTGTAATCGAAAAGTTGTCCAACCCAGACCATAAGGGGTACATCCCTTATAGGGACTCGCTCCTCACAAAAATGCTCCAAACCGCGTTGGGAGGAAACTCCGTGACGCAGGTCATCGCAGCCATCACAGAGGCAGACATGCACAAGGAGGAAACCAGGTCTACTCTCCACTTTGCATACCGTGCAAGCAGGGTGCGGAATGTCATCAGCCGGAACGAAATCTCCGACGATAAAAGCCGCGTCCGTAAGTTGGAAACGGACATAAAATCCATGAGGAAAGCCCTCGTTGCAAAACAGCTCTCCCTCCTCTCCTCGCGGCTCAAGCTTAAAAAATTCCAAATTTCAGGAGTCGCACCGCAGCACACCGGGACCACTAAAATAATAGAAGCCTTGGAATCTGCAAACACCGCGCTCCGTCAAGAGCTGTCGTCCCGCCCGTCAGGGGCGTCGACAGGGAATTTCGAAGAACTGCAGTCGCAGCTCCAACAATACCAACAGCGATCCGAAGAGCTTGAGGAGGATGTCAAACAGCTTCAAGAAGCCCAAGACACACTGGAGGGTTTGTGCAAGGAGCTTGAAGAGGAAAACGACACCAAAATAAAAAAAGTAGACCGGTTCAGAAAGGAAAAAAAGGCCGCCGAGACACAGCTCGCCTCCGTGCGGAACGCCAACGTGGAACTGCAGGACAAGGTCCTGCAACTGGAGGCGGAGAAAAAAGGTTTCGGCGAAAAAATGGAGAACGAGCTGAGCAGGGTGCGACAGCAAGGAGGAAGCGAGGCAATGCAAGAGGTGACGGAACTCCGAAAACAGCTTACAGAACTGACTGAAAAACACAACGGACTGTTGCAACTGTACACCCAAGCCGAGACAGGGTACAGGCAAAACACCGCAGCACAACAGGACGCGGAGAAAGAAACAACCGCGGAGATTGAAAAACTAAAAAAAGAAGCAGTGGAACAGGCGGAATTCTGCAGACGCTTGATGAAAGCGGCAAGCACGTCCGCTGTCGACGGCCATAAAAACGAAACCGGACTGGTGAAGGAGAGGGAAATTGCTGCTGTTGAAAAGCAGCTGAGATCGTTCATTTCATCACGACAGTCGCACCCTCCTGCAGTACTCTCGTATGAGCCACCTGTGAGCCAATTGAAGCAATTGACAAATGTCCAAAACAAATTTGAACCAAGAGAGAACACTGTAGAAGAAGACGAAGAATTCCCCGACATCCCAGTACGGATCAGGGGTATGGACGCGGAAACAAAGGCAACGAGACGAAGACGGCCGAACACAGCAGGGTCCGTCACCGCCACCGCCTCCAACATGTCTGTCGCGTCCGTCGCGTCATCTTCTGCAGTTTCCTCTGCTTTTTCTGAACCGAGTATCGCTCAGAACGTTGCTACTCAAATGCAAGAACGGATACTTTTCTTGGAAGACGCCATTTCGCAAAGAGATTCTCAGCGTGATGTTATAATAGACACAAAGCTTAAGAGAATGCAGGACTTGCTTGTTAGGCTTCATGGTACGAATGTCAACTTGGAGCAGACTGTCAACAAGGTCGCCGACGATGCAAGGCAACTCCGAGAATTCATCGACCTGAGAAGGCTGACGGGAAAGCTGCCCCCCAACCTTGTGGCCCCCCTCCCTGCGTCTGACGACCTCATCAACGCTTGCAAGACCGTCAAAAGATAATTTTTTTTTTTTTTTTTTTTTTTTTCTACAGTGGATTTTTTTTTTTTTTTTTTTTTTTTAAGAATAGAAATAATTTTATTTTTTTTCTTATTTAGATACTTTTGCTCCCCCCTCACCCTTTTCCCCCCAATTTTTTTTTCCACCTATCCGTAGCTGCGATCGAGTTAGCGATGAATTTCGAATGCTGCATGAAGAAGGCATTGGGGGGGGGGGGGGGGGGGGGGCAGTATGAATCGACAAAAGGGGAGCATCATGTGATAGTTCGAAAGTATGAAGGTGGGGAGAGAGGGGGGGGGAAGAAAAAGTGAGCTATTGAAAGAGAGGGCAGAGTATTGTTTCAAAAAAAAAAGCAGATTATTACTGCATTCTCCCCCCCCCCACTTTTTTATTAGATCTTTTTCTTTTTACAAATTATTATTACCCCCCCCCCCGTTCTGTTTTTTATACTTTTTTTTTTACGATTACCACCCCCTCCCCCCCTCTTTCAATTCTTTCATTCTCACTGCCACCCTGCTGCCCAATCCCCTCTCTGTTTATTTATTTATTTTCATTGAAATATCACATGTTTTGAGGGGTTTGTGATACAAAGAGGGGGGGGAATAAAAAAAAAAGAAGAAATGTCCGGTGAAGAGTCGGGTGATGAACTTGAAGATTTGCAGTTCGTGATGGTGACAGTGGAAATATCCAGCGACGCAGCGAGGGTGTTGTTGGAAAGATGCGAATGGTGCGTGGAGGAGGCGATAGAGTGGTACTTCAGCGGAGAGGTCAGCAGAGAGGAACTGGAGCTTGAGGCCTCGAGACAGCTGAAGGGAAAAGTCCCAGCCTGCCAGTTCTACTGGAACGGTAGATGCCCCAATGGCGAAAAATGCCTTCTCAGCCATGGCGATGGCAACCACACTTCCGAGCCTACGGGCGTAGAACTCTTCACCCGTGACACGAATTCGATGGACTTCCATGAATTGCTAGAATTGGGAGATTCTATGGGGCATGTTCCAACCCCTCTGGACACCTCTGTAAAATCCAGGCTCCGGACAGTGACGCTGGCTCAGGCTAAAATCCACATAGAGAACTGCCCGATATGCATAGAGCAAGTAGGCCGTGGTACTGTGCTTACCGAGCTGCCTTGCTCGCACGCCTTTCACACCTCGTGTATTGGGAAATGGTTTGAAGGGAGCAGAGTGTGTCCGATCTGCAAGAAGGAGGTTACATTGCCCCCTCTCAGGCCGCCCACCCCACCAAAAATCAAAGAACGTAATTTATGGGGTTTGAAGAGGAAATGTAAAACATGACGCTGCGGAAAAAAAAAAAAAAAAAAAATGCACTTTATTTATTATTATTATTTTGCCACAGGCACTGCTTCCGCTTTAGTCTGCTTGGGCTTTTTTTTTTTTTTTTTTTTTTTTTTTTTTTTTTTTTTTTTTTTTTTTTTTTTTTCCCTTCACTTTTTCTTGCTCTCGTGGCTAAAACGTGAGTCGTAAGAAATCTTTTTTTTTCTCCCTTCTCTCATCAACGAGTCACCATGTTTGGCATGTGGTGGATTGTGTGTGTATTTCCGGAAAGGAAAAAAAAAATAAAAATGGGTTTGCCCCCCCCCCCCCCCCCCCCCGCCTTTTTTCTCTCTGTTCGATATCTCTTATTTTATTCATATAGGGGGTGTACCAAAAGAAAAACTTATTTAAAAAAAAAAAAAAAAAAAAAAAAAAACATATCCACTCTCTTTCCTTTTCATTCTTGCCCTCGTTATGATTCCTATCCCTAACACTCTGTCTCTCCCTCTCCGCCTCTATTCCTCTTTTAAAAAAAAAAAAAAAAAAAAAAAAAAACAATGCTTAAGTTTTTTCTTCACCTCTGTCGATATATTAAAAAAAAAAAATATGTAAAGCTTATTGGTAGGTATGGTATGTGTATTCCATCCCCTTCAGGGGGGGTGGGGGTGTCTTCTAGTACCCTTATGCAACTTGAGCGGGCAAAAAAAAAAAAAAAAAAAAAAAAAAAAAAAAAAAAACTTATTTTTGGGTTGTTGCTATATTCCTTTTCCCTCCTATTTTCTTAACACCGCGGGCCTCTAACACCCCATAAGCTCTCAAATAGTTAGATGTGCCAGCCGGGGGGGGGGGGGGATAGGGGGGGTCACATGGTCCTAAAAAACGTGGTTAAACGTGAAAAAAAAAGGTTTTTTAAGAATTTTCCCCTAAGGTAAAAAAAAACCGCCCAATACCCTCCAAATTAACCAAAAAATCAAAATTCGCGTTTGGTACCTGAAATATTTGCAAAAACAAACTACATCCTAACCTCGGGAAAATGATAGATATTCATCAGAAATGCCGCGCAAAACACAGAAAAGTTCACAGTCGGACAATGTAAGACAGTACTCTGCCGTTCAAACGGTAGCGGCATCCTAAAGAGCCGCGTTCAAAGGGTGGAACAAACCATGGTCAAATTCTAAAGTTTTCAGAAAACTCAGAAACTACAGGGGAGACAACAGGCCAGGTACCAAACCGTGGTCACCAGTTTTAAAAATGCAAAATAATGCCTTGTAGGTGCCCAAAAATGAAAAGTACCGGGCGGAAATCGATTTCTTGGTCGAGAAAGGGGTGTTTTTCATGGTTTAAGCGGCTCCAGTGTTCTGCATTTCCGAATTTGAAAAAACCCACTTTACCACCCCCATGTGACCCCCCTAGGGCTATGCTGGCATGGAAACGCGTTTCCATGCATTTTTTGAAAAAAAGGGAAACAGAAACGGATACGGAAACGGAAACGTTTCCTTAAGAAGGAAGCCGTTTCCATAAGAATTTTGAAAAGTATGGAAACGGGAACGGAAACGGAAACGTTTCCTGCCAGCATAGCCCTAGGGGGGGGGGGGAGAAAAAGAAGAAGGAAAAAAAAAGAAAAGAAAAACCTTACTTCTTTGCCAACGAAACAAAAAATAAAGTACGAACGCGGAATATTTCTGTACCTTTTTCCTTTTTTTGGGGGGGGGATGCATATTTTACAAGATTATTACCTTGCCTTTTATTTTATGTGTGCCAAAACAAAACAAAACAAAGAAGAGAACTACCATTGGCAGCGCAGCTTGCTTTTATATAAAAAAAGGGGGGGAGCTACCTTAGTGCTAGTGTGCACAAAATAAACACTCAAAAAGATTTTTTTGAACCCCTTTTCTAAAGGAAAAAAAAAAGAAAAATAAAAAAAAAGAAAAAGAAAAATAAAAAAAAGCCCAGAGAAACAACGTATCGAGCAGCCCTGGTTCCCCAGCTTCCGAATATTGTTGGTTTTGTTTTTTTCTGCCTTTTTTCGCGCTAGGCTTCTTGTAGTAGTTTGCACGTGGTCCTCCCCCCGCCCACGACGCGCTTCGCACTTTGCCCTGTTTAAAAAAAAAAAAAAAAAATCCCGAACAGAAAGGTTCAATGTGGCACCTTAACTGGGGAAAAGGGGGGGGGAGAAAAAAACAAGAGAGAAAAACCAGATCGTAAAGTAAAAACTGGGTCCCTCCCCCCCCTTTTTTTTTAAAAAAAAGGTTTATTTGAGAGAAAATCTATGGGCTTCTCATTCCTCTTGCCGTTTCACTTACCCTTTTCATTCCCCCCTCCCCCCCCTTAAAAAAAACCCCCCCTCCTCGTTCCTCTTTTTATTTTATATTTTATTATTATTTCAGTAAAGCATGAACATCGACCAATGCGCAAGCCGGCTGGGGGTGAAGGACCCTAAAGCGGTTAAAAGGGCTAGGAAAATACTCAGAAAGCTCGACGATTACCACAGTAATGTAAAGCTACCTTGCTCTTCAGCGCGGGATGCTGCTTGTTTGTACATAAGCTGTAAACTCCACGGCGAACCAATGGACACTGGGAGAATAGCTAGATATAGCGGTGCGGGGGAGGGGGATTTCATGAAAACGGCCACCGTAATCCAAAATTTAGTAAAAGTGAAGATTCCCGAAATAAAGGTCTCGGACCTATGTGAGCGATACGGAGGGAAGGCGGAGGGTGCCCCCACAGCGATGTACCTCACTACAGAAGTCACCGATCTCCTGACTCTTTTTCGTTCCAGATGTCCAGGTGCATCCTTGTCAAGCATCCACACCTGTGCGGCACTCTACCTCATCTGGGTAAGAGATGCTCCTAAAAAACTCACTGAACATATTTCGGAAAAAGAAATGTCACTCCAGTCGCACTCTGATCTTCCCCGTTTCAAGGACACCTTGGATTTAATAGAAACCACTGTACCAGAGGTCCATGAGTATACCGTGACTGACACGGTGGTAGAGGAGAAGAAGAAAAAAAAGAAGGATGTCCCCCGAGGCAAACCGAAACGCCGCTTAGAAGAACCGACCGCGACAGCCAGCGAGGCAAAACGACCCCGGAACCTGCCCCCTCTTTTAAAGACCCTCCCTGAGCCGGCCGCACCGACTGTACAACCGAAAATCACCGGTTTTCTGAAACCGGAGACTGAGAAATGAGAAAGTGTGGGGTCTGATTTTTTTTATTTTTATTTTTTTTGTCCCTCCCCTTTAAAAAAAACACAAGAATAATGTACGTATTGTTATCCCAAATAGAATATGTAGTTTGTTTTCCCCCATTTTTCTTTTTTTTAAAAAAAAATTTAAAAAAAAAAAAAAAAAAAGAAATTC
The DNA here is from genome assembly GCA_964019335.1 of Diplonema japonicum. Classification (NCBI taxonomy): domain Eukaryota; phylum Euglenozoa; class Diplonemea; order Diplonemida; family Diplonemidae; genus Diplonema; species Diplonema japonicum. The sequence goes on from OZ025678.1 coordinate 231,645, forward strand.
AACAGGGGTGAGCAGCGAACAGCACAAAACACAAACATACCAATATGTTTTCCTCTATAAAAGGAAGCATCCAAGGCGCGGGGAGCAAGGTATTGGGAACCGACGAGGAGCTCAAGGCGTTGAAAAAGGAAAACGCGGAATTGATGAGGATCCTCGGCGAGGTGAGGCCCGGGATGGGCGCGGAGAGGGTCCGCAAGCTGGTCGAAGAAAAGGCCGCCTTCCACTCCAAACAACGAAGGGCCATGATAGACATAGTCGACACAACAACAGAAAAGCTCGTCAACGTTATCCACGGAAACTCCTTACTGAACAAGGCAGAGGCCACAATTAAATCCCACTTCTACGACAAGACCGGCGATACAATCGGAGCACTGGAGAGCAATATTGAGTGGAAAACAAAATGGAAACCATTGGGATCGAAAATGACCTGCCAGCGTCTGAACCCGCCGCAAGAATTGACGGTGGAATTCGGTCGCAACATGCGGCTTTTATTCTTCGAGCTCGACGAGAACTTTCTCAACGCTGCGTCGTACGGTGCCACACCAAAACCGGTTTCCGAGGCGAGAGCACAATGGGATCTCGCAAACCAATTAAACCCGGTGAAATGGAGGTTCACGATGCTCCCTATTCGACTCCGACAAGCGGAACAACGGCTTTCACTGTACATTGGTTCGGACCCGTCAGACACAAAGATTGTTCTGAATGCGAACGCTGCCACGTCGAGCGTGTTGAAGTCACTTCCATGGGAGGTCGGCGACAGAATAATTATTTTCGACATCGACTACGACGCCACAAAAAACGCCTGCGATTGGTTAAAGCGCAACAAGGGCGTTGAAACGATTGAGGTCAAGCTTACACTCCCCATGACCGATGACGAGATCATCGCTACAACGAAAAAATCTCTCGATCAGCTTTCCACCACGAACCCACCCATGCCGGTCCTCGCCAACTTCTGCCATGTTACATCGAAATCCGCTCGAATCTTCCCTGCAAAACGTCTTACAAAGCTTTTCCACTCTTACGGGATTTCTGTAATGTGCGATGGCGCGCAGGCAGCGGGGCATCTTGACATCAACGTTGCGGACATTGGTGCCGATTGGTATCTCGGTACAGTTCATAAATGGCTTTACTCCTGTCAAGGTGTTGGGTTTCTGGTCACACAGCCGCATAAGCAGGCTTGTACATTCCCGTTGACCGTGTCGTACTTTGATGGCCAGGGGTATCAGAAGGAATTTCAGTATTACGGTTTGCAAGATTTCTCGACATGGTGCAGTGTATTGGATGCGCTCGACTTCGTCGAAAAAGTTTGCGGTGGGATGGCAAACGTCCGTAAATACTGCCGCGAACAGGCTCAGAAGTGCGTTGCCATCCTTGCAAAGGAATGGGGCACACAACCTCTTCAAGGTACTCAAGAATATTACGGGAACATGCCCATCATGCCTCTGCCCAAAGCCGACAACGCCGACGGGACCATGGCAGGAAAGGTCATGGGTTACCTTATGACCAGGCACAACATCACGGCTTTCCTGCTTGTGGCTGACATCAAGGGTGTCCCTACACTTTGTATTCGATGCACGTGCCAGATCTACACTGACGAGAGCGATTGGATTCGTCTGGCACAGGCGATCAGCCAGCTGAACGGAAATTACGGCACGTTGAAGGTCATTGCTGAATTAGGTATTCTGCCCGACTCTGTTTCTGCCATGATTTCATAGTTTTTTTTTTTTTTTTTTTTTTTTTTTTTTTTTTTTTTTTTTTTTTTTTTTTCGGCCTTATGTGTGGAAATTTTCTTGTGATGCGTTTTTTTTTTTTAATATATATTTGGGGGAATTTCTAAATAGGGGGGGGGGGATCAAATTTGTGCCCTGGTAGACCCAGAGTGTGATGCGGGTTTTTTGCACAAATTTGTTCCCCCCCCCCCTATTTAGAAAAAAATCCACAAAAACAACAATAAGAAAGAAGAAAATTACTTTTTTTTCTCTCCTTTTTTTTCTTTGGGCCGAGGTGCGCCCCCCTGTAATCAAGTAGACTGTCCCTGCAGTTACTTGTACGCCAGTGTTTCTCTTCACTCTTAATACACCATTTTTACTTGTTTTTCATTCTTCTTTTTCAAGGGTAAGATGGTGCGATGGTGCTCCGCATTAAAGACACGACGCGGAATGCAGAAGAAGCTACAGCTAGGCCGAGGTGCGCGTAGACTGCTTGTGCAGGTGCCACCTTTATCTCTTAAATATTCTTTATTTAATTAGGGGTTGTCCTCAAGTGGGATTTGCCCTTAAGCAAATCCTTTTAGCAACATACGTTCCCGATGACACGGAAAAGAAAGTTACTCAAAAAGTCAGAGATTTTTTAGAGGCAAGACGTTCTTCTTTTTTTTTTTGTCCCCCCATTCCATTTTTTTCCAACGTGCTTCCTTTTTTTTTTTTTTTTTTTTTTTTTTTTTTGCTAAAATATATCCCCCCTTTTTCTCCCATATCTTTATTGGGGTAAGTTCTTTTTTTTTTTTCTTTGTTTTTAAAAAAAAAAAAAAAAAAAAACTAAAAGGCACCCAACACAAAAAAAAAAAAAAAGAAAAAAAAAATGAAAGAGGTAATGTGTGTGGGCCTGGTGTTGATGGTGCTGGTGTACAGGCAGCACATGGCTCAGAAGGAGATTGACCGTCAGGTTGGTGAGCTGACAAAGGAAATAGTAATGTTGACCCGGGATTTTGATGAACCGCAAGTGACGCAAGATAAGCCAACACCACCGAATGCGCAGGAACTCACAAAGGGAGAATCTGTTGATTTTTTCCATCAACCGATTCTGTTCCCGGATGAGAAAAGCTTGGGGAGGGAATTCCAACTCGAGGGCAAACACGAAGCAGTCCTAATCGGCCCTGGCGCCAATAAAGTAGCAACGAATCTGGTCAAACAATGGACCATAGCACAGAAAATCTTCGTTAAGGACGCCACCATCTCCGACGACTTCAGATTACATTTGGGTTCTGAACGTTGGGGTAAAATCCTTATTCACAAGCCCGACCTTGTCCCCTCACAAACCCCAATGCTGGACGTGCTGTGGTTTAATCTTTACAGCACTAAACCTGTTGAGGCTGCTGGTGCTGCCGGTTCGCAATGGTCGTCTTTTCCTGAAATGGTGTGGATGGGGGAAAAAAAAAAAAAAAAATGTTCAGATGGAACAAATACGCTACTGGATGCCCAAGGTACGGATAGCCTCGCAATTCATCGTGACTGACTTACATTCTAAGACAGACGAGCCCGCACTGGCTCAGCTTGTGGTGGCGCAAGTCGAGCGGGAGGTATGATACAGAAGTTTTTTTTTTTTTTTTTTTTTTTTTTTGTAAAAACCCCTCTTTTCCAGTATGGTCTGTTCAAAGCGGTCTCACAAACCACTGACGGTTACACGGTTTATATGTGGCGGGTGCATAGAATGTTTTGAGATCCCCCCCCCCCCCCCCCCTCTAATTATGGTTCTTCATGTTTAATTAAACCTTAACAAAAAAAAATTGTTTATTTTTTTTTTTCACACACCCATTTTTGATTAATCTTTTAAACAAACAAACAACAATTATTATTTTTTTTTTTTAATCCTTAAATTTTTCAATAATAAATACAAAAAGGCAAAAAGAAGAAGAAGAAAAAAAAAATGCACCAATGCCATTACGGCCAGTAACTCTATATGGCCACAAAAGAGTGCTGCCATACATCAGGACAGGCCACAACGAGGCAAATGTAAGCCATGAATTCAGTCCAAATTCCCTACCGAGTAAAGCATCTTCCAGCGATGTGACAAAACTAATCTACGATACGTATCTAAAGCCGTACATGGTGGTTAAAGGTGGGTACAAAGTACTTAATGTGAAACAAAAACAATATTTAATGTATAGAATAATGCAAGATCTGAAGAAACTAAAAAGCAACGGCTGCACGGTGGGTGTGGCGTGCTATGAGAACACAGCGAAGTTCCAGTCGTGGTTCGGGAGTGTTAAAGGCGTACAAGATGTGATGTCAATGATGAAAACAGATGCGATAATGCCGACAAAGTGGGTCTTCGATTCCCTCCTCACTGCACATTCAAAATCAAAAGACATCGAAGGCTGGAAGATTTCTCGAAAACAGATGAGCCGTGCTGGTATCCCTCCAACCACCACAACCTACAACAGTGCATTATATTGCAACCAAGCAAGACCTGACATTCGGCAATCTGACGTTGAAAAAAACGCATTTTCGATATACGAAGCTATGATGGCTGATGGTGTCAAACCAAATTACACAACCCTCCGCGCGTTGCTCGCATCGTGTCGATCTTTTAAAACTGGTTCAAAGGTGGTTCGAATTTTTGAGGAGAAGCATAAAATCATAGCGGGTAACACAAATATCTCCCTTCTCAGGGCTTGCCGGTGGAAAGGAGAGCTCACCGAGGCATTCCGTGTTCATAAATCGCTTTTAGAATCCGGGCACAACACATCAGAAGCCTGGAACGCTTTGGTAATGGTTGCAAAATGCAAGGGGATCAAACCAGTTGAAGAAATTCTGCGAAACATGAGCTTATCTGGAATCTCTCCTGGGGTTGTGACATATTCTATAATCATTGAAACAATTGCGATTGCGATTCAGAGCAACAACGTTGAACCGTTTTCAACTGTACAAGAAGCGGTGAAACGTGCAGAGCTGTACTTTGCTTCAGCAGACGCCAATGGGTTTGGTCTTGAAAGGATGCTTTACGACGCATTGAGCTCTGTCTACACTGTTGCAGGTGAACGGCAGGCGTTGTACGCTTTGGAAGCAAAGCTCAGCCATGTTAAAATACCTCTCTCGTCTCACTTTGAACAAAATCTCCTCGCCATTGAGTCCCACGGTGCGCCGATTATCCGGCAAAAATATTTAGATGAAACCGACGATGGAAATGAACCAGAACCCAGCCCGCCCTCTAATATACCCGTGAAAAAGAGGAACAAAACTGTTATTCACAAACCGGTGCGGGTTCGGAAGAAAGCCGACAGCCTCACGTCTATGCTGACGGGGCAGGCTTCTGAGACACCAGCTCCTCTGGTTGACAGTCGGCCAACGTTGGACAGCGTCTTGTCAAGACACTTCCGGGACTTGGAGGAACCGCGGGTGAAGCCTGTTGATAACATCATTCCGAGCACTGTGCACCATGATGAAACGAAAACGAGAACTGAAATGCTTAAGATTTTGACTGAAGCCATACAAAGGGCGTGATTCTTTTTTTTTTTTTTTTTTTTTTTTTTTTTTTTTAAATTCTCTTGTTTCATTGTTACATCCCTGATATTTAAAAAAAAAAAAAAAAGTGGGGTTTGAGAGGGTGTGGAGAGGGGGGGGTGGTGGGGAAAAAAAAAAAAAAAAAAAAAAAAAAAAAAGAGGAAGAAAATAATTATGCCGTTTGAACGGGAAAAAAAGGCCCTGTTCAGCAGGAGGAATTTCAGGGTGTTGTTGTGCGTGTTAGGCTTCGTGACGCTGTTTCTGTTCTTGGTAGGGTTCGGGGTTGGGATGGACCACGAGGGGAAGTGGAGCATGCTGATGCTGCCGGACGTGATGGCGTGCATCCTCTCGGGGCTCGCCCTTACATTGCTTTCGTACACTATAGTAGCTACAGATATAGAGCCCATCATTTTCACAGGGATCCAGTACTTCACCCTCCTCTCCATCTTCTCTACCGCCATCGCCATAGGCAAAACCGGTGTTATTACAGCGGGCTGCGAACATCATATATGGTCCGGAAAGGAGTACACCCGCCACCACTGCGCCGCTACAATACTAGAGTTTTATGTAGGTGTCGCACACGTTCTCTGCATGCTGGGGGTGTCCTACGAAAATATTCAGTACCTTCCAGATGATGACTGGTGATTGCATGGGGGTGGACGATATTTTATGTTTCGGATTTTATTTTCATACTTTCTTTTTTTTTTTTTTTCTGTCAAATAGAACTTTTCTTTTTGTTGTGTTTTTTTTTAAGTACGGGAGAAAAAATACGAGGGGGAGAGGGGGAAAAAATAAAGGGGGGGGGAGAGATAGACAGGGAGAAGAGAGGGGGAAGAAACGGTATTTAAAAAAAAAAAAATGGGGGGGGGGAAAGCCCCTCCCCTTTGTTTTTTTTCCCGCCCCCTCCTCATTCTCTCTCCTTCCCCCTCTTCATTCACGCACACAAATTATTTTTTTTTTTGTCTTCTTCTCCCCCTCATATTCTTCCTTTTGTTTCTCCCCCCATTTTTACACGGCGATTGGGCAAAAGGGGAAAAAAGAAGGAGAAAAAAAAAAAAAAAAAAGAAGAAGAAAAAACCAATGAAACGCCTCCGTACACGACTAGCAGGGGATGTTGGGGATGAAGTGGAATCTGTTTTGGGAATGGTGTTGCGGCACTGCAGCAAAGGCGAAGGGGATCTGGAAGGCTTGACCAAACAAGTCGACGAGCTGAAGCACGAGGTAGAAGCTATCGACAGCGCAGTAGAACGGGCAAAGGAAATGCAAGAGAAAATAGAAGGTTGCTCCAGCATACTGAGAATGTGCAAAGCCTACGACGGTGGCTCGGCGAACAAAACTGGTTCAAACAGATCCACTGACGCTGCAACGCAAACAGCGAACGATGCATCTGGCAACAAGAGACCTCGAGTTGAAACCGGTGAGAATACAGTACCGCCCTCTCTCGTGCAAATTACAACACCTCCCATGATGCCTTCACCCGCACCAACTACACCAACAACTACATCTCTTCTAGTTTTTGAACAACCTTCATCATCATCTCTGACACTGTCCGAAGGTGAGTTAGTTCGTATTGCGGCAGACCTTATGTTCTCGATCGTTCGTGTGGCGCAGCGGCAGAAACATATTTGCTCGCTTTCCGAACTTTTTATAGAATGCGACAGGGATTGCGACGGGGGGATTTCGTTCACAGAGCTTCTAGCATGGTTCAAGGAAACCCTCGGGCTAACAATGTCAGACTGGCAGCTGGACGAGTTCGGCCGGCGGTTGAACTGGAAAAAAGCATGCCAACACCACCCAAAAAGGTTCATCGACGAAAAGGGCTTCTTAACAATAATGAAGGGCGTCTGGAAGAAAGTAAAGTGGTACTTCAACAATGCAGTAGTTTATGGTGTATCGGAACGACCTGCTGCTACCCGATCTGACGGCATTACAGAACGAAAAGATGATATTCGAGATGTCATCTACAGGTTGATCCACGTGCTGGTAGTGAAGAATTGTCACATCCATACTTTCTTCGCGCTGTTCGATGCGCAAAGAACGCAGAAGGTCAGTGTCGGTGATTTCGGTGCAGCGTTGTGGGCCATGAAGGAAGAGTTGAAAATCGAGACCCAGGAGAAAGCCTACGATGTTGCAAAGCAGTTTTGTCAAATCGCGAAGGACCTCTACTCCGGAGAGGAAACCGGTTCATCATCCCCGACCCCCGCGGAAAGCGTTTCATTACTGCGGTTGCAGGATCTGGTGAGGGACTTCTTCAGCGATTTGGAAAACCGAATTGAATTCGACGTACTTTCTGCGGAGGTTCGCACGAAATTCATTTTCAGAAACATTTTCTTCGGTCTCTGCGGGATATTTGAAAACACGTCCGAACTGCAACCGATCGCGAATTTGTTCTATCTCTTCTCGAAGTACAGCGCGAGTAACGGGCTTCTAACAGCGGAGAACATTCAAAACATGCTGCGACAGGAGTTCTCTGTTCTGTTGACACCGATAGAAATCATGCAGCTGATCAGCATCTCTGATCGTGACAAAGACAGGCTTCTAAACATGAATGAAATGGTGCAGCTACTCGACCACGCGCACATTGAAATCAACGCCAGAATGAAGGCTCGAATGCCAACAGACTTCCGGCCCACAGAGACAGACCTCGGCTTCTCTGGCGACATCATCCACACTTTTTCAAAACTCGTCCTGCGTATCCTGCACTCAGAAGAAACCTTTGCCGATTTCTTCAAAACTCTTCCGAAATTTCGCCCGAAAGACTTCCTTGGTACAGGAGATGCTTCGCGGTACCCTGACGAGGTCGTCTACGGCTTGAAGCGACTCGGCATCACAGCCTCAGCAGACATTTTTGAAGGTTGGGGTGGCAGAAAATGTGAAGGATGGACAGGTTTCAGTTGGGGCCCTTCTCGGTCTGTTCTGGACATCGGGCATTTTCTTCAAGGGGTGTGGTTCGTGTATGTTAAGTACATTGAACCAGCTTTCCAAAACTCGATTAACTGGGAAGCTGAGGCGGCAGGGGTATCAGCGTACGCCGCAACATCTTTGATGAGGCATTTTAAAATAGTCCCTGCATCCACAACGACCCTCCTTGAGACTCTATGGGGGCATCTTGTGACGACGGCCGAGCAAGAAACCATCTCTTCGGAGTCCCTCATACGCTTTGTTGCGATCGCAGTCCGGAAGAACGGCGAACGGCTCCGCGCCCGTGCCACGCTCACCTCCAAGGCTGTGTTGAAGAACACCGGGCCGGATTACTACTTCGATAAAGAGTTCACTCAATTGCTGCACTTGCTTGGGGTCAAAGGGCAGGTTTCACGTGCCCAGTTGAAAACAATTTTTAGGTGAATGGACTAGATTGGGGGGGGGGGGGGGGTAAAGGAATGAAGGAAGGAAGTGTTTTTTTTTCTTTACGGGTTCGGTCAGATGTTGTTCTGTACACTTAAATTTTTTTCTTCTTTTCTTTTTTTAAATTGGCTCCGCGGTTCAGGTTCCATCTACCCTGCCCATCAATGGCCCAATGGCTGTCTAACAAGTGAAGCCGGCTGAAGGAAACGTATCTTCACATGCAGAACAGTCATCCTACTGCTTCTCCCATGACTCCAATCGGCCTCAAGGCCTTGGAGATTCCAGGCCGAAGGCAGACCCGTCAATGAAGTGTGTAGGAAAGGGGGGAGGGGGAAGGGATGGGGAGGAAACCTGCACTTTTTTCCCCTGCACAAGTGCGAAACTACACAAACATAAGTTGGATGGGGAAAGACTAGGAGGGCGCGATTTTCTGTTTATTCTGATGGCGATATTTAGTCATCTGTGGGGGGGGGGGGAAGAAAAAAAAGAAAAAAAGAATATTACTAAAGGAACTACCACGTTGTTTTTTTCAGGCGTCCTGTCACATACCGCAGGTACCCTTAAATGTCTCTTTTTTTTTTTTATTTCACTCTTCGTCATTTTCTTCACTCACTAGGGGCCTCATTATTTAACGCGAAATGGCCATTATTTAACGCGAAACGGCCATTATTTAACGCGAAATCGCCATTATTAACTAGTTAAATAATGAGATTTTGCAGTTAAATAATGGCCCTTCAGAGTGAAAAAATGGGTCTTGTCGTGGAAAAAAATGCACCCAATCCCCTCGAAAAAACTTTTTGGGGTGGGGGTATTTAGACTATTTTTGGCCATCTGAGGCCATTCCAGCCCTTAAAAGTGGGAATAAGTGCCTTACTTCCCCTTTAAATGCCACGGCGAAATAGCTACCCTGTATTACCTTAGGAAAATCCCCAAAAAGCTGACCTGCGTGAAAAAAAACAGCAGTGAAAGCAGTGAAGAGTGAGTGACTCAAATGACGAAAAGTGAAATAAAACGACTTACTTGCCGCCAAATGAGCCATTATTTAACACTCGTTACCGTTTTTTTGCACGAGGGCCCGCAGGGCCCTCGTGCAAAAAATTCGGGAACTCGAGTTAAATAATGACTCATTATTTGTTGGCAATAAATAGTTATTTTTTTCTGGGGTAGTACAACCAAAAAAAGTTTTTTTTAACAGTGAGCACCCCCATGCACACTGAAATTTTATCGAGTTTTTTTTCTGACGTGAAAAAAAAAAAAAAAAAAAAAAAAAAAAAAAAAACATTGCACCACAGGAACCTTTACCTGAAAAGGTGAGGATTTTACACAACATGAGAATGATTAAGGGTCGCGCACTGATGGCCATATGTGGTGTTGGTTGGATGCTCGCAGGGCAAGAAGCGGAGGCTGTGACAGCCACACAAACGATCTCGATCACGCAGCCGACGGTGTCCACGTCGCTCACGGATTCTGTCACTGTTACAGTCCCTACAGGAACGGCATCGACATCCATGTCAATGTCAGCATCCCTCCCCACAATGACGGGGTCCACTACGATGACAGTGCCTACAGGGACGGGCACTTTCTCCCTGAGTCACTCTGAGACGAAATCTGAATCTGTGTCAGTGTCACTCTTCACCGGGTCACAGACTATGTCCCTTTTCACAGGGACTGATTCCGTAACAATGTCACTCCCCACTGGGAGTTTAACCATATCGCTTATCACGGGCACTGATACCACTACCTTCAGCTTGCCTACGGGAACGGCATCAGAGACCATCTCCCTCCCTACCGGGACGGTTACGTCAACAGGTACAACGACATACACGGTAGGAACCGGGTCTGGCTCGACCACGCTCACCGGAACTAGGAGTATTGTTACTGGGACCGTGTCTTACTCGCTCAACACCGGAACGGCCTCCACCACCATGACCGTGCCTACGGGTACCGACTCTGCGTCCATCACACTGTCGCTCCCCACTAGGACCTCAACCATGTCGCTCCCCACAGGGACCTCGACGACGACGATGACGCTCCCTACCGGGACAAGCACCGCGTCTGCGACTATCTCGCTCCCCACCGGAACCCAGTCCATGTCACACACGATCTCGAAGTCCCTGTCGGCAACATTCTCGCTCCCCGCGTTGAACAACTACACCATGAGCGTGGAGCCTGCGTCGTTCGTGGAGGGACAGGAGATCAGGGTGCAGTTGAAGACAATCCTAGATGGAGTCGTTTCGAACTCGTCAACGAACCGTATTCAGTACGACAAGAAGCTCTTCAACGTGACGGACGTTGGCTCTCTGCAGGTGAGGATGTACACGTGGTCGTCCACCTACACGTCGAACTGCGAGTTGTACAAGGGGATGACACCGTTGGCTGAAAGGAATGAGTTTGGTATGACGCAGAGCGCGCGTTACGAGGGACTTGTGTACGTGCAGTCGGCACACGTGACCTTCCCCGCCCCGTCTATGGCAACGAAGTTCGTGATCTGCTTCAAGCACAAGCTCCCGCAGTACGACTTCCACATCCCGAGCATCCCTGACCAGATGAACGACGTTTGGCAAGTCTTTTCCACTTCAGACGGGCAGTACGTGTTCCAAGCTGCGGAGTCCCTTGCATGGTACTACCTCCCAGACCCGTCGGTGGGACAGTACGCCATCATCCAGTTGTTGAGTCAGGAGCCTGCCTGGAACTTCACTTATGCCCCGTCCAGTTGCCTCAGTACCAACGCAAAGTGCGGCTGGGGTGACAACTTGAAGATCGTGCCGAAGGGGATGGCGTGCACGTACGAATATCAGTCCTTCGACCACGCATACCTCGGGTCTCTGTTCGTGGGCACTGACGGTAGCTGGATCGGCGGTGGGCTGGACTCTCTGAAGGAAGGTGCGACTGCCGGAGGTGTCGGTGCATTCGGAACTCAGTTTGCTAACCCTCTTGTAGACACGTGGACTTCCTGGGGAACATACTTCCCTGCAAACGACGAAAACTACCAGGGGACCAGTGTGGTGTCAGCACCTAGTGGCGGAGAGACTTCGCATGCCTACGCCTACGTGAGGCTTCCGCAGACTGTTGGAAGCTACGACATCTGTTTCTCGTCGCGCCAGCAGAGGATTTCTTGGAAGGGCGAAAACAGCACTATTGACAGTGTCCCCATGTGGAGGAAGCTGTTCAGATGCACGAGTGCCGCAGCATGTGCAGCGAATGACGCCAACACGCACTTCGCGACAGTGGCAGAGGAAGTGGGTTGGTCTATGTTTGACCTCTCAGCAAACACCTGGGGTGAGATCGTCTTCGACGACAGCGGGAAGGGGCAGCTCAGCAACAAGGCAGCGTCGAGCACGGTGATCGTGAGCTCCCCCATGGCAACGGCTGACTATCCACAAGTGCAGACCACCACGGCGAACTACTGGGCCCCGGCTGGGGGAGACTACTTCCGCATTGTGCCTTCTTCACAGTTCACGGAAACCACCTCGACCCCGAGGGTGCACCCATTCACGAGCGGCGTGCGTCTTGGGTCGTTCCCATCTGTCGGGTGCTGGTCGCGTGCCTATGACGTTGCCACCTCCAGTGCTTCCTCCACGAGCCGTGGTGGGCAGGGCGGCTACGTTGACGACGGAGCGATGTACCCGATCGGGTCCAGGGACCTCACAGGAGACCCAACTCTTGCTTCACCGACAAACGACGCCGGAGCCCAGTCTGCAACCTACGCAAGTCTCTACGTCCCTGGTGAGCAAGAGATGTGGCACGTGTGTTACCGCAGGACGTGCACCTTCAGCGGAGCGACTTGCGCGAAGAACAGTGGTATGAGGGTACTTCCCTTCCACTACATGGGAGTCGGGTCGACCCCCACGAAGTGGCATCACCTCAACGGCAACTACCCGTACACGCATGTTCTTGCTCCTGGTCGCTACAACGAGTCAGTATCGGGCGCCGCAGCAGGCACCACAATCATCGGTGACAACGGCTACCCCCCACTTGTAACTTGGTACACGAACGACACAAGGACCGAGACATGGGGGCCGATTGTGGTGGAGAGAACGAGTTCCACACAGAACAAAATGAAGCTGGACTCGAGGGCGTGGAACTTCGTGCGCGACTGGTCTACGCCTGAGGACAACCTCGCTATGACAGTTGGGAGCACGCTGAGGTTGGTTGGGTACGACAAGCCATGCGACTACCCAGGGTTCACAGGCGCCATTAACCAAGGGGCAAAGAACGAGGATGGTGGTATGGTAGAATGCAACAGCGCGAGCGCCGAAGCACAGGACAACAAGGACGAAATGTGGAATTGCATGGGGTCGGCATCGAACCTGAACAGCGTTTCAAACATGGCCTTCTACATAACAGTTCCGGAGATCGCGAATTACCGTGTGTGCTACCGTCTGGGACCATGGAACTGGAGGGAGATCAGCCCCTCGTCGTACAGGGAGGCGTGGAACGACGCGACGAAGCCGATGCCCAAGGAAACCCTGAAGAGAGGAGACTGGGTACAACCCGCATGGTGGTTCACACCTACGGCCAGTGCATTGTCGCACCTGTCACTGATGGTTGCGGAAGACAGGTCGCAGTTTGAAGCGCTCTTCATTGTGTCGGACACTCAGGGATCGCTTGCAGCGAAGGGAAGAAAGAAGTGCTCTGGAGGATGTGAGAGTTCGGGTGACGTGCTGCGCCTTGTCCCATACGGTTCGAAGTGCGACATCAACCCCAACCAATGGGACCCCCTCCTTGCAGACACACACTTGTCGCTGTACTGCGAAAAGCAGGGTGCTTCAGCAACTACGACTTCTGGGCTGTACTACGACAGCAGTGCGGTGACTCCATGTGCCCTTGCCAAGCCAACACAAGAAATGTGCGGTGGAACTTGCAGCTCTACGAACGCAATGCTGAGCCTGCTGGTGAAGAAGACCCCCGATCTTTACGACGATATCGTACCGCACGACCACACATACTTCGGGAGCTCAAAACTTGCAGCGACAGTGACGATCCCTACGTACAACAGTGTGAACGCAGCGAAGAACTTCTACACGGTCTGCTACAAGCAGATGGAGACGTCGAACTGGGCGATTTTCAACAACACATGGGAAGTAAAGAAAGCACCTGCAATGTCGATGAGCCCCTTGGCGAGGTCGCAGAACCTGGTGGGCGGAGAGTTCAAGAAGTTTAAGATGACGCTTACAGACATGACTCTTCCGGTCAACACCGCGGGTACAGGTGCTCACGTCGGTTTCTATGCAAAACTCGTCCCGGAGTTGCCGCACCAGGATAACAACAACTGCCTGAACCAGCCGGGTGACACGGAGGGAGAGGCTTATGCTGCTGCGACATCAAAGGCCGTGTTCATTGCGGGTGGCGGTAACAATTCGATGTACTTCTACCTCACGGTCCCGCAGAAGCCCGGAAAGTACGTGCTGTGCGTGCAGCTTCGTAAGACAGCAGAGGACTCGATGTCGTGGTGGAGACCCGGAGGCTCAACCTCGTACGACTACGATGTGCTTGACAACGGAATCAGGTGGTACGTGAAGGCCGGTGCTCAACCCACGAACAACGGTTTGTCTGCTGTGAAGCTGGTGCGTTGCACGCCGACGGACGCAGGCTGCAACTACGCGACGAACCAAGAGACGTTCAACACCAACCCAGATGGCGACTCCGCAAAGATTATCGCCACAACGTCACCCTGCAGCGACGGGTCGTCTCTGGTCTCGCCGTGGGGGGCATCGACACACGTTGGTGTCGAAGGCGGTGGCGCAATGGGCGTTAAAAACCTCGGCCCTAATGACGGACCTGCTGATGTCGCTGAAATGCGTGTTACGCTTCCAGGGGTGGCTAGCGATGCACAGGTGCAATACAAGGTTTGTGTGAGAACGTTGTTGAACCACGCAAATATCGGGACTGCTGGTGTGCCGCGTTGGGTTGAGGTGGCACAGGCCATGGGTATGGCAGAGCAGGTGCGTATCACTTATGCAGACACTTCAAAGTCTGCGTTCTACACTGCTAAGGGGTTGATGAAGAGTTGGACCATGGACGCGGCTCTGTACCCCGCCAAGTCTCTGTTCACTGGGCCATCAGCGGACGCTGTGGGCTTTGCTGGGGCATCTACTCGCTACGTTTCGAACCCCTCGACGGCATCGTCCTCGACAGCGCCGACAGTGACCACTGGCTTTAAATTCAACTCGTACGCTAGTCTCGTGACATCGCAGAAGAGCGGGAACCTATTCAAGCTTGTGAAGGTCGGTGGTCCCGGCACTAGGTACCCGGAGGGGTCTACATGGGGTCAGCCTTCCAAGTGGAGCATGGCCTCAGCGGCAGACTGCATGGGCCCAGCAGTGGCGACAGCCTCAAACACCGGGACCTGCAGCGACCCCGACGGATCCTCTGATACGACAGACGGGTCGGCTGTGTGCCCGCAGCTCATCGATGTAGCAACTGCAACGACGACGAGTCAGATCGAAGCTGTCTTCCACATTCCCCTGACCCCCGGTAAGTACCTGGTTTGCTACAAGGTGATGCACAGCAGCATTACGACCGAGAACCCGTGGTTGTGGCTCCCCTCGGAGGCAAACAACGACTACGGGTTGTACTCACACCCGACTTTCCTCGAAGTGGAGGTGGCCAGCACGAAGTCGAACATTACCGCCTTTGACTTGCGTTCGATGCCGTCGACTTCGGGAGACGGATCCCAAGTTTCGGTTTCCAGTTGGTGTGCTCAGCCACCTCAGGCTGCCGATGAAGGTGTCCCCTGCAGCACGCAGAACAACGGCGGTTTCACCACTGATCTTGTCACAATCGTGAACGACACGCAGGTCTGCCCGGCGCCCACGGTTGCCCCAGGTGGTGGCACCTCGTCAAGCGGGCAGCCTGGCCCGCGCTGGTTTGAACTCATCCGCACCACTAACGTGTCTGCTGGTGTTTCAATCACGTGGAGTGCAACAGCGGATGCCTTTGCTCTGCCTCCCGTGAGCTACCCGTCGCTGTCTGGACAGTACAAGTTGTGCGTGTACAAGGCAGGTGAGGCGCAGACTGGTTACTTCGTTGACGGGGCGAGTGAGTACGTCGCGAAGCAAGGTGTGGTGTACCAGCTATTCAACCGTGGTTCTGCTGACAATGGTGGCGGGAGCGGTTTCTGGAGAGACTCTACTGGGGTTGGTGCGCCGGCACAACTTCTGGTGACCTCGACCCTGCAGTTCAACAGCAGCATCCGCTTCATGGAGTACGCAGCAAACCTGGAGACCCTGTACGGGGCGTCCGTGGTGTCGACAGATCTTGTGACGGATACTATGACAGGGACTGTGTCAAGGACGCCGCTGCTGCGCTCTGGGACGTCGGTTGAATACGTAGTGCAGGTTGCAACGAGTGATGGTGTGGCCATCCGATCGGGATCTTACCCCGTGGATGTTATGAGGTGCCCGCGTGCAACTACGTGGACGAACGGACTCGAGTGCCCGACGTCTGTGCAAGTGGGACCTGATGTGTCGCCTGGGGACTTCATCATTCAGAACGTGAACGGCGATTGCTCGATGGCGAATGGACCTGGCTACGGGTGGTATGCAAACGGGCTGAGGCAGTTCACTGTGGCTGGGGTTGTGAAGTTCAACATTCAATACCGCTCGGCGTGCCCCGCAGGTGAGTTTGGGTGCGGTATTCGCTTTGTGGCAAGTGCCAATATCAATAGTGTAGCCACGACACTGTCCAGTGCTGCGCAATGGGTAAACATAGACACTCACCCGCCGCTCTCTGTTGCTATCAACGGGCAGGAAGTGAACCCGACGATGGCACCTGCAGTCTCGACCTGCAAGACATCAAAAGAGCCGAACTGCTACATGCAGGAATGCTACCACATGAAGCCGTGCGTACTTAACTTCCAGGCGAGGTGGCAGGGACCGAGCGAGTTCTCCCCTAACGGAACCATCAACCTCCTGTACTCCGAGCAGGACTATGTTGGGTACAACGCGGCGAACGTACCTTCTGAAGTGAACACAATGCTGGGGAGCACTTTCGGTACTCCCCCGATCTTCAGCCAGGCGCCGTGGGCACTTGGGGGCACCTACACCCACACTTTCACTCCGAACTTGAAATCCGGCTCCTCTGCCACAGTCTACTTGAACGTTACCTTCGGGGAGAACTCTGTGACGGACTGGACGCGCTTCGTTGTGAAAGTGATCAAGCCTATTCCGAAGTCAGTTGCGATCCGCATGGTGTACCCGATGGACGTGATGTCGGGATACACCTCAACAAGGTCACCTGCACCGGCATTCATTGCACGTGCTCCTGCTGACACCGCAACTGGGGTGAGCTTGCAAGCAAAGGTAGGGTCGTACTTGGAGGCACTCATTCCCTACAAGCTTACCTACGAGCCGATGGACGCAAACGGGATGAAGGTCCCGATGGTGAGCGGGGCATTGACTGGCTGGACTGTGACCGCGAAAATCGACGAGTCGTCGAACAGCAAAGTTCTTGGGGCGGCGGCGTCTGGAACTGCTCTCATCACTGAGCCAAAGGCCCTCCTTGCGCAGGCACTCTCTGTGGCTGGTAGCGGGACCTTCGATTTCACGTTCAGAGTGTACGTCGTGGACGGGATGTGCTCTCGTTTCATTACTACAAAGGAAGGGTGCACCATCACTTTCTCCTTCGCACATGCCACGGAATCCACGATCACAACAAGCCTGCGCACTCCCGTGCGAGTCCTGGCAAGCACTGTCGAAGTCTCCATTGTAGGGACTGGGTCTGCAACTGGCGAGGCGACGGTGAGGAACGGTCTCGTTGTGGAGGCACGTCCGGGCACGTGGATTGTGTCCCCCCAGAATGTCGACACGTTCGTCTACGACGAGTTCCACCACGGCGACATCTTCGCACTGCTGAACTCCCCGTCCCCTACTAATGGGGCAACGAACAGGGACCACTTGAAGATCGAAGATGACAAATCTTATGGGGCGATGATGGTAAAAGGCTCTTGCGCATACGCAGATGGTGATGACTGCAAGGTCGCAAAATACAGGACACAGGCCCTGTCCACGACTGGGTGGGGGGCAACGTGGGTGATGCGCCCTGACAAGCCATGCAAGAGCTGCGAATTCACTTTCCACTCCACGCTGGGTGCGGGACCTGAGTCGTACGACAAGACGAGAACAGCAAGCGGGAGGGGTTGGAAGACCTTGACTTGGACGGCAGAGACGATCGATCTGGTGTGCGCGGTGAAGGGAAGCACCGTTGCGGCTGGGTCAGCGACCGTGATCTACTTCACCTCAGGCAACACAGCATCTGCCAGCTTCGCTGTCACTGTGACAGCTGCAGCAACTGGGACGACCACCAGCGCTTACTACCCGAGGTGGTGGGTCTTCACTGACACAGCTTCTGATGTCACTGCCTCGTCGGGTTCGTACACTTTGAACCAGGCTGGCGCGACAGGAACCGTGTTGTCCGCAAAGATGGATCACGGTGTGGCGGAATTCGAAGACCTCAGCTTTGCTGGTTCTGCTGCTCCTACCGAAGGGACCCCCGTCACAATGACCACCACTTTCCACACCGTCGGACTGCAGTACGCAGGCACAGAACCCGGCTCCATCCCGACTGGGACATCTGCTTACAGCTGTCAGGTTCTCGTGGACCTTACCTACCTGGCGCCAATTGCCGCGGTGTCGTACTTGGAGTTAACGCAGGTGGACGGGGCGACGGGTTTGTGTGGAACTGGTGTATCAGCATCGAAATGCACTGACTGGAGCACGACGGTGGACAGCTTCACCACAGGGCTAACTTTCCACGTTGCAGTTAAGAAGATGTCGAACGGCGCAGTGTCCGCAGACACAACTATTCAGAACGCCACGATCGTGCCGCTGGGTGGGTACAGCACGAGCCCGAAGGGTGTCGCCCCTTCGTGGACGGCTACGGACTCAACGACGTGGACGAGCGCAGACATCAAGCTCGACTCCAACTACAACACTGGCGGCACCCTGTTTACAGACGGGACCTACTCCTACACATATGGGACAATGGACGTGCTCGCGGTAAGGAGCATCCCATCGGGATCGACAAATTCCTCCCTTGCAGACGGTGTTGGGTCAATCAAGGTTAGCTACGGTCAGACCGGTGCTACCTCGGTAGACAAGTCCCCTGTGAGAGCGGCAATCTTCCAGATCTGTAACGCTGCGTGGGACGGGTCAGCAGAAGTGACAGGGTCGTTGTGCACACAGATCAGGCTGTGGGTGCTCCCTTCGGCCACGGTGACGAACCAGCTGGTGATCACGTCGGAGTCGTCGAGCGGGGCAAAGGTGCGCGGGACTGGGTCTAGCTGTGGTAACTCCCCGGACCTGGTGACGGCAAAGGCATTTGCCTTCTACTCTGCAGCTGGTGTTACGTCGACGTCAACCCTGCGCTACTTCGTGTACGACTCTGACATCGAGTACAGCCTCGCGGTGAAGACAGGATCGCAGGCACTGGTGATGAGTGGGTCCACTTCAGAGAATACGACTCTGTACGTCAAGAACACTGTGTACTCTATGTCTGACAAGCTCAGGCATGCTCTGACTCAGACAACAGGACTGGAAGTGTCCTTCTCGTTCTATGGGAGAGACGTGCTGTCTACGGCCACTGCACTCAGCATCTCGGCCAAGGTAGGATCAACGTCCCTGAGCTCCGTGTCTACTACTGCAACTTACACGTGGAAGGAACCCACGGAAACATTCGCGGTGTGGGACTTGAATACTGCGGTCACAATGGACACTGAATGCCCATCGAAGAGGCGCCTGCAGTCGACAATGTACAACTACAGGACGTACCACTCGAACCCACCTGGCATGGGATGGGGATACGAAATGTCGGCAGCGGTAGGCCAGCCTTTCCCGATCGAGACGGTAGTGAAGACAACAGCTGGTTCGCGAGCATGGTCATTCACCACGGGCACGATGGTGAAGGTGAGCAAGCGCGGCTGGTCTGGGTGCAACGACGGTGGCGACCTTTCAGTGTATGAACTTAAGGCGTCGGCAGCGTCGGACGTTGTGGCGACAAGGGACGGCACGCTGAGTACAAGCTGGGTGTCAACGACTACACCGTTGGTGGCGACTGACAGAGGTGTCGCGACAGCTTGGCCTGTTTTTAGCGCGGAGTGCCAAGCCTGCACTTTGCAGCTCGATCTGTGCTACACTGGGAAGACCACAGCGGCCACGTGCAGTGAAGGCCTCGGTGTGGGCTCCAGCGATCCCTCAGACAGCATGCCTATCTTCTCCGACAGGACGAAGGTCACGAAGCCTTTCAGTGTGAAGAAGCCGGTCGTGGACTTGGTTGAGATCTACTCACAGACGACCCCCACGGCGGAGGAGAAGAAATCCGGAAGGGAGACTATCTACGTCGGTGAAATGTTCAAGGCTGACGTGCAGAACGTACAAGTGTTTGGTGAACCGAACAGGAAGTGGTCGCTGAACGAGCAGACCGGGACGTCGGCGTGGACGAGGACCATGAGTGTAAGGAGCGTCTGGAAGCCCGCTGCCGGCCATGCGACGTCAAGTGTTGAGATGCGCTACGGAAACGGCGGATTCATGCTAGACGGCGCGGCTAGGGCGTCAGCAGCCACAGGATGCTCCGCTGCCATCACCACGGTAGAATTCGAGTCCGCATCGGTGATGCCAGCAACACTGACAGGAGCAACGAGCGGATCGCTTTCGTTCTTCTTCGCGCGCCCATGCCAGAGCTGTGAAGTGTGGCTAGACTACAAGCTTTCGCCCCCCACTGGCACAATGGGTATGGGTCTTGCAGGCAGGGGGCACATGGGGAGCTTCCCCTTGAGGATGTACACAACGTCAGGATCGATCCCCATGGTGGGGCAACCCCTTGTGTACATGGTGAAGACATGCGGTACTAGCTGGCTTCTCGGTTCCGTCCCGCCTGTCGCAGTGAGGAGGAGGACAGCCTTCTCCGTGACAGCCCTCAGAGTGGATACTCACAACTTCCCCTCGTGGGACAGCAAATCGACGGCAGCTCTGTCTCTTAGCACCAACAGTGGTAACGGCGGCGGTGGGAAGGCCGTGCTCACTTCGCCCACATCCGAATCGTCTGACTCAGCAGTAATGGCACAGGAAGGGAGCGCAACTGCAAGGCTGTTCCTGACGAGGGCGTGCTACCACTGCGTCCTCACCTTCGCCGGTGTGCGCCACCACTTCACAGTGTTGACAGACCCTAAACAAATCATCGCAATCCCGACTTTCTCTTCGAAGGAAAGGACGCAGTGGCTGAAGAACGTCGGCGATGTCGGTCAGTGGACCTACGAGATCTACGCCGCGGATGAGCTCGGTGACAGGTCGTACGTGGTCGGTGGGCCTACCCCCTTCGCTTTCCAACCGATGTACTCCACCTACAATACTGGAGGCGGTTCCAGAGTGGGCAAGGCACTGTCGCTCTCGGCCCCAGCCGCTGCCGCCTCACCTTCCGTCACTCTCACAGACGCAACACTCTCTTTGTCTACTCTTACAGCAGGGACACCAAGCACATACAAGATAACTAACGGATCAGTTGTGCACAATGGTATTCCCATCCCGTCTGTTGGGAACGAACTTGGGATGGTAGGGACGGCCACAGTGGAGCTGAGCGGGGACACCCCTACTGTTGACTTCCCGCTGCAGTTCACGATGGACGGAGCAAGCGGGGCAGCTGCTACTTTCTGGGGGGAGAAGATGACACCGAAGGTAGACTGGTCGCCCATCGCGGACAGAATGGCTGTGGATGATCCAGCAAGCAACAGCGCGGCGAGCCCGCAGTGCATGGCGACTGGTATGACCGGCATTGGATCGTGCTACTTCAGCGCATATGCGATTGCGCGCTCCCCGGCCGCGACCTCCGCCACCACCACATGGTACAAGTCCGTGTCAAACGTGGCTGAGAACGTCACAGCGACGGTCACCTGCGCGGCATGTGCGACCGCTGAGATCCAACCTCCAGCGATGCAATTCTGGAGGGGCGAGGTGAAGTTTATGTTGAACATTCTCACGCTAACGGGAACTGCAGCGTGCTCCTGCGACGTCACTGTGACACCACCGGCAACCCTCGTGAACGCGACCGCACAGACCTTTACGATATCCGCGACCCCAGCAACAGTGCTGACGTCTGAAGTGTGGAACTGGGCTCCCTCGACGACAGTGGCTGCTGCAAACGGTGCAGCAAACAGCATCTTGAACCGCTCTGTGTCGTTGTCCTTGATGGCGTGGGACAGCACGGAGGCGCAGACTGGGCTTGGTGGACTCACTTGGGCCGCCAACGAGGTTACTTTCGACAGTGCAGGTGTGACTCCCACTGGCTGTTTTGTGTGCACGAGCATCCCAATGGCCGGAGTGTGCGGGATCACCGTTGACAGCGCTGGTGGCGACACTGTGAACATTGCGGGTATCTTCACCACAACCGGAACCTGCACCATCGCAAGCACCGCCTTTGGAGGCTTCCCTGTTGCGTCGGGGGCTGCAACGGTGAACCCCAAGCAGGCCCTTGCAGTGGACGTCATGACACCGTACGGGATTCTCCCCGCGGGCCCTGCGGCTGCGATGGGAGAAAAGGAGACTAACTTCACGTGGTTGGGTGGGATGATTGACGACGATGCAGCTGCCATTGTCGGTGAAGGGACTATCCTGAAGCTGAAGGTGCTGAACCAGAGTGGGGACCACGTGATGGGTGACTACCACACTGAATTCACGCTGACCGGGATGAGGGACGGAAACCTCTCGAAGCTCGAAGTGCCCTACTGGCCAACGATGAAGGCGACGGCGAAGGGTGGGTACGTGCAATTCCTTTTGGACACGAACATCACAACCTTCATCGACGACTGTGAGGAGGACGACATCGAGGACTGCCATGCCCCATGGATCTTCAACATCTCTGCGTCCGCGCAGGTGTACGACACGACAGGCCTCATCGGGACGCAAGTGTTCTCCGACGTCATCAACGTCGGCCCCTTGTACTTCGTGAGGCAAGTCCGTCACATCGTCGTTGTCGCGGACATTGGAACGGAATGGCCCCCCAGGTGCGGGGAGATCGATGATAACGACATGCCCGCCAATGAGACGATGCCCCCCATGACAGACTCGCCGGGCAACAAGACGAAGATGGAGTACATGTACTGCACCCCCATGGACATGCACCCTGGGACTGGGAGCAGGAAATTGGACAAGATGATCATGGACGGGTATGAGATTCTGAACGTCATGGGAACCGGCATGGGCCCGTCACCCGGTATGTCCATGGGTATGGGTGGGCCTTCTGGCGACTTCGGCTCTGGCAGAGGCGAGAAACCTGTGGACGGGCTCGGGATGGACTTGTACGAAGACGAATGGCTTGCATGGGTAGACATGAACCTGGTGCCGAGGAGGGCAAGCTGGGAACAAGGGTTTAAGTTCAAGATGAAGGTGCTTGCGTTCGATACAATGGGTGAGATCGTGGAGAACCCCGGGGACATCGGAAGCAAGGCGAAGATGATGATCAGGCCCCTTGCCGTTCCTTGCTTGAACGTTGACGCGAGCAACAACGGAGCATGGGTCATGGACACGTGCATTGACGGTGGTGGTGTCTGCAACACGGACCGCTCCATCAGCGCTCTTCCGCAGTGCAGCCAAAAGCTCTCCGGCTGGTCGTTTGACAGCGAGGAAGTGGAACTAGAGGAAGGGAAGGCGGAGATCGAGGACATTACCTTCAACGGCGGCGGCTGGAAGAGCACGGTAGAAAGGTTCATGCTCACGACGAACAGCTTCAGCGAAATGAAGGGCGGCGGGAGTTCCGTGGCGACGCTGGACGGGATGACCTTCCTGTTCGAAATGGTGATGCAGAGGCCGAAGGCTATTTTCCCACTCATGATCGGAAACAAGTGCGACTTGTCGACTAAGAAGTATGTATTTTCAAAACAAAGCAAAACACGAAACCAACAGGTGCGATGTGAACGCGACTGTGGAGCCCCAGATGCCGTTCGAATTCCCAGCCGGGATAATCGACAGCTTCGGGCAGCTCATCACCGCCGACTCCACCTCCAACATCACAGTGACAGGAAAATGCATGGAAGCCGGCGTCACCAACGCTTTCCTCGGAAAGGTCGACCCTGTGACGGGTATTGTGGACCCCACACAGCCCCTTGTCTTCAAGTTCGAACACGGGATGGCCCACGTCCGCGATATCGGTGTTACCGCGACTTGCAACAAGATGGAGCTTACCATGACGTGTACTAGCGGGTCCGACGACAAGCTGAAGTTGTGCAACGGGAAATACGGGAAGGGGTACTTCCCTGTGGCGAACCCTCCAGGGAAGACATCCGCGCCCGAGGTACCGCCCACGCCTGTCACCACCGAGCTTGACATGGGTATGGAAAAAAAAAAAGGAAATTAAAAAATTCACTCACAGGTTCGATGGACTCTGCGACGTTCAGCAGTTTGGACACAACGTACGCATCTGACTTCGAGAACAAGATGTTGTCCATGTTGAAGTCTTCGCCGGGGTTGGAGGTATGATTCCGATAGAAAAAAAAAAGGGGGGGAAAAAAAAAATATTCCTTTCTTTACAGACTGTTGCGACGGTGTTGTTGGAGTTCGTGTGCAATCTCGCAGCGGGGAATTCTATCACAGCGGAGGACAAGAAGAACCCTGACGTGTGCCATGACTTCCAGGCAACGGCGATGCCCACGACCGCAGCGCCTGTTGTGAACATGAGCAACATCACTACGGGATGGAGGGAGGCTGAGGAGCTGCAGACAGCCGTCGTGACGAAGGCGCAGTTCCAGGTCGTGACTGCCATTGCGTTGGACCTCACGAAGGTGTCGTCGAAGGTTGCCGCAGCAATTAAGGAGGATCTGAACAGTACTAATTCTGCGTTGAAGAGTGGTTCATCGACTTTCCAGCAGGCTTCAGGTAACGGGATTTCAGTTGGTGTTCCTGGTACACCTACTCCCACCACGGCTATTCCCACTACCAACCAGCCCCCACCTGTCACTCCTGCTCCTGATACCACTGCTCCCACGACTGCCGTGCCAACCGCGCCACCTACAATGGCACCTGACACTCCCGTGCCCACTCTGCCTAATGTTACTGCGCCTGTTGATGCTGCTCCTGCCCTTCTTGCCCCGAACTCTCTTATTGTTATCTTGGCGGCTGCCTTGGCAGCGTTCATGCTTTTGTGATGATCTTTTTTTTTTTTTTTTTTTTTGAACCATAGCATTTTTATTTTTTTTATTTTATTTATTATTATTCTGATGGTATCTATTTTTTACCAACCACCCCCCTTATTTGGCGGGTTGGGGAAAAAAAAAAAAAAAAAAAAAAAAACAAAAAACAAAAAACAGAAAAGGAAAAAAAAAAAAAAGAATGAGGGAAAAATAAAAAAAAAATCCTCAATTTTTTTTCTTGGGGTACTCCGAAAAAGAAAAAGAAATGAAATGATTATAATGAAACAAAGGGCAGACAGTTGTTATGCTTTTTTTTTTTTTTTTTTTTTTTTTTTTGTTTTGTTTTGTTTTGTTTTGCGTTAGCAAAACTTTTGCCTGACTCCTGCTGTCGAATCTTGTTGACTCCTCCCTTTCCACCCTCTGAAGGATTTCCGATTTTCTAACAACAGAAAATAAAAAAAAAAAAAACATTTAAGTAAGCAAGGGTTGTTGAAATTACCATTTCAAGAGGAACCCCTTGTTCTTTTTTTTTCAAGGGAAAAAAGAAAATTTTTTTAAAAAAAGGGAAATAATAGAAGTTAAGGCATGCAAATTCCAAGGCTTCTTTGTTTCCTGTTTTCCCCCGTCCCTCTGTTTAAAAAAAAAAAATAATAATAATAGGGAAGGTAATAAAAGAAAGAAGTAAGTCAAGGGAAGAGGAGGAAATAATAATAAAAGAAAAGGGGGAGGGGAACAAAGTAGATTTTTTAAATTGTTTTACATAGTAACGCCTGCGGCCTTATATATGTAAGCAGCACAACGTGACACACCTAGGGGCCAGTGTTCCTTTTTTAAGTGTGAAAAAGAAAAATCCTTGTTCCCCTCCCTGTCTCTTTGTTTCCTTCCTCCTCCCAGTATTTCTTTTTTTTTCCCTTCTTGTATTTTCCTCGCTTCCCTTTCCCTCTCCCTTATTTTCTACGCCCCCTTATTTCTTTTTATTTTATTTTTTTTTACACTTTTTCTTGTCTATTTCTTTTTCCTGTAAAAAGTTTCTTTGTTCACCTGGTTGTGGCTTTCTTTTTTTTTAGAAAAAAAAATTAAAAAAAGAAAAGAAAAACACATTATGGGTGGGTGTTTAGAAAGCTTTTTATTTTTTTTACCCCCTTCTTTTTTTTTTACTACCTCTCGTATCTTCCTCTCGCTATCTGTGGGTACAAAAAAAAACTTTTTTTTGTACTCATATCTCTCTTCTTTCGTTTCCCTTTTTATTTCCTTTCTCTCCCCCCCCCCCTTTTTTTTCATTTTCTTTTTCAAAGAGCTCAAAGGTTATCACACTGCCCAGCGCCGCATCTGGTTGTGGGGTAGGACTACTCATTCATTCTCATGTTATTCTATTCCCTAAAAAAAACCTCCCTATCCCCCCTCCTACACTTTATTACTTTCCCCCATATTTCCCTCCCCCCCCTCCCTTTTTTCCCCCCTCTTCTCTCTTCTTAATTAAAACTATTTTCTTACCCCCTGCACCTTTTTTTTTCACCTATCATCATATAAACCAGGGCGGTCCTTGGCTCCACCCTGCGGGGAGGAGGGACCGCGAAAAAAAAAAAAAAAAAAAGAGAGAGATGACAGCGGTGCAGGAGAAATTAGTGAAAGATATTTTAGATTCAAAGGTATGCCCATAGAATTCTTTTTTTTTTTTTTAAAAAATAAAAAGGGTGATTTAGCACAACTGTTGGGGATCAGTGCAGACTCGACATTCGCAGACATCAAAAAAAGGTAAAAAGAACTGTCTTTAATAATAATACTAAAAAAGGTATCGAAAGCTTGCTGTGCAAGTGCACCCCGACAAAAACCCAGCCAAGGATGCCTCGAAAGCGTTCCAGTTGCTGCAGCAAACTTACGACCAGGCTGAAACATATTTGAAACTGCGAGATCAGCAGCAGAAGGTGAACGCTACGGCTTCGGTGCACACACAAGGGAAAGAGACACCTGCCAAAGAGCAGCAACAACAACAACAACAACACCAGCAGCCGAGGGCAAACAACGAAACTACATCAACAGCAGCATTCTTCTTCTCATGCCCCAATTGCAAGCAGCGACTCCGCACCTTTACCGAGTACGTCAATATGACGTTCAACTGTCTTGGGTGCGGGCACTCCTTCAAAATGCAAAAGAACACCGATGACGGTGCCTCCAAGCAGGCAACCCCTACGCCCACGCCTGTCCCCACTCCCAAGCCAAACCTCTCTTGCAGTGAGGATGACTTTACAAGCAGTAGTAGTTCGTTTTCTTCTAGTGAAGATGAAGTTACCACCCCAGCCCCACCACCACCGGACCCTGCACCCACCGCCACCCACCAACATGAACCTGTTCAGAAAGAACCTAAACAACCTAAACGAGCACCCGTTCCCAAGGGTCCGTGGACGTGTACGAAGTGCACCGCCCTGTGCCTTAGCAGGAGGGTGAAGTGCGGCACATGCGGTGCACCTCGGGTATGGGCGTCACTAAGAAGCAAATAAAAATAAAAAAAACATATACAGCCCGGGATGAAGAAAAGAACGAGCAAAACAAGGGCAACGCCTGCCGCAACTGCAGCACCTGCTAGTACGCCGAGTGAACCGTCTGCACCCCCTGCACGGGAGGGGGTCACCGCTTTTCAGGTTGGGAAAGAGGTCGAGGTGCGGCGCAAAGACGGGCGGTGGATGAAGTGTATCATCAAAGATGTGGACACTGCCCAGCAGTACTACGTTGTGGAGGGCAAAGAGGAAGGGGGCACAACATGGTCAAAAATGGTTTCCTTTGCGGGAACACGTGAGGTGGCCGAGGTGTACAAAATGGGACAAAAGATGCAAGCACTCCGGCAGAACGGGAAGTGGGCCCCCTGCGCCATCAAGGACGTCGACTACTCTGCCGAGATCTACACCCTCCAAGGTGTCAGCGAGTCTGGGGCAGTGTGGACGAAGGGTATTTCCTTTGCTGCTTCGGTTCTATGTTTGAGAAAAGCAACACCTGAGGCGCGGCAATCGGCAGAGAAGCCGCTTCCGAGCCAGCCTGCAGGCCAGCCCGCAGCGAAACCTGCGACGACACCCTGGAACTGCAAGAAATGTTTGCTGCCTAACAAAGCGAAATCTGTGAAATGCAAAATGTGTGGCACCGCGAAGCCCAGCAGCGTCACTCTTAAAAAAACTGCACCTGCACCAATTGTGCAGGAAAAGCTGCAGTCGCCCACTGGAAGCAGTGGCCCTCCTACGCCGAGTGAGCCTGTGCGGCCGAATCTGGACGAGGATGTCGATGACATCAAGCCCATACCCCTCCCCAAGGGGTTGAAGAAGTCAAAGCCGCAAGAATCAACGCTGCCTGAACCGGTCGCTGAACCCATCGCCCAGCCCGCAGAGCATGTACCTGCAAGCAACAAACCCTTGCCCCCATCGCGCAGCCGCAGCAATTCAAGCGCGGCGTCCTCCTCTTCTTCCTCTTCTTCTTCCTCCGTGTCCCTACCTACCGTTCCTGCAGCAAAGGTGAACAGGCGAACAACGCTCCCCAAGATCCCCAGCGACGATGAGCCTGCCCCTAAACGTGGGGAACGCACACGTGTGGCAGAGGACGATCACCTGAAGGCTAAGCTCAAAGAAGCAGAAGAATCTGCAAGGCAGGCCAGTACCGAGAAGCAAGAGAAAGACTCCGAGTTGCAAAAATTGCGGAAGCAGCTAGAAGAGCAGAAGAAGCTTCAAGCCGAGATCCTCACAAAGCGGGAACGGGAGAAAGAAGAAACGGAAAAAAGCGCGCAACAAGCAGAAAAAGAACTTCGGGAAAAGGTGCGTGCAGAGATCGAAGCAGAACAGGCGAAGAAACAGGAGAGCATGGAGGAGATGCGATTGAAGATCGAGATGGAGTTGAAGAACAAGTTGAAGGCAGAGATGGCAGAGGAGTACGAGAAGAAGATGGCTAAAGCGAAAGAGCAAGTCGAGGCAGAGAGGGCACGGATCATCGCAGAACAAAGGGAAGCGGCAGCGGAAAAAGAACAAGCCGCAGCTCGACAACTAGCTGTGCAGGAAGAAGAGGCTGCAAGGCAGCAGGAACAAGCAGTGAAAAAACTTGCAGAAATGGAACAAGAAATCGAACAAGTGAAGGCTGATAAGGACAGCGAAATCCAAACTCTAGAGCGGGAAAGAGAGATAGTGAAGCAGGAGGCAATGAAAAAACTTGAGGACAGAGCGAGAGAAGCGGAGGAAGAGCTGAAGCTCGCAAAGGTGACTTATGAGAACCAGCTGAGAAGTAGGGAAGGAGAGCTGCTGGAGATAGGACAGAAAGAATTGGAGATGAATAGGAACAAAGCAGAGGAGGAGCTGCGCGAGAAGCAAACCGCAGCAGAGAAGCTTCAGATGAGCATCAGCACTTTGCAGCAAGAGCTGCAAGATGAGTCCGAAAAAGGCCGAAGCAGCAACGAAGAGAAGCTGCTAGAGGTATGCACCCCACACAGCACGACACTTTGCACAGCTAAAGGAAATGCAGAACCGTTTAGAGAACGTGACAACAGACAAAGCAGAAAAAGTATGCCCCCCCCGCACCACAACACGCCTTGCAGGAACAGAAGGTTGCATTACTAGAAGACGACCTTGCAGCAGCAAGGGAGAAGGCTGTACGTGAACGAGAGGATCACGACATGATGATCCAGGTGCAGCAAGAGGCCATTGCGAAACAGACTGCAAACCTTGAGATGCTCCAGCGTGAAACAAAGCGGAAGGCAAAGCTGCAAGAGGCCGAAGAGCGTATCAGGGAGGAGCAGGAGAAGCGCAAGGAACGCGACGTGCAGAGGAAACTGCAGCAGGCCATGGCAAGGGAAAGGCTGCAGACAGAGATCGACGCCATGCAGGTGAGCGTGATGAAGCTGCAGATCGAAGGTTCTGAGTTGTCAGAGAACACTGTTGTAGAGGCAGCTCTGCGTGGAAAGAAACAACTAGAGGGGCAGTTGGCGGAGCTTGAGCAACAGGTCACCGACCAGGAGGAACGGGAGGGCAGGCTACAAGAGCTCATGCAAGAGACCGCAGAAGCCTACAAGAAGGCATCCGACGATGCCAACGTGCTGCGGCAGCAGTCGACAGCCGAGCAGACTATTCTTACCGAGAAGCTCTCCGAAGCAAGGAAGCTCCTGGAGCAAGAGAAGGAGTGCGCAGCGTTCTTTGCTGATCAGCTTCAAATGCAACGCGACGAGGCAAAGAGCAAGGCCAAGCGGGACAAACAGGATGCAAAGAAGCTCACCGAAGAAGAACGATTGGCTTCCGAAAACTTCTCTAGTCAGTTGCAACTAGCCGAGACAGAGGGTGCCAAGCATATGCGCAAGGTGTACGAGAAGGAGCTGAAAGAGGTATGCACGCCTTCAAGCACACCATATTACATTCACTCAGGCGAAAGAAGCTTTGGACGAGGAGAAGCAATGTGCTGCATTTTTTGCTCAACAACTACAAGAGCAGCGGAAGCAGATCAAGAAGCTTGAAAGCATGCAGAGTGAGCTAGAGGAAGAAAAGAAGTGCGCCGAATTCTTTGCGAACGAGGTGACCAACGAGAAGAAAAAGCGGCGGGACATGGAAAAGGTAGCTGAGATCCTGGCGCAGGGCAAGAACGAGCAGTCGCAGGAGAACATCAAACAGCTGTCGCTTGCCAAACAGCAGACGGCTGAAGCGAAGGCCGCGTACAACGATGCTGTAGCAGATAGGCTCACGGAGGAAAAGAAGAAGGACAAGGAGCTCAAAAAACTACAGCAAAACTACGATGAAATGAAGAAAAAAGCGGAAACGCCCATCTACATCCCAGTAGTACAGGTTGCCGCCGACACCCAACAAATCGTAGCACCCCAACAAACACTGCAGATCAAGCCTGCCTCAGCACCTCTCGCCATACAAGGAGAACCGAAGGAGCAAGAGAAGCAGCCTGCGCCATCCCAAGAAGAACCTGCCCCAGAGCCGCCTCAATCCGTGCAGCAACGACCTAGAAAACAAAAGGCTCAGGAACCGAAGATCATCATGCCTGCTTTGCCCAAGCTTGTGAGGGCGGATGAGTCACAAGTCGTAGCTCTTCCCGAACTGCCAGTGGTTGAAGACAGTTCCCCACCTCCCCCACCTCCACCTCCGCCGGGTGCTAGCAGCGTGCCCGTGCAAGAGGACGCACCCTTCGACAGTGACAGCAGCAATAGCGACAGCGATGATGAGTTCATGAAGCTGGCGAAGATCCTTCCGAAGAAGGCGGTACCAAGGGTGTGCCCATTCCCGGACTCTGATGACGACACGTATGGCTACGAGACAGGCACTTCGTCGCCTCTCTTCAACACGTCGTTCCAAGGCATCACGTTCAAGGACAGGGAGGGCCGCGCACTCTTCAGGTGCCCGTACTGCGACGTTGGCTTCCCAGAGGAGATGTCGTCGATCGACCTGCCCGCCTCGTGCCCAACGTGCTACTCGCCGTTTTTGCTTCTATCAAGCATGATCGTGATGATGGTCGATGATGATGAGAAGGATCGGGAGCAGGCGAGGGAAGACGAGAGGGCAGGCATGCGGAAACAGGTGACAGACGCAATAGGAACATACAACAACGAACTGAACTACGAGGAAAGGCGGCGGCAGATAATGTCGAACTTCGACAGACAAGAAAACCTATTTGTGCTTGGGGAGACCGACAACAGCAGAGCCGAGGCGTTGATCGAAAATCTTGGTAAAGGGACAGCCACTGCACCTCAAGGTCAGGAATCCTACGAACAGAAGAAGGCGCGTGTTCTCAAATCTGCTTCCCAGACATCTAAGTCAACGTTTATCGACGACGTGGTGGCCACCGAGGTCAGGCGGCACGAAGATATCGTCTCACGGTGTGCCTGCGGCGTCGCCTTGAAGGGAGCTTGCATCCACTGTGAGGACATCGAAGCACCTCAGCACCTCGACCCATCTCTTTCCAAGCAGCTCTGCCCCTGCGGCTCAGCCGAAGTTGGCAGGTGCATCTTCTGTGACGATTGAATTTGAACGGGAGGGGAAAAAAAAAAGAGCGGGAAAAAAAAAAAAAAAACCGAACATCTGCTTCTTCATCCTTTTTTTTTCTGTCTTTTTTTTCTTTCCCAAATTTAAAAGAAGTTTGCTTTCCCGTGTGTGTGTTGTTTTTTTTTTTTTTTTTTTCTTTCCATGTACCCATTATCTTTTCTATGTTTCGTCTCGCTTGGGGAAAAAAAAAAAAAAAAGAGGGGGAGGGGAGGGGGAGGGGGAGGGGGAGGGAGGGAAAATGCCGAAGTCGATGTCAGAGAACTTGGTGATAACCGTGGACGACGGCCATGGTCTGGACTCCCCAATGGCATACGTGATGGCAGCATGTGCCTTCATGGTGCAGTTCTCGGTACTAGGAGGCATCAACAGCTTTGGAATATTCTTGGACGAGTTCCAAGACGACGAAGACCTAGGGAAACCCTCCAAGAGCGAGGTGTCACTGGTGGTGTCCTTGGCAAACGGATTAATCCCTTTCGTGGGAGTGTTCACAGGAAAGGCGGTCGACAGATGGGGCCCTAGGATTATACAAACCACCGCTGGCGTCACACTCTTCGCAGGATTATTTCTATCGTCATACTGCAGGTCCTTTCCGTTGTTTTTATCATGTTTCGGGTTGATAATGGCAGTCAGCGGTGGGTGCACCATTGCACCGGGCCTCGCTGCTGTGGGAAAATGGTTTGACAAAGACCGCGCGCTTGGTTTCGGGATAACATACGCCGGTTCAAGTGCGGGAACGACGGTGGTACCGTTTGTAGCACAGCAGCTTAAATCAGCGTACGGCGGCGATCAATGGAGAATTCCTTTTAGATGGCTGTCTCTGTTTTCAATTCCCGCGGTGATAGCAGGCTTACTCATCCGACCCAGGCTTCCTTTAGACCATGTTCACACCGATGCACCGGAACCCTTGAAAACAAAACAGATACTGACCAACAAAATCGTGATCGTTCTCTTTTCAACAGGGTTTCTGTTCGCATGGGGGTTCTTCACATTTGTGGTGTATGCAGTGGCGTATGCTCAAGCAGGCGGGGATTCTCCTTACGAGTCCCGTTCCACTGTGTCAGATTCAACAGCAAGTATTGTTCTGTCCGTGTTTGGTATCACACAAACTGTAGGAAATGTTGTGTGGGGCATCGTGGCACAGAAACACGGCAACCCTGTTACGTTCAAATACTGCAATTTAATATGCGGGTTTGGAATGGCGGCTTGGCCGTGGTGTAGTAAAATCTCAACGCAAATGGTGTTTTCTGGTTTGTTTGGGTTCTTCGTCTCCGGATGTCTGACATGCTACCCTGGTGTCATTGCAGACCACTTCGCCGGCCCACAACTTGGAAATATTTTGTCCATTATTTACCTGGGGTTTGGATTGGGTGGTCTTGTAGGGCCCCCCAGCACGGGGTTGTTCATCGAAGCTACTGGAGGTAGTTATTTGTTGCCTGCTATGGTGTGTGCTGGGAACTATATTATCGCGTACTTGTTGATGCAGTTTGTTCTTCCGAAGAACCCAACTGCCATGGAACGGCTTCCAGGTCTGTTGGAGCCTGGTAAGCAAAACACTATCGATTCGTCTCCAATCTCTCCTATGGGTAGTGGTAGGCATAATAGGCCGAAATTTGAAACGGTCTCAGACTACGAGGAGGAAGAACGTGGTGTCTGCACCCCCGCTACAGAAAAAACATCGTTGTTGTCAAAAAGCGGTGTTGGGACTTATGCCGCGCACGTGACGCCCCCATCTGTAACTCTTTCACCTTCGACCCCTCCGTGTCCTGTAGAAATTACTAAGCAAATTTAGGGGGGAAAAAAAAAGGGAGAAGTGGAAATAGGCGGCGAAAGAACATCAATGGTAATATATGGGGTTTTTCCCCCCCCTACTTTTTTTTGTAAAGAACAAGTTATCTTGGTTTTGTCTAAAGCGCGGTTGAAACCGTGTTTTTTTTTTTTTTTTTGTCCCAGTACCTGAACCCGCTGCTACAATGGTTGTCACAACTGCGCTGGGTGGAGAAGGACACCACCTCGGAGGTGTCGGCGGTGGAACTGGCCATTGACTTCGAATGGACGACCGGAAAGTCTTTGGGAGGCCTGCTGGAAGATAGGGCGCGCAGAATCAAAGCTCTCATCGTAAAGATAAACACAGCATGCAGGGCACGGAAGAAGCGACGCCCCTTCCCAGCGGACGAGAGAAAAAGAGTGAAGTCCCTCATCGCCATTGGAGGAAAGGCAGCTATTGGTTTCTCCAGGAGGCCAATTTTCGCCACCCGCTCCACGCACGACAAGCTAATGGAATTGAAAGCCGACTACAAGCGGGACCGCATCACACGACTCCGCAAGACGCTCACGGCCTCAATCGGAATGAAAGCAATGCTCCAGAAGGGGAGTATTAACAGATAGACCCCCCCCTCCCATAGGGCGGCCCTCTAGCGGGGGGCTTGTCCTGTACTTTGAGTTTTTTTAATGGGTTTTTATAAACTTCTCTAGGTTTGTACCCGGCACGTACAAATAACGGTTGTTCTTCTTTTTTTTTTTTTTTTTTTTTTAAAGTGAGAGGGAACTGTGCGCTTTATGCATCATGTCTCACGGATGCCATTGACTTCACTTTTTTTTTTTTTTTTTGTGGTTACGATCCGTCTCGTCGGCGGCTGGAAAGAAATTGGAGAAAAAAAAAATGTAAGGCTCTACTTTGGTAGGGATGAGTACGGCGTGCGTACATATACACGATTGAGGGAGGGGGGAAAGAAAAAAAAGAAGAAGAAAAAAAAGAAAATTAAAAAAAAAATGGGAGAAATGCTAGACCCCTGATCAAACTCAGCCCCCCTTAGTGTCCAGGGGTGCTCAATTTCTGCCCCTCAAGAAAATGTCTCAAAGCACCCCCCCAAAAAAAATCAAATTTGGTTTTTTTTAAACCGGTCTAAGTTAGAAGTTTTTTTTTAAAAAAAGAAAATCATGGAAGGGGGAAAGAATTCAGAAGAAAAATGTTCTTGGAGGGCAGTCCAGGGGGGAGGGAGATGGATTTCCTCTGATGATGCCCCCTCTGTGCTGTTCATGGACAAGGGAAAAGAAAAGCAAAAAAAAAAAAAAAAAAAGTTTTATAATATCTTGCTTTTTTTTTTTTTATCAGTGGGTTTTATAAAAAAAAAATTATAAGTATCTTGCTTTTTCTTTAATATTTCAGTAGATTATATTGTTTCCTCCCCCTTCATCATGGTGTATTATTTTCCTTTTATTCACCAAAGAGGAGAAACTGCAGAAGGGAGATAAAATGTAGCTTGTACGCCAACAGGGGGGAGGGCATTTCCCTTTTTTTTTTTAGGGGTTAGGCGATCCTGTCACATACTGTAGGTTCCCTTCAAAGAGATTTTTTTTTTCCTCTCTTTTTTTTTAATGCTTTCTTTCCAGCGTCCCTTTTCTTCTTCTTTCCGTACCCCCTCCCCCCCTCTTCGTCCTTTTTTTTTTCTCTTTTCATAAAACGATAGCATCATTAAAACAAGCGGGGATGTGTTTTTTTTTTTTTTTTTTTTTTTTTTTTTTTTAAATTTTATCTTTAGATTCTGACCCCAAAGCCTGGTTTGTCCTCTTCGTCCCATCAAAACTTAGCAATCACCACCTCTATCGCACTGTCCAAAAAAAAAAAAAAATTCCCACAGGGGGCAGTTAGGACTAACCTTTATTTTATCCCTTTTTTTTCACCCCTTTCTCAAAAAAAAAAAAAAAAAAAAAAAAAAAACAATGTCCGACGAACAGAAGACCCCTGTCGATGTCCCCCTCGAGTCCGACGACGACTTCGACGAGGATGAGAAGCTCATGCTGGAGAGCCACATCAAGAAGAACCAGGCTTCCGAACCCGCCAACTTCACCATGCTGTACGGGCTGGTCTCCTTCATGACGGTGTTGACCGTGAGCTACCTCTTCCAGGTAATTTTTTTTTTTTTTTTTTTTTTTTACAAAAAATTTTCACAGACCGTTCTCGACCTTAACTTCCTCGACCCCATCAACGCTGCGGTGTACCTTGTGTCTGGTGGTGTTGCGTGCTACTTCCTTGCTGACGCTTACCTTCAAATGTACGACACTGAGAGCAGCAAGGCACTGTCTGATGACTACGGCAAGTGGATCAAGGAGCTCGAGTCGAGGAGGGGGAGGAAGGCCGACTCCATCAAGAACAAGTCCACCAAGGTGACCGCAGTTCCCACGTCCCTCAGGACCGCCAATGAAATCTACGCCGCGACGGGGAAGTCCGCCGACACCTGGAAGACCCTTGACAAGCAGGGCAAGCAGAGCTACATTGACCAGGAGGCCGCAGAGGAGGTTGCTTACCTCGGTGGTGAGATCTCCATCCTCAGAAACTTCCAGTACCAGAGGTCCATGGGCTGGGCACTCCTTCTGTGCAACCTCCTCTTCGTGTCCTTGTCCGTTGCTGTTGCGCACATTGTGCTCAGGAACTACGACAACCGTGTTAACTACATTTGCAGCACTCTTGTGACTTCGCTCGGAGTTCAGCTTGTCGCCAAGCACAACGATGAGGCGGCCAAGGCCAAGGCAGCTGCCAAGAAGAGGAACTGAGAGAAGTAAAAAATTTAAAAAAAAATTGTAAGTCCAACCCCCCCATTTTTTTTTTTTTTTTTTTTAGTGTTTTTTTTTTTTTTTTTTCCTATTTTCTCTCACATAAGTAGGAATTTTTACCCACCCACCCCCTGCGGTTTTCTTTACTTGAAAAAAAAAAACTACAGAAAAAAAAAAAAAAAAAAAAGAACGACTTTTTTTTTCTCTCCGCTTTTTTTTGATGTTTTTTTTTTATGTGTTCCCTCATAAGTACGTAAACCATAAAAAGTTTCCCCCTCCTTTCGTTTTTTTTCTTTTTTTTTTTTCCTTTTCCGTTTTTTTCTTTTTTTTCCCCCCCTTTCCCCCACGTTTCCCATACTTTTTTTTCTTTTCCTTTTTCTCCCTCCTTGTTTCCTTTTTTTTTTTCTTTTCCTTCTTTTTTTCTTTTACTTCGTTTTTTTCTTTTCCTTCTTTTTCCTTCCAAAAGTATGGACACGACAAGGGGAAAAAAAAAGAAGAAACAAAAATGCCGTCGTCAAAAGCAAAAGCGTTGAAAAAGCAAGAGGAAGAGGCGAAACGGCAGGAGGAAATGAACAAGCGGGCACAGGACGCAGCAGACAAGCTCTTTAGACAACACGAGAGGGAACGGATCCAAAACGAAAAATGCGACAAGGTCAAACGGGAGAATGAACAAGTCATGATCCTCCTGGAAAGGGACAGACTGTCCAAAGAAAAAACCCTCTACACCCCCATAGCCAACGAAAAACAGTACCGCCTCCACCTCGCCCTCAAGGAATACCAAAAATACCAGGATTGGGAAAACGTAGTAAGCCAAACCTGGCTCCCCTCTGTCGACTCCGAAGCCGACATCAACTCGTTCCTCTCAACATGGGAAACAGACGGCAACGCCGCACGCGAGGACAGCAAACGCGATTTAAACACCGACTTCGCCATGATGGCAGAGGCCCACGACCTTATTGAGTTAATTCTAGCAGAACAGGACAACGCAAGGTGCAAAGAGGCAACTTCGAAGCAGCCCCACCCCCGCATCGCCTTTCACAGGAGAAACCTCATGAGAATATACGAGGCAGTACTAACAAAACTAGATGAAATGACCGCCAATATGCTTCAATATCTGGACAAGTACGTCGATCGTGATGAAGAACAAGGCATCACACTGTGCAAGGAGAACAAAGCCCTTCGTTACGGGTTATGGGCGGGCGACCGTCGTCCCCGACACAGAGGCGTGGATTACCGAGAGCTTGGGGTTAGTATGGGGCCTAAGGAAGGAGCGTATCTTCCCAAAGCTCTCGATCTTGTCAAGGAAAGAGGCATTCGCGTTATGCAGTTAAACTTCGACCCGATGTCGCCCCGCATCGAGGAGGCCCAGCAAGGCTCGCAGTACCGCACGTTAGGCTGCGTTGTGTTCATAGAGGTGATGCAGTACCCGAAGCTCCCGCAGCAGGTCAAGGAATGGACCTTACGGCACGAGACAACCCTTGCGAAAGGGTTGCAACGGCACCCGTACCCACCGTTGCAAGCCACCGACAACGAAGCGAAACCGATCAAAGTGTCGTTTGTCGTCCCCCCAACTGTTGTCGTCAGGCACTTGGCACCCTTCATCGGGATATGGTCGCAAGACGAGGAAACATGGGTCATGCAGGGAACAAGCGATTTCGATTATAAACGTGACACACGGACGGTTACCTTCGCTACGCAGCACTTGTCGTGCATGGCGATTATACAGGAGAAGGGCTTCGATGTGCCTTATGAGGAGTGGTCGTTGATCCCGCAGAGTGACTCGGAAGTCTTGTTCGTCATTGAGGGTAAGCGCCGTGGGGAGATCTCCGACCGCGAGGTGCAGATCCTCATCAAGGATAATAAATGCCGTGTCGTCGCGCCCGACGAACCCGAGCTGGACAGGCTGTGCGAGTCGTGGTACTCCCCCGCCACCCTCCTCAGGCATCTATGCGATTCTGGGTATAATTTTATCTTTACCGACAAGGATGCCGAGTACTTCCCTGATGTGCTGCCGAAAGCGAAGAAAATGGAACTTCAAGCTTATGAAGACATCTCGAACTTCTGCTCGGTCTACGCCTTCGCGTCCTCAAAGCACAACGCAGCCCGTGCCGGGTTGCAGCCAGGCGTCACTTGCGAGGACCCAACGCTTGCTTTGTTCAGAACGTCAAGGGTATGGAAGAAAAAAAAAAAGAGAAAAACAAATACTCCACTAGGAAATGCGACCGGAGAGCCAAGACACGCCCTTCAAGCCCGACAACGAGGACACACGGTGGTGGACCATCCGGTATGGGATAGGGTCCTGCGCCATCACGAGGTGTGAGGAGACCAGCGACACCGCTGACATCAGGATCCCTGATGGGCACGAGTCACACCTCAACCTCTTCATGTGCCGCTCAGCAGACCCCGAAGCCGCTGCAGAGGTGCACAGGCGGTACGACAACGGCAACCTCCTTTTACACACCGCTGTGTTTGAATTGCTGTGCATGACGAGACCATTAAGCTTCGGGTGAACGGGGATATTTAAAAAAAAAGGGGGGGGTGGTATTCTGTGAATAGGTAACCAAATGGGGAACTTTCGTTTTTTTTTTTTTTTTTTTTTTTTTTTTTTTTTGTTCTTCCCCCCCTACCCCCACCCCCGAATTGTACGTAAAATCAAACACAAAAAAAAAGGGGGCAAAAAAAAAAAAAAAAAATGATCGGTGTTATTTTCGGTAGTGCAATTCTGTGCCTGTTCCTGTGGACGATGGTGCTGAGGATGCGTATCAAGGCGCTTAACAAGGTTGCTGGGTACTGGTTCGGCTTAGTGACAGCATGCTGCATGCTGGGGGCGTTCTTGGTGGTCAAGACAAGCGCGGCCCTGCTGCCCAGGGGGATCACCGAAGTGGTGTCGTGCAGAACTGCAAAGATCGCCTTTGCCACTACACTGTTTCTGAACCCTCAGATAAACCTGAGGCAGGAACTCGATTGGTCAAAACTCCCAGACAAGTGCATGCTGCTCCTGAACCACACATCATGGTTCGACTCGGTCGTCTTCACGGCTGTTGTTCCTCTCTCGTTCATTTCACACTTCAGGACGCTTCTCAAGGCCAGTTTAATGAATCTTCCTCTTGGTGGTGCTATCTTCAAGAATGCGGGTCATTACCCGGTTTACTTCATTAAAGACTGGGGTGTTGATAAGGAGAAGCAAGCTCCCGTTACCAAGAGGATGAACCAGTTCATCAAGGAGAGCGACCGTGCTGTGATTTCTTTCTACCCCGAGGGTGTCGTGAACAAGGAACCCGCTACCCTTCAGACCTTCCGTCGTGGGTCCTTCGCCACCCCCATCGAGCACGACCTCCCCATTTATGCCTTCCTTGCGGTGGGGAATGATGTTACATGGCCTGCTGGAGGGTTCCCTGGGCAGCCTGCCGATATTGATTTGAAGCTTTTCGAGGTTGGAAAAAAAAAAAAAAAGGAAAAAAAAAAAAAAAAAAAAAGGTCACACCTGCGATGTCAAAGCTCTCCGAAGATTTGAGAACCCCCCAAGCCCTGTCCGAACACTGCAGGGATGTGATGCAAAAGGTTTTTTTTTTTTTTTTTTTTTTTTTTTTTTCTTTTTTTTGAAATCTTATTATTATTTTTTTTTTTTTGTACAGGAACTCGACTCGATGCTCGCAGCTAGGTCCGGTAACAAGAAGACCATCTAAAAAAAAAATCTTTTTTTTTTTTTAGCTCACCTCTTCTGTCTACTGCCTAGAAAGAACACGAAAAAGAAAAAAAAAAAAAAAAAAAAAAGCATCCAAACTTCCTCTTCTTTTTTATTTATTTCCTCCTTCATCCCTTTCCTCCACACAGCGAAACTTTTGTCGATATTTTTTTCTTCATTTATTTTTCTTCTGGGAAAAGGAGAAAATGAGCAGAGAAAAAAATAAAGCATGATCATTGCTGTGCCTCCGTTAGTATTTATTTCATCTTTTTTTTCCATTTTTTTTTCTCTTTTTGGGGGCAAGAAAGAAAGAAAGAAAAAAAACAAAATATGCCGAATGTGTCCTCCGGACTCTGATACCATATTGATATCAAAACAAAACAAAAAAAAAAAAAAAAAAAATACCATCATACATAGCTCGTTATAACGTCGAGTTAACCAAAGAAAAAAAAAAAAAAAAAAAAGCGCGTAACTAATACCGTTATATCGGTGCAATGTATGAGTATTGTCATCCCCTATTTCCCTCCCCCCCTTTTTTTTTTACGTTTCAAAAAAGATTTTTCGTTGTTACTAGGGGAGAGAGAAAAGAAAAAAAATGAACATTAACGTGAAAACCCCTGACGCTACCATTTCGGTAGAAGCACAGCCCTCATGGTCGTGTGCGCAGCTTAAAGAAGCGATAAGTAAACAGATAGGGGTTCCCACCTCTTCTCAGAAGCTGACTGTGGGAGGAAAGATTATGAAGGATGCGAAGAAGCTCGAGGACTACCCTGCCGCAGGCACCCAAGCGGTGAGCCTGGTGGTGACCGGCGGGAACGCAAGCCGAGGCAGCTCTGCCACAGAAAGTAAGGGTTCCTCTGAGAGGCAGCAGATCGATGGCATTGTGCAAGAATTCATCCAGATCATCAAGGCGAACAAAGAGGTTTGGACAAAAAAAAAAAAAAAAAAAAAAAAAAAAAACGTTCCTATCTCACACCCAACCCTAGGCGCAAGCTATGTACGACAAATATAAGGGTGATGTACCCGACACAGCTGATCTGCAAGCTGCACTTGGTTTGTGATTTTTATAAAAAAAAAAAAAAAAAAAAAAAAAAAAGGTGTTGACGGCCTTGAATCCGTGAAGACAAAGGTTCTCGATGAGCTGACGAAGGTTCTGGGGGGTGACTGGACACCCTTTGACCAGTACCACAAGCCGCTCAGGGACTATGCCATGAAGCTGCTCGGTGACGGCGAAATCTCTCTCGAGAAGAGAGACAGCTGGGTGGAGAAGGGCGGTATGCTTGATGGAAAAAAAAAAATCTTTTTTTTTAAAACAACACCCCACAGCCACCATGGGAATGGAGAAATTTGCGGAGTACCCGTCAGTGCAGGAGACCATCGCCAAGGAATCTAAGGACGACCGTGACCTTGTCAAGGAGCTCATCCCCGTCGCGAAGCTGATCGCGCGAAGGGCCATGGACCTCTTCATCGACGGGCCCAATGCAAAATTCTCCAACGCCGTCACCTTCGGCGACCAGTCCCGTCTTCTTGTTGTAACAGCCGTCGGGGCCATGCTCGACGTTATTATCGACTGCCTCAAAGACGGTAAGCCCCAATGCAACGCGCTCATGGCAAAGATCTGCGGTGCGGTTATCGAGAAGCTTGCTGAGCGCATGCCAGAGTACAGCACCCTCTTCGCGTTTGCCGGGCCGATGACCATGAACCA
The DNA here is from genome assembly GCA_964019335.1 of Diplonema japonicum. Taxonomy (NCBI): domain Eukaryota; phylum Euglenozoa; class Diplonemea; order Diplonemida; family Diplonemidae; genus Diplonema; species Diplonema japonicum. The sequence goes on from OZ025678.1 coordinate 273,268, forward strand.
GGTATTTTTTTTTAAATTTAAAAAAAAAAAAAAAAAAAAAAACATCTGTACAGATTGTTGTCTGGCATGACGAGTACCTCAAGGACATCAAGGGTAAGAGTTTCCCGTGAGTGTTTTTTTTTTATTATTGTATACACGCGGGGGGAGAGGTGGGGGAAAAAAAAAAGAAGAAGAAAAAAAAAAAAAAAAAAACCGCAGAGTGTGTTAAACAATTTTTTTTATAAAAAAAAAAAAGGAATAAAGTCCCCCGTGCTATCTTCTCTTCTGACCTGATACTGTGTTTTTTTTTCTTTTTTTGTGGAGAAAGAAGCGGGTTGGGGAGGAGGTGAAGAAAACGGTGTTACGACTCTCCTCTCTTCTCTTTTTTCTGCGGCTCGCTTTCGTTCGGCCTGAACTCCTACAGATTTATTTTTCTCCCTACCTTCTTATATTTCGTGTTTTTTTTCCCCCCCGCCTCATGGTCTTTCTTTTCATTTATATATTTTATTTTTTTTGGATAAAAAAAAATGGCTGACAGAGAAAAAAAAAAGAAGAGAAAAACCACCTCCAAGCTCTTCCTCCCCTCCCACCCCCCCCCCCCCCCCCCCCCTGGCTGTGTTCTTCTTCTTATTCATTCCACTAGAGAAGAAAGGAAAAAATAAAAAATAAAAAAAAAAGGATATTGCGAACATCGATTCTTTTTTTAAATCCCACAATTGTATTTTAAAAACAAAAAAACTGGTCTGTGTCCTTTTCGTCAAATTTTCTTTTTTATTTTATTTTATCCAAAAAAAAAAAAGGCTGTGTAAATGAAAATCTTTTTCTTAAAGACTTCAAAGCCCTTCTTCTCTGGAACAAAACAAAAGAAAGAAACAAAACGGGAGGGTGGGGGGTGGGGTGAGGCACACAAAGAGGATATATAAAATCTTTTTTTTTAAAAAAATAAAAACCAGAAGGCACACTTTACCGTTTCCCTCCTCCTTTCATTTCTAAAATATTTGCCACCTCATGTATGTGGCCTATATTAAAGTAGTTACAGGTCCCGAAGGGGACTTTTGAAAGGAACTAGGAATGCAATGGTTACCCCTCCCCCTTCTCCCCTCTTTTCGGATGGAATTATTTAAGTGGAAAATGGGGGGGGGGGGGGGGGGAATGATGGTTGAACTAAGGCTTTCGCTGTCCAGAGGGCCTCAAAAGTGGGCTTTGTTCTTTTATCTGCAGAACAGAAACCGAGAGAGAGTTTGAAAAAAAAGAAAAAAAAAAAAGAGAGCTATATGACAGACATCATTTTTTCCCCCCCCCATTTTTTATTTTATTTTGTTTTATTTTCCACTTTTTCTTTTCCCCCCCCCAGGCTACGGTGCACGGGACCCGCTGCTTTGGTTTTTTTTAAAAAAAAATAAAAATAAAAAAAATAAATAAAAAATCTTTTTTTTCCCCCCCCATCCCCTCTGGTCCCCATTTCTTTTTGTCATCTTTCATTTAAAGAATATTTTTCACAGTTGGGAGGGGGGAGGGTGAGAAGAAGGGGAAAAAAAAAAAAAAAAGAAAAAAAAAAGAAAATGCTAAGTGAAGCTGGTTCACTGAAGCTTGCAAAGCTAAGGAGAGCCATGCTTGCGAAAGGCTTCCAACAAATTGAGTTTCTTCAAGAGGAGGTATTCGGGCAAGGCCATCCATGGGCGTGCCTGGCCCTGCTAGGGTATATGCTTGAAGCTATGTTTACAGAAGCTTACTTGGGCCTGATGGAGAAACATTCTTGGTTTGCAGTGGGGGCCGACGACTACACCTTTGTCACAATGTTGTGGAGATTATTGAGAGAAGAAGGCCTTCGGCTCCCTATAACGGTCGATCAGTTCTTCCAGCCGAAGTTCGCAGATGTCAAGATAACTTTATTACTCGAATTCCACGATTTCTTAAAATCGTCCGGTGCGTGCAAAAAAATTCGAAAACAAATAAAACCCGTGGCACGAGAGCCAGAGCCTAATTCATCACCACCCACTCCTACACCGCAGCACAGAATGCACCCCACCACCACCACCGGGCCAGTTCACTCTGTTGCAAAATCCCGGCATTGTGCTAAAGTTTTCAACCCGCTACCTTTGTCCGGATAGATTTTTTTTTTTTTTTTTTTTTTTTTTTTTTTTTTTTTTTTTTTTTTTGCATGAACAAGAAAAACAATATATTGATAATGAATTGTTATTGCTAAAAAGAGTAGTGGTAGCATTGTTGGGCTTATCCTTCTACAGGTTAACCCCGGCTGTGCACAAACACAAACAATCAACCGACTCTTTTTTTTTTTTTTTTTTTTTTAATTATTATTATTAAAAACCCGTATTTCCAATCACATCAGAGAAGAGATGGGGTCCCTCTTCAAGGCGCGGGACTGGTGGCAAACACGTTGTGGAGACAACGAGGAGTTCGACAAGGGGTGCCTGGTGCTTGGGAACATCGACAATGACCCCAGCGGGATGGAAAAAATTGTAACAGGGAGCTTTCAAGGGATACTGAGGGTGTACCAACCCAAACAGAAAGGGTACAAAGCGGACGATCTGCTTCTGGAGCAGGAACTGGACGGGCCGGTTCTACAGCTTGCAGCAGGACGCTTTCTAGCAAACAGCAACCACACGCTTCTTGCTGTTCTCAACCCGCAGAAATTTGTGGTATACAGCGTGCAGCGAACAGGAAACGGCGAATCCGGGCATGACCCCCTTGGGAGGCAGTATTCCTTGGCGAAGCAATATGAACAGCTACTTGACAGGTTGGCTTTCAACTTCACGCACGGTCCCTTCGGTGGGCAGACGCAGAAGGACCATGTCTGCATCCAGACGCTCGACGGGAAACTTAATTTTTTCGAGCAGGAGAAATCGTACTTCACACGGTACCTCTCGAACCCCAGCGGGAGTGAAAAATCGTTTCTCCTCCCGGGGATTCTGTGCTACCATGCTGGGATCGATTCGTTTATAACAAGCACTTCCACATATGAGGTGGAGTGCTACAGGTACAGCACCTTTGTCTCGAGTAGTGGCAGCGAGGACAGAGACTCAGAGGGAAAAAAGGTATGAGGGAAATGTTATATATAATTTTTTTTTTTTTTTTTTTTTTTTTTTTTTTATAGCTTCGCTGCGATTGGTCTGTCAATGTTGGGGAGGATGTCGTGGACATACAAATATGCCAGTTTTTCAAGACGTCCGGGAGCCCAGTTACCGAAATTTGCGTGCTGTGTGATCGCACGCTATTTATACTGAAGGTAAATGAGGGGGAAAATATCGAGAGGGGGAAAAAAAAATTTTTTTTTAAAAAAAAGGAAACCGGTGAAATACGGCAACAGCAACGGTTAGACTACTTCCCGTCTTGCATGTTCGCGTACCCAGTTAAACAGGTAGGGTTATTAAAAAAAAAAAAAAAAAAAAAAAAAAAAAACCACCACTTTACAAAACTTTTTTTTTTTTTTTTTAATAGAATATCCACAACCTCCTCATTGGGACACAAGCAGCGTCCATCATGATCAACAACGACATGAAATTGCTATGGTACCTTTCAAAAAAAAAAAAAAAAAAAAAAAAAAAAAAAAAAAAAGGTCTGCGAAGACCAACCACGTTCCGATCGCATTGGGCGTCTCGACGCTCGCGAAGCTAGACGGCTTCATAACCATGCTCTCCGACGACGGCCACCTCAGCTGCAACTACCTAGGTACAGACCCCGCCACACAACCCACACAACTGTTGGACACGGTATATCACATCAAAACCACAAAAAAAAAAAAAAAAAGGCCCGTGAGCTCGACTACGATGACATGGACGAGGAACACCGCCAACTGCAGCAACTCATCCGGCAAGCTGTGAACGCGGGAAAATCAGAACCCGACGACCACGTCCAACTACAATACGAATGCCCATCACAGCTTGACGCAAACGCACCATGCGAGGCAGACACCTCAGGAACGAGTAAATTCTGCACTGTCCGCCTTTTCGTCTCATATACAGGGAAGGAAGACGTAGAAAACGCAATACTCACCATAAGCGTACCCCAACCGTTTGAACTAGCACAGAGCTCGATTCTAATCGAGAGAATAGAAGGAGGAGGTGCCCCGCAAATGGTCCCGTTGACGTTCATGCTGAGCAATGATCCATCCGTTGCTTGTTTAACACCAACATCTCTTCAAGCAGAGGTTATGTGTTGTTACAGCTCGCCTGCAGGCGAACCATTGACGTCGCGATGCTCCTTCTTCCTCCCGATGTCGTTGGCAGGCTGTGCCATACCACCTGTTAAAAACCCGAATTTTAAAATCACGCTGGAGACCAACCTTGCTCCACCTCCCTTGCAGGTTCTTTTCGACGACGTGATCGGGAATTCTGGAGAGGCCTCTGTCAACGTGTTCTCTTTCCAATATAACAACAGCAGTGACGTTACTATTTTGGTCTCGAAAAGCGCGAATCGATGCCGTATACAGTCTAGTCAGTTTGAAGCGTTGTGGCTTTTAATTGCGGAGCTGGTGCGAAGGATGAAAATCTACTACGCGTCGCAGGGCGGGGAGACGTTGAAGATAAAATACGCGGATTCGCTTCCGTTTCAGGATTATTTCCAAGTTGTTGATACGCATTTCAATGCGAGGATTCAACTGGCGGAGTCGCAGCAGAGGCTTTCCGAGCGGGCGCATCAGTTCAGGTCTATACAGAAGCGGTTGCTTGTGAGGTTTAAAGATAGAAACCCGTCGCCCTTGAACAATTTGGATAAGCTTTTTGAAGACACGTACCGGCAGCTGCTCGGGATATCTGAGGAGGTGGACCGGCACCAGCAGGAGATCGCTGTTGCGTCCAACGTCTTGGTGTGTGCTACGCATTTAATTCTGTTGTTGGTGCAGTACCGCTTCGACATGAAGAAGGACGATATCAAAATTTTCAAACATTATCTGTCGCCTGTCGTCGTCGATTCTCCCACTCAAGGATGGGAAGAGTGTACCGATGCTGCCATGACACATTTAGTATGTTTTTTTTTTGGGGGGGAGAAAAAAAAAAAAAGCTCCGCACCTCTCTCGCTAAAACGTATAAGGAAGCCATGTCCATGCCACAACCGTTGCAGGTTTGTGTTTTCGAGGGGAGAAAAAAAAAAGATTTTTTTTTTTTGTATAGGTACCGCCGGATACAAACAAATTGAAGAAGCATATTGCGCTGGTGTGCGATCGATTGGCGAAAGGGGGTTCTTTGAAGAATGAAAAGCCGCCTACGAAGGATCAAAAATAAAAAATAAAAAGGGGGGGGGGGAAAGAGGTATTTTGATCTGTACTACACAAACCATTTTTTTTTATAAAAAATATAAGTGTATGGTGGGAGGAGGGGGTGTTTTTTTTTTTTCCTCTTTTTTTCTTCCCACCTCCCCCCCCCGTTTGTCTTAATTTTTTTGAAAAAAAAAGGGGAAAAGAAGGGGGGGGGGGGGGAAATGTCGTCATCTTTGAAAACAAGAGAAAATACAACCCTTTTTTTTAAATAAAAGTAATAGAGTCATCTCCCCCCCCTCCCCATCCTCCTTTTTTTTTTTAAATAACCTCCACTTCTCCATTTTTTTTTCCTTTTTTTTTTTTACCATTGTTTTCCCTTCAAAAAAGCCCCCCTCCTACTTTAAAAAAAAAACACAGAAGCGCCCAATAAAAAAAAAAAAATGACCACTTCTTCTGACATAGGCCCGGCAGGGGTTTCGACAATGACGGGGTTGTTTCAAGCCGCTAGATCCAAAAGGGAAGGAGCCATCAAAGCGCTTGACTTGGAATTTCAAGACTTCAAGGAAACGTCGTTGATAGAGGAGGTATTTTAACAAACAAAAAAAAAAAAAAAAAAAAAAAAAAAAAAAAAAAAAAACCTCTTCCCCCCTCCCCTACAGACATACACAAGGAGCGACATCCAAAGCCTGTTCTCCAGCTATGTGAACAATTTGAAGGTTTCTCTTAATAAGCAATTCCAAGACTTCTCTGCTGGTTTGGCTGATATTTCAGTTCAAATTCTGGAGCAGAGCGACGGGAAGCAAGTCCAGCTGGACATCGATGACTCAAGGTTCACTGGAGCTTCATTTGAAGCAGACATGCTCGCTTTAGAACAAGAATTGACAGGAAAAACGAAGTCAGGTTTGCTGCCTTCCGTTTCAGCAAGAGGTGTGGACCCAAGGCAGAAAATACTTACTGTAACGGCTGAAGGCTCCCGTCTGCAGAAGAAGGCCGCTGATATCCAACAGCAGTTCAACGCAATGATGAAAGAGAAGACAGTCGTGCAGACCGAACTTAATTACGAGCTCGATATTCTTCGATCCATTAAGGAAGTAGGTAGCACGCCGGCAGAGGTGGTCATCCAAAAACTTAAAACGGAAGTTACAGGGCTTGAAAAAGACACCGATCTAGCCCAAGCGGAGGCACAAGGGAAGATCGGTGAGTCCACACAGTTTCAAAACCTCAAAACCATTATTCAACGGAAGAACGATGAAATTAAAACTCTGAGGGCGAGGTATGTTGTTTTTTTTTGGGGGGGGGAAGGTAAGAAAAACAAAAAAAAAATAAGGCTTGAAAAATTCGAAGTCGTTGCGAATGATGACGATGGTGAAGATGATTAGTTATTCTGAAATAATAAAAAAGGGGGAGGGTAAAAAAAAAAAAGTAAGATATAACTTTAAGAATTTGAAAAAAAAAAAAGAGAAAAAAAAAAAAAAAACCTACACTTATTCTTTCTTTTTTATTCTTTTTATTCTTTTTAACCCGGTTTCGTTTTTTTTTTATTCTTTTTTCTTTTTTTTTTTTGTTCCTTCTTATAATAAAGAAGAAAAAAAAAAGAAAAAAAAACTGGAGGAGGAGAGTGGTGATCCGGCATTCCATCGTCTGATTTTCTTATTTTTATTTCACTCTTCAGAAATTACTTCACGCACTGGGGGGCCCATTACTTCACGCTAAATCTCATTACTTCACGGTGAAATAATGGCCTGTTTTCCGTGAAGTAATAGGGGGTTTCCGTTAAATAATATGCCTCGGTAGGCCAATTTTTGCCTCGGTTCGGTTCCCAGTGGGGCTACTTTTTCCTCTCAGTTTGCTAATTTCCCCCGGTTCAGTTCAATTGGCCAACTTTTGCCTCGGCTCAGTTCCAAGTTGGACTACTTTTTCCTCCCAATTTGCCCACTTTTGGCTAGGCCTTGTTCCCAGTTTCTGTGGGTAACTCTTCTGTGGGTAAGGGTAACTTAGTCAGCTTACCCAAGCACCCCAAAAGACTTCAAAATACCGAAGCAGCAGAAAAAAAGGAGCCAGCGGCCGCGCTAGGTATGGGAAGGCCTGATTAGAGATGGTGACAGTGGCAATGCCAGCGACAGCGGCAGCTCTTAGTCAACAAAAGGAGGAAAACCAACTTGTATTGTAACCTTTGTAACCCCTCTCTTGGTGTACCCCTTGTCACCCTGTTGTGCCCCTCGTGGTGAAGTAATTTCTGAGTGTCGTGAAATAAAACCACTTACCTACCGCCAAGTAATGCTTTACCGACCTCTCGGTTCCACATTTTACCATCTCGGGCCCTGCGGGCCCTCGACGGTAAAATGCGGAACCTCGAGGTAACGGTAAAGTCATTACTTGTTGGCAGTAAATAGCTATTTTTCTTTTTTTTTTTTCCCCACCCGCCCCCTTTTTTTTTTAAAATTTTTTTTTTTTTTACAATTTTTTTTTTTTTTTTTAAATGGCAAAAAGGGAAGAAAAAAAAAAAAAAAAAAGAAAACGATGAACGACCCAAGATGAGAAAATCGTATTTCATGGACAACAGGATAGTAAGGTACCGACCGGGGGAGAAGGGGGTTCTGTTCAAAAAGGGAGATGGTTCGGCCGCAAGGGTGCTGCAGGCCGAGCAGCCGAAGGAGGTCGGCAAGGCCATCAAAAACCTCAAGAGAAACGGCTTCGACGTCAAGGCAAAAACCTACCAAATGGGCCTCCACCTCGCAGGCAAGAACGGAAACGTTGTAGAATGGGGACGCGTTCTCTCCCTCATGCACACCGACCACATCAAACAACTCTCCACCGGGTGCTACAACGCCCTCATGGAACTATGCATCGCAGCCTTCTGCTACAACCAGGTTTTTGACGTCCGTAACTTAATGGCTAAATACGACAGGATCCCAGACACGGTAACATACTTACTCATGTTGAAGTCGCTGTCAAAAATATCCGGTGACGCCACGCGTCTTGGCGATGTTGCAACTCAACACAAAGCCTTCACCAGAGCCGTGAAAATTCTGAACATCGTGGAGTCCAGCGGCGACATCGTCATCGACAAAAACTTCATCACCGTTATGATGCAATGTGCTGCTGCTGATCAAGCGAAAATAATTCTCAGATCCGCGCAGCTCAAAGGAATGCAGCCCGATAACATTTCATACAGTGTACTGTGCGGGCTTTACGCGCAAATCGGCGATGTTTCCAACGTGTTTCGTATAATTCACGAAATCGTGAAATCGGGCTTGAAACCAGACACGATTACCTGGAACACTTGTTTGGATGCTTGTCGAAATAAAGGCGATCTTACTCTTCTTCACCAAACGCTGGCTTATATGAACGCGCATCGCGTTCCGTTGAGCACGGCGCACCTCACCATTGTCATCCAAGCCGTGACGCCCTTTGTTGCAAATGGGAACCCCCATGCGTTGCGTGCCGCTGTTATTTGTTTCGAGGCGCTTCGGTCTAAGAAAGTCCTTAACCCGAGGGTCACATCTCGTATGGCCTCTGTCCACGCGGCGCGGGGCCCCGAAGGGGAGAGCGACCTCAATGCGTTCGTCAAAGAATTCCCCACGTTCATCGCTTACGAAGAGCAACGAGGCATTGGCATGGGGTCGAGATGGTACAGAGAAGTTCGGGGATAACTTTTTTTTTTTTTTTTTTTTTTTTTTTTTTTCCATTATATTTCGCTCAATATCCTCAAAAAAAAAAAAAAAAAAAAAAAGGTGCTGGGGAGGGGGGGGAAAAAAAAAGAAGAGAAAAAAAAATCGGGTAGAATTCAAATGATATAAAAAAAAAAAAAAAAGAAAAGAAAAAGAAATTTAAGTAATGAAGTGGAAAATGCTGCAACAGACAAGATGCCTTTGGAAGCTCCACCAGCCGTCCCGTGCAGTTGCATTGGGGTACGAGCTCATCGAGTGGTGCTTCGTGGCATTAGTATTCGTGTACGCCCTGGCGATGATGGACAAGGAGAGAACGAACCTACGAAATTCCCCCGAAGAGCTGCCTTTCTACAGCAAATGGCCTCAATACGACGACGCAGAGGGTTACGGCGCCCCCGTGCACAATTTCACACTGGACGACATGGACGGTAAGGAAATCTGGTTCGCATCAGGATCCGATCTCCCGGAAAAATCGATCGACACGTTCATCGACGACTTCAGAACCCTGACAGGAATCCCAGAAAACCTCACAAGGCTGTGGAACAACACCGACGACATGCTAGATTACCTGAACAACCCGAAAGATCTGACATCGTTCTCCTCATGGAGGCGATGGTACAATGTAGTCGGCCAAGGCATGGCAGCGATCATAGTGAATAATACCGATTACACTCTGTACATTGCCAACTACCCGCGGCAGGACAAAATAATTTCTGTTCAAGGCTGGGAACAATCCCCATCAGTAGGCAACATGCGCTCCTCACGCCTCGCCAACATTCAAATCGCACTGGAGACTACATTCTCGCGAACATTTTACTCCATCACGACGGACTTGAGATTCAATTACACTCGGTACGACACCGCCAATCCCCCGAACATAGAGGATATCGTGAACAGCAATGTTCTCATGACATCAACAGCATCGTCTATAGGCCTGTACGCGCTTGCCTTGTATCTTGTGCCGTTTTTGAGAATGGTCACCAGTCTGGCACGGTCGCGGCAGATGGGCATCAAATCGTTTTTGGAGGTGAACGGTGTCTCGCTGGGCGCGTACTATCTGTCCTTCACCCTGATATCCGTGGTGCCCAGGCTTATCATGATTCTCGCTGTGTCTGCTGTGATGTCTACCATGCTTCTTCCTGACATCTCGATGTTGGGCTTCGCTTCATTTTTGACAATGGCGTTGATCGCATTGGTACCCTTCGCATTATTTCTGTCCATTTTCTGCAGATCCATCATCAACACGTGGAGGTTCGCCGTTCTTGTGTATCTTGCGACAGGGGGCGTCGGGGCTTTGAACGCGTCATGTTCGAAATCGAGTCTGGTTGACGGCGGGTGTTTTCACAATTGGGGCATCAGTGCCATATTCACTCCTGCTACATTCGTATCTGGTGTTACCATCTTCACCCATAAGCAAGTGGAGCATTGGAATCACGGTGTGTCCATAACCCATCACCCCTCGCTTGGTACCATGTATGCAATGTTGCTTGTCAACACTGTGGTGTATTCCTTACTTGCCTTCTGGGCATCCGGTGTTTTCCTTGAAAAGCGACCCGTCTTCTTTCCCTTTTCCCGTTCCTTCTGGACGAGTGTCAAGCACATCTTCACCGAGTCCACCTCGTCGGGGATTACCGCGCAGAACGTTTCCGTTGTCATCGGCCAGAAGGTCATCCTGCGTGACATCAATCTGAGCACCCCGCAGGGCAGCACCCTCGCCCTCCTTGGGCACAATGGAGCGGGCAAGACGACCTTTTTGAAGGTTATCACCAACATGCTGAACTACAAAGGTGAGGTCCGTCTGTGTGGGCTTCCCATAGAAGAGGCTTGCCGACGCGGCTTTGTCGGGTACTGCCCCCAGGAAATCGTGCGAACTGACGCCACTGTCCTTGACCTCTTAGAGCTGGTCGCGTGCATCAAGGGGGTGCCCTTCAGAGAGACACGTGCGCATGCAGAACGCGCAGCTGCCAATGTGGGTCTGTACGACCACCTCCACCGAGCACCAACCAGCCTCGCGCTGGGCAACAAGCGAAAACTCGGCGTTGCGCTTGCATTCCTTGGGAATCCTAGGATCGTGATCCTCGACGAGCCCACTGCGGGGCTGGACTCCCGTTCCCGCAGGCAGGTGTGGGATCTGATCAGGCGGCACAAGAACGCAACGTGTGTGTTCACAACACATCTTCTTGATGAAGCCTGTTTAGGGGACACGATCGCAATCATGCACGAGGGACGGCTCCCTGATGACTTCATCGGCTCGATGACAGATCTGAAGAAAAAGTTCAACTGCGGGCAGAGCTTGGACATCGTCAAGACGGGCGTCAACGTGTGCGACGACAAGATCATGAACGCGGTACGGCCGTACATCCCAGAGACATACGACGGGTGCGTGAAGAGAAGTGGGAGAGGGCTGACCATACCACTACCGGATGAAGGCGGCATGCGACGGTACGTAGGGCTGTTGAAAACCTTGCAGGACAACGAGAAGTGCAAGGCGATGGGAGTGGAGTCCTTCTCGCTGAGAATGACAGGCCTGGAGGATGTTCTCGTCAAGTTATGCGATCCGCTGAGCGAGACAGTCGAGGTCGACGACGTGGGTTCCGACTTCGTCAACATCACGAAGATAGCATCGTTCAGCCACACCATATCGACGCCTCTCCTGGCACAGTACGGACAGCTCCCGTCTCTCCTCTCCAGCCCTGCCGAGTCAGTCAACATCCCTATGCAAATGTGGATCATCCTGTACCACATGAAAGCGCGTGCCACATTCCGTTCTCTTCGTTTCTACTCTATACAACTCATCTTCCCTGTTGCCTTCATCATTCTGTCTATTTTGTACACTTCGTACGTCAGGTCCACTCAGAAGAACGAAGCAGAGAGCGTTGAGCTCAGCGCGGCTCGCCTTTCCGACGAGGCCACGTCGCAGATCTTTGTCCGTGGCCCCGGGGCAGAGGCCATGATGAATTTCACAACTCAGCACCCACTAGAATGGGGTGTGCAGATGGCGTTTTACAACAACCCTCTCTCGGACCTGTACATGAACTCTTCTTCTGTGACGCTTGATGCTGTGGGGGAGGTGCAGAAGGATATTGTCGAGGTGCGCACGTGGTTCAATGAAAGCGTGTCGACCAGCATTCCTGTCGTTATCAACTACTTCATGAACGCCATGCGCATTGAGCAGGGTGCACCGAGCGTGGTGGGGACGCTGAAGTCGTTCCCAGTGTACACCTTTGCGAAGAAAACTTACGTCCATTTGTTCGGAGCATGCCTGTCCGTCTGCTTTGCAATTATCACAGCAGTCTTCGCAGGACGGCTCGTACAAGAGAGAAACAGTGGTGCCAGGAACCTCACCCAGCTGTGCGGGGTACACGACACCACGTTCTACGTTGCATACGGGTTGGGGGACTGCGTCACAGCACTGCTGGCACAGTTGATCATAGTTGCTGTTTTCGGCATATGGTTGTCCTCTTACGGGTCAGAACTCTTCGGTCTTATCACCACTCTGTTGCTGTTGTACACACCAGCTATCCTTGCGATGAACTACACGCTTTCTTATGTGTTTAGCAAAGGCCTCAATGCCACTGTTTTCTGCACCATCTACCACATCGCCATCAGCAGCATGCTGCTTATCTCTCCCCACACCGGTTTCTCTTCAAGAAACATCTTCCGTATCCTATCTCCCCTCGCTGCGATGCTGGAGGGTATTCTTTACTTCCTCAATCTCGGCGGCCACGCGTCACACGACGCTCTTGTGTCCCCTACCGCGAGCAAGGAGTCGCTGATCTCGGATACGTACTTCACCATCTTGTACCAACTGATCAGTTGGTCAGTTCTGCTCACTCTTGCAGAGTCTGGATACAAGATCAAAAACCTGATTAAGAAGATGTTCCCACGGCCTACGGGGTACTACGAGAACGAAGCAGCACTTGCCGGTGTCACGCAAAGCAAGAATGTTCGTGACGAGATGAACGAGGTGGTGAACTCGTGGGGCGCTGACGACGAAACACTCTACGTCAAGCAGCTGCGCAAAGTGTACAAAAATCGGATCGCTGTGTCGGGGATGTACTTAAAGCTGACACCTGGCACCTGCTTTGGGTTGCTGTCGCCCAGTGGGGCAGGGAAGACCACAGCAGTGACGATGATGGCGGGGCTGATGGCACCGTCGCAGGGTGAAGTCACTGTACGGGGTCTCTCAAATCTGTACCCGTTGCAGCTGAAAAAGCTCCAGAAGCTGGTTGGGTACCTGCCGCAGACGGACCCGCTCCCCCCTGGGCTTACTGTGTTCGAAGTTGTCGACTTCTACGCGAGGCTGAAGGGCGTACCGGGCACCTCCAAACAAAGCATTTGCAACCTTCTCAAGACGGTCGGGTTGGAAGAATACATCGATAGAACTTGCGGTGCGCTCAGTGGTGGGAACAAACGTCTTGTTGCCTTGCTGCTCGCGTTGCTCGGGTCTCCACCGATACTTCTGCTTGACGAACCTACGGCGGCAATGGACCCTGCTACACGCCAGAAGGCGTGGTGGCTGATTAATACAAGAACCAACCAGCAGCACGAGCGGCCTATTGTGGTGCTCACCACAAACTCGCTCAAAGAAGCAGACACTGTGTGCAACAAAGTGGGTGTGATGATCCAAGGGCATCTATCGGAGTTGGGTAACCCGAAAGAGCTCAAGGAGCAGCATTCTTCAGGGTATTTCCTGCCTGTGTTGATGACCAACGACAAGTCGAGCAAGGCGTTGACGGAGGCCCTTACGGCAAAAATACCAGGCACAAAAACATTGGAAGCGCACGGGAGGAAGCTGGAGTTCCAGTTCCCAAGCGACGTGTGCCTGCCAGATGTGATTGATGTCTTGGAGAACGAGGACCACGTCAGCGAGTACTCCATCTCGAAGATGATGTTTGAACAGACATACCTGCATGCTGTCGAGCAACAGAGAGCAGCCAAACTACGTGGTGGGCTTGCAGATGAACTTGTGCCCCCTCTAAGGGTGTGCATCTTGATTGTAGGTTCGCGTGGCGATGTGCAGCCGTTCCTTGCGTTCAGTGAGAGGCTGCAGGCAGCAGGCCACGTCGTCCGCATCGCCACACATGAGTGCTTTCGGTCGTTTGTGACAAGCCACGGGGTCGACTTCAGCCCTATCGGCGGTGACCCCGAGAAGCTGATGCAGTTCATGGTGGAGCACCCATCGATGATCACTACCAACTTGGAGGAGATTCGTGCAAAGCGTTCGATGATGAGTGAGATCTTCTCTGGGTGCTGGAATGCCGCGTCCACCTGGAAACCTGATGTCCTCATCGCTAACCCGCCGACACAGGTGCACGTCCACATCGCAGAGGCGCTGCACATCCCACTCCAGATACACTTCACCATGCCATGGTCACCTACAAAGGCGTACCTCCACCCCTTGGCAGTTGTCAGCGCCCTTGGGAACGAGCAGTCCTACGGCATTGTGGAGGACCTCATGTGGCTGGGCATGTCGGACATCATCAACAACTTCAGGGCGAGCATTGGGCTGCGGAAGATCAAACATGGTTCTGGCCTCGCCAACTCTCTCAAAGTGCCGCACATCTACTGCGTCAGCGAGAGCCTCGTCCCGAAGCCCACCGACTGGGCGGGGCATATATCGGTGTCGGGGTTCTGGTTCCTGGACTCCCTTGCACAGGACTACGACCCCCCGCAGGATTTGGCGGCGTTCTTGGCAGCCGGCCCGCCACCTATTTATATCGGCTTTGGGTCTATTGTTGTGCCCAGTATCAACGCGCTTGAGAAGGCAGTGTTCGGTGCTTTGCGGCGAGCCAACGATGAGAGCATTGTACCTGTACGGGCGATCGTGAGCCCTGGGTGGGCGAAACTTGGGATGAACCTCCCGCTGCCGGAGTACGTGTTTTTATTGGATAAGTGCCCGCACGACTGGTTGTTCCCACGCTGCGCTGCTGTGGTGCACCACGGCGGTGCCGGGACGACAGCGGCGGGGCTGCGCGCGGGGAAGCCGACGGTCGTGATCCCATTTTTCGGAGACCAACCGTTTTGGGGAAAGTGCTGCGAGCGGCAAAACGTGGGCCCCACCCCGATACCTTACAAACAACTGACAGCAAAGAGCTTGGCGAGGGCTCTGATGGAAGCCCTGCAGCCGCGCATGGTCCAGGCGGCAAAGGAGCTCAGCGTCATGATCAATTCAGAAGCCGGAGTCGAGACGGGACTTCGTGCATTTTACAACTATCTTCCACTCGAACCAAGCGGGTCATGGCGCGTGGAGTGCGTTGAAAACCAGCGGTGGTTCCCTGTAATAGGGTGGAGCGCCACCCTGGCAGTAGGGGACCCATCACCCTACAGCGACGAGACCGGATCCATGAGCTGTGACAGAATGGAATACCCATGCCCGGAAGGCTGGCAGTGGGAAGACGAATGGAGGGTTTCAAAGGTAAATGGCAGCGACCCCGATGGCTTCAGGTACGCAACTTCTTTTAAAGGCCCTTGGCGGCAGGTCCCTTCGTCCACAGATGTTGTGAGACGCAGATTATGGTTCAGAAGGAGGACCAGGACAGGTGTCAAAGAGAATGTTGGTGACGAAGTGGAAAGATTGCGAAAAGAAAATAAAGACCTCCAAACCAGGCTTGATGCACAAGCACACTACATCCAGCGCCTCATTAGCGGTATGGGGTTGGAAGCACCTCCAAAGGAGGCTTCCCTCACAGCAAGCAGCACTCCTGAGGACCCAGACAACACGCTGAGCACTGCAGTCCACAAAGGTTGTACGGATGTGGCTCAGCTTTTATTAGAATACAGGGATTACTCGGATCCCTTCAGCACTCGGGATAGTGAAATTTTGGCAGTGTCCAGTGCTGGAAGGATATCAGAAATGGATATGGAAGATGTTAGTATAGAGTTTGCGGATTGAACTTTTTTTTTCTTCTTCTTTTTTTCTTGATTTTCTCAACACTAGCTTCTAAATACGGGAGGGGGGGGGGAATGGATCAGATTCGCTGGAGGAAAATTAGATCTAAACAAGGAAGAGGTGGGAAAAAAAAAAAAAAAAAGAAAAAAAAAAAACTATTTAACCCATAACACTCCAAGGCGCAAATATTTGTCGTTTTGAAAAATTGTTTTTTTTTCTCTGTGTACTTTTTCGTCCCCACGACCCCCTGGATCTCCAAGAACGACTATAGTGAGGAGTTATTTTCAACTGCATTTCATGCTGCGCTGCATCACTTTACCTTGTTGTCCACCCACCAAGTGGGTCCCAAATCCGAGTAGATAGGCTAAAAACGCAAAATAACGGGTGTGCATACTGTGCCCAAATTGTTCCCAAAAAACGCAAAGGTAAAGCCAAAACAGCTACAGACGAGGTCCAACCTTCATGGGTAAGGGAGTCGGTACCCATAGAGACCATAAAATAGGCCAGTGGGGAGAAAAAAAGCTGTCCTGTGGTACGCAGAAACCTGACGACGCAAAATGGTTATTCCTTCGGTTTTTTTATAAGAAGCTCACAGACGTCATCCAAGAAGAGACAAACAAGCAAAAGGACACTGAGATTGATAAAATTTCGACCCAGGACTCCACCGCTTACTCGGATTGAGCATTGCGATGGGTTTACGGCGTGCCCAGAATCAGCAGTCGTATTGGTCCACAGGACCCATGAAAATCCCCCTTTTCAGTATCACGATGCCCAGGAGACGCTACTGGGAAATCAAAAGTACCCAGCCTCCACTTCACTCACACAGAAGAGTCAAACGGTGATGTGTTGTGAAGATACGAGGGTTTCTGGACAGAATTGGTGACAAGGTGGGCAAAAGCAGCAGTGCCAGGAAAACATTTAAGCATTGACGAGACACTCGTACCTTCACGGGGCAATTGGGGGGCTGCGGGTCTACTGTCCTCTCAAGCATAAAAGATATGGCATAAAAATCTACTGCCTAAACTGCACGAGCACGGGTTATCTTTTGCGTTTTCACATCCACGCCACCAAAACCGAGGGGCACGCACTTGAAGATTTCAGTGTTGTGGAAAAGGCGGTGCTGGGGTTAACAGAGCCTTTCCGGGGAAATGACAACACGGTAGTTTGCGATAGCTACTTTTCGACTGTGGGTCTGGCCGAAGCCCTGTGAAAAAACTTTGAGGGGCTTGCATTTCGTTGGGGTGTTGCGGACTCTTCTGGTGGGCCCTAGAAGTGACAATAGTTAACTGCCATGCACTTCAAATAAAATATGGTTCAGGGATGCCAAAGAGATACACAACCCTGGCTGCTTTTAAAGAGCGCTTTCGAGCGTTGCATGGACCCGTTTTACCTGCAAACGGGGGTTAAATGCTGCCATTTTTCACCTCAAATTATGAAAAGGAGCAAAAAAGGGACCCCTATGTAGATAGGGCCCTGGAGTGTTATGGGTTTAAAAAAAAAAAAAAGAAATGTGACATTGCTTCGTGTTTCCCTTCTTCCTTTCTTTTTCTCTCTTTTTCCCACGTCTCCTCCTTTTTTTTTTTTTTTTTTTTTTTTTTTTTTTTTTTTTTTTTTTTTTACTCTCTAACTTTACCTCACTCGAAAATTTTACGTGTTATGTACTACATTTCATATTTACCAAATGGATTTTTTTTTTAATTATTTGAATGCAAGAATTTTGACGCCTTCTTGGTAGGGGAACAGGGAAAAAAAAAAGAAGACAGTAAGGCTCTCCCTATGCATAGTTTAAATAACCATGTTTAAAGGAAAAAAAAGGGGGACAGGAAAGGCTGAAACTGACTCTCGATGTGGGCCTTCTCTTCCCCCCCCAATCAAAAATTTTGAATTTTTCAGATTTATATTCTTGCACCAAAAAAAAAAAAATGTCAGCTTTTATGCGCTACAAAAAAAAACCCCTCCTAAGAAAAAAGATCCTTTTAAAGACCGGCTGTGCAACAAAAACAAAGAAAAAAAAAAACTTGCCTCGTTCTTCTTTTTTTTTTCGGTTGCTAGCACTTCTCCCCCCCCCCCCCCCCCCCCATCATAGTGAATATTTCGTTATTCTTGGGGTGGGGAAAAAAACTTTTTTTTTTCCCCTTCGCCTTTTTTCCGTCTTATTTCCTATCTAGTCGAAAAAAAAAAAAAAAAAAAGTGTTGCAAAGAGAAGGGAAGCGATTTCTTTTTTTGTTTTGGTTTTTTTTTTTTCTTTTTTTTTTTCCCTTCTTTTTTTTTCTCTCCAGAACAAAAGAAAAAAAAAAAAACACACGAAATCAAAGGGAAGAAGTGAAGGAAGAAAAAAAAAAAAATGGGGTGCACAGAATCGAAGGAGGCGCCAAAAAGCCAAGCACCTACACAAAAAGCACCAGTAGAAAACGCAAGTTCGAAACAGGTTTGGCAGAACGGGGAGGTGTTCCCAAGCCAACTTGTGGGACACCGCATCCAAAGGCCAGACAGAAAATTAGAAGGTGTAACACTTGTGGACTGTTTGGTAGACAACGCAAGAGACTTCGAGTATGGAATTTATTATTATTATTATTATTATTATTTTTTTTTCTCCCTCCAGCCTGGAAAGATGCACGCTCCGAAACTGTAAACTGATAAATTGCCACTTGAAAGATTGCACTATAGAAGCAGGCACGGAGGTGAACCGCTGTGTGGTTAAAGGGGGTACCTCTGTGGTATTTCTTTCTTTTTTTTTTTTATATTCAGAAAGAAAAAAAAAAGTACATCCCCCCCCCCCACTCTAGGACGCGACGCTTACCTCGGGAACTGAAGTTTCTGAGAATTGTGAAATAAACAGGTGTATGGTGACAGACCGCTGCACTATTAGAAACTGCACCATTGGCCGGGATATCACCACCACTGGATCGATGTTCTACTCTTGTAACGGGAACCCTCAGCCACCCCCAAATGACGTGCACTGCAACGGCTGCATTTGGGGAGAACAGGCGGTGCAGTCCGTATAAGATAGAGATTTTTTTTTTTTTTTTTTTTTTTTTTTTTTTTTTCCGAAGGATAGAAGCGGGAGGAGGGAGGGGGAGAGAACATTAACCTGAACTCATACATTTGCAAGCAAGAGAATAGAGTCACAAACAATCAGCTGACTTTTAGTTTTACAAACCCCTCTCCAAGTTTTCTTACTTGTTTTCTGATGTATGATTACGTTCTTTCATATTCTTTTGTGAGTGTTTTTTTTTCTTCTTTATTATTCTTCCTCTTTTGTAAATAGGCACTCAAGTGAAACAAAAAGAATGCGCGGGGATCCTTAAAACATTCAGTTTGATGTGATTTTTTTTTTTGTTTCTTTTTTTCTTCTTCTTTCATATGTCTTCTAATCATTTCTAAGCCAGTTTCACCCTCTGTATTCACACTCCCCCCCCCCTTTTTTTTCCCTATCTCCGCAAAAAAAAAAAAAAAAGAACACCCCTTATATGTGGCTGTCAAAAAATTTTACCAGAGAACAGCAGAATGCGGGTTGCAGATTGTCACTGTCTGGAGGAGATACAGCACTGAATATAAAAATAAAGAAATAGAGAAAAAGAAAGAAAGAATGAAGAAAAAGCTGAACAAAAGAGAGGAAAAAAAAAAAAGGGAATACCAGAGTGAAAGGTTGAAGTGATCTTTGTTTTTTTTTCTTTTTTCTTAACACTCCGTCCATTTTCTTTTCTGTACTGCCGCTTCTTTCCCCCTCCCTCCCCCCTTTTTTTTTCTACTCCTGGATAGAAACAAAAAGAAAAAAAAAAACACTTTTTTTTTTTTTCTCCGTTTTTTTTTTTTTTTCATTCATTCTCCCCTTTTTTACCAACTCACCTTCACTTCCCCCAATTTTTTTTTTTCTTCAAATACCTGCAAAAAAAATAAAGAGGCGAAGAAGGCGGGGAACGGGGGAAAAAAAAGCGAAAAAAAAAAAAAAGAAAAAAATGCCCACACCAACCACCCCTAGCAGGTACCTTAGAACAGGACCAAAACCGCCTCCCAGCAGCACATTGCTACATGGAGCAAAAACCTCATTAGATTGCGCTGGCAAGGTGACGGGCAGTGCCTCTAGCAGGGGCCAGATGATGCGCGCAGCCTACAAGGACAAGGATAGGGGTATTCTGCATGGGCATGGCGGGGACATACCAGGAGCCAAAGGATGTTACTACTGCTGGACTGGGCAGTACGAGAAGTGCAGGCAGCATCGGAGCAAAAGCCCTTCCTTGGGAAGTGCAGTGAGAGCACGGTCAAGAAGCCGGTCTCGATCTCGGTCGAGATCCCGGTCTAGAGGCCGCCCTACTGCGCAGAGGAGCATCAAAACTTTTACCCCCTCAGCCGAGGGGGACATAGTCCCTGTTACCCCTTACAGTTCCATCTTACTCCGCCCGGAACGGCGGTTGTTGCGTTCCACCTCCTCAGGGTACAGCACCCTCTCCGGGACGCCTTTGCCTTCGCCGTCTCCCTCCCTGCGTTCCGGGACATCCACATCCGCACGCAGGGGCGCACAGCACAGGAACCCCGTTGTTGCACAAACCGACCGTTTAGTGATGCAAAGCATCGCATCGGGACGGTGCAACAGCACAAGGAACCTGCCCATGCCGGATCTGTTTTCAATGTCACCTTAGATTTTTTTTTTTTTTAAATATAAAATTATTTTTATGTTGTTGATATTTTCCCCTGTATAAAGTTTTTTTTTTTTGAATTGTGCGCGCTCATGTATTTCCCTACAAAAGTGACAAAAAAGAAAAGCAAGAAAAAAAAAGATGTTCAGAGTGCTTGGAAGGAACGCGCTGAGGACGCAGGGCATGCAGAGCCTCAGGTGGGCGAGCGTGAGCGGGATTCAGGGGATTGAAAGGATCACCTACGTGAAGAAAATAAAAATGAACGGCGAGGCGTGCAAGAAGTGCGGCGAAGTGACAGAGAGGCTTGAGAAGGCTGACCAGTTCAAGCAGATTGATGAGGTGCTTATCGCTGACGAGAGGGACGAGTCCAGCGCTGGCATGGCCATCGCTCAGAAGCACTCTGTTGAGAGAGCACCTTTTTTCGTTGTGGAAAAAGCAGATGGATCTGTATGGCTTTAAATCAAAAAAAAAGAAAAAAAAGAAAATACAACAACAGGTTGACATCTACACCATCTACTTCGAGTTTGTGAAGAAGGTTCTGAAGGGGAAAGCGAACGAGGCAGAGGCCCTGAAAGACACCATGGAACAGAACAGAGATGTTCTTGACATGATTTAGAAAGGGAACAGGGGTCTGAGGAGAATCAGTGAAGCATTTTTAAAGAAAAAAGAAGAAGGAAAAAAAAAAAGGAGGGGGGATAATAAAACGGAACGAAACTTGATTAAAAGTACCGCTTCTTTTTTTTTTTTTGTATTACCCCACTTTTTTTTTCTTTTTAAATATTTTTTTTAAAAAAAAAAAAGCTTCCTATTTTCCTTTGTACTCCTCTTTTTTGTTTTTGTTTTTGTTTCTTTCTTTCTCCAATATTTCCAATGGCAGCTCGCAGCTCAACAGCCGGGGGAGGGATGGGGAAGAGAGGCTTTTTTTTTTTCTCTTTCGTTTGGATCCTTTTCTTCGATCTTGCTTTATTTCTCTCCTTTTTTTTTTTTTATATTCTTGGTGGGTCGTTGCTGACACCTTCCTCCCCCCATCATAGTGAATTTTCTTTTTCTTTTCTCCCCTGTCGTTTTCCTCCTGGGGTGGTTGGGGCGATCGTGCCTTCGGTAATTTCCGAGCTAAATACTCTTTCCTTCCCTTACCTCAATTACAACTGGTTTCTTTCTCTTTTTCATTAAACAGTGACATCTCCACTTCCAACACCATCCCACCAGGCTGTTCAAGATGCGTTTCTCGTCTGTGCTGCTGCTGTCGATGGGTGTGATGGCCCAGGGCCTCACTGAGGACTACATCAGGATGAACGCGAAGTCTATGTGGTCCGTGTTCAAGCAGGACTACAACAAGGTGTACTCCCCCGCGGAGGAGGGGAGGAGGTACGCGATCTTCTACCAGAACATGCTGAAGGCGGCTGAGATGGGTTCCGAGTACGGAGCCTCCCCCTTCGCGGACCTCACCGAGAAGGAGTTCTCCGTGTACCACAGCGCCGGCAACGCCTTCAAGAAGGCCCCCAAGCAGCCCCTGAGGAGTTATGCTGATGTCAAGGTCTCTGCTGACCCTGTGGATTGGAGGCCCAAGGTACAAGAAAGAAAAAAGATAAAAATAAGACAAAATAAAATTTAAATATTTACACTACTATTCTTTTTTTTTTTTAGGGAGCCGTGACCAACGTGAAGAACCAGGGCCAGTGCGGGTCGTGCTGGGCATTCTCGACAACCGGGAACGTGGAGGGGCAGTGGTTCCTTGCGGGGCACACCCTGACCTCTCTGTCTGAGGAGCAGCTCGTGGCTTGCGACAAGAAGGACGACGGGTGCAACGGGGGCCTCCCTGTGGACGCGTACAAGTACATCGAGAGCGCCGGGGGTCTCGAGACGGAGGGGGACTACCCGTACACCTCGGGGACCGGGAAGGTTGAGGCCTGCAAGTTCGAGTCGACCAAGGTGGCCGTGAAGATCTCCAGCGGGTCGGTCCTCCCCGGGCACGAGGCCTCGATGCTGACCTGGATGGCGGCGAACGGTCCCATGTCGATCGGTGTGTACGCTGGCGGCCTGAAGTGGCAGCTGTACACCGGCGGGATCATGAAGGGGTGCGAGGTGAGGCAGCCGGACCACGGTGTCCTCATCGTCGGCTACGGCACCGAGAGCAACGTCCAGTACTGGATCATCAAGAACTCCTGGGGCGCGAGCTGGGGTGAGAACGGTTACCTCCGTGTCACCTACGGGGACAACTCCTGCAACATCCAGAGCATGCCTTCCTCCTCCAAGATCTAAATAAAAGCAGATCTCTGGACACCACCACCCCCACAATCATCCCTCACCCCATGATGAACTTTTTGAAAACGTTACGGGAGGGGGAACGAAACCATTTTCCCTGTTTTTTTTTCCTTTTTTTTCCCTTTCTTTTCTTTTTAACCCTTGTTCCATTTTTTTTTATTGCGGGGGGAAGAGGAGCTTCGTTCTCTCTTCTTTCCTCCATTTCCAAATTTCTTTTTTTCAGTGAGCACTCCCCCTTGCACACTGAAACTTTGTCGAATTTATTGTTGCAAAAAAAAGGGAAGCGCATTGCCTTCTTCCCTTTTCTTTCTTCCAAAACCGCGTGATATTTTGATTTTGATTTTCTTTTGCAATTGTATTTTTGTTGTTTGTTTTTCTTGTTCTCTCCCCCCCATTCTTAATCACTTCAGCTACCTGCACAACAACAACAACAACAAAATATGGATCCATCGATACTTCAGAAGTACGAGCAAGGGGAACGCCTCGGGTCCGGCAGACAGGGGTCGGTGTACAAGGTGGTGAGGAGGGTGGATGGAGGTATCTTTGCGATGAAGGTGTTGGAGGCGCCCGCGGAAGAGGTGCACAGGAAGAACGTGGAGGAGGTGCAGCACATGCTGAAGCTGAAACACAAGAACCTTGTTCCCTGCCTTGACTTCTTCGAGACGACAAAGCAGCTGGCAAGGGAATCCCTTGGGAAGGTGTGGCGGGTTCACATCGTGATGCCCCTGTACGGAAAAGGGGACCTCTGCTCATGCGTCCAAAAGGAGGGACCCCTCTCTCCGGAGAGGGCGGACAGGCTCTTGCGGGAGATGGGAGGGGTCCTTCAGTACATTCACAGTGAGGGCTTCATCCACAGGGACGTGAAACCCCAAAACATCATGGTGTCGGGGAAGGGACCTCTTTCTGCGGCCAGTGTTACTTGCGGCGGGGAAGGGGAGGCAGAGTTCATCCTGGCCGACCTGGGACTGTCGAAGGAAGTGTCCTCCGATGGGGTAGCGAACTCCTTTGCAGGCACACCAACTTACATGGCACCCGACTTCTTCAACGAAAAGGACGGCTACACCAACAAAGTAGACATGTGGGCCCTCGGGGTGACTGTGTGTAACGTGGTGCTCCAAGAAGACCTGAGGAATCTCTTTCTGAAGTACCTGCATTCTAACCGGGAGCTTGTGATGGGGGAGCTTCAGACCCACCTCCCCCCTGCCCTCTTGGGGGTTGTGTCCCGCCTCCTCTCCACCGACCCTTTGGAACGCCCCAGTGCACTGGAGATGCTGCAGACGAGACCCCCTGGGATGGTTCCTCAGCCAACTGGAATTGTTCTTCTTGCTGTTGGGAGTGTTGGTGGAGAAGAGAGGAAAAGGAAGCTCTGCGTGGCAGTGGGGGCAGCAAAGGCCTTCTCTTCGATGGGGCAGGAGCTCCTCAGGGTTCGCAGGTTGGAGGTCTTCGACAAGGACTTCGGGGAGTTCGTGGAGGAGGACGACGGGGACATCGTGTTCCAGGACAAGGGACGGGTCCGTGTCGTGTTTGAAGCACCGCTCCCAACCACCGCTGCTACTTCAACCACAGCTACTTCTTCAACCACCAGTGACAGCAGCAGCAACATGCACCCACCTGCTGCGAACAACACCACCCTCACAAAAGAGGAGGAGAGGCTTGCCTTGGCCAGTGCTGTTTCAAAAGGCGACCTTGAGGAGATGAGGCATCTTGTTCTGGAGCGGGGTGTTGACCCTGGTGCAACGGACAGCGATGGTTTCACAGCCCTGCACTATGCAGCTCGCGGAAACAACTGTGTCGAGGCTGTGGCTGCTCTCGTCTGTTCTTACGACCAGGACCCTGGTGTCAGAAGCAACTATGGTTGGACTCCGGTCCATGAAGCAGCAGAGAATGGAAGTCTCGAGACAGTTAAATATCTTGTTGAGACTCGCAGTCTCGGCGTAGGTGTCAAAAGCAACGATGGTCGGACACCGCTTCACCAAGCAGCACTGAAGGGCCACCTCGAGACAGTTAAATATTTTGTTGAAATCAGGAGAGGTGCGGCATCACGCACTCTTTCCGTCTCATACACAAAGACAAAAAAAAAAAAAAAAAAAAAAAAAAAAAAAAAAAAAAAAAAAAAAAAAAAAAAAAAACTTGTTGAAACTCGCGGTCAAGACGCTGGTGTCAAATGCAACTACGGTCGGACACCGCTTAATCTAGCAGCACTGAACGGTTACCTCGAGACAACTAAATATCTTGTTGAAACAAACTGTACTTTGTACTGTACTTTACTGTACTGTACTTTATTGGCTGCTCCCCGTGGCCAATAAGGTTCCTACAGGGAGTCAACGGGGCTGTCTTCCCTTATTACACACCTCGCCCCCCACACACACAAAAAAAAAAAAAGAAAGAATATTGTAATTGTAATAGTTGTTTGCTGGTGACCGGTGAACGGTGCTGGTGGTGTTGGCTGAGCGGGCTGGTTTAGCTGATTGGTTGAATTGAATTGATTTGAGTTGAATTGAGTTGTGTTGTCTGCTGGTGAGTGGTGATTGGTGCTGGTGTTGGTAGTATTGGTTGAGCTGGTTGGTTTGATTGCAAGAATTGAACAGAAGTGTTGGAGAACGCTAGATCCCTCCTTCCTTCCCTTCCTCTTTCATTCCTTCCCTTCCTTCCTATTCTACTGCTGCATTTCCTCGTCATCATCATCATCATCATCATCATTTATTCTCGTCTTCTTCCGCCACTGTCAGTATGAACGTCAACCTCATACTGGACAAGCTGGAGAGCTTGAAGGGAGGGTCCCTTACGGTGGAGGTGAGGACCCAGATATATCGGATGATCAACCTGATCACCGATATGATGGTGGCGGAGATGGGGCAGGGGCCGGCCCTGCAGGTGTCTACACCGGCGCGGAGGACGCAGCCGGAGCCGCAGCAGCCGCCCGTGCTGACGCCGGGGCCATGGAGGACGCCGCGGAGGGCTCCACGGACCCCCGGGAAGCCGACGAAGGGGAAGTGGAGCGACCCCAGAAGGAGCGGCAGGGGAGCCTGCGAGGGAGGCGAGACTGGTCCCGGGTGACTGGTTGCTTCCTGTGCTGGAGGAGGCAGGGGACGAGGGGGTACTGCTGGTGCCCGAAGGGGGAGAGGCCGAGGCCTACGACGCCGCCGCAGACAGCTGCGCGGACAAGCTGTTGCAGAGCAGCAACGGCACGTGGGTCCTGCTGACGCGGAGGAGGGTCAAGGCCCTCAACGGAGGGCTGCCACACGCCCATGAGAACGTGAGGATGGCGGTGCCAGTGGGCCTGAAGGCACCGAAGACACTATTCGTGACAGTGTTGGGAAGTTCCCTGAAGGGGGACTCCTGACTGGGGTGCAGCAGCCGCAGCTTCCGACCGCAGAACCGACGGGGGAGGCTACAGCAGAGGCCCTGAAGAAGCAGCGGACGGTGGTGATGTCGGCAGTGCTTGCCGCCAAGCACATCCAGAAGAAGGAGCCGGGGGTCTGGGCTCAATTGGTGGACCAACAGGTGGGAGGCGAGTGTGCAAAGCGCGAGGTGGCGCACGCAGCAAGGAACGTGGGAGTGGTGCTGCACCCCACGTACATGTGGGGGGTCACCCGGGAGCAGGGACGGGTGGAACTGATGCTGAGGACGAAGCCGGCGGAAGCTGAAAAGCTTCTTCGCGCCTCAGGACACGGAAGGGTCTTCTTCAAGGCGCACTCATTCAACAGGGGGAGAGAGCTTGCGGCCGACTCCATTTGCTGGCTGAAGAAGGAAGTCCCGGTGGAGGAAGCACGGAGGGCGGCGCTGACGCACCAGGTGGGACTCGCCTACACCAAGTCGCGGCTTGGGATCAGGCTCTCATCGCCGGAGCTCAGGGCGGCGTTGGAGATCTCCAGTGGGGACCTCTTAGAAGAGCCGAGGCCGAGGCGGAACCGGTACATAGTTACTGGAGGAAAAATGCACGATCACACGGATGACGTACTAGCGGAGCTGCGGACGGCAGGGTGGAACTGTGCCAGCGCCGCCACGTTCGTCAGGCGGGGAAGCGGTGCGCGCACCTTCGTTGTCTGGGCGGAGCAGGGTCCGAGTTTTGGGATGTTCGGCAGGGATGGAGAGCTCGAGCCGCTCAGGGTGAGGCAGGCGGTGGACAGCGTGAGGCCCCAGGGGCAGAAGAGATGGAACGGCCCCACCAGGGGCGTGCGGTTGCCGAGGAGGGTAGGGGACCCCTCTGACCGGCCCCCGGTGCAAGCTAGCTCCCCTCCCCGTGCGACAGGGGTGAACCCCGGCCCTACGGCAGAAACGGGTGTGGAGGCCGCGTCGTCGTCGTCGTCGTCGTCGTCAAGGATGGACGATGGGGAAGGGACGGTGGAACGGGACGGGAGAAAGCGCCCGCATTCGGAGAGGTCGCCGGAGACGGCCTGTCTGGCGGAGAAGAAGGTCCACACGCACGAGTGGCCCGAGAAGAGCGGGGAGGCGGCGACGGAGAGCTGGGTGTGCAGCGGATGCGGTGACAAACGCCCCAGGACAAGGCCGAGGGAATGCTCGTGCGGCATGTGCATCTGTGTGGGGTGCTACACGAAAGTGCGCAGGGAAGGCGAGGCGAAGGCGAAGGAGGAATGACTATTCCTTCCTTCCTTTGCGCGCGTGCTCCGCTGTGTGCGGTTGTTGTTGGTGTTGTTGTTGTTCCTACTACTTCTTCTTCTTCCTCTTCATCTTCTTCTTCTCGGGTATGTTGGAGGAGCGACGGGCGCAGCGGGGGAATCGCGCGGATGGATGCACAAGGAGCTCGCTCTCTTCACCTGTCTCTTGTGGCACAACAACAGCATGGCCGATGTGAAGCAGGATCCGAGGACCCGCTCGACTGTGGTAAGACAGCTCCTGCTGCTCGCAGGCGATGTGGAGCGCAACCCGGGGCCACAGTTGGTGGTTGGCACGCAAAACGTGACTTCCTGCAACTCGCAGATTGCAGCGATTCAAGGCATCCTGGAGGCAACGGGGACGCACGTGATGGGGATCACTGAGACGCGTGTCCTGCGTGCCGGGAGAGCCTTCGTGGAGAATGCGATGGCGGAGAGCGGGATGCGGGTGCTTTGGGCCGAAGCAGCTGATGTAGGACCAAATCTCTACTCGTGCAGCAGCAGAGGGGT
Source organism: Diplonema japonicum (assembly GCA_964019335.1). NCBI lineage: Eukaryota > Euglenozoa > Diplonemea > Diplonemida > Diplonemidae > Diplonema > Diplonema japonicum. The sequence continues at coordinate 301,053 of OZ025678.1, forward strand.
GGCGCTACTGCTCCCTCGAGAGGCTCTTGCCTGGACCGTCACGCCGAACGATGAAGATACGCTGCTTTACGTCAACGAGGGCAGGCTTGGGCACTACGAGGTAGCATGCGGGGAAGGAGGCAACACGGTGCACATCTTGCTCGTTTACGCATACCAGCAGAGGGAGGCGAGTAGGCGGGAGGCTCTGCTCAGGACGGTCTTCCGGTACGCGGCGGGACTGGGGCAAGTGCCAGTGGTGGTCATGGGGGACATGAATGCCGATGGTGAAAGATCGAAGGCGCTGCACGCCGCAGTAATCGGGGGATGGACCGATGCATCGCTGGAGTGTGCGGAGAGAGAAGGACGGGATCCACCGGTGACGTATCGGCGCAGCGAGGAGAGTCAGGACGGAACGCGGATCGACATGATCCTGCTCAATCAGGTGGCGGCAACAGGCCTGAGATCGTCGAGCACCGTGGAGACCAGCTTCCCTCAACACTGTACGGTAACGGCGGAGCTGGGGACGGAGGCGTTCAGTCAGGCGTGCCTCGCATACAGGCTTCCGAAAGCCATCGACGTGGACAGCTGGCCGACGTGGTCTAACGAGGAAGAGGACGAACTGGCGGAGGAGTGCGCACGGGGGTGTGAGGCGCCTTCCCCGGGGTGGCAGGGGAGTGGGCTAACGTGACGGCCGCCATGGAGGAATACCTGCTCCGAAGAGACAGCGAAGTGACCCACACGCGAGGGCATCGGGGAAGGGGTGCTCTCCGGGAACCGATTGTCTCGAAGGTGGCTGTCGAGACCCGGTGCAAAGGGAGCGGGGAAGCGACGCTGCGCCAGGTCCACGTCATGAAGGCGTTGAACAAGACGGGGGCCGTCCTGAGGATGATGAGGACAGCGGAGACGACGGGGATCGCACTCGCTGCGTTGCGGGAGCCGCGGAAACGAGGCAAGTAGGTGTTGGGCCAATGCGAGAAGGCAGAGGACGCTCGCAGGCCCACACTTGCCGGACGACACACAGTGGCCAGTAATACTTCCCTCTCGAGAACACATGGAAGGACTGGTACGTCTTGTGGGCGAGGTGGGAAGGAACCTCGCGGCCTCGGCAGCATCCGAGAAGATGAGGTCGTGGAGGGGGAGACTGGAGCGTGAGTTCCAGCGGGGAGGAACGCAGCTGGCGAGGATGGTAAGGGGAGATGAACCGAGATGCGGCCTTACCATGCTGCGGCGAGACGACGGCTCGACGACAGCGGATGTGTCGGAGATAGACGATGCGTGCATCGAGGCGTGGGGTCCGGTCATGAGGATGTATGACCGCGACAACCCCGAGCCAGCATGGGCCCCTTTCGCGGAGCGTTTCGGGCGGTACGTGCCCCACCGAGAACAAGAGCTGGACGACATCACCGCGGACGAGATTAGCGCGGTGCTGAAGACGAGGACGCGCGGGGCCTGTGGGGTGGACGGATGGCGGCTGAAGGAGCTGAAGAAGATACCAACACCGTTGCTCCAGAGGCTCGCACATTTCTATAACAGGGTGGAGGAGGAAGGGGCTTGGCCCCCAGCACTCATGACTGCGCTTGTGTCGCTCATTCCGAAGGGGGAAGGAAAACGACCGCTGCAACAACGTCCCATCACCGTGACGTCGCTGATCTACAGGACATGGGCCACGGTGCGCGTGCTACGATGGCAGGAGGAATGGATTCACCCCACGCAGAGTGGCTTCCGGAAGGGAAAGTCAACGTACAACACGGTGATGCAGATCTCGCTGCAGATCGAGGAGTCCCTCCTCACAGGGAAGCCGCTTCACGGCCTGGCCCTGGACTACGCCAAGTGCTTTGACAGGGTGCCGAGGGAGGTCACACTGAAGCTCCTGGAGACGATGGGAATGTCGGAACGAGTGCTGCGGCCTTTGAGAGCTGTCTACGGCGGGCTCCGGCGGAGGTTCAAGTACGCCCTGGGTGTGGGCCGTGCCTTTGAGACCACGAATGGTGTGCTACAGGGATGCCCCCTCTCCGTGGTGCTCATCAACGCGCTGATCAGTGTGTGGGCGCGAGCGATTGAGGGGGAGCATCCAGGCGTGCTCACACCTTCGTATGCGGATGACGGCTACCTGGTTTCTCTGGAAGGACATGCGAAGGTACAGGCGGCAGCCGACCTTACCAACGAGTTCTGCGTGCTCACTGGCATGGCACTGAACGAGGGGAAGACATTCGCCTTCAGCACGGCCAAGAAAGCGAAGAAGGTACGGAACAGCAGGACTGGAGGCCACTTCCCTGCGACAGAGAGGGTCGCGTGTTTGGGGTGCACGCTGGTGACCACGAATAGCGCGAGACAAGTCGATGAGCGAGTACGGGCGGCGACAAGGAGGGTCGCGAACCTGGGAGGTGTCCCGCTTCCGTTCGACGTAAAGACGATGCTCCATGGATCGATCTGCACGAGCTCCGTCCTGTACAGCGCACCCTTCAACAGATGCAGTGCGGCCGCCAGGGTCGCGTACGTGGACGAGTCGGTGTTGAGCCTGTGGGGGCACGACACGGGGAGATCGAGGAGGTGCAACAAGGCGGTGCTGGTGGTTGCGGGGTACTCTCACCGCAACTACATGAACGTAGCGGAGCGGTACCGGAGGGTGCAGTTCGCTGCGGTGCAGTGCAGGAGAGATGCTGGTCTGGTGACGAGGCTGAACGAGGTGAAAGCCCTCTACGACAAGAGAGGCGTGTCACCTTCCGTTGCAGGGAACTATGCTGACGAACGGGGTCCGGTCGGCCTTCTGGTCGCCGACCTGAAGTCAGTGGGACTGATGTGGGAACACGACCTCCGGGCTCTGAGGACCGAGAACGGAGACGTGGTTGACCCCTTGGCCATGGAGCCACGCGAGTGGGAACACTATGTGCGCGTCCTGCTGAAGAAGCAGGCGTTTGCGGAGGTGGTGAAACTGAGGCCAGAATATGCCGGCATCGAAGGGGGCGTGGATTTTGTGGCGACGAACTCGCTCCGCAGGAAGACTGGCTCGTACGCTGTGCAGAGAAGCCTGCTGAAGATCGTGACGGCCGGGGTCGTGACGAACGACTACCTGTCACACGCGAGCAGGGGGAACATCGGGGAGGAATGTGAGCTGTGCGAGAGTGGGGAAAGAGAGACCCGGGAACACCTGTGGTGGCACTGTGACGCCTACGCCGACATCCGTGCCGAATATGGACTCAACGCTGAGACTGCGGCGGGTTGGCCGAGCTGTCTGCGGACCCTGGGGGTGATGCCAAAGGACTTCAACACCGGAGATCGCACCCTTCTCGCGGAGAAGGTGCAGGCGATGATGTGCGCGATCAACAGCAAGAGACTTTCCTTTGTGGACAACAAAAGAACCCTCCGCCTGCGGACACCGCCGTGGGATGCAGTGGCTGGGGTGCCGGGCACCAGGCACGAGTCCCCTTTTAGGGGCAAGTTGCCGGCGGGCGGGCTGTGGGTCTGGGACGCCAGTCATTTCTTGGCGCTGAACGACTGGCTGTCCATGCTCGAGTGGACGGACGAGGGGCAAATATCAAGTGTCGAGCTTGCCATCGACTACGAGGCGTTCTCGGGTCTTCGGATCGAGAAGACGGTAGGCTTCCGCCGCCGGACCGTAGGGACGACAGGGCCGCTGACCTTGAAAGAGAGAAGCGGTGAGCTTTACTTCATGCTGGAACGCATGAGAATGATGAGAGAGAGGTTTGGGAACGAGACCCCGCTGATACCGGCCGAGATGGGTCAAGTGACGTGCCTGGCGCGGGTGGGTGGCCCGCTGCAGCTCTACGGCTACAGGAGAAGGCCGCGGTTTGTGTCGATGGGCACGACCGCCGTCGTCGAGAAGATCCTGCAGAAGGGTGTGAGCGAGCTGTTGGCGGGTACGACGTGGGGGACTGGCCTCTACCCCGAGTACCCCGAGACCGACCACAGCGAGCAGCACTGGGCAGACCTTGTTGAGAGGCTGGAGGGGAGAGAGGACGAGGGAGCGGTGCAGGACCCTGTGTACTGCCCCCCGGGGGTGCTCACCTTTACAGGGACGCACTGGACCGGGAGCACCACGTGCAGGCGACATCGGAAGCCGAAATGCGACCGATGTGGGAACGCGCCGAAGAAGGCCGCGATTACCCTGGATGCGTGCTGCCGCGCGCACCACCACGAAGCGGATGGGCTGCCCGTGAGGGTATGCGAGGCCCACTCCATGACAGTTTGCGGGAAGTGTTCGTCGCTTGTGCGATGCTGCAAGAAGCACCATGTGTGCAAAAGGCATGCGGAGAGGACTTGCTCTATATGCAAGGAGGGGACGGAACTGGTGGACCGGTTACCGTCTGCTTGCTGTGCGAAGGGCCATCATGGCTAGCGGACCGCCAGGCCGCCCGAGCAGTGACTGCCTGAACAAGGCCGCGTCGCCGACGCAACGTCACCCTACACCCTGCACCCTACGTCCCTTTTCCTACACCCTCCCCTACACCAGGAGAGGTGCGGCATCACGCACTCTTTCCGTCTCATACACAAAAAAAAAAAAAAAAAAAAAAAAAAAAAAAAAAAAAAAAACTTGTTGAAACTCGCGGTCTCGACGCAGGTGTCATGTGCAACAACGGTCGGACACCGCTTCATCGGGCAGCACTGAACGGCCACCTCGAAACAATTAAATATCTTGTTGAAACTCTCGGTCTCGACGCAGGTGTCAAAAGCAACGACGGTCGGACACCGGTTCATCAAGCAGCACTGAAAGGCCACCTCGAAACAATTAAATATGTTGAAACTCTCGGTCTCGACGCAGGTGTAAATGCAACGACGGTCGGACACCGCTTGCTCTAGCCAAAATGAGCGGAAACCCCAAGTTGGTTAGTTATCTGTCTTAGGCAATATGGGAGTAAAGAGAAGCTCCCCATTTAAAAGACTAACCCAAAGAGCGATTTTATTTAATAAATGAAAAAACGCTTTATGCTATGAAGCATCAATGAAAAAAAAGAATGAAAAAGAAGAGGAGAAATAAAAAACATGAAGTGTTATAAGAGAAAAACTACCAACCCACCCTGTGCACCGAGTAATCGTTTTATCCATTCTCGAATGGTGCTCTGCCACTGAAGTCTCGCTTCTGGTGCTAGATATGTGGGTCTTCGCGCTCCGGGGTGGAAGGGGTGGTGGAAACATTTGAAAAATAAAATATAAAAAACAGTGATCCTTTATGGTTTTAAAAAAAAGAAAAGAAAACCGACAACCAACAAAAAAGAATAAAATTCTACCTATTAACGAGAAAGTGTTCCCCCTTTTTTTTCACTCCAAAACGCGTCCACCGATATGGTTCCCTTCCCCCCCCCCTTTTTTTTTAATGTGTCTTTCTTTTGTAGATAAGTACTTCAGGCAAGGTAGAAATATAAAAAGAAATTTAAAAAAAAAAAAAAAGGAACTAACCGATGACCGCAGTAGAAGCCACGAAGCCAAAGGTCGCATTTCAAAACCCCCCAGGGGAACACAGTACAAAGAAAGTTAAGTACGAAAGCCTGAAGAACCGCAAGAGCTGCTTAATGTACGGACACACGCTAAACCCAAACCTAAGCATCTGGAAGGAACAGCTTGCAGCGGAAGCAGGCAAGAAATGGAAGGTAGCGCTGTCTGAAGGAACGGAGTGCGACGTCAAGAAACGTCATGTTATTGAAAACGGTGTACTGGGGATGCCCGAAGAGGTCCTGGAAGTTGATGTGTTCACCCCTGAAGAGTCCAAAGCCATCATCGCAAACGCCGAGTCTATAGGTTACCTAAGCATCGAGGAGCAGCGGGAAAGAACTGCACTTGGTGAACACTTAATCAAGAACAACTCTGGGATGCTTTTCGTGGAGTCCGCCGAGTTTGCTGCGTCGATGTGGCGGCGCATCAAGCACCTCACGAGGCCTGAGAAACTCGCTTGTCGGGATTTATCACACGGGTTTGAGTTTTGTGGGTGTCCGGAGGGTCCTTGGGAACCCTTTGGGATCCATCCCAGAATGAAGCTTCTAAAGTACACCCCTGGAGACAGTTTCAGCCCACACAGTGACACCTCATACAAGCTTGACGTTGTGGGCCCTGTACGTGGCCAGTTCCGGAACGGGAAGACGTTGGCGATGTACTTGAACACGGCCAACGGTGTCGACTACTCTGGTGGTGAGCTGAGCTTCTTGGAGCCGTCTGTTGTTGAGTTTGTGGAGGGGAAGCCTGTTGCTCGATTCCCACCGAGGAGCCCTGCTGTACGTGTCACCCCCTCTGCTGGACGTGCAGCCATATTCAACCCTAAAGAGTTCCACACCGCAGAAGTTATCACATCGGGTACAAAGTACATGATCCAGGCTGATATCATGTACCGTGCTCCTTCTAAGGTGCAGTAGAATAGTACCCCCTCTCTCTCTTCCCTAGCTTTTTCCTCTATCTTGTTCCCTCTCTGTCTTAGATATTCTTTTTTTCTGTTTTTTTTTTTTTTCAAGCTGTTGTGACTCTTCCTCCTCACACCGGCCTATTCCATTGCTTCTCATGTGTTGTTATCCCCCAATTTTTTTTTCAGCTGTCAATGTGGTATTTTGTCAAAAAGAATAAAAGGAGGGAAGGGGAGAATAATACAACGAATAGGTGCGAAAGAAAATGGTTCGCACTTTTGCGCACAAGAGCAGCAAGCACGCCAATCCTTTTTTTTTGTCTTTCTTACTTTATGAATAAACAGTGGGCACTCCTGCCACACTGAACTTATTTAGCGAAATTCCTTTTTGTCCCTACTGGTGACCCTGTCACGTACTGCAGTTTGGTTTAACTCGCTCTTAATCTCGCTTAATCTCTTCTTCTGGCCTAATGTTTTTTTTTTTCTTTCCTTTTTTTATATATTTCCCCCTCTCGTGTGATGTTACAAACCTCTTTACCAGATACCAAGATGCGTTTCTCGTCTGTGCTGCTGCTGTCGATGGGTGTGATGGCCCAGGGCCTCACTGAGGACTACATCAGGATGAACGCGAAGTCTATGTGGTCCGTGTTCAAGCAGGACTACAACAAGGTGTACTCCCCCGCGGAGGAGGGGAGGAGGTACGCGATCTTCTACCAGAACATGCTGAAGGCGGCTGAGATGGGTTCCGAGTACGGAGCCTCCCCCTTCGCGGACCTCACCGAGAAGGAGTTCTCCGTGTACCACAGCGCCGGCAACGCCTTCAAGAAGGCCCCCAAGCAGCCCCTGAGGAGTTATGCTGATGTCAAGGTCTCTGCTGACCCTGTGGATTGGAGGCCCAAGGTACAAGAAAGAAAAAAGATAAAAATAAGACAAAATAAAATTTAAATATTTACACTACTATTCTTTTTTTTTTTTAGGGAGCCGTGACCAACGTGAAGAACCAGGGCCAGTGCGGGTCGTGCTGGGCATTCTCGACAACCGGGAACGTGGAGGGGCAGTGGTTCCTTGCGGGGCACACCCTGACCTCTCTGTCTGAGGAGCAGCTCGTGGCTTGCGACAAGAAGGACGACGGGTGCAACGGGGGCCTCCCTGTGGACGCGTACAAGTACATCGAGAGCGCCGGGGGTCTCGAGACGGAGGGGGACTACCCGTACACCTCGGGGACCGGGAAGGTTGAGGCCTGCAAGTTCGAGTCGACCAAGGTGGCCGTGAAGATCTCCAGCGGGTCGGTCCTCCCCGGGCACGAGGCCTCGATGCTGACCTGGATGGCGGCGAACGGTCCCATGTCGATCGGTGTGTACGCTGGCGGCCTGAAGTGGCAGCTGTACACCGGCGGGATCATGAAGGGGTGCGAGGTGAGGCAGCCGGACCACGGTGTCCTCATCGTCGGCTACGGCACCGAGAGCAACGTCCAGTACTGGATCATCAAGAACTCCTGGGGCGCGAGCTGGGGTGAGAACGGTTACCTCCGTGTCACCTACGGGGACAACTCCTGCAACATCCAGAGCATGCCTTCCTCCTCCAAGATCTAAATAATAAAATAAAAGCAGATCTCTGCACACCACCCCTCCCACAATCATCCCTCACCCCATGATGAGCTTTTTGAAAACGTTACGGGAGGGAAAATACGAAACCATTTTCCCTGTTTTTTTTTTTTTTTTTCCTTTCTTTTCTTTTTAACTCTTGTTCCATTTTTTTTTATTGCTTGGGGGAAGAGGAGCTTCGTTCTCTTTTCTTTCCTCCATTTCCAAATTTCTTTTTTCAGTGAGCACTCCCCCTTGCACACTGAAACTTTATCGAATTCCTTTTTGCAAAAAAAGGGAAGCCGCATTGCCTTCTTCCCTTTTTTTCTTCCAAAACCGCGTGATATTTTGAATTGTATTATTGTTATTTGTTTTTCTTGTTCTCCCCTCCATTCTTAATCACTTCAGCTACCTGCACAACAACAACAACAACAACAACAACAACAACAACAACAACAACAACAACAACAACAACAACATATGGATCCATCGATACTTCAGAAGTACGAGCAAGGGGAGCGCCTCGGGTCCGGCAGACAGGGATCAGTGTACAAGGTGGTGAGGAGGGTGGATGGAGGTATCTTTGCGATGAAGGTGTTGGAGGCGCCGCGGAAGAGGTGCACAAGAAGAACGTGGAGGAGGTGCAGCACATGCTGAAGCTGAAACACAAGAACCTTGTTCCCTGCCTTGACTTCTTCGAGACGACAAAGCAGCTGGCAAGGGAATCCCTTGGGAAGGTGTGGCGGGTTCACATCGTGATGCCCCTGTACGGAAAAGGGGACCTCTGCTCATGCGTCCAAAAGGAGGGACCCCTCTCTCCGGAGAGGGCGGACAGGCTCTTGCGGGAGATGGGAGGGGTCCTTCAGTACATTCACAGTGAGGGCTTCATCCACAGGGACGTGAAACCCCAAAACATCATGGTGTCGGGGAAGGGACCTCTTTCTGCGGCCAGTGTTACTTGCGGCGGGGAAGGGGAGGCAGAGTTCATCCTGGCCGACCTGGGACTGTCGAAGGAGGTGTCCTCCGATGGGGTAGCGAACTCCTTTGCAGGCACACCAGCTTACATGGCACCCGACTTCTTCAACGGAAAGGACGGCTACACCAACAAAGTAGACATGTGGGCCCTCGGGGTGACTGTGTGCAACGTGGTGCTCCAAGAAGACCTGAGGAATCTCTTTCTGAAGTACCTGCATTCTAACCGGGAGCTTGTGATGGGGAAGCTTCAGACCCACCTCCCCCCTGCCCTCTTGGGGGTTGTGTCCCGCCTCCTCTCCACCGACCCTTTGGAACGCCCCAGTGCACTGGAGATGCTGCAGACGAGACCCCCTGGGATGGTTCCTCAGCCAACCGGAAAAAAGGTTCTTCTTGCTGTTGGGAGTGTTGGTGGAGAAGAGAGGAAAAGGAAGCTCTGCGTGGCAGTGGGGGCAGGAGCGGAGGAGGTTCGGATGGCGGCAGCAAAGGCCTTCTCTTCGATGGGGCAGGAGCTCCTCAGGGTTCGCAGGTTGGAGGTCTTCGACAAGGACTTCGGGGAGTTCGTGGAGGAGGACGACGGGGACATCGTGTTCCAGGACAAGGGACGGGTCCGTGTCGTGTTTGAAGCACCGCTCCCAACCACCGCTGCTACTTCAACCACCAGTGACAGCAGCAGCAACACGCACCCACCTGCTGCGAACAACACCACCCTCACAAAAGAGGAGGGGAGGCTTGCCTTGGTCAGTGCTGTTTCAAAAGGCGACCTTGAGGAGATGAGGCATCTTGTTCTGGAGCGGGGTGTTGACCCTGGTGCAACGGACAGCGATGGTTTCACAGCCCTGCACTATGCAGCTCGCGGAAACAACTGTGTCGAGGCTGTGGCTGCTCTCGTCTGTTCTTACGACCAGGACCCTGGTGTCAGAAGCAACGACGGTTGGACTCCGGTCCATGAAGCAGCAGAGTATGGAAGTCTCGAGACAGTTAAATATCTTGTTGAAACTCGCAGTCTCGACGCAGGTGTCAAAAGCAACGATGGTCGGACACCGGTTCATCTAGCAGCACAGTACGGCCACCTCGAAACAATTAAATATCTTGTTGAAACTCTCGGTCGTCTCGACGCAGGTGTCAAAAGCAACGATGGTTGGACACCGGTTCATCTAGCAGCAGAGAACGGCCACCTCGAAACAATTAAATATTTTGTTGAAACTCTCGGTCTCGACGCAGGTGTCAAAAGCAACGATGGTTGGACACCGGTTCATCAAGCAGCACAGAACGGCCACCTCGAAACAATTAAATATCTTGTTGAAACTCTCGGTCGTCTCGACGCAGGTGTCAAAAGCAACGATGGTTGGACACCGCTTCAATTTCTGCGTTCCATTTATTAAATAAAATCGCGTTTTGGGGTAGTTTAAGAGGGGATGCTCTTTACTCAAAATCCCAAACTGCCTATGACAGATAACTAACCAGCTTGGGGTTTCCGCTCGCTTTGGCTAGAGCAAGCAAAGACCAGCAGGGCAACAGGAAGAGATGGTGGTCGAGGTGTGGCACAGCATACATGACTACCCACGACGGCGACGAAGCCCTGGCCCCACACTCAGCCCCAGCCCCGGCCCCGCCCCTCGCAAGCCACCACAAGAAGAAGCGAAAGGGAGGCGCATGCCCGGACGTGTACCTTGGCCACGACACCAAGCTGGTAAGGACCAACACAGATCGTGCACCAGCGCCACCTCTGCTCGTCAAATGGCGGTCCAAGAGCGCGAAGCGCGGGCAGTTGTGCGACGGACAAGCGGAGCCCGCAAAGAAGAAAGACCGCTTGGACCTCCTCAGGGCGAACCGACGGTCGGGCAAGGCCGCCGTTCACGCCCTGGCTGAAGAACATCGAGCGGGTCTGGAAGATAAGCTCTCCCACACGAAACTGGCGACGGCCGGGATCGTCGAAGCGGAAGGGGAGTGGACGCCAGAAGCCATGATACGGGTCTGCAAACACGTGCTCGGCGAAGAGCCTAAAACCGCGAAGGAACTCGGGATTCACATGAAGTTTGTCCGGTTCGCCCTCATCCTGGACTTTGACAAGACGTGGATCATGGCCAGGTATGACTCGGAAGGCTGGAAGGCGAAGGGGGACGTCGAGAGACGGCAGCAGTTCACGCGGCACGGAGATATGAGAGCCTTGAAGGATCACTACTTCGTGGCCACTGACTGGCTGTTCTTCACCACGCTGCAGTGGCATAATGTGGGACAGCGCCACCCCCCAAGAACCACGAAGACCTTACGCAAGTAAGAGTGCTGGCCCGGCGAGCTACGAGGGCAAAAAACCTCATTTCTCCTTGGAGATGAGAAGAAGAAGAAAAAAGAAAGAGAGATTCTACCTATTAGCGAGAAAGTTTGTTCCCCCTTTTTTCACCCCAAAACGCGAGCACCAATATGCCCCCCCCCCTTTTTTTTAGTGTCGTTTTAAGGATAATTTAAAAACAACTAAAATAAAAAAAAAAGTGTCGTAAGTGTGTTAAATTTCGACAGGGCACATTGCCACGTTCCTCGCCTTCTCGATTTTGTCATCCCATTCCATATCCGGGACATGCCCGTCATCCGGTGACACTGACCCTTCTTCAGAAGAGCTTTCGGCACGACTCTTTATGGGGTGTAAAAAAAGCAATGTTTGTGCTACTATTTTTTTTTTCTCCCCTTGCAGTTTGACACAAAGATTTATGGGCAATATAGCGTTCAGTAAAAAGAAAGTCGCGCAATAGGGCCCCTCTTTAGAGAGAGGGGCTGTAGAGCACTTAAAATGCCTTAGCAGAATTAAAGAAAAAAGAAATGTTCCACCTAACGAGAATGTGTTCCCCTTTTTTCAACCGCGCGCACCGGATCTAAAAAAAGCGGATCCCTGGAAACCACCTCCCCCACAATCCCTCACCCTGTGTACGGGAGGGGCCCGTTTTTTCTTTCTTTCTTTTCTTTTTAACCCTTGTTCCATTTTTTTTTATTGCGGGGGGAAGAGGAGCTTCGTTCTCTTTTCTTTCCTCCATTTCTTTTTTTCAGTGAGCACTTTATTGAATTCTTTTTGCAAAAAGGAAAGCCACATTGCCTGCTTCCCCTTTTTTTTAGGCAATCCTGTCACATACTGCAGGTTCCCTTCAAAGACATCTTTCTTCTTCCAAAACCATTGTATTCTTGGTGTTTGTTTTTCTTTGTTCCCCCCCCCCCCCCCATTCTTAATCACTTCAGCTACCTGCACAACAACAACAACAAAATATGGATCCGTCGGTACTTCAGAAGTACGAGCAAGGGGAGGGGTCGGTGTACAAGGCAGTGAAAAAGGTGGATGGAGGTATCTTTGCGATGAGGGTGATGGAGGCGCTTTCGGAAGATGAGCAAAAGAAGAACGTGGAGGAGGTGCAGCACATGCTGAAGCTGAAACACAAGAACCTTGTTCCCTGCCTTGACTTCTTCGAGACGACAAAGCAGCTGGCAAGGGAATCCCTTGGGAAGGTGTGGCGGGTTCACATCGTGATGCCCCTGTACGGAAAAGGGGACCTCTGCTCATGCGTCCAAAAGGAGGGACCCCTCTCTCCGGAGAGGGCGGACAGGCTCTTGCGGGAGATGGGAGGGGTCCTTCAGTACATTCACAGTGAGGGCTTCATCCACAGGGACGTGAAACCCCAAAACATCATGGTGTCGGGGAAGGGACCTCTTTCTGCGGCCAGTGTTACTTGCGGCGGGGAAGGGGAGGCAGAGTTCATCCTGGCCGACCTGGGACTGTCGAAGGAGGTGTCCTCCGATGGGGTAGCGAACTCCTTTGCAGGCACACCAGCTTACATGGCACCCGACTTCTTCAACGGAAAGGACGGCTACACCAACAAAGTAGACATGTGGGCCCTCGGGGTGACTGTGTGCAACGTGGTGCTCCAAGAAGACCTGAGGAATCTCTTTCTGAAGTACCTGCATTCTAACCGGGAGCTTGTGATGGGGAAGCTTCAGACCCACCTCCCCCCTGCCCTCTTGGGGGTTGTGTCCCGCCTCCTCTCCACCGACCCTTTGGAACGCCCCAGTGCACTGGAGATGCTGCAGACGAGACCCCCTGGGATGGTTCCTCAGCCAACCGGAAAAAAGGTTCTTCTTGCTGTTGGGAGTGTTGGTGGAGAAGAGAGGAAAAGGAAGCTCTGCGTGGCAGTGGGGGCAGGAGCGGAGGAGGTTCGGATGGCGGCAGCAAAGGCCTTCTCTTCGATGGGGCAGGAGCTCCTCAGGGTTCGCAGGTTGGAGGTCTTCGACAAGGACTTCGGGGAGTTCGTGGAGGAGGACGACGGGGACATCGTGTTCCAGGACAAGGGACGGGTCCGTGTCGTGTTTGAAGCACCGCTCCCAACCACCACTTCAACCACCCGTGGCAACGCATCAGGCAGCTTCGGCGCTGCAGTGTGGGGGGCTGCTGTAAACATGGGCTTTCCTCCAGCTACCACGAACGGCACTTCCAGCTTGGGCTTCTGCACTACATCGGGTGGCTTCGGCACCACATCAAGTGGCTTTGGCACCGCATCGGGTGGCTTCGGCACAGGTGGATTCAGCACCGCATCGAGTAGCTTCGGCACCACATCGGGTGGCTTCGGCATCGCATCGAGTGGCTTTAGCACTGCATCGACTGGCTTCGGCACCACATCGGGTGGCTTCGGCACAGGTGGATTCAGCACCGCATCGAGTAGCTTCGGCACCGCATCGGGTGGCTTCGGCACCACATCGGGTGGCTTCGGCACCACATCTGGTGGCTTCGGCACCACATCGGGTGGCTTCGGCACAAGTGGATTCAGCATCGCATCGAGTAGCTTCGGCACCGCATTGGGTGGCTTCGGCACTGCATCAACTGGCTTCGGCACCACATCAGGTGGCTTCGGCACGAGTGGCTTCAGCACTGCATCAAGTGGCTTTGGCACCGCATTGGGTGGCTTCGGCACTGCATCGACTGGCTTCGGCACTGCATCGGGTGGCTTCGGCACCACATCGGGTGGCTTCGGCACAAGTGGATTCAGCATCGCATCGAGTAGCTTCAGCACCGCATTGGGTGGCTTCGGCACTGCATCGGGTGGCTTCGGCACCACATCGGGTGGCTTCGGCACAAGTGGATTCAGCATCGCATCGAGTAGCTTCGGCACCGCATTGGGTGGCTTCGGCACTGCATCGGGTGGCTTCGGCACCGCATCAAGTGGCTTCGGCACCGCATCGGGTGGCTTCGGCACCGCATCAAGTGGCTTCGGCACTGCATCAACTGGCTTCGGCACCACATCGGGTGGCTTCGGCACCGCATCGGGTGGCTTCGGCACGGGTGGCTTCAGCACCACATCGGGTGGCTTCGGCACGGGTGGATTCAGCACTGCATCGAGTGGCTTCGGCACTGCATTGGGTGGCTTCGGCACTGCATCGGGTGGCTTCGGCACTGCATTTGGTACCGCTAGGTCCTGCAAGAAGTTTGAAGAAAATCCTTCCACTTGCACTGGTTTCGGTATCGGCAACAACAAGCAAGAAGCGCCTGCAGAGACAGAGACCGCCAACAAGCCTGCATTGTACAACAAAGACCTGGACGAGGGTGTGGCATACAAGCCTGGTGTTGCTGGGGGTTGGTTGTGCACGAGGTGCAAAAACAAGAAGGAGATTAAGAACCCCGAGAGGTTCAAAGGCAGGGTGAGCCTCACCAGTGACTGCAAGACGTGTGCGAGGTCTGTGACCTTCAAGTGGACCCCTTCAAGCGGCACGGCTGCTCCTGTTGCTGTTGAGAAGCCTAAGTCAGTGGAACCTATTTTTGGTGGATTTAGCGGTTCTTCGGCCGCATCTACATTGAACTTTGCCAACACCAACACCTTCACGGGCTTCGGCGTCTCTTCAACACCTGCTTTCGGGAACAGCATACCGATGTTCCACACTGGACTCAAAACAGAAGAACCGAAAAAGGAACAGCCTGCAGAGACAACGGTCGCCAACAAGCCTGCATTGTACAACAAAGACCTGGACGAGGGTGTGGCATACGAGCCTGGTGTTGCTGGGGACTGGTTGTGCACGAGGTGCAAAAACAAGAAAGAGATGAAGAACCCCGACAGGCTCAAAGGCAGGGTGAGCCTCACCAGTGACTGCAAGACGTGTGTGAGGTCTGTGACCTTCAAGTGGACTCCTTCAAGCGGCACGGCTGCTCCTGTTGCTGTTGAGAAGCCCAAGTCAGTGGAACCTACTTTTGGTGGATTTGGCACCTTCACGGGCTTCGGCGTCTCTTCAACACCTGCTTTCGGGAACAACACACCCATGTTCGTCACCGGACTAGAATCGAAAAGGGAGGAGAAACCTGCAAAGACAGGGGGTGTGGCATACGAGCCTGGTGTTGCTGGGGACTGGTTGTGCACGAGGTGCAAAAACAAGAAAGAGATGAAGAACCCCGAGAGGTTCAAAGGCAGGGTGAGCCTCACCAGTGACTGCAAAACGTGTGTGATGAGGTCTGTGACCTTCAAGTGGACCCCTTCAAGCGGCACGGCTGCTCCTGTTGCTGTTGCCCAGGTCACCTGGTAAGCACGATTTTTATTTTAAAAGAACGCTTTATTGCGTGCAAATTACGCGCAAATTTTTAGCAATGAAGCAGCAAATAAAAAATTAGCCAAGTGAAAATAAGATATAAAAAGCATTATTTCACGCATGGTGGCAGGGGGTTTAGCGAGTAGGGATCTTAGTTTACTTCACGAGCACAGCGAGTAAAGTAAAAAAAAACTACTAGTTAAACCTGTGCCACAAGTGGAATAATGCTCTTATTTTCCCTTAATACGTTGTTTTATTTAACAAAACTCTACCACGTGGATTGGAGAGCAGCCATCCCAGCATCACAGATGGCCTTGCGCTGCATCGGAGACCCTGTGTGGGTGAAACAGCCGATGCACTGATGAATAACACATCGTGGTTACTTGCTTGTGGTTGATGTGGGCCTTACAGTCCAAGGGTCTGTTGACAGGCGATGGAAGAGCTTGTTTAGACACAGATTATTTTTGACTTGTTGTCACGTTTGCTTGTTTAGTTGGGTGTTCTTTGTTCCTTAAGAGACAGTACGGTCATGAGTACTCGGGCAACCGGGTGAGCGTCTCGAGACACTTCCAACCCACCTAGTGGGTGCGACCTTAGCAAGTCGAAAAGGAAGTGGAATTAAAAAAAAAAAAACACGCTCTACAAAACAATGGCAGTGGCCTCTCAATCATTTTTTTTATATTTACTCCCCCCTCTCGTGTGATGTTGCGAACCTCTTTACCAGATACCAAGATGCGTTTCTCGTCTGTGCTGCTGCTGTCGATGGGTGTGATGGCCCAGGGCCTCACTGAGGACTACATCAGGATGAACGCGAAGTCTATGTGGTCCGTGTTCAAGCAGGACTACAACAAGGTGTACTCCCCCGCGGAGGAGGGGAGGAGGTACGCGATCTTCTACCAGAACATGCTGAAGGCGGCTGAGATGGGTTCCGAGTACGGAGCCTCCCCCTTCGCGGACCTCACCGAGAAGGAGTTCTCCGTGTACCACAGCGCCGGCAACGCCTTCAAGAAGGCCCCCAAGCAGCCCCTGAGGAGTTATGCTGATGTCAAGGTCTCTGCTGACCCTGTGGATTGGAGGCCCAAGGTACAAGAAAGAAAAAAGATAAAAATAAGACAAAATAAAATTTAAATATTTACACTACTATTCTTTTTTTTTTTTAGGGAGCCGTGACCAACGTGAAGAACCAGGGCCAGTGCGGGTCGTGCTGGGCATTCTCGACAACCGGGAACGTGGAGGGGCAGTGGTTCCTTGCGGGGCACACCCTGACCTCTCTGTCTGAGGAGCAGCTCGTGGCTTGCGACAAGAAGGACGACGGGTGCAACGGGGGCCTCCCTGTGGACGCGTACAAGTACATCGAGAGCGCCGGGGGTCTCGAGACGGAGGGGGACTACCCGTACACCTCGGGGACCGGGAAGGTTGAGGCCTGCAAGTTCGAGTCGACCAAGGTGGCCGTGAAGATCTCCAGCGGGTCGGTCCTCCCCGGGCACGAGGCCTCGATGCTGACCTGGATGGCGGCGAACGGTCCCATGTCGATCGGTGTGTACGCTGGCGGCCTGAAGTGGCAGCTGTACACCGGCGGGATCATGAAGGGGTGCGAGGTGAGGCAGCCGGACCACGGTGTCCTCATCGTCGGCTACGGCACCGAGAGCAACGTCCAGTACTGGATCATCAAGAACTCCTGGGGCGCGAGCTGGGGTGAGAACGGTTACCTCCGTGTCACCTACGGGGACAACTCCTGCAACATCCAGAGCATGCCTTCCTCCTCCAAGATCTAGAGTCTGTATCGCAGCCTGCGATATTCATCTTAACGTATTTTGTTAACCTTTTATTCTTTTTTGAAGTTACCGCCGCTGGTTTCTTTCTTTTTTCAGGCGTCCTGCCACATACCGCAGGTACCCTTAAATGTCTCTTTTTTTTTTTTTTTTTTTTTATGTGATTGAAAACAACATAGAGTGAATTGATGCTCCCCCCACCTCCCACTTTTATTCTTCTTTGAGGTACCAAAAAGTGAAGTTTTAATGGGAAAAGGTTGGAGTTGGGGGGGGGGGGGGGGGTGGAAGGAAGATGTCTCTCAATTCCATTATTGAGCGTGTGTTGAACGGCTTCCAGCAGCTGTTGTGTTATACAGTGTTATCTGATGATAGTACGCTGACGAAGAAACGGAAGAAATTAGCGTTGGTGATGCAATCAGTGATTATTTTTACGTCGGCTGCGGTATTCCCAGCAGCTGGGAATTACACACGAATAGCCACTTCTCTCGGGGCCTCGAGCAGTACAGCATGGCTTGTATATCTGTTTGTTTTCAAGAGATGCGGGCCATTGTATTGGGAATCGCTGACCTGCATATGGGGTGTGGGCTGCATTATGATAGATTACAACAACATTACAGAATCCATGTCCCGCATGTGGCCCCTCCTTATTGTGTTGGTTGATCTCTTGTTCTTCCTAAAAGTGCGCACCAGATACCTCCTTGCCATGGCGCTGTTGTGGCTTTTTGTCACATCGTTCGAGAATGCGATCCGCTTTGGTCTCTACGACCTCCCCTTCACCCTCACAGCTGGTGAGCGGTTTGAGAAATCGTGTACCTGCGCCATCCTCCCTTGCAAGGAAAGTATAGCGGAGAACCTTTCGCTATTCATCGGGTACATGCTGGTGTTTGGGTTCGACTCGATGGTCATTAACCACTTCGCTCAGGACCTTTACGCTGAGAACGCCAGCATGGAGGCTGCCATCAGTGTCGCGCAAGATATTTCGGTCCACATTGCGGACTTCGACCTTGAAAGCGCGCAGACTCTCCTCAGCAAGCACGCCGAAGAGATCCCTTCTACCTACACACACGCACTGCAGACTATACTCAACAACCTGCAGCTCTACCGGCCGTACCTCCCCGACACGCTTTTTGATCTCTCGCGTCATCCCACGCTGTGTTCACCTCATATCAGCCGTGCTCCACCCGGCATCACCAGCAATAGGGCTGCACTTGTGTTCACAGACATCGAGCGTTCCACCGCCACATGGAACGCGCACCCTAAGGAGATGCGCGAGGCGCTCAACTCCCACGATGTTATCATCCGAAACGCAGTCGCCGAGCACAACGGGTACGAGGTGAAGACCATCGGCGATGCATTCATGGTGGCCTTCGACACGGGTCGCGAAGCTTGCTTGTTTGGTTTACACGTGCAAACGGAGCTATATGAAGAAACATGGCCTGAAGCTCTCGCAAGTTTACCGCAATGTGCAGTCGAAGAAAACTGCTGGAACGGCTTACGGGTGCGGGTGGGGGTCCATGTTGGGGAGGTCAACGTCGAACGGAACTTCGTGTGCAGCAGATACGACTACTTCGGGCAGACAGTGAATAAGACCGCTAGGCTAGAAGGCGCGTGCAGTGCGGGAGGTGTTGCCGTGTTCGAAGACATGCTAACACAGATGAGGAGTGTTGAACACATAGAGAAAACAGACAGCGAGACCATCAGTGACGTGGTGTGCGATGACCTCTCTGATCTGAACAGCCCTGTTGTGCTTAACCTAGGAAGTGTGTTGCTGAAGGGGTTTGATAACGAATGCGTGATATGTGTGTTGTTCCCAAGGAAGCTCGCGATGCGGAGGTTTCACTGCAAGCTGAAGGAACAAAACAATGCAAAACTACCAGTGATAGTAGAAAACTTTGACGCTTTGACCAGCATGTCGAAGAGCTCGAAGAGCTCCAGCATGCAGATGTCAGGGGAACACAGCGCGATGAGAGAAGCACCCGATATGATGGTAAACGCCACTGTGGGCTGTGCTTCGTTGGTGTTCCCGGACATTATGGAGATGGATTTCCAGATAGTGGCAGACGCGTTCAGCAAAGTGCTGAACTGCGTGGAGCGGGGTGACGGGAAGGCCCTGACTGTATTTGGAACAAACATCTACTTGGGATGGAACATAGGGTACAGAAAGAACACAAGGCGCACAGACGGCGCTATCCGTTTCGCAGCACTTCTGTCACGAGTCTTCGATCACGAAAAGCCGTATCTTGCGCTGTCTACAGGGAATGTTCTTAGAAGCCATGTTGGTTCATATAAAAACAAGTACCTTTCCGTCTTTGGCCCTGTTGCGCTATCAGTCGGTCCCCTCTCAGTTTTATGTGAGGAACTAAAGGCCTTCTGCCTGTCTGTGAGCGAATCCGACACTATTGTGGAGGCTCTGCAGTCCATTGCCGGGTCTGAATGGCATGCTGTGGCCCGCCCAGTGAGTTACTACCATACCTCTTTGGGTGATATCGACGTCTTTGAGCTGCACACGCCAATGATCCACGAGATGCTTTCTTTGAAGTATACATCTACTTTGATCAGAAACCCAACGTTCTCGTGGTCGGCGGAGTACCACGAGGCGTTTTACAAGTCCGACTTCAGCAAGATACTGAGGGAAGGGGGGGGCGACCTGGTCCTGAACAAGTTGGCTCGGAAACACGTAGATACATAAATATTCTTTCCTTTTTGTTGGGGGTTACATTTACATGCCGTCCCCATGCCGCCCTCCCCTATTATTATGGTTTGCCTACTTTTCATGTTATGCGCTTTTTTTTTTTTTTTCTTCTCTTTTTCCTTCCCCCATATCGCAACTGTATCAAAAGGAAGATGTTGGCACGATGGATCCATGCGGGTGCGAAGGAGGGTATGGGTGGGACGGAGACACGTGCACACTTGGTATAAAGACAGCCTCTGAAGATATAACGTGCTGTGGATGCGGAGGCCGCGTAGTAGAAGGGGCGTGCAACTGCAGCAGTGCAACGATAACAGAGCTGTGGAAGGAAGGGGATGGGTCCGACCCAACATTGTGGATTGTGCTTCCTCTTGTGGGCGCCTGCTTGTGCGCACTGCTGGGAGTGATGTGGGCCTTACGCAGGCGGCGGCGACCGAACCAACAACCGAGCGAGGAAAAACCTCTCAACCCAGAATCCGAAATTGATCTGGCTGAACCTATCCCCAGTGTTGGCTTTGATCCAGTGGGTGAATCAGATTCCGACCCTCTACAAGATGACCTACCAGTGGCCAGAGTACCGAGTCCGGTACCGACCCCGAAGAACCCTCTTGGGATCAACTCAGCAGCAATGATAGAAAGACGGCTTGATAGATTGGTAGCACTGTTGACAGAGGAAGGCTATCAACGGGAAGCACCGAGCCTTGCTGATCAAATGGGTTCTGCGTTGATCTCTTCAGAGACACACCCGCTTGTGAGGCCACCTGGTGGCGATACGAGTGTTGTCGACGAGATGTTAAAGAACTTCAGGTTCCCGCCTTGTTCGGGTGTGTCGGAACTGAAAACGCTTGCGATGGTGGCTTGCCGTTTGGTGGATACCAATTCTGGTTATGACTACCCGCCTGTGGTGATGCTTGCGGTGTGTTTATTCACAGCGCCACATGAACTGCTTGATGCACTGTTGCTGTGGAAAGATGGTGAGCAGCACAACAAGTACATGGCGGCGGAATGGTGGAGGTGGCCGCGCCTCGTGACGATGCTAGCGGCCTATGCCATCTTCGATGATGGCAAGCCGCCTGTGGTTGTCTCTGCTGTCATGACCGGCACCCCTCAAAAGGAACCTGCCGACCGTATTTACCTCCCGGGGCCCACCGTCTGCACTACATCGGATATCAACGAGACTTCCCTCTCCACAGTTGTAAGTGCGTATCTGCCTGTCCCCAGCTGTGGCACTATCATCATCCCGCCCCTCACCACCTTTGTCGTTGATTCGGTGTTGCATGGGCCTTCTTCGGTGTTTTATGAGGTGACCGCCACCCACATCCCATTCTCACCACTGATGCAGGAGGCCTTAGGGACCGTCCACGCTGATTGCCGACGGCTTGAAGCCGCAGCGAGTCTTCATACCGTCGCGTTTGAAATCTGAAAAATGGGGGAAAAAATAGAGACAACGAAAAAAAAAAGAAAAAGAGAAAAAAATGTGTGTGTGTTTTTTTTTTTTTTTTTTTTTTTTTTTTTTTTTCTCTTGTCAGGACAAGAAGAGTGAAAGGAAACGAAGAAAAAAAAAAGAGGGCAGGGGATACAAAAAAAAAAGCCTTCATTTCCCCCCCCTCCCATTGTTCTCGACATTCGTTAAAAAAAATATTTAACCCAATAAACAAAAGAGGGGAGGGAGGGAGGGAGGGAGGGAGGAGAGGGGGTGGTTCTTGAAGAAAGAGGGAAAAGAAAAAAGAAGAAGAAAGGACAGAAATGTCTCGGTATGGGGAGAAGGACCCCGCGACTGACGATCAGATCGAGGCGACCGCACGGAGGGTGCTTGAAGAAATAGCAGCAGTGGGGACTGGGACTGAGGTCCAATTGGATGAATACATAGCGGTATGGGGGCACCCTCTCTGTCTACTTATAATAGATTCTCGCCAAATATCGTCGAACTTGTGAAAAGCGGTCGAACTATAAGGAGGCAGAGCTGGTGCAACATGTGCTCAAGCAGCTGCGTCTAGAAGAGGAAAACAGGTGCGTGAAACGAAAACAAAATGAAAAAAAGAGGGGGGGTGAATTTTAAACTACCTTGGAAGCTCTCTGTATCTCCTGCTGTGGTCGGTTCCCACATCGTGCATCAGGTCATAAAGTTAGCGAGAATGTTTTGAGAAAAGAAAAAAAGCATTCTGTATCTCCTGCTGCGGTCGGCTCTTCTTGCATCGTGCATCAGGTCATAAAGTCTGCGAGAATATTGGCGTCCGGACAGGTTTCTTTTTTGGCGTTTCCTAGAAGCTCTCTGTATCTCCTGCTGTGGTCGGTTCCCACATCGTGCATCAGGTCATAAAGTTAGCCAGAATACTGACATCCCAGCCGAGTTTTTTTCATTTTTCTTTTTAACTGCCTTGGAAGCTCTCTGTATCTCCTGCTGTGGTCGGTTTCCACATCGTGCATCAGGTCATAAAGTTAGCGAGAAAATATTTGTATCTCAGCTCTTTTTTTCTCTTTTTTTTTTTTTTTTTTTTTTGAAACTACCTTGGAAGCTCTCTGTATCTCCTGCTGCGGTCGGTTTCCACATCGTGCATCAGGTCATAAAGTTAGCGAGAATATTCGAGATTCGTGGTTCTAAAAAAAGCATTCTGTATCTCCTGCTGCGGTCGGCTCTTCTTGCATCGTGCATCAGGTCATAAAGTCTGCGAGAATGTTGGCGTCCAGACAGGTTTCATTTTTAGCAGCTCCTAGAAGCTCTCTGTATCTCCTGCTGCGGTCGGTTCCCACATCGCGCATCAGGTCATAAAGTTAGCGAGAAAAATTGGCATCCCAGCCGAGTTTTTTCACGTATCTCCTGCTGTGGTCGGTTCCCACATCGTGCATAGCGAGAATATTCGGCGGGTTTCGTGGTTTAGAAAAAGAAAAAAAAAAAAAAGCATTCTGTATCTCCTGCTGCGGTCGGCTCTTCTCGGCTCATCGTGCATCAGGTCATAAAGTCTGCGAGAATATTGGCGTCCGGACACGGTTTCTTAACGTTTTTCCTGGGAAGCTCTCTGTATCTCCTGCTGTGGTCGGTTCCCACATCGCGCATCAGGTCATAAAGTTAGCGAGAAGGAAATAAATAGTTCGGTTTCTTAAAAACATTTCTGATACTCCCCCCCCCTTTTTTTTCTTTTGTGTTCAACTGTTTATCAAAACAAAAAAAAAAAAAAAACCACAGGCACGTCTACGCTCTAACACAGCAACAAGAGCTGGAAAGGCAGGGGCTGGAAGAAGCCCACACGCTGGAGTTTCAGAATTTCAATCAGGTACGTTTGAAAAAAAAAAAAAAAAAAAAAAAAATATTCTTTGCAGATATGGAACGAGAAGATCGACAGCTTTGAAGAGCACCAGCTGGAGTGCGAGGCTGTGATGCTTGAACACCACAGCATGGAGCTGACGAAGTTCCACGGCAGCATGACTGCCGAGGCTCCTAAGAAGGCGAAGTTCTCAAAGGATCTTCTGAACCTCCGGAAGATTCAAGAAACACTAGCCAAACAAAAAAACTATGTGGAAGCTCAAAAAGTCAAGATAAAGGGTGACCGATTGGAGTCTATCGAACTCGAAAGGATCAACAGGGACAGGGGGGACAGGTACGCTAAGAAAGAATCACAGATATTGGGTAGACATCGGCAAGAGTTGCTTGCGATGAGGAAACGAATGGAAAGAGGCAGAATCGAGCTCGAAAGGAGGAGGAAAAAAGAACTTGAAATGCTGCTACAGAGGTACAACAATGTGAAGAGAGGGCTTCTCGGGCAACAAAACATCATCAAGGCTAAGACCGGTAACATGCTTCTAAAGCACGCAGCAAATAAGAAGACTGATGGTAGTGGATCGCAAGCCATCGTCACCTCCATGAACAGCGGCACCTTTGGTCCAGGGTTAAAGAAGAAGGCGGACTCTAGCTACCCCTCAGCTACCGATGTTGTGAAGCAGATACAGCAGGAAGTTGCCCAGCAGCATGGAATGGCCGGAGAAGTGCCTTCCCCCACCGCAGCTGACAATTCTGGTACTTTGCCGCCTGTTTGATGGGGGAGAAAAAAAAAAAAAAAAAAGCGAAAAAAAAGAAAGTCAGATACATTCTTGTATCGAAATTAGTTTTTTGAGAAAAAAAAAAAAAAAAAGAAGAAAAAAAATCCACTGATGTCAATATACATTCTCCCTTCTTTTCCCGTTTCTTTTTTTTTTTTTTTTTTTTCCTTTCTCTATACCGTTTTTCTGACCAATGCACAACAAAAAAAAAAAGAGGGGGAGAGAAGAAAAAATCGGAGGAGTTTTTATTTTTATTTTTTTTTTTCTTTTTGTCTAAAAAAATAACCACTTTTTCTTTTTTTGACTTCACACTGCGAAAAAAAAAAAAAAAAAAAAAAAAGAGAAAACAAAAAAAAGAAACCCTTTTTTTTAATCCTCTATTCAATTTTTTTTTTTTTCATTTTGTTTAAAAAAAAAGAAAAACACACAACAACAACAACAACAACACAAAAGAGAATCCACCGCTGCCACATGTCCGCATTCCATCAAAAATGGAGTGGAACACCTATGGAGCAGATGAACTGAGAAAAATGAAACAAGAAAAGGAAAAAGAAGGCGCTGTGGAGGTAGGAGCACCAAGTCTCACTCTCGAGTCAGAACACGCACTTAGAATGTCAGGTGTCGGCTTCTTATGGGAATGCGGTTTCAGTGAAAGGTTGAGCACACGCAGCATCGCGGAGGCAGAGTGCAACTCAAAGTACAGCAAGAAGCTCAGAGCCGAAGAAGGGGAACTTTTTACAACCTTCGACACCAGCGAGAACAAAAACCTCATCAAAGCGTTCAAAGCACAATCGCAGGCTTGCAAAGACCTTTCAACCCCCGAAACAAACGACTTCTCCCAACGTAACAGAACTGCCTGTCTCCAAGCCATCCTCATCTACCACCACTTCTTTCTGAAAAAGAGTTTCAGGCAATACGACAGATTCCTAACAGCAGCCGCAGCGTTGCTTATAGCATACAAGTCGCAAAACATCCTCCCCCTCCCTGGCAAGGAAGCCCCTTTGGACTCTGTACAACGGTGTATCAGACAGCTTCTTCCAAATCGGTACAAAAGTAATGAGTACAGGGTTGTGATAAAGAGGTTGGAGATGAAGGTGTTGGACGCAACACGGTTTTCTGTATCGTCACGAAGCGCTGTTGACGTAGCTCGCATGGTATGCAAGAGGATAGAGGCGCCAGAGGGAGTCGAGAAGCTCAGCTTGGCCGTCATTACAGATAGTTATTTACTTACCGATATTTGTGTAAGGTATGAAGTTGAGTGCATCGGCATTGCTGGTGTCCTTTTGGGGATCGCAGCCACGCCTGAGCCCTATCCTGAGGGCGGTGTCCCTGCACTTATCCTTGATTTTCAAAGCGATCCGCACAAGGCCCTGCCTGGGTACAATGCGTTACACGCGAAAACGCGTGCTCGTCTTCACGATTCGTATATTCGTGCTGCTTGGTTGGACCTCTTGTCTATGTACAGGCAGTCGGGGGGAGGGTATGACAGTCCCCCTCTCCCCATCCCCGTGCTGGAGGGTTCCGACCGTGCTGTCGAAAAGCGCAAACGAGACGAAACGTACATCGCGGCGATGAAGAGGAAGATAAGCAAAACGGTCGTGAACGGTGAAGCCGCGCTGCCGTCGTTGCACTCTTGATCCCGGTCGAACTTTTCCCCCCCCCCTTTTTTTTTCCCATACCCAATTCCCATTTTTCAATACAACCTGTATCGCCAATAAAGTGGGTGGGGGGGGGGGGGGGGGAGGGAAACCCTTCCCTCTCGAAAAGAGAGGAAAATGGATCGAAAAACCGTGGCACTGGGTGGGTTTGTAATGTCATCAGCAGCATGTGCGGTGTGTTTCAACCGGTGCGTACGTGGGAGGCAGGACACGGAAGGAACGGGGTTGGTGGAGTACAAAAACACGGAGTTTAAATTTCTGATAAACCATCACGAGGGGTACGATGTGGTCGTCTCCCGGCACACTGGCTGCGTGCTGTTCGAGGTGACAAAGGAGGGCCACGAACCGATCACCATTGTCATGGAAGAGCTCAAGATGGACATAAGCCTCGGTGACTACTCCGAGTGCGCTGCCGTAAAAACAGTTGAAGAGCTCCGTAGCATCGACAACAGCAACGTCAGCATCGTGCCCTGCAGCAGCACCATCAAGAATCGGTCTGGAGCGGAGTTTGTCCAATGGCAGATCTTGCACGAACCGGCGGGTACTGATATCGCCCCTGTTAACGTTTGGAATGGGTATGCAAAATGAAGAGGAAGGGATAAAGAAGTTGTATACACCTCATTCAGAATTTGTATGCACAATAAGTGCGGGTGGGGTATTCAAGCATCTGCAAGAAGCAATTTCGATGAAGTATGTTCCTTGGAGGGAAAAAAGTTTTTTCTAAAAAAAAAAAAAGGTGATGCACCATGCTATTACGATTGCGAATAGTCTTTCGTTCTTGTAACAATACTTGCTTTTTTTTCTTCTTCTTCTTTTTTTTTTTTTTTTTTTTTTTTTGCTGCTTCAATCGGTCTCTCCAAAACTCAAATAACCCATTACCCATAGGAGGAGGGGTGGGGCAGCCCGGGATACACTTGCTCTTTTTTTCTTGAGCAGATAAAAAGAACAAAGCATATGAAGCTCCTAGTTGAAACCGTGTTGCTCGTAATCTTCCTGTTATGCCACACAGTGGCAGGAGAAGAAGAGCCCGTCAAACCAACTGAGATGGTAGAGGTAACGAATCTGCAGAAGCTTGAACCTGATCTGGGGGGTAAAGTGAAAGCTCACCTTGTGGAAGATGCCAACCGTGCCGAGGCTGTCAAGGATTCCAAACCTGTAGAGACCCGTATCCTTGACAAGGAAGAAGCCATCCACATGAACACCCAGGTGGAGAGCAACAGTACCCAGGTAGTGGAGAGCAATAGTACCCAGGTAGTGGAGAGAAACAGCACAGACAATACCTCTGAAGCAACTAACGCTACCAAAGAGGAGCTCAAGACGGGGATCCGCGTTACTGTTTTAGAGGATAACAGAGAAAACAGCTCGAACACCTCCGACTCGAACCACAAGGAGGAACCCAAGGTGGAGGTCCGCCACATTGTCAACCCCGAGGTTTCCAAAACCACTGCAACAGCAGCCACTGTGCAAGACCTCAAGGGGGAACCGAAGGTGGAGGAAGTACGCCACGTGGTGAATCCAGAGGTGTCCCGCGAGACCAGCAGGAAGGAGGAGCTCACAGCAGTGCACCGGGTGACCACCGAGGAAGACACCGACAAGTCCAAGTCCCTGAAGACCGAAACTACAGACACCGCACGAGACAAGAAGGAAGAGCCGGAGGTACGCCGTGTGGTCGACCCGGAGGTGCTCGACAGGAACGAGCCCAATGCTAACTCCCGTGCGGCCCCTGAGGTGGCACTTGGGGCCACGGTATGGCTAAGAAAAAGAAAGAAAGAAAGAAAGATGAAGAATTGAGAGGGAAAAAAAAAGGGGGGGGGTGGTTCCCACATATTTATCACACAACACACAGTGGGCTTTCTCCCCGAACCGCGGTCGAAAGGGTCTCCCCATCGCGATGAGGCACGCGGCAGGCGACAGCAAACACGTTGCAGGGACCATCATAAGCAGGTACCAAGGGGAAGATGAGGGAAAGACTGGTCTCTGGATTGTGAAAACGGCTGAAGGTACCCATGAGGTGGCTTCAGACGACCTCAAGGTGCGGGTGGCTGAAGGGTATGGAAGGAGGGGGGAGAAAGAAATGATAACACCAACACCAACAACAGGCTTGAGGTGACGGACGGAACACACACAGGTGTGGTGGAGAGGGTCGGGTCTGGGAACGGGACGTACGACGGGAAGATTATGGTGAAGTTCAACAACGTGGCGGAGGCGAAGCCTGTTGAAATGGGGGAACTCATGTACGTATCGAAGGAGGTGGTGGTATGAGTGTTTTCCCTCTCCCTCTCCCTCTCCCTCTCCCTCTCCCTCTCCCTCTCCCTCTCCCTCTCCCTCTCCCTCTCCCTCTCCCTCTCCCTCTCCCTCTCCCTTTCCCTTTCCCTTTCCCTTTTCCTCTCCCTCCCCCTTCTCTTTCATCCCAATCACAGTTCGAGTTGGACGACGTTGTCGACGTACGGGACAGCGAAGAGAAGGAATGGAAGGTCGGTGTTGTGGACTCGTTGGAACCGCTGCTGGTGAAGATTCGTGGGTGGCGCAATGCACACTCGTGGAACCAGGTCCGCCACCACGTGAAACCCGAGCCGAAGAAGGAGTCTGGTGGTGGTGAGGAACGCTCTCGCACTGTGTATGCAGTCGGGGACAAGGTGGAGGTGAAGGACGGGCTGTCGGGCTCCTGGCGGCACGGGACCGTTAATTCTATCGAAGGCGACGCAGTCAAGGTCCTCGTCGATGGGTGGAAGAGCCCTCACACCTGGAAGTTCATCAAAGTGGCTGAAGAGGTGTGCTATACTTCTTTGTTCTAACACACACCAGGGCCATGCAAGCGACGAGGGCAAGAGCCAAACCGAGAAGCCTGTATACACCTCCACCAAAGAAGTAAAACGCCAAGAAGAAAAGGACCAGGCAACGCCGCCTCCCACTGTGCCCCCTATCACAATGGCGAACTACACAACTGCGGTATGCAAGCGTGAAGAAAGTACAACACAAGCTAAACAACAACACAGTGGAAGGAAGTATGTCTGCATGCCATCTGTGACTTTACTGCTGATGAAAACTGCGTACCAGAGTACCTGTGCACAAACATCAGTGGGTGCTCCTGGGATGAGCTTGACACCCCACCTTGCAGGAAGAAGTTGAAGCTTGGTGATTCTGTGGGTTTGGCACCTGGAGCACACGAGCAAGGATCCCTCCGCGCTGGGGAGGTTGGGGTGGTAATTCAGATTCTTGACGAGGAGCAGCCGTACGAGGTGCGTGGTGGGTACAGCGATGTGTACAGGTACAGGGAGGACGAGCTTGTTCCTGCTTGGAACAAAAACACAAAGGGGATTGATCCTACACTGATGAACCCAGTACTATTGAAGTGGAGGGGCAGTCCTTCCTTTGGTAAGGCTGCGGAAGAGCTGGAGGGGGCCATGATCGATCCTGGTCTGAAGACCCCACCTCCTGAGGACTGGGGACCCTCAGTAGCCGGTCCACTCACACCATCCCCACTACTTAACCACCGGGGCACAACAAGATATGACAGTATACCTAGGACAGCACCACCACCAGTATACACTCCTCCCCCTCAACAAGTAGTTACACTGCCCCCCCCTCCCCCTCCTACGTTGCCGCCGCCTCCCCCACCGAGACCTGCTGCAGATAACACAATTCCCAAGCCTGTATCCCCAGTATCACGCCCACCAACCCCTACAACACCACCAACCCCTGCAACACCACCACCCATCACACGCGCTCGCGTCCCAGTCCCAGCACCCACACATCGGATTCCAGCGCCTACACTACGCCCGAAACCTCCAGCAGCACAGAGCGTTCCCACCATCAACATCTATGCACCGGAACAGCCCGACTTGTGCGGGGAGTACAAACTGCAGCCTAAGAACAAGCTGATCAGGAACCAGCCGTTGTACATCTCGACGGACTGCGCGACAGGCGAGTGCCAGATGTTCTTGTCACACGGTGGCTTCTGGATGGTCGGGAAGCACGACGGTGATGGGAAAGCGAACCGTGGTGTGTTCAAGACCAAGGACAAGGCTCCTATGAAGAAAACGTTTCCCTTCATGATGAAGGGCTGGCAGTACTTGGGCGAGGGGGTGTGGTCGGACTCGGAGGGTGCGGTCGACACCCCGGAAAACTTTGCGAAGAAAGGTCTGTCCACCACATGCGGTGCGAAGACCGAACAATCGCCGCCAGAAAACCCACCCCCGCCACCCCCTGCTCCAAGACCACCCACTGAAGTGGAGAAGCGAGCGGACACCGATGGGATGCTCTACACAAAGGAGGAGTTCCGCATGTTCTACATGTCAGACGAGCAATGGGAATCGGTATGTTGGAAAAATCTTTTTCAAGGGGTAAAAATATTTTCGAAAAAAAAAAAAAAAAGAAAAAAAAAAAAAAAAAAAAAACCCTAGAGAGCCTCGACTAGTACATTGAGATCTGCTCCGGAGACCACGGGGTCTGGGCCTTTCAGAAAAGATCAGACGGTGGTTTCAACCAAAGATATTATTTTAGGTAAGAAGCTGGTTGTCAAGCAAGGTAGCTCCGGAATCATCATCGGCCAATCTTTTATGAAGTGGCAGGTCCGGTTCACTGGTGAGTTTTCTTCCGCTGTGACAATGGTGGTTGAAGCAGACCAGATACAAGCTGCTTGATTAGGATATGACGAAATTAAAAAAAAAAAAAAAGAAATGCTGGATAAGTGAGATTATTCACAGCCAGTGTTGCAGTCAAATATAGAAATACGAGAAGAATAACAACAAGGAAAGAAAGAAATTCCTGAAACCCCCCCCCCCCCCCCCCTGATGCCTTGTCAACGGCGTGCATACTCAGGGGTGCCAAAGGGTTCAGGCGTTTGTTAGTGAACAAAATCTGCTTCTCGATGAAAAATCCCCTTTTCCCCCTTCTTTCATAAGGAAAAGAAATTAATGGTATTTTTACAACCCCCGCCTATTTTTATTCTTGCCAACAAATTATGATATTTATGGTTTTATTTCACGGTGAGCACTCCCCCTGCGCGCTGATATATATATATATATATATATATATATATATATATATATATATATATATATATATATATATTCCTTTTCTTCGAAACGTTTTTTTTTTTTTTTTTTCTTTTCTTTTCTTTCCCGGATGAGATGCTGCATTGCTCCACAAGCAGTACGAACCAAAACCGAAAAGCGGAAGAACTAAAAAAAAAAAAAAAAAAAAAAAAAAAAAAACAACCCCTCCCATGGGTGGCGTATAATATCCAACTATGTTTCACGGAAACGGTGATCGAGTTGCCATGTAAAGCGCAAATAACTGGCCGCAAGTTATTTTGTCTTTTTGATGGTACAGGGAGTAGTGAATGTCACCAATGTATACTTTGTCCCTCCCCTCCCCCCCCTTTCCCTTTATGAAACTCTTTTCCTTCATGCGGTTGCGAAGGGTATTTGCCCGCAGGGGGATGGGTCTATCAATTTTTTTTTAGTTTCTTTCACACTCCCTTCAACGTTCAGTTTTCAACTTTCTTTCTCTTTCTTAGGTGGGTCGTTGCTAACCACTCATAGTGAATTCGTATCTTCTTTTTTTTTTTCCTATGCTTAGGGTGACGAACAAGCAAACTGCACGAGGTTACCCGGTCTGGGGTTGAGATGCACACTGCACGCATGAAGGACACGATGCATAGAATGCATAACAGGTAGACAGTGCTTCCACAAGGCGGCACCAACACCGGCACCCTTTATCTCTTTTTTATATTTCCTTTTTTTTTTTTTTTTTGTTCTCCTTTACATCTTTCTAGCCGAACTCGGGGAACACAAAAAAAAAAGCCCCTTATTTCTCTCTTCTTTTTTTTTTTTGTTTTTCTTTTTTCTTCTTGTTCTTCTTTCTCTGTGTTTTGTTTTCACATAATTCCCTCAAAACGCCGGCAGAAAAGAGGGAGGGGAACGAGAAAAAAAAGGGGGGGGAAAACGAATGCAAATAGATACTAATTATTATACCCACCAGCTGATGAGGGCTCGTCATGTGTTTATTGTCAACACGGGTTCCCCTATCAACCTTGATGCTGATGCTCCGGAACATGAATAAGCTGATCAGGAACCAGCCGCAGTGGTGGTCGACCAGATACAAGCTGCGTAATTATGTTTCTTCTTTTTTGTTTCCCCTGTGCCACATGGTACATTTATTGAGCGAGAGTGCTGCATTGTCTCTAATAGAAACAATTGGTCTTCTTCTTCTTCTTGTTTTTTTTTTTTTTTAATTCATCTGACTCCGCGGCACGACAAAAGCCCATTTCAGTATATTTCTCCCCCCCCCCCCTTCCTTTTCGCTTTTCCCACGCACACTTCAGGTAAAAAAGTGGGAAGAGGGCAACCCCCCCTCCCCTCCCCTCCCCTTTCGATTCCCTCACAACGCCAACAAAAAAAATGCAATTAGCATCTCCGAAAATTATAATACTCAGCTTCTTGCTATGTCACACGGTGGCGGGGGAATCTGTCAAGCCGGCAGAGGTGATGGGGCTGGCAAGTCCGCTAAAAGTCAACGACAGTGAAGTAGGCACTGAAGGAAACAGCACCGAGACGAACAAGACCCGTATCCTTGACAAGGAAGAAGCCATCCACATGAACACCCAGGTGGAGAGCAACAGTACCCAGGTAGTGGAGAGCAATAGTACCCAGGTAGTGGAGAGAAACAGCACAGACAATACCTCTGAAGCAACTAACGCTACCAAAGAGGAGCTCAAGACGGGGATCCGCGTTACTGTTTTAGAGGATAACAGAGAAAACAGCTCGAACACCTCCGACTCGAACCACAAGGAGGAACCCAAGGTGGAGGTCCGCCACATTGTCAACCCCGAGGTTTCCAAAACCACTGCAACAGCAGCCACTGTGCAAGACCTCAAGGGGGAACCGAAGGTGGAGGAAGTACGCCACGTGGTGAATCCAGAGGTGTCCCGCGAGACCAGCAGGAAGGAGGAGCTCACAGCAGTGCACCGGGTGACCACCGAGGAAGACACCGACAAGTCCAAGTCCCTGAAGACCGAAACTACAGACACCGCACGAGACAAGAAGGAAGAGCCGGAGGTACGCCGTGTGGTCGACCCGGAGGTGCTCGACAGGAACGAGCCCAATGCTAACTCCCGTGCGGCCCCTGAGGTGGCACTTGGGGCCACGGTATGGCTAAGAAAAAGAAAGAAAGAAAGAAAGATGAAGAATTGAGAGGGAAAAAAAAAGGGGGGGGGTGGTTCCCACATATTTATCACACAACACACAGTGGGCTTTCTCCCCGAACCGCGGTCGAAAGGGTCTCCCCATCGCGATGAGGCACGCGGCAGGCGACAGCAAACACGTTGCAGGGACCATCATAAGCAGGTACCAAGGGGAAGATGAGGGAAAGACTGGTCTCTGGATTGTGAAAACGGCTGAAGGTACCCATGAGGTGGCTTCAGACGACCTCAAGGTGCGGGTGGCTGAAGGGTATGGAAGGAGGGGGGAGAAAGAAATGATAACACCAACACCAACAACAGGCTTGAGGTGACGGACGGAACACACACAGGTGTGGTGGAGAGGGTCGGGTCTGGGAACGGGACGTACGACGGGAAGATTATGGTGAAGTTCAACAACGTGGCGGAGGCGAAGCCTGTTGAAATGGGGGAACTCATGTACGTATCGAAGGAGGTGGTGGTATGAGTGTTTTCCCTCTCCCTCTCCCTCTCCCTCTCCCTCTCCCTCTCCCTCTCCCTCTCCCTCTCCCTCTCCCTCTCCCTCTCCCTTTCCCTTTCCCTTTCCCTTTTCCTCTCCCTCCCCCTTCTCTTTCATCCCAATCACAGTTCGAGTTGGACGACGTTGTCGACGTACGGGACAGCGAAGAGAAGGAATGGAAGGTCGGTGTTGTGGACTCGTTGGAACCGCTGCTGGTGAAGATTCGTGGGTGGCGCAATGCACACTCGTGGAACCAGGTCCGCCACCACGTGAAACCCGAGCCGAAGAAGGAGTCTGGTGGTGGTGAGGAACGCTCTCGCACTGTGTATGCAGTCGGGGACAAGGTGGAGGTGAAGGACGGGCTGTCGGGCTCCTGGCGGCACGGGACCGTTAATTCTATCGAAGGCGACGCAGTCAAGGTCCTCGTCGATGGGTGGAAGAGCCCTCACACCTGGAAGTTCATCAAAGTGGCTGAAGAGGTGTGCTATACTTCTTTGTTCTAACACACACCAGGGCCATGCAAGCGACGAGGGCAAGAGCCAAACCGAGAAGCCTGTATACACCTCCACCAAAGAAGTAAAACGCCAAGAAGAAAAGGACCAGGCAACGCCGCCTCCCACTGTGCCCCCTATCACAATGGCGAACTACACAACTGCGGTATGCAAGCGTGAAGAAAGTACAACACAAGCTAAACAACAACACAGTGGAAGGAAGTATGTCTGCATGCCATCTGTGACTTTACTGCTGATGAAAACTGCGTACCAGAGTACCTGTGCACAAACATCAGTGGGTGCTCCTGGGATGAGCTTGACACCCCACCTTGCAGGAAGAAGTTGAAGCTTGGTGATTCTGTGGGTTTGGCACCTGGAGCACACGAGCAAGGATCCCTCCGCGCTGGGGAGGTTGGGGTGGTAATTCAGATTCTTGACGAGGAGCAGCCGTACGAGGTGCGTGGTGGGTACAGCGATGTGTACAGGTACAGGGAGGACGAGCTTGTTCCTGCTTGGAACAAAAACACAAAGGGGATTGATCCTACACTGATGAACCCAGTACTATTGAAGTGGAGGGGCAGTCCTTCCTTTGGTAAGGCTGCGGAAGAGCTGGAGGGGGCCAAGGTCGATCCTGGTCTGAAGACCCCACCTCCTGAGGACTGGGGACCCTCAGGTGCCGAAAATGGAGGTGGCACTGTACCGACTACTAGGAAGTACATGCCACCGCCAGTCCCACCACCAGTATACACTCCTCCCCCTCAACAGCCACCGCCAGTGCAGGCCATTCCGGGACCTGCTTCAAGCGATAAGAACCCAGCTCCCGTGACACCAATCATGGAGGCACCGAAGCAGTCGCCTGTTGCAACACCAACACGACCTCCTCTTCCGCCAACACCTCCAGTGGCGCGCCCCACCCCGGCAGGGACCATTAAGATCAATCCTCCCACAGCACGACCCAAGAAGCTCACAGCACCCCCCGCAACAAGCATCCCCATCATCCACATCTATGCACCGGAACTGCCCGACATCTGCGGTGAGTACACTTTGCAACCCAAGAACAAGCTGGTCAGAAGCATGTCGCTGTACATTTCAAAAGACTGCGCGACAGGCGAGTGCCAGATGTTCCTGTCACACGGTGGCTTCTGGATGGTCGGGAAGCACGACGGTGATGGGAAAGCGAACCGTGGTGTGTTCAAGAGCAAGGACAAGGTGACATCTACAATGGGGAAAAAAACCCTTCCTTTCATGATGAAGGGCTGGGAGTACTTGAGCGAGGGGGTGTGGTCGGACTCGGAGGGTGATGTCGACACACCGGACAACTTTGCGAAGAAAGGTCTGTCCCCCAAGTGCTCCGCTAAGATGGAAATGAACGCAGACATGGAGATTGCGATGGACCCGGAGACAGCTCCGCCGCCACCACCAGAAACACCCTCTAAGGTTCCGCCTCCACCCTCTTCACCTACTTCATCATCATCAGCCGCAATCGAAAAGCGAGCGGACACCGATGGGATGTTCTACACAAAGGAGGAATTCCGTACCTTTTACATGTCGGACGAACAGTGGGAAGCGGTATGCTGGGAGGAAAAAAAAAAAAAAAAAAAAAAAAAAGAGAGCTTCTACGAGCACATTAAAATCTGTCGCTGAGGCATCAGCGGGTGGTGGTGGTGATGTTTCCGTGCCCTTCAAGAAGGACCAGGCGGTAATCTCCACTCAGGACATTATCTTAGGAAACACCCTCGTTGTCAAAAAAGGCAGCCCTGGGCATATACTTGGCGCTTCCGGCACAAGATGGCAGGTCCGGTTCTTGGGAGTCTTTGCCTCTGCAGTAAACGTAGTTGTAGAATCCAGCCAAATACAAGCTGCTGCGTAAGAAAAAAAATGGGGGGACAGGGGGGGTTTTTTTTTTGTTTCGAGTTTTTTTTGGGGGTAGTTCTGACAAGATACGTTGATCTAAAGCACCCTTATAATATTTTTTTTTTTAAAGCATAAGTCCGTACATTTCTTTATAAATGTTTCGTTTTTTTTTTAGACAAAAAGGCTGTTTTGACAAAGTAGACAGAGGAGGGAACACCCTCTTTATAAAAAGGAGAAAAAAGAGAGAAAAAGTCAAAACAGAAACAAGTCAAAATCAAAAAAAAAAAGAGAAGAAATTTCAAGAAGAAAAAAAAAAAAAAAGAAAAAAGAGAAAGGGTAGAATTGATTAAAGAAATAATTATAGCCAGTGGTAAGGTATTGATCCGATTGAGAACTCTGGGGACGAGGCAACTAATAATAAAAAGAGGGAAAAAAAGAAAAAAGAAAAAAGAAAAAAAAAAATAGCCTGTTGTTCACTGCTCATTCCGCATCACTACAAAGCCTACCCATATATTATTATCTTATTTTATTTCCCCTCCCCCCTTATCCCCATCTCTATTTCTATGTTTCTTTTTTTTTTTTTTTCTTGTCCCCCTTTCCGCGTTTCAGGCACCAACCCGAGTCTGTACTTGGGTTGGTGAACGAGGGGAAAGGAGAACAAGAAAAGAAAAAAAAAATATCGAGATTCTGGAAATAAAACTGGGGTGCAGCATGCTCACATAATAAAAAAAGGGGGTGCTATTTGAGATATCTAATCTGATTTCTTTCTTATGTTTCTGAGACACAGTTATCATGCTTCCACTTTCTTTTCTTTTCTTTTTTTTCGCAACGTAGTTCTACGTTCTTTTTTTTTTTTTTTTTTGATTTCTGTTAGCGCCCGTCGAGCCGCTTTTCCGAGCTGATGATCAGGATGGTGAGGGGTCATTGCTCAGCGGGAGAAAAAGAAAAATGGTCTAGTTTTTTTGTTTTGTGCGTTTTTTTTTTTTTTTTAAAGTACTTTTCGGTCCATTTCAAACAGAACGTATCGTAACTCTCCCTGTTCTATACACAAAACCACCTTCTCTCCCCCCTCACTGCGATGTTTTTCTTTAAACTTCCATAAACTTTTTTTTTTCCACGTGAAACTGTATCTGTACCAAGAAAAAATCTTCACCCGAAAAATAGTTGAGGAGGAGAGGGGGAAAAAAAGAAAAAAAAAAAAAAAAAAAAAACGTGGCAATTTTAATTTTTCCGGAGAAACCCTCGCCATCAGTGTTGCCCGCAGAGCCCAGTGCGTAGGGGTGGGTGGGGGGGGGGGGAGGAGGCGCGACAAGGCTACCACGGAAGTAGCGAGGTATATTTTCGATTTCTTGGTTTTTAAGTACAATTTCAAAAACGAGGGGAAAAAAGAAAAAAAGGAAGAAAAAAAAAGGGGGGAAAGATGAAGACCGCGTGGAAAAAAAGCTGTAGCAGATACATCACCTTGGATGCGGCCTCCACCATGGTGGGGGGAAGGAGCGTGGGTGACGACGTCAGAAGCACCATCGATCTATTTAAAACCCCCTCCGACCCGAACAACATGGGGAAGCACCTTGGAGGGGACGACATGGGCATAGGGACCGACTGTGCCCACCTGGAAGGCCCAGAAAGCGACCACCGAACCCACAAGAAAATAGGCTCTTCTCTGGACACCCTATTCCCCATGGGGTTCGTACCCCCGCCGAATGCTCTTGAGATCGCCACAGCACCAACAGTCGAAGAGCTAGAAGCACTAGATGAAAATGAAGCTCTGAAAGATTCAATCCGCGAGCGGTACAGGCTGTCAAGAGATCTGAAACAAGCTGAGAAGGACAGGATTGAGAGAGCAAACAAACATCTTAAGGTATGTGTAGGGGTTTTTAACCATCTACCAACGGACCATTTTTGCCCACCAGGGGGTAAATTTTCAAAACTTCAAAAAAAACTATTCTAGCGCAACGCCGGGCTATATGCCCCCGGAAATGCCTCCAGATGTCCCAATTCTAGAGAGAGGGTGCCCACAGCAGGGCCCACCCCACAACATTGTCAAAAATATCGTTCCCGAAGTGCTCGAGAGGGGGTACAAAAAACAAGTCAAAAAAAATCGACTGTAAAATTCTACAAAAAGCTATTTAAGGCCTTCTTGACGCGGTTCGTACGTGCCCCAGGGCTGAGGGACTTCTTTTTTGACCCCGAGAGGGGTTTCTGGGGGGTATCCCCGGCAATGGTAGTCTTTGAAGCCCGGAGTCACGCAAAGTTGTACAAGCAGGCTGAACACTGAAATAGGGGTCTTTTCGACTTGCAATGCTTGCACCGCACGTTGCGCTACTTTTTCGGGGAAATGGTCCCAGAAGGTACTGTCGCGTCGCATTGGGGCCTCAGGGCACTCGTTCTGTGTTTCGGGGCATGGTATTGGGGCAGCCTGCTCTGTAGTTGACTTTAGCTGTTGTTTGGGCAGCCTCCCTAGTAGCCCTTCGATGACTGCCTCTTTGAAGGGCGTGAATCCACTGTCGTTCATACTCAGGGTGTTGGGGGGCAATGCTTCTTTCCAAACAAGCCAGGCATTTGCCAGAGATTTATCTAACAAGTACGAAAATACTTTCAGGGGCCACTTCGAAGTCATAAGGGTGCGTTTATGGCGTTTTGTCACAGCATCACCCAGCGTCGGTTCCGCCCATTGCGGTGTTGTAAATATGCACTTGGTGGGGAGCGGGATGTCCTTTCTGGAGGGCCTCCGGCTTTCATTCTCTTTTGGCCGACACGCCAAATTTGACTTCACCAGGACATCCAGCGCACAGGCTTGATGTCATGCCACGTTGTGGTGCAAAGGATGCTCACGTGCTGGTGGAACTGGGTGTCACCACAGGGTGCGCGTCCTTGGGCTTGCGGCCTCGCTTCTTTGGAGCATCCGTGATCTCCGGGAGGCCTTTGCGATAGGTAGAAGTCAGCACGCTTGTTTGTTTCGCTGTGGAAACACAGATTTCCCAGAATAGTCAAAAAGCAGTCTCTTGACATGACGGTGGCGTACCCAGGGGTGTGGTTGAGAGGCGTGGAGCCAGTGCGCCAGTAGTCAGAATAATCTGGCATGATATCCAAGTCCATCGACAAAAGGGCACCTAGGAAGGTACGCAGAGAAGCAGCATCGAGATCCAGGGAAACACCTTTTTTAGCTGCATTTGCCACATTGTTCGAAGTTATGACCCGAATAACGTTTGGACGAGCATTTGGGAGAATATATGGAATGGCGTTGAGCCTCTGATGTCAAAACAGGGTCCACATTCCGATCTTCACGAAACCGGATGCCTTCCAACTGCTCCGGCTTTGCCGTCCAATCACTCTGCTGTGACTCGGAATCGGTCGAATTCGAATCAGAATCACTGTTCGTATCAAAATTGCATAATAGGGATGAGCCATCAGTGCTACCATCACTCATAATGTCCTCTTCCGGCCTCTTTCTGGGTGCCCTTTTTTGAAGTGATTTTTAAGGGTAAATTGGGCTGGCGTTTTTTTTTATTTTTTCATCTTCTTGCAAAGTTAGGGCAGCATTTAGTTTATATTTTTCATATTTTCCGCGCAGGATGCGAGAAGTGTCCGGGCTGTATTGCATTGAAAGCCCTTTGCGTAAAAGATTTTTTTTCAAATCGTCTCTATAAAGACGCTCGTTGGTAGATGGTTAAAAAGAAAAAAAAAAAAAAGAAAAAAAAAAAATACAAATACAGAACGCGGTGAACGGCATTCCTTCCATAACTCAGACTGTCAAAGCGGAGGAGAACAAGGCGGAGCCCGACAGGCTCCAGGCAAACCGGATCTACCAGCAGTTTGAAAGGTCGGACCCTTATGATGCTATGGAGGTGTGGAAAAAAAAAAAACTTTTTTTTCATAAATGCCAACAGGAAATGGGCAACAAAGTCAGCAAGTTGCTGAAGAAAACAAAGGAAGAGAAGACGGTGGTGAAAGGAGAGGCAACCACCCCTGTTCCCAAAAAAACCGAACAGAAGGTAGCAACAGGTTCGGACCGGAGCTTGCACATTAAGGCGGCGAGGATGTTGGTCCAGTCATTGGCGCAGGAAGACGACCAGAAAATGACTGAAATGATGGAGTTGTGGGGGAAACGATCGACCACTGTGTCAGTCCCAACCCCCGATTCTACCCCTGATGGGGAGAAAAAGAAAATAACTTTGCGTGAGAAAATGCAACAAAAGCAGCAACAAAAGCAAGGAGCAGCCTTCACAGAAGAAGATAAGCTCAGAATGCGCGTACTAGAATTGGAATCGAAGAACGTAGCCCTGCGAATGGAGAGGGAAAGGGAGAGGCTGTACGCCCTGCTAAGAGGAGAGTAGACAAGAACGATCAAGAATGTTTAGTTCTTTCTTTTATATGAAGAATAAAAAAATAATAATAAATCCATTGTTTTCCAACCCCATCTTAACAGGGCGAGCAGAGGCAGCAATGCTGCAACATCTCCCCCCGGAGCTGACTCCTCCCAGCATATATGACACCCATTTGGGGCACACACCCTTTAGTCCAGAAAGGTTTGCCGACATAGTAGTCAACGACACTGAGGGGAATGGCGGGATGTACATGTTGCCAGGAGGTGCATACAGGGACCTTCTGCGAATGGGACGGGAGTACTGCAGAATGCTGCACTCATGGTTCTCCCGGAAAACTGTGCAAAGCGGTGTGTACTTCGACAAGATGCAAGGACTGAGCATGGAGGAGCTACAGGCCATATCATCAATGAGTTTTGATGGTCTACAACTCTTCGAAGTAGCCCCGGAAGGTCGCCGGGCGATGACAAGGGAAACCGTCAGCGTCACCATTTTTCATAAGAAAATCTCAATCCACACAACGCAAGGCCGTCTGCAGGTCGTAGACCCTTTCGATGTCAAGCAGGTAACAGATGTGGTTCACGACCCTGCGAACAGGAAGCTGACCATTGTCATCGCCGACGGCTTCACACACCGCGGCCTCGTGAACTACGAGATGGAGTGCTACGACCAAGCAGTCCTGCGAAGCCTCTACTACGTCATCATCAGCCGTCACGAGGACGTCAGCACTATCATCGATCCTGTCGCAAATGCACAGACTGTCCTCGGTACCTGCCAGCTCCCACAACACATCCCTCCTTCTCGAGTGTCACCAAGTAGAAGCTTCTACAACACCCCTCACACGGAGCCTGAGGTTACCAGCCACAGAACCACGCGTACCGCCTCGAGCACTGTCACCCGTGCCAGCAACAACGCGTCTCAAAGCATTAAATCTGCTAGTACTGTGGCACCCACTCCCACACCGCAGCACACACCACTTCCTGTCCCCGAACCTTCAGTGGAAGCTGTTCCTGTTGCCGAATCTGTCGCTTTGAGTGGCGACGATGTGTACAGTAACACAGGAAGTGCTTGTGGCGCACCGGGGTTGAGTGAGGCGAGTATCGACTCCGCTGGCGGGTTAAATGTTACTCGCGGTGCGAGCAGTGCTGCTAGCGGTAATGGGTTGGAGCTTCTTGAAAAGCTCAAAATATTGGAAAGTCAGGTCGAAGAACTGAAGGTGTCGGCCAAGGAAAAACAATCTGCATCCACAGCCTCCCAGTCCCGACATTCTTCCTCCCGCCGTTCCTCCTGCCGCTCCGACCGATCACACCGAGTACCAAGCTTGCATGAGAAACACTCGTCGCAGTCCCTCAGTTCTCACCGATCGCACCGTACAGCTCAGCCTATCTCACGTTCGTCCTCGACACTGCTCGCCTCGGATGATGAGCACCCCATACTGCAGGCCGCGTCCGTCATACAGCTGATACCCACAACGCCTCAAGTGTCTATCAACGACCAGTCACAGAAACGGGGGAGTGCCGAAGATCACCCACAAGCACGATCAACCATCCCGCAGGTGAAGCTTAAGGAGCAAGTCAAGCAGCTGGCTTGCGAACAGCAGTCGGATGTCACATCCACAGTCACCTCGTGCAGTGCATCAGACTCGCAGTCTGCAATAACATCCGCAGCAAAGTCGCTTGTCATCGTCGTGGAGTACACTGCGACGCACTTCGAGTTGGACAACACCGGCCTGTCGTCTGATGTCTCGCGGTTTCTCGTGGACCAAGGCTTCCTTGCAGAGCAGTGTCTGCTTGCCGACCACATCGACGAGAGCCAACCGACAAAGAAGAACATCTTGACAGGGATAAGGTGGCTGATGCGGGGCGCCAGAAGCGGAGAAGCGTTGTTCATATCAATATCAGCAAGAACAAAAGAAAAGGAACTATACCCAATGGACTACATGGGAACAGGGCCGCTGCTGCAGGAAGAAATATCTCATCTGTTGGCGAGCACCTTGCCTAAAGGGTGCAAACTGCTCTTGCTCTGCGACATCGACACAGGGGAGCTCATTCAACTCCCTTACCAAGTGAGGTTAGGCCCTATGGGGATTAACGAAACACGGCCGGATGTACTTCGTGTTCCTCCGAAGGAGGGCGTTATTCTCCAGCTGCATGCAACATCAGTCACCTCATCCTTGAAGAAGAACACCCGTTCGCGTGCTGGGGTCTTCACCACTGCTGTGTTACAGGTGTTGCGCTGCAACTCGCGGCCAAGTATCGGGTCTCTGCTGACCTCTCTTTCGGAGATTTTAGGGAACGACTTGCAGCCCTGCGTGTCTTCTAACTTTCCTCTTTCGTCTATTTCGGAATTCACGCTTGCCAATGATGTTGCGTAATAAATAAATAAATAAAAAAAAATTAGAATACTTGTAGTATACCTCACTCCACTCCTTTTTCTTTTTTAGATATCCGCGATTTGAAACGAAATATATTCTTTTTTTTCTTTTTGTATTTTTTCAACGCACGTCAAAAAAATAAAAAAAAGGGGGGTGGGGATGGCGGATGTCGAGGCCGATGTGGCCGCGATGCTGGACAGCAGCGTCAACATAACTGCGATAGACGAGATCGACTCGGAGGCGAGGGACCACTTTCAATTCTTACAACAGTCAATCGGGCAGAACTTTGTCAGCGTGCTGAACGACCCGAGAGAAGAGAAAGCCGGATGGTTCGGAGGCGGGCTGTTCGGGGAGAAACAAACAGAAAACCCTGTGAAACTAAGCAAAATCCCAGCCGTAAGCACGCAAGCACTTGTTGACTACATGGCACACCTCGGCTCGGGGTACAAAACATGGCGGATTTCAAAAAGAGCGCAAAGAGAGGGCAACAAAACAGCGGAGTTCGGAATGCTGTCTGTACCGGCGCAGTTTTTCGGGAGCTCGTTGGATATTTTGGCGCAGCCGATGCTGTTTGAGGAGATCATGCCGGAGGTGCAGGATCCTTACACCTCGCAGCTTCTTGTCGCGAAGCTCGAGTTTTTTCAGTCGGAGGTCGACGCCAAGCTGTTCGCACAGGTAAAACAGCGTTCCCCGCAGTTCTTCGACGCGTTGCAGACGTTCAACGATCTCAAATCTGAGGTCGTCGACGCCCTGCAAGGCATCAAGACGCTCCGTCGTGTGGTCACCACAACACAACAACAATCTGTCGTTTCTTCCCTCCGTGTGATCCATCTCAAACGCCGCGTCAGAAACCAGCAACGCGTCCTCGAGCTTCTCAAAAACATACAAAACCTGCAACAGGTCCACGGCGCGGTGGAGCGGAAGATAGAAACCGGCGACTACACCACCTCCGTCTCCGATATCAAAACGGTGCATCAAGAAAGCCGTTCGTTGCTCCGGTTGTCATGCGTCCGCGGTATTCTTGAGAAGTTCGACGAGATTCAACAAGAATCCTTCAAGGTTATCCACAAGGTCCTTGTCGATTTGTTGCTGTGCAACGCACCTGCCCATCCGTGGCCAGACAGCAACGACGACAACACACCGCAACAACAACAACAACATGACGATTGGCACGCAAAACTGGAAAAATCTGCAAGCCCTTTGCTGACGCAAGGGCTGCCGTTGGCAAGGGAGGTGTTAATAGAGTACAGGAAAGGTATTTTGGAAGAGGTGAGGCGCATCGTGTCCGACACGTTAAAACGGGCGATGAACTTGATTTTAGAAGGCCCGCAACTATCCGAAGAGGAGCTGTTGAAGCAGGGGAAGATGAAGGAGCTCAACGTCGCACATTTCGGATTTGTGTTGGAACAGCTATTCGAAGCCGTTTTCTTCTTCTTCAGAAGGACGTATCGAGTGACAACTTCCATGAGCACCATACTTTCGCGAAGCCCTATGCCTGAATTCCATCAAAAAGCCTTGCAGGATCTACTCACGGAATCCCGAACCAGCGTTGTCAAGAGAATTCAAAGCAGAATCATTCGCATGTTCGAAGTCCGTCGAGAGGAGCATGCGTCCCTCCGATTTCCTGAGATGAACCAGCTCATGGCCCTCTCCTTCAACTTCCTTCTGCGGTTGCAATCTGTGTCGGGTGACACAGATGCGTCAGAAGTCTCTCTCCGGTCGACACTCATCACTCAAGCGAAAAGCTTCTTCAAACGCCAGCACGAAAAGCAACAGCAGAAATTGCTCGAGATACTCCTTTCCGAGAGATGGCAGGCAGAGGCAGAGATCGACGTGTCTTTCCAGGTACAGAACACAACAAGGGTTTAAAATATTTTATTTAAAAAAAAAAAAAAAAAGGCATACTGCGACCGTATGACTGACGAGTCCGCGGACTCCATTGAAGCGGCGAAAAAGATGGCGATAGACAGGCCCGGCTACGTGCCATTTGTGGAAGGTTCTTTTTGAAAAAAAAAAAAAAAAAGAAAAAAGAAAAAAAAAATCCCAGATGAAATTGGGGAAGGATGCAACCCTAGGCTGTCCTTGTGTGGTCAGTCGTACTACTGTGTCTCCCACAGTGTTCTTATGCTGTTGAGGGTATGCATAAACGAAAAAAAATGGAAACCCTCTCCCTCCCAACAGATCCTTGCTGACTACGAGCAGTACGTCTTTGCCATGCCCTTCCTGAGTCATGATGTAGCTCAGAGAGTACACGACTTGCTGAAGGTGTATGATGGCCAGACTACAGGTCTTATATTGGGTGCTGGCGCACGTGAGACTGTATGGAATAAATTTGTGGGAAAAGAAAAAGAAGAAAGAAACCTTCACACAGGCCGGCATCGGGACGATCACCGTGTCC
This sequence comes from Diplonema japonicum, assembly GCA_964019335.1. Classification (NCBI taxonomy): domain Eukaryota; phylum Euglenozoa; class Diplonemea; order Diplonemida; family Diplonemidae; genus Diplonema; species Diplonema japonicum. The sequence goes on from OZ025678.1 coordinate 345,757, forward strand.
CACCTCGCCGTGTCTGCGCAGTGCCTTTCGTTTTTGGCAGCGTTTGCACCCCTGTTCAGACGAAGACTGGAAGCCGTCCTCCCACCGAAATCCACCGTTTTCCTCAAGAACCTCGAGCGGTTTTCAAAAGAAGCCATCGACCACCGAAATGAGTATGCTGTGACAAATCTAAAAAAAAAAAAAAAAAAAAAAAATTAAAGGGCCCCCCCGAATAATCCCTTTATTTGGGCAGTGGAGGGGGGGTGTTTGGGCTCCAAAAAAAAAAGAATTATTTGGAATACACTTATTTGGGTTGTACTTATTTGGGCTGGGGGGCCTGCCACATGGGTAACAGGGAGCGGGGCTTGGAGCACTTCTTGGTCTTGTGTTCTTGCCAGTTTTTCTCCCAGGCTGTGGAGAACCCACAAACGTTGCAGACAATCCGCCTGGTTTTGGCGTTAGGTGGTTGCTGGGAGGTTGCGGGGGTCTGAGAGGCCGCTGGGGCTTGGGAGGCTGGAGTCTCGGGTGTAGTGTCCGTTGTCACACCCGCAACAACGTTCTGTGCTGCACTGTCTAAAGGGTCCGACTCCTTCAAAGTGCTTACTTCGCCAAGTGCTCTTAGCTGTATGGTCTCCACGGAACTACCTGGTAGGTAGCCGAGAGACCGCATACAGGTAGAGGTGTCGAGCAGTTGCATGACCTTCTCATGTGCCTGCCCTACCCACAGTGCCACGTTGATACGGCGCTCTGCTGCAGTCATCGACCCACGTCCCGCCTCAGTTGCTTAGGCATGCCACAGCCCTCCTAACCCCTCAAAATGGAGTTTAAATAACGAAAAATAAAAACGTCTAAAAGTTGTAGATCCGTGGTAAGCCCACCAGGGATCACAGCTGGTATAATCTTTGCAGCCTTCATGGCCGCCTTGCAGCACCGTCGCATCTTCAGGCACCGCAGCACGCAAGTATGGGATGTAGACATTAATAAAAAAGTCAGAACCCACAACTCCACTTTCGCATGCTGCGACCTGCACCCCTTTGCACTTGTCTATTTCTCCCTGGGACGGGAGCCTGTCCTTCTTCAGCAACACGATGGGCTCTGGTTGCTTGTCGGTGGTGTTGATGATGGTGATGATCGCACTGGCGAGCCTTTTGGTGTCGGCGGCAGCGATCGTGGGGTCGTCTATGTCGGCATCCTCCCAACCGGGCCGACGACGCGGAGGAGGCGTTTGCCGAGTGGGCAGATAGGCGACTCGTCCATGTTGCAAATTATTGCAGTCGGACAGAGTCGGTGGACGGAGTGCAGGAACTTAAAGAAGCGTGCAGCTTCAAGCTTCCTCTCCGCCACCGGTTTCCCCATCAGCCTGCTGACCTTCTTCTCACTAAGGTTTTGCCTCTTGAGGAAGAAGACCTTGTCAGACAGCACATAATTGCTGTTGACGGGGTCGGACTGGCGGATTTTCTTTTGGAGAAGTTGTCGGGCCTGCAGGTTGGTGCAGGGCTTTTTTTCTTCCCGTAATTTGCGGATCTCGTCCCCCGCTTCTTTTTCCTGGTCAGGAAACTGTGGGGGCCTCCCGCCTCCTGGGGCCCTCCTCCTCACCCTCGCCTTGGCGTCGCGGCTATTGAACAAGTCGATGTACGCCTGTTCATTTGCCATAATACTGGCAAGGTCACGCCTGCGAAGGCGTACTTCCGCGACACCGCCTCCGCACCCGCCGTCTTGCACAAGGCAATTATCCACAACTTCTCCGCCACGGTGTACTCACGGCGTCTCCTCTTGTTTTCATGTACTTCTTCCTGCTCTTGCTCCTGCTCCTGCTCCTCCTCCTCCTCCTCAGGCTCTTCACCCGCCAACCCGTCTCCGAACGGGTTTGCGTTCAACTGCCCATCGTACACGTACCAGTCCTCATCCGTAGGGGGGTAAGAAGGCCATTTTAAAGAGGTTTAAGATTGATAGTCTGATGAACAGTGCCTGGGCTTGGCATTACATTCTGAATAAAATAAACTGCCTTCCACTTCTTGGTCGGGCGTCAGCCACGTCTACAGCTCTACAGCCCCCCCCCCGTCCCCTCAAAAAAAAAAAAAAAAAAAAAAAAAAAAAAAGAGATCGGGAATTATTTGGGAAATTTGGAGCGGAAAAATCCCCGAAAAAAAAAAAGAATTATTTGGGAAAAAACACATTATTTGGGAGGGAATTATTCGGGCCCCCCCTTTACAACAACAAAAAAAAGATTTTACGTGAAGATCCTTGTGATGGTCAAAGAAGGCGGGTCGTGGACAAAAGAATGGAAATCTGACAACTGGAAGAAAGAAGGCGGGGCATGGATACTAAGCTTGCTCAAGGAAGTCGGTAGATTGCTGAAAAAGGGTGGGTTGGAAAGGCTTCTGGATAGAAGGCAGCTACGCATTGTGATGTACCCTATCCTTTACGCTTACTTCACGAAGATAAAAACTTGTGTAAATGGTATCAAGGGGCTGAAGGATAACCCCGAGCTGCTACGCAAGGTAAGGGAGGACATCCTGCACTACAAGGTCAACATCGAGAATTTTGGATTCTCCGTCATGGTCTCGACTGCCGCAAGGGATCTCACAGCCGCGTCTTCCTGGCTCCCAGAAGAAAACGAGAGTTTACCAGAATCGGACGAAGCCGTCCTTGCACTTTTCCTCTAGCTTTTTTTTTTTTTTTTTTTCGTTTTTTGCGGTCTTTGTATTCATTTGTTCCAGCCCACCCTCCAAAATCTCGTTTTCTTTCTTCTTCAATTAAAAAAAAAAAAAAAAGAAAATTGGAATTGGAGTTCGATCGCGTAATATAACCCACCTTCCCCCCCCCCCCCCCCCCCCCACTACCACTTCCGATATTTTCTAAACTCTTAAAAGGAGGGGGGGGGAAGGGGGAACAGTAGAACCAAATAGAAAAGGAAAAAAAAAGAATAGATTGGCAAAATAGGGGGATGGCGTTGAAGCGCACGAAGGCGTGCCAATGGCACTGCGAAGAGTGCAGAACGGTGAACCTGTCGTTCAGTCAGAACTGTGTGCAGTGCAGGGTCCCGAAACCGGGAGGCGAACCTACAACGAGGGATCTCCTCAGACAGTCGGAGCTGCAAGAAAAACGGGTAGAAATGCTAGAAGCCATGTACAAGACACGTCCGGAAGGACCTCCTATAGAAGATATTAGAAGAAGCCCGGTGCGGCGGACGACGCCGTCATCAGCATGGGTGGATGATCTTCTGTCGCCAAGAGGGATGCAAGGGGTGAAGGTGAAGAGGACGCCGTCTCCTGCACTGCTCCCAGCAGCTCACAACACTTTACTCGCGAATACCGTAGAGGAGATACGGAAGAGGCACCATGTGATGCCCACGTCAATGCCGCTCAGCTCACCAACTGCCTCTTCTCCTCCTGTCCCTACGGCGGTGTACCGCCCTCCTGTTGACCTTCTCCCTGATGTAGAGCTTAAGGCCTTGCTTACTGCAGAGTCTGAAGCCCGCCGCGACGCAGAGCGCCGCGCACGCGTTCTTGAGGAACGCCTCCTTGCATCTCGCCAACGCGTCACCGAGCTCACCGAAGACCTCAACGCCTTCGACCAGAACTCCAACAAGTGCGCAGAGCTCGAGGCCGCCGTCGCCTCGCAGCGTCTCACCCTCGACCAGAAGGAGCGTGAGCTCGACACCCTCCGGAAGCAGCTCGACTTCAGCACCAAAGACTACGAAAAACAACTTAAAGAAACCGACAAACTCGAAGCGAAAGTGCGGCAACTCGGCCTCGAGTCTGTCGCCAACAGGGGCAACGACACCGCCCTCGTGGAAAAGGACGCGCAAATAGAAAAGCTAAGGGAACTGGTTGTTTCTCTCGAAACACAGTTGCAAAGCAAAGAGAAAGAGGTCCAAAATTTAGCGGGGCGGGACGAAGGGGTCCCGTTCTCGGAGTACAGCAACTTGCAGAAGATGCTGCAGCAGGTGGAGAACGAGTCGGGGGAGAAAAGCAACGCGATTGAAATCATGACGGAGAAGTTGAAGAAGCAAAAGGAACTCCTGGTGGAGATGCAAGAAAGGTTTGGTGAAAAGGAACAAGAGATCAGCCTGAAGGAGTCTGCCAACGGCGAGCTGCGCAACTACGCAGCTGGCCTCGAGCACGAAGTGCGAATCATCAGTGAAGACAACGCAGCACTGCGCAAGATTAAAGACGAGCACAAAGCAGACCTGAACGACGCACAAAACAAGCTCGCGAAGAACGAGAGCATGTTCAAAGAGCAGCAACTTTCCGCTGAGATGCAGAACGATGCACGCGATGCCGATGCACGACAGCAGCTCAAAGAAAAGGACACTCTTCAAGAGCAACTCTCCACTGCCATCTCCGACAAGCAGTCTCAAGACGCTCTCATTCATCAGAAAGACAATGACCTTTCAGTTCTGCAAGACAAAGTGACTTCGATAGAGCAGCAACTCAAGAAGGCTTCCGATGCAGTATCCGCCAAAGAGCAGGAAATATCGCTGCTGCAATTGGAAGCTCAAGGAAAGGACGCAGCCGTGCAGAACACAGAGCAGAAGCTTGAAGATGCAGAAAAGAAGGTCACGTTGCTGACATCACGGCTGGAAGACACCGTTGAACGGAAAATAGAGAGCGAACTTGTGAAGGATCAGAAATCTGAAGAATTAGAGACTATGGCGGCAAACGTAGCTGAGTTAGAGGAAGAACTTGCTGCGTGTCGTGAGGCAAGCAGGCAAGCGGCCAACGGGGCTGCAAGTGTCTTGCAGAACTTGGAAGAGCTGAAGCGAAATGAGATCGAGGCCGAGGCTGCTGACTCACCGCATCCTACACCACCTGAGCAGATGTCCATCACAGACCTCCAGGGCGTGTGGCGGGCTAGGGACGGGCAGTACGTGACCATCGAAGGCAAGACCGTGAAGTTCGGAGAGACGAAGGAGGTCTTCGAGCTTAAAGACTCGGAGTGGGTGTCGTTCCTGGGTTGCAGACCTGTACCCAAGGCGGAGAATGGCACAGTAATATGCTGGAGTGACAACGATGTGTGGGTAAGGCCCAGCACTGCCGAGAAGGTGAAGAGTACTGAAGGCACGCAGACTGATGTGTCGTACGCTCTACTTGCGCAGCAGTTGCAAGAACCTGAGATGCGATCTGAGATTCAGAATGAGGAACAGCAAGCGTGGTCGAAGCTGCTCTCGGCCAATAAGACAGCCCAGACAAGCCTCATGCAACTGCAGCTAAACGAAACAGCAAGATCTGCTGCAACCCTGCCCATCGTAGAGCAGTCCTTGAAAAACTCGCAAGAAACTGTCCGTGACCTGGCCGATGCCTTAAAGGTGGAAGAAGAGAAGCGTAAAGAACTGCAGGATACGGTCGATGCCCTGAAGGACGAAGTGCCCTCTGACAAACAGCGTGAGGCAGAGCTCATCACGGAAATAGAACAAGTTAAGCGTGGTGCCGCTGAGGCTGCAGAGGTATGACTCAAGCTCTTTATCCACAATGCGCAGGAAATCACGTCTCTTCGGGCTCAGCTGCATGAAACCCTGAAGGAGATGCACAAAGCGAAGTCCGAAGTTGACAGCAGAGACACCGACCTCGATGCACTTCTTTCGGAGAACGAGATGCTGAAGAGGAAATTAGACATACCGGAGGTGCGCAATGGTACATTTTTTTAAGCATAACCAAACCCCAATAGGCGCCTCGTCTCGTATCATCAACAGGAAGTAGCTCATCGCACGACGCACCTGCGGATGATGAACCTGCACAAGTCGAGCCTAAGACGCCTGTGCGAAGCTTAGAAGTTCAAGTGTCGTCACCTACGAACACTGCAGGGACGCAGGTCGACATCCAGGGGCCCGGTGTTGCATCGCCCACCAGCACAGCAGCCACGCAGGCTGGAACATTTGGTGAGACCACCGACGCTTCGATTCAGGTGGCAGCTTCTGATTCTGTGGCGCACCCGGTTACATCTCCTACAGCTACAGCGGCTACGCAAGCTTTTGAGGCTGAGTCGGCCAATGCTTCCACTGAAACCTTTCCTGCAGAGACTTCAGACGTTGCCACCCAGGAAGGCTCTGTGGTACCGCCCATTACAACAGCACTTGTTGACGTGGCCGTACAGGAGCACCCCGAAACATGTGTATTCTTGCAGCAAACTGATGAGCCACTCCTTCGTGACGCTGATACACAGGCCGTCCCTGCGACAGCAACTGCTGCTCTGCAAGTAGATGCCGACAAAGTGGACATCACTACCAATGGCACTCAGACGGGAAGCATCGAGTTGACGCATGAGGTGGGTGTCCAGGAGGAACCTGTGATGGAGGCACAAGGTCAGCAAACGGCCGTCGAAGTGCAAAGTACTGAACAGCAGACAGACGAAAGTGCTGACAAAGACCACAAAGACGCTGGTGTGCAGGAAGTCCCCCTGACGCGTGTGAAGCTTCTGCAGACAGAAGAAACTGAAATGCATGCTAAAACCATACAGACAGAGGCACCCAAACTCGTGTCCACCCTGTCACAAGCATCTGAGGACATGGCAACAGCGACAGTGCAGACGGAGGACTGGGGGGTGTCGAGGGATGCTTACGAAAAGTTGGAGAATGACCTAAAGCAAGCCTACGATGAGATCCAACGGTTGTCGCATGCCATAGCAGCTGGTATTGAAGCGGACAGCAACGAGATCGTCGTTTCGCGTGCAGAAGGCCTGAACGAAAGGCTCCAGACATTGCTGCAGGACTCGTCGGCTTCACAAGACGAGATCGACGCATGCATCAAAGAAGCGGAGGAGGAGCTGGGAAGCCTGACGACACTTGTGGGACCCGCCTCTGAGGTTGAGCGGTTGAAGAAACAGCTTGCTGGTCAGAAAAAAGGCCGCGCGGAGCTTGAGGGCAACATGGCCGCACTAAGGACTCAGATACTCGAGAAGGATGCAGCCACGAGAACACTCAAGGCAGAGAACGAAAGCCTGTTGCAAAAATTAAGTGACAACAACGAACAACTGGAGTCTCTGCACAACATTAATGCAGAGCTGCGTGCTAAGATGGACAGTGTGGGCATGCAGTCATCTACAAGCAGCTCATCGACGGAAGGCAAGCACAGAGCGCATGAAGGGCTTTTAAGGCTTGAAATGCAGAACTCAGAGCTTAATGCTGATCTTTCAGCTGCCCAGTCCAGGATCGCAGCACTCGAAGCTGCCCTAGATGCAACCTATAACATACAAGACCCCGGCCAGCAGGTAGAGGAGGAAACCCCTTCCGTCGTCAAGGGACGCGAACTGGTAACTGCTGTGTACAAACCAGGGAGCCAGGCCTTCGGGGAGCTGAAAGCCATGATGCAGGAGGCTTCGCATGCCGTGCTATTCGAGATCGAAGAGCAGCGAAAAGAAAGGGAAAAGGAGATGATGCTGAAGATCAAAGAGCTTTCGGAGAGCCAAAGCAGCGAGGATGCCGCTGCGCAGATTGGTGCCGTGCTGCAGAGCGTAGAAGAGCCCGGCAACCTACACGTGAAGGAGAGGCTCGATATCATTCTTAAGCAGCAGGCAGAGCTAGGTAAGAACCAAGATGCGTTAAGATCACTGCTGATGCAGCCTAGTACATCTCGTCGCAGCAGCCTTTCTGAGAACACTGCGAAGCTCTTGCCGATTGTTACCGCATTGCAGTCTTCGCTTCAGAGTTTGGCTGACACCGGGGACGCAAAACAGCGAGAAATAAGCACCACATTGACAGAGGTAAAGGACTTGCTTACAAGGGAACCACAGGACGATGAGGGTGTGGAGCTGCGCGAGACGGCTGTTGCAAGCTTGGTGAACAAGCTCAAAGACGTATTAAACAAAACAAGCGACCATGACGCTCAGCATGCTGCCGAGCACAGGGAGATACTCAGCGCGCTTGCACAGCTTCAGAGCCAAATGCAACAGAGCAAGACGAGCGACAATGGTGATGTTGCTGCGAAGTTAAACATCATTGCCGACAAACTTAACGAGAGCGGTGCGCAATCTGAGCCGGTTCAGCACTTCCTTGCCACACGCGACGAGACATCGACACAAGCTTTTGATTCCGCTGTCGACTTGCTGCAAGAGCTGCAGGCTGGCATCTTGCAGTCGCATAGTGCTGTGCCCGTCGCTGAGAAGCTCGACGAACTTGCTGTCGCGATACAAACAGACACTGCTGCGAAGAACGAGCTGCATTCGAGACTTGCTTCTGTGGAACATGCACTTGATATGGCTCAGCTACAGTCATCTTCGACTAGCCAAATGCCTGACTGGGCATCCGACTTGCTGCGAGAGATCAGAGGTGGTGCTGTCTCATCTGCGCCTTCTCCAGAAGAGATCCAGGCGATTACAGAGAAGCGCAAGCAGCAAGCCGTTACTGAGATAGCCGACCAGAGTTTGGAGCTGCTCCAAGCAAAGGTTGCTTCGATGGGGGAGCAACTTGCAGCTGGTGAATTGCGTGAGTGGGAAAAGAACAGTGTGACGAACAGTTTACTTGAGGAGAACAAAAAGATGAAGGAAGACCTGAGAAACACCTGCGACATCAACCTCTTGACGCAGGCCCACCAAGATCTTGCGGTTGCAAAGATGGCACTCGCTCGCAATGAGGCATCAGACGATGGCTCGGTAGCTGATGCGCTAGCAAGGCTAAGAGATGCCGAAACGCATATCGCGGGGTTATCACAAGACTTAGAGTTGAGCCACAGGTCGTCCAAACACTGGGAAAGCACTGCGAAGGACTATTTAGCTGAGCTCCAGTCCAAGGCGAGGGAGTTGAACGAAGTGAAGCTGAGATTAGAGACGGCAGAGGCTGGGAGTGAGGACACTTTCCAAGCAAACAGAACAAACAGCGTGTTCAGCAGCCGAAGAGGATCGGGTCAGCTTGGGGAAGATCTGCCTAGTGTTAGCTCAGCTGTAGAGTTCGACGAGGAAGTCTCCAAGATCACGGCCGTAGGCACGCCTGCTGAAGGGCCTGTGTACGCAGGCACGGTGTCACCCAGCTCCGAGGTGCCAATAAAGAAGACGCGAAGCATCAGAAGTACCGGCAGCGGCTCCGCGCATCGCAGGCGGTCTTCTTACTCCGAGTCCTCCGGCATGCAAGAGCGCACTTGCAGTTCATGCGGAAAGAAGTACGTAACAGGAAAGCTCGACCGCACCGTGTGCAAGGACTGCTTCAGGCAAAACTCTCCTATCGCAGGCCAATCGCCCACCACGCAGTCGACGCCTCCACTGCCAGCACTGCCCCCCGAGTCCCCAAAGAAGAAAAAGAAAGCTAAGGAGCCGAAAATGACGGACCAGCTCAGGCAGCATCTGAGAGACCTTGGGCTCGCTGTGACTAGCGAGAAGGAAATAAAATCTCGACCCGGTGTTACACAAGAAGAAATAGCTCAAGCTGAGGAAAGGAGACAGCAAGAGGCGAAAGCTGTAATGGCCCTAACTCCTGACAAGACGGGCAGCTTGGCTGTCTTAATGAGCAAAACCTCACTAGGAGTACCGGGGGCAAGCGACCCCCTTACGTCCAGCCTGCGCAGGGTGACTTTCAAGGACGATCCTTCAAAAACCATCGAGCAACTACAGGAGAGGGTCGATGCCTTGGAACACCAAATCGTGAGGCAAAAGCCATCCCAGGAAGAGGAGACGCATTTGGACAAGCCAAGCATGCTGCTCGAACGCAGGAAAGAGAAACAGGCGCAGGAAGCCGCACAGCAGCAGCCGTCAGAACTACAGAAAGAGGTTTCTGCACTGCAAGAAGTGACACGCAAGCATGAAAATGAGATGCGCAGGCTGATCGAAGATGTCGGACGCGAGATGCAGAAGACGCAGGACCTCGAAAGGCGCCCTACCTCTTTGGATGACCTTCGCGAAGCATTGGAAGTGGAGCTCAAACAATTGCAGCGACTCAACAGTGAGGCGTTGGTTCTGAGACATGAACACAGCAGGCTAGCAGCTGAGGTGGAGGAGGATGTCGTAGCCCCGCAGTTGGACCCTGAGAAGGAGACCTTTATGGTTGCCGCGAAGTCACCAGACCTTCAGCTTCTTACGCAACAAGCGTGCTTGGACGGGCATGTCACAGCCGACACAGTGGAAAAGAGTGACCCCGTTCCTGAGAACCCTCCGTCCACAAGCAAGTCGGATTTGGAGTGGAAACTGCTCCAGTTGCACGAAGTCGACGTCGTACGTACGAAAGAGATGCGGAAGCTCAGCGACGAGCTCGCGGCACTCAAAGCACGCAACAAGGAGATCGAGGTGGCCGCAGAGAACATCGACAAAGACGAGCACCAGATACTGCTTGTTGAAAGGACGCAACTGACAGCAAACGTCGAAAAGCTTACCAACGAAATAGAGGCACTGAAGAACCAGAATGACACTCTGAAAATGAAGCAGTCGCCACGAGGCAACAAGCCTGCTGAAGGCCCTGCAGCTCAGGTGTCGACGTCCTTACCGTCGATTTTAATTGCAGGCAAAGCCGATCGCAGAACTGACTCAGGCTTTGTAGCTTTCCAGGTGGAGAAGCCTGCTGAGACGCTGGATTCTTCGCAGAGGCAGATGCGCTTATCTGTGACACACCAAAAACTGCAACAGATCATGTATGAGCCTGAGAGCGAAAGGAAGAGGTCCCGCGCTTTAGAAGAAGCGTTGAAGGAAGAGGTAACGGAACTGACTGTCAAGCTCGATGCTGCCGAGCAAAAGGTCGATAACCTCATTCAGTTGGTGGAGACAAGGGAACTCACCATACAGCAACTTGAAAGTACGATACAACAACTTGAAGCCGAGCAAGTAGAACTGCCTGAAGATAGCTCCGAAGAGTCATTGAAGATGCACAGGCAGACAGCTGCATTATCAGTGAGCCTTAGAGTGGTGGACTCTTCTGATTCGCTTCTGGAGAAGGACCAGGTGCTCACCAACGACCTGATCACGCTGACAAAGAAGGTGTCCACGCAACCTTCCGACTCAGACGAGATCAACCTACTAGTAGAGAAGGCGATGGACTCGAAGACGGAGCTGTCAAAACACACGGAGGCACTTCGGAAGGCGGACCTTGAGAAGATGCAAGAGCTTGAAAGCGAGATCACGGTGCTGAAGTCCAAACTGTACAGAAGAACAAGCGCTTCGCAACGTGGCTCAAAGAGCAGTGATTTGCTAGAGTTCCTCAGCAAACCAGAAAAGGGGAGCAAGAAGGACAGTTCTACACCTAACACGCCACCTCTGCTGATGGTTCGCACCCCTGAGACCTGGAGCGACCTTAGTGCCAGCCATAAATCTCATATCAGCGTCACGAAGCTGGATCCGATCTTGGACATGGATGCGGGCGAGGGTGGTACATCAGACAAGCAAACGTCTGGTGGTCACTCAGACGAAGATGTGCCCCATTCTGTGTCTACGCAGAATCTTGGCTTCGAGATCATGCTGGAAAAGGTGCAACAGGGCGAGGACGAGCCTTTGCAGGTCACCCTGATGAAACTGACTGAGTCTAAAGACAAACTTGCGTCGGAACACCAGAACTTACTGCAGCAGACCATGTCCGACAAGGAGTCGTACGATGCGAGATGTGAGGAACTGGAAACTGCACTCGAAGTGCTGCAGGCCAAGAACAAGGGTCATGAGACGGAAAGCGAGACCCAAGCAGAGCGCATCAGAAAGCTCAACAACGAGCTGTCTGCGTGCAAAGAGCAACTCTTACTTGCAGATGCCAGGAACCTAATCCTCTCAAACATGCAGGAACCCAAAACGCCGCGAGTCAAGCAGGACGCCACGGACCCGATGGCTAGCGATGTTCAACATGCGGACTTCAGTCAGTTGCTGGCACAGTTTGGATTGTCTGATGAGAAGACTCCTGAGAAGGACTCGCCTGCAGAAGAGGAGACCCTTGAGGAGTGCAAGAAAAGGGCAAAGCAGTTGGAGACAGAGCTAAAAAAAGTGAAAGACGCCTCTGCCGTGTTGGAAATCGCGCGTGTGAACGAGAAGCAAGACGTGGAAGAAAAGCTCCAGATACTCGAGCAGCAAGTCTCCAACACCAACAGTGTGCTGGATGCAGAGACGAAAGCGCTCCAAGAGAAATTGCAGCTGCAGGAGGACGAACTTCAGGAAGCACAGCAGGTGATTGATATGCTGCACAAGCAGCGTGCTGAACGCGATGCTGCTTTGGGTGCTATGGAGGGCAAGGTCCTGGAGTCCGAGGCAGAGGCAGGCACGCTGACCGACTATATTGCCAACCGGCAGAGCGATCACGACCAATTGGCTGGAAAGATAAGTGAGCTTGAAGCCGAGAACACTTCCCTCACAACTAGATGTCGCGAGGCGGAGGATCAATATGACGATGCAGCAGAGAAGTGCAAAACCTTGACAAATGAGCTGGAGATCCTGAAAGTCAGCCAGGTTCCTCAGGAAGACCGAACCGAGAACGAGGATTCACTGAAGGAAATGGAAGAAGAGCTGCAGCTGGCGAAGCAGAAGTTAGTTGAGGTGCAAAAAGAGAGTGAAAAGAAGGCCGGTGAACATACAGCCCTGAAGGCTCGGTTGGAGCTTTCCGAAGCCAGGAACCTAATCAAAGACAATGTAGAAGGCACTGTGCTGACTCCCCTCACCCCGGGGCAGGGGACAGGTTTCGGTGCGTCGCAGTTTATACAAGGTGAGGACCTTGGCCCGTTGCTGCAGAGGTTTGGGTTGCTCGAAGGCAAGCTTGAGGAGAGCAAACACAAGGTGAAAGAGTTGACAGAAGAACGTAGCGTGCTAGAGGAACAGCTGCAGACTACTCAAAAAGACTTGAAAAAGGAACGTGACTACAAGTTTGACCAGTCTGTCGCGTCAGCATCAGTAGCTGTCAGCACAGAGGGCTTCTTTGAGCTGCAAAAGAACGACGATGACATCATATCCATTGTGTCACCGAAGACCGTGTCTGGGGGTACCTTCGATGACTACCCGAAGTTGTCGCCAAGGGAAGACCTCTTGGCATCTGAACTGGATGCTGCTCATCAAGCTGCTTTAGAAATAAAGTCTAGACTCGACGAACTCGAGCAAGAACTTGCCACGTGCCAAAGCCAGAAAGAATCCCTTGAGGAACGCGCTTCGATCCTCCAGTCTGTATCTGATGCGCGTGAGATGGAAAACGAGGCCCAGGTAGAGCGCATCGCAAAGCTCAACGCAGAGCTGTCCGCGTGCAAAGAGCAGCTGTCCCTGGCAGATGCCAGAAGCCTTCTGGCGAATGTGTCAAAGGAACCTGATACACCACGGGACAGGCACGGCATTGGCGGCGACCCCATGGCCTCCGCCGTACAGCACGCAGACTTCGGTCCTTTGTTGGCACAGTTCGACTTCGACGAGTCCCGCTCAGGATCAACGGTGGGCGAAAAGCAAAAACTACAAGCCGCTGAGAAAAAAATCAGTGACTTGGAAGAAGAACTAGTATCCCTAAAACAAGCCGCTGAGAAGGAAGCATCCATGGCAGAGAAGCTTTCTGCTGCAGAAATAGAAGTTGCACGGCTGACCGAGGAACTTCATGATCGCGAGATCCAGGAGCAGTCGACGCTCTCCGGCGAGCAGATCGACATCGCCCTCGATGAGTCCACCCTGTCCTTGGGCAGTACCGTGCAGGAGGCCAAGCGTGAGGAGCTCGTCGTTTTGGTCCAGCAGTTCAACTCCCAGAAAGATCTACTCACAGCTTCGCACGTATCGGAGGTCGAAACCCTTCGTTCTGAGATCGCGGATCTACAACAGGAGCTCTCGCTGCTAAAGGAGGGCAAACCCGTTGTCGACTTCATGACGGACAAGCTGAGCAAAATGGAGTCAGCAGCCAAGGCAGCAGAGAGCCGTGCTGACAGCCTCTCTGGTGTTAACGACAAGCTGAACGAAGCAAACAGGGCACTGTCGAGTGAGCTAGAAGAACTGCGCCGAGACATTTCCGCATCGCCACCTAGAACTGAACCCGATGAACACCTGCGTGAGCAGATCCAGCAACAAGCAGCAGAGCTGGACGCGGCAGAGGCTGTAATCAAGGAACTAGAAGAGCGTCTCGAGAACAAGACTGAGGAGCTTTCGGTCAGCACTATGAAAGTACAGGAAGAAGAAATTGCCACGCTGCAGCAAAAGGTCAAAGAGCTCGAGGAAGAGGCCACGGCAACACGTGGCGGTGCAGCACACGAGCAAGATGAGACGATTATAGAACTGACCAACGAGATCCGACAGCTTCGTGAGAAAACAGAGTCTCTAGCCTCTGAGAAGGAAGCACTTGAAAAGAAGGTAGCTGAGTTGTATGATGACCTGAAAAAGCAACAGGCGATGAAACACTCTGACGATTCGTCATCATCTTCAAGTGATGCCGACGACAAGCCTGAGGACAGGGTCCGTGTCTTGGAGGGTGAGATTGCTTCTTTGAAAGAACAGCTTTCAGCAACAGAACCTTCACAGCCTGCAGAGTCGTCAGAGAATGTACAGCAGCTTGAGGATGAGGTAGCTTCTTTGAAAGAACAACTCGATGACAGCACAGCGGCTGTCCAGTCTCTTCGGGAGGAGCGCGAATCGGCCCTGAAGTCAGCACAGTATGACGCAGAACAGAAGGCACAGCAGTTGGAACGCGAGGTCATTTTGTTGAGAGAGCAGCTCGATGCCAACATGGATACGGTCAAGCCTTTGCAAGACACTTCCGAGTCACTAGCTGACAAGGAAGCGCTTGAGAAAAAGGTGGCTGAACTGACAGATGAACTGAGGAAGTTTCAGCAAGAAGCAAAGCAATCCATCGATTCGTCATCGTCTTCAAGTGATGCTGACGACAAGCCTGAGGACAGGGCCCGTGTCTTGGAGGGCGAGATTTCTTCTTTGAGGGAACAACTTTCAGCAACAGAAGCAAATCTGGCAGAGTCGTCAGAGAATGTACAGCAGCAGGATGAAGTGGCTTCTTTGAAAGGACAACTTGCAGCAACGGAACCAAAACTGGCAGAGTCGTCTGAGAAGGTACAGAAGCTTGAGAAGGAGGTGGCTTTTTTGAAGCAACAACTACATGATAGCACAGCGGCTATGCAGCCTCTTCGACTCTTGCAGTCTCTTCGGGAGGAGCATGAGTCGGCTCTGGAGGCCAAGGAGCAGCTTGAAGACGAAGTTGCCTCATTGAGGGAACATCATAAAAGCGAAATAGACACACTGCAACAAAAGGTCAAAGAGCTAGAAGAGGAGGTGGCGGGGCATGACGAAGTGGCACGCGAAAAGGATGCAACAACGAATGAACTGACCCACGAGCTCCGGCAGCTTCGTGAAAAAACAGAGTCGTTGGCTACTGAGAAGGAAGCACTTGAAAATAAATTGAAGCAACAGGAAAATACATCGTCTTCTTCAAGTGATGCTGACAAGCCTGAGGGTGGAGTGGCGGATGACGTTACAAGAGAGCTCAGCGAGCTTGAAGCCATTAATGCGATGCTGCATCAAAAGCTAGACAAGCAGGCAGGGGAACTCGAAGAATGCCGCGAGGAGCTAGAGGCCATGAAGCGGAAGGACGAAGCACCAAGCGAAGGAAAGCCTGAACTGGAAGAGCTGTTAGAAACGCTTCGGGGCAAAGAGCACCATATCGAAACGCTGGAAGACAAGCTGCTGAAGCGCAATGCTTCGCTTCAGAAGCTGAAAGCAAAGCTTGATTTGGATGAAATCTCGAGTGACAGTGGGTCAGAAGAAGCACAAAAGCAGCCTAGCACACCAACTGAGACCTCTGCATTGCAAGAGCAGATTGAGGAGCTTCATACGCAGCTGCGCGAAGCGGAGGAGAAGGCAAGGGAGGTCAAGGGGTTGCGCGAAGCTAACGAAACATTGCATGCAGTGAAGGAGGACCTCATGGAGAAGCTCTACCGGCAGGACGAGGAGACAGCAACCACGATGCGTTCCCTCGAGGAGAAGGCCAACACGGCACAGGCAGAGCTTGAAGCCTTGCAACAGGAGCCGCAGTCTGACACGGCCGACAGGCGTGTGGAACTCGAAGCCCTCCGCAAAGCCAAACGCAACCTTGAAGACGAGGTGAAGAACTTGCGAGCTGCATCTGTTGAAGCCCAGCACGGCGCAGACGAGGACACGGTCGACAGTCTAGAGCAGCAAGTCGCCAAATTGGCACAGGAGCTGGAAGCATCATCAGAAGTGATAGCAGAACTTGAAAACAAGCTTGCGACAGTAGAGGGTAGCGGTCATGATCAGCAACTCCAAGATGAAATTTCTTCTCTTACTGAGGAGCTAGCTGACGCGAAGTTGCGACCCTCAAAGGAAGAGTTCAGCACACTACAACAGAAGGTCAAGGAACTTGAGGAAGAGGTGGCAGCACGTGACCAAGCAGCACGCGAGCAAGATGAGACGATTATAGAACTGACCAACGAGATCCGACAGCTTCGTGAGAAAACAGAGTCTCTGGCCTCTGAGAAGGAAGCACTTGAAAGGAAGGTAGCTGACCTGAGCAAACAGGATACGAAACACTCTGACGATGGTTCATCATCTTCAAGTGATGCTGACGACAAGCCTGAGGACAGGGCCCGCGTCTTGGAGGGCGAGATTTCTTCTTTGAAAGCAACAGAATCTTCACTAGCTACAGAGTCTGAGAAGGTACAGCAGCTCGAGGACGAAGTAGCTTCTCTGAAGGAACAACTCGATGCCAATACAGAAGTAAGTGCAAAGGCGCAGCAACTTGAGGATGAGGTTGCCGCTTTAAAAGATGAGCTTAAGGTTAGTGCCGAGCAGGTACAATCAATGGAGGCGGAGACCACTTCTCTCAAAGAATTACAGCAAGATAGCACTAAACAGGCAGAAGAGAAAGCACAGCAGCTCGAAGACGAGATCCGTACTCTCAAGCAGCAACACGAAAGCGCAGCAGTAGCGCAGCAAGACGATATCACAGCATTGAGAGATGAGATCTCGGCCAGCACGGAAGCAATGCAGTCCTTAAAAGAAGAAGTTGCCACAGCGCAGGCGAAGGCAAAAGAGCTTGAGGAAGAGGAGGCAGCACGTGACGAGGCAGCAACCAAGCAAGATGAAACAATTTCTGAATTGACCAACGAGCTCCTACAGCTTCGTGAGAAAACAGAGTCTCTGGCCGCTGAGAAGGAAGCACTTGAAGGGAAGATAGCTGACTTGACGGGTGATCTGGAGAAGCAACAGAGTGTGAAGCACTCTGACGATGGGTCTTCAAGTGATACTGACGACAAGCCTGAGGACAGGGCCCGTGTCTTGGAGGGCGAGGTTTCTTCTTTGAGGGAACAGCTTTCAGCAACAGAAGCAAAGCTGGCAGAGTCGTCAGAGAATGTACAGCAGCTTGAGGATGAGGTGGTTTCTTTGAAGGAACAACTCGATGACAGCACAGCGGCTGTGCAACTTCTTCGAGAAGAGCTTGCGGCCCTTCAGCGTGAGTCCGAGAGAACGTCGCAAGCAAACGAGGCTGCTGAGCAGGCAGGAGATAAAGTGAAGGAGCTTGAAAAAGAGATTGTTGCACTAAAAGCTGAACTTAGTGCCAATGCTGAACGAGTGAAACCCTTAGAGACAGAGATTGCTGCTCTGAAGAAAGTTCAAGACGAAGGCAGGGAAGCACTGGAGAAGAAGGTAGCTCACCTGACTGAGGAGTTGAGCAAGCAACAGGAGGCGAAGCACTCTGAAGATAAGTCATCGTCATCTTCAAGTGATGCTGACGACAAGCCTGAGGACAGGGTTCACGCCTTGGAGGGTGAGATTGCTTCTTTGAAAGAACAACTTGCAACAACAGAACCTTCACAGCCCGCGGAGGCGTCAGAGAATGTACAACAGCTTGAGGATGAGGTGGCTTCATTGAAGGAACAACTCGATGCCAGCACAGCGGCTATGCAGTCTCTTCGGGAGGAACACGAATCGACAAGTCAGAATGCGGGACCGGCCCTGGAGGCACAGGAGTTGCAGCAGCTTCGCGAAGAAAATCTTGAATTGACGACAAAGCTGGAAGACAAAGAAAAGGTTTTAAAGAAGATTGCAGATGAGTTTGTAGAACAGCTTGAGGCGCAGGTGAACGCCGCTCGTGAGGAATTACTGTCTGAAATCGAGGACAGCGACCAGAGCGAACTCCTGAGGGAGGTGAGCGAACTGCGGGACGTTAAGAGCGAGCAGGCTGCTGAGCTAGACGAGGTCTTCGACAGGATAAACAAGCAAGAGCAGGTTCTGGCAAGGTTGGAACGAGAGCTGTCTGCTGCAAAGAGTGACAAAGACGTGCTACAAGACGAGAAAGACAATCTGCTGGAGAAGATACGTACATTGGAGAGGGAAGTAACCAGCGAAGGTGTAGAAGACTCACTGAAGAAGTCGTCCAGCAGTAAGACAAGGGAGCCGCTCCACGTCGCCTTGAGGGGGCTGATCAACGAGACCAAGGAAAAGGCAGAAGAGCTGCAAAACGCGGGGCTCGGCGAAGACATGAGCAACGTCCTCGCGACTCTGCACGATTTTGAAGACAAGCTGCAGCAGCGCGTACACAGCGTGAGCGAGCTAGAAACTGTTCTGGTACGGATGCAGACGGCAATTACAACACTGAACGAAGGCGCTGACACTGGAGATGCCATGGAAACCATCAAAGAGGGTACACTACTACTGAATCAGGTGGATCTAACACCCGTAAGCACAGAGGGCCTAGGGATTGACGTCGAAATAGCCAAGACTAAAGTAGAGGGGATGCTCAACATGGAACCAGGAGACGCCCATCTAGTAGATATGTGCGCCTTGCTCGGGTCGGCTGAGGACGCTGTTTCAGAGCTGTGCCATAACGAACAGCTCATGAAAAGCGAACTACAGAAGGTGCAAGAGATGGTGGTCGAGGCCTTGCAGAAACTGAAGAAGGCGGTTGAGACGTATCCACCCAACAAAGAACAACTTGCAGCGTGCCGTGAGATACTAGACGGCATACAACAGTTCATCCAGTTAAGCTTCACCGATGATGACCAAGGTGCCGAGTTCCGTGTGACGTCCTTAAAGCGACGCCTCTCCGAAACAGGCGAAGCACTCTCCTCTATGCGCGACAAGGACAGGCAGCTGAAAGGCGGTATTGAAAACCTCCGTGAGAAGCTGATGTCTGCGAACGACCAGAATATCGAACTTGTGAAGATGCTTGAGATAAAGAGGCTCACAGAGGGGAAAAGCAACCCTGAGGAAATCCTTCGGGAAGAGGTGCTCATCCTGAAGCTGAAGCTTGAAGAAAGTGAGAGGGTATGCGAGCTCCTTGAGCAGCAGGCCGTGGGCAACAAAGAGATCGACTCACTGACATTGTCAAAGACAGTACCTATGGAGGACATCGCAGGGTTGGAGTTCATTGAAGATGCTGAGGCAAGAACGAGGGAGCTGCTCGAGCAGCAAGAGGCCGAAGATGTGGCGACGATTGTCAATAATGATAACTTGCAGAAGATCATTTTGAGTCTCGCTTACTTGCGAGACGAGCTGGGCGACGATGAGTTGACCATGCCTGAGACAGCGTCTGTGCTAGACTTCACAATGCTTACAAGTTCAGTCAAAACGCTTAGGATGCAGATCGACGCTTGTCGTGAGCGCGAGGCAACTTTGCTCCAGAACATCGATGAGGCGGACACAGCGCAATTGACGCAACAGATCATCGACTTGGTGAACAAGCAGATCGCTCTTGATGCGTCTTTGAATGGCCGCACGGAAGCGCTACGGGAGGCAGAGGAGAGGATTTCTGTACTGCACGACGACAGTGGCGAGTCGGCAAGGCTTGTTGAGTCACTGCAGGAGCAGGTCAACCAACTACGCAGCACTCTAAGTGTTTGTCAACAAGGCAACGTGACGCTTCAGGCTGACCTTGACGCAGCGTGTGTATCCATCAGCGAGATGAAGGCCTCCCGTTCTGTCCTTGAAGAAGATCAGCTCGACCTGCAAAAGAAGGTTTCAGACGTTCTGACACTGGAAACAATAGCCGATGAAAAGATCGAGGTGCATAGAGCAAACAATGCCCGAGCCCGCGATTCCTTGGAAGACAAGAGCCAGCAGCGCCACAACGAGCTCACAGAACTCATGCACTCCATCACCCAAGAGCTAGAAAGATCCCCCGACACGGAAGAGCTGAAGAACATCTTCGGGCCTTTGCAAGAAAAGCTTTCTGAAGCCGAGCAACAGAACCAAGACCTGCTGTTGCAGCTGCTCGAGATGACCGATGAACGGATTGAAGCTGAGACAATGGTGCAAGAAAGGGAAGAGGTGAACCAACTAGCGCAAGCAACAGCAGAGGATCTGTCAAAGACGCAGTACAATCAAGTGCAGAGCATGCAGACGAAGCTACACGAGATCCAAGAGCAGAACATGAGATTGTCGTCTCAATTGGTTGCCATCACGAACATACAGGAAAGGACCACTAAACTGGAGCAGAGTGTCCTGCAGAAGAACAAGACCATCTCCGAGCTCAACGACAAATTGGTCGGAGAGCAAGCTCGAAACGAGAACTTGCATGCACAGCTACTGCGGATTACCGATAACCAACTTGAGGCGGAGGACAGCAACGCGGAGTACTCTCAACAGGCGAAGCAAGCACTTGCTGTGCTCAAGGAAAAATACACCAACGACCTTGAAGTATTGAAACAGCAAATGCATGATAAGAATGAGGGACAGAAGGCGGCAGTCGAGGAGCTTGGGGCCGCACTTCGCGAGGAGCAAAACACGGTGACTAAACTCGAGAAGCGCACGCAAGCTCTAGAAGCAAGGAAGAATGAGCTAACAAGGGAAAATGATGATCTAACAAGGCAGCTGCTGGAGTTGGCCGATGGGCAACTGCAGGCGGAGACTAGCCCTGTTGCAGAGATGCGCAGACTGCGCGAGGAGATGTCAGCACTCAAGACGGAAGAGAACCGCAAAGAAGAGGCTTTCACGTCACAGATCGCGGCACTCACTGCAGAAAGGGATGCCTTGCAGGGAGCTGCCGACAAGAACCGGAACAAGTTGGGTGCTGCTGACAGTCAGAACAAGGAGCTGATGGCGCAACTTCTCGATTTGGCAGATGACCAGCTTAGGGCGGAGGAGGGCATGGCTGTTGGTGAAAGTGGTCCAGAAGCCGCAGCACAAGCAAAGGTGCATGAACTGGAGGAGAAACTGGCCAAGCTAGCTACAGAGAAGTACGAGGCCGTGCACGGCTTAGAAGTCAGGCTCGCCAGCTGC
The DNA here is from genome assembly GCA_964019335.1 of Diplonema japonicum. NCBI lineage: Eukaryota > Euglenozoa > Diplonemea > Diplonemida > Diplonemidae > Diplonema > Diplonema japonicum. The sequence goes on from OZ025678.1 coordinate 366,829, forward strand.
GTGCAAGCACGAAACACACTACTTGCTGAGATTCAGCAGTTGAACACCAAGTTGTCTGCAGAGGAAAGCGGGAACAAAGACCTACTTAAGCAGCTAATCGAGATAGCTGACAGCCAGCTGGAGGCGGAAATGCAAGCAGTCGAAGAGGCTGAGGCCACCATACCTGTTGAGGAGATCGACGAGTCTATTTTCGACAGCTACAAGAACAAGATCAGCATGCTCACAGAGGAAAAGAACCGCCTGGATAAGAAGATCCTAGACCAGCAGAGGATCGCACAAGAAGATCGCAGCGCGTTGACAGAAACCATCAAAAACCTCAAGAACAAGCTCGGTGAGATAGAAAGCGAACAAGGGAGCCCGTTAAGCCAGGAACAAATGTTCTCGGAGCCCGGGATATCCGCTGACCAGCTTGAAGCACTCAAAGAAGAACTTGAACGGGAAAGCAGAGAGAATGTGAGCAACAGATTGACGATTAAGAACCTAGAAGTAGCTCTGGGGGAGTCTGACAGCCAACAAGAGCTTTTGCAATTCAAGCTGGACGGACTTGTTGCCTCGGAGCAGGAACTGAAAGTCAGGTCGCAGGAGCTCCAAGAGCAGGTCGTCAAGCTGGCACAGGCAGCTATTGGTAGCCCCACGTCCTCCCAAGCTAGCGAGCCCGAGTCACGAAAGGTTGAGTTCCGACTCTCGGAGCTGAAGGCGTCGTTGATGGAGACACAAGACGACCTTGCAGATTCCAAGCGGCGTGAGATCCAGCTCGAGGAGTCGCTTGAAGCCACGAGACGCACTCTTGACCAGCAGGAGCAAGACGCAGAGGAGGCAGAAGAGGCACTGCGTGCGCAGCTTAAAGAATTGCAGAAGAGAGTCCTGCGACTCAGCAAGCCCAATGAGCGTCCTGACCTAGGCAGTACAGGTAGGAGCTTGAGCGAGCCAGATGTGAAGAGCGACTTGTCCACAACGCAACCTGGTGACCACCAAAACAAGGTGAAGGTCCTGATGCTAGAGGGCGAGCTTGAAGCACTACGGGCATCATCAAAAGCTGCTGACAAGCGATGGGCTGAAGACTTAAACACGGCTTTGAAGGAAGCTCAAGAGATCACGGAGGCCAACCAGCAGCTGAAGGAAGAGGATGCAAGGCTGAAAGAACACGTAGCTGAACTCAAAAAACGTGTCGTTGCCTTGGGCACAGGCATTCTAGAGGAGCCTGACCAGTTAGTGCAAAGCTTAGAAAAAGAGCTTGTATCAAAGAGCAAGGCAATGCAGGCACACGGAGAGAAGTCTGCTGCAGAGGTGGCGGGTGTTGCGAAGAAGCTTGCAGATGCTGAGGCGAAGAACCAAGAGCTCGGAAGCGAGCTCGCAAGAAGTGAAAAGCACCTAGGCGAGCTGCAAGAACGCGTTGTGATGCTGACGAAGAAGAGCACGGTGGACGAGAAGGACAAGAAGATACAGAGCCTCATGAAGGAGAACTTCACCCTGATGGACACCCTGAAGACTGCTGAAGGAGTCGAGGACGAATTGAGGGAACAGGTCAAAGACGTGCAGAGGCGCCTGCTGAGGATAGGGGCCCGCACGAAGAACCCAGAAGAGAATAGCCCCATGAGGACACCGTGCACGCCTGGGACACCACCAACGCCACCGATTGAAGGGAGGCGCAGACCGGATGAGCTGGAGGAGTATCAAAATATGCTTAACGAGTCAGAAGAGATGAGGTTGCAACAAGCCGAAGACATCAAAGCGTTGCACGAGAAGATAACAGAGCTGGAACGCGAAGCCCGCAAGAGGACCTTGTCTGTGCAGCCCCTGAAGTACCCTAGTGTCGAGTACGAAGTAAGTGAGACGTCCGAAGACGACGACAAGGCAGAGATGCAAAAGGAGATTATCCGCAAGAACGAGATGCTAAACCAGCTTAAGGAAGAACTTCAAAAGATACAACAACAGGCTCCTATCACAGGGGACCTGGAGTTGGTCAAAAAGATTGAAGAGCTTGAGAACGCGAACAGGGAACTTGTGGCAGATGTCAAGTGTGGTGAGGAGATCGAAAGCAAGCTTCGAACCCAGCTACGCGACATGCAGAAGAGGATCTTGAGGTTGAGCAAAGAGAAAAGCATCCCTGAAACACCCTCTTCTGACCTGGAGAGCCAGATAGCCGACGGCGACGCAAAGCTTGAGAAAGTTACCAGACAGCTTGCGGTGTCTGAAAAGAAAATTGAGAACTTACAAGACAAGTTGCGAAAGGTGGAACAACAGCTCGACGAAGCCAATGCAGGCAGGCAGGAAGCTGAGAGGGCTGCACGTCAAGAGCCTGGGAGAAGCAAGCAGGCTGCGCATGTAGAAGGCTCCCAAAGGATTGCCGAGCTGGAACGCGAGAACAAGGAACTGGCCAACGATCTCAAAACCAGCAGTGAGATCGAAGAGAAGCTCCAAGCACAGTTGCGTGACATGCAGAAAAGAATGCAGAGGCTCACCAAGAAGCGCCCTGAGGACGTGGATATACCTTCTATCAATGCTAAAATAGCCAAGCTCGAGGCGCAGCTCAGGGAGGCACACCTGCGCGAGGCGATGCGTGAAGGCGAGTTAGACACTTTGCGTGAGGCTTTGGATCTAAAACATAGACAGCTCGAAGAAGAACAGAACGGTTCAAGAGAAGCACGCCTCGGTGATGCCAATCTCCTCGCAAAGGTCGCAGAGCTGGAAAGCGAGAAGCACGAAAGTGCGCAGATCGAGGAAAAACTGCGATCACAACTCCGTGACATGCAAAGGCGCATCATGCGTGTCGAGAAACGGCGACCCGACGAAGCTGCACAGCTGGCTGAGGTTGAAAGTCTCAAAGCGCAGCTGGCGTCACGAGCAGACCGACCTGAGGTTGAGATGACCATCCGCACGCTGGCTGACTCTTTAGAGGCGAAAGATGCTGCGCTGAATGCGGCTTTGGAAGAGCTGAAGGCACACAAAAAAGGAGACATTGGGCGTAGCAGGCAGGCCACAGATCTGGAAATCAGAATCAAGGAGCTCGAGCAGGACAAAAAGTACGCAGACGAGATCGAAAAGAAGCTCCGCTCGCAGCTACGCGAAATGCAAAAGAGGCTGACAAGGATGTCCAAGGAGTCCCCATCGAGCCCGAGTGCAGCAAGCACCGCAGATGACAGTACCGCCCCGTTGATCGCGCTGCGCAAAGAAAAAGAAACTGCTGAAAAAGCCTGGCTCGAGGAGATCAAGCGTTGGCAGCAAGTCGCTAGGGAAGCCGAAGAGAAAACCGCTCACGCAGAGGAAAGGCTTCAAAATGCGCAAAGAGAGCAACCGCAGGACACCGTTTTGCCATCCCACGTTGTGAAGCTCAACCAGCAGCTGAGCGAAGTGCGCACAGACTACGTCGACGCAAAGGGCAAGATCTTTGAACTGGAGACGGAACTGGAGCTGGAAAGGAAGAACTCCACAGCAAAAGACCTGGGCGGGACACGGGCGTTAGAAAAAGAGAACAAATACCTGCAGTACAAGGCATCGTTGTGGAGCGCGCTGCTTGATGGAATCAAGGAAGACGGGGGCTCCGAAAAGCGCAATGAATGGAGAAAGATCAACGCCGAAGCTGAGCAGGCATACCTGTGGGGCGTGCAAATCGGACGGGGGCAAAGCGAGGACGACACTGAACTACTCTCCCGCGCCGCTAGAGCACTGTCAACAGCACAAGTAGAGAAATCAGAAGTAGGCTACCGATGGGCCATCCAGACAGCATGGTGGCAAGGAATGCTGTCGATGGCAACGAGACTGGCCCGCCACGCGTACAACGGGGTTTCACCGAGAACCTCGCCTTACAGATCTTCGCGTGTGAACTCCCCTTCCATGGGCACGTTGCTGTCAGGAAGATCGAGTCCTCTACCGATGCCACCCATCCCATGGGTTCCGACTCATGTGGCGCCTGGTATTCCTGAAGCCGCGAGGGCGTCGCCTTTGAGGATTTCGCCCCGTGGCCGCACCATGCCACACGATCTGCTACACGAACCTTCACGTAGAACACCTATTAAAACTGCGGCCACGAGGCAAAGGTATGGGGGGAAAAGAGAAAAAAAAAAAGTAGGGGGTAAATTATTTTCTTTTTTAGGAGAGGAAGACCTGTATCATCACCTGTGGGCGACAGGGCCTACGAGCGCTCGATGTCTTCGCACAGCCGCACTCCAAGGCGTTCGTTCACGCCGACGAACTATTTCTCACGGGTGCAAGACGTTCAGCGAAAGTTGAACATGCTCCGGTCTGAGCTCCAAGAGAATTCATCGAAGGTGGCGGAGGAGCCTTATTATGAGAAATTGGCCGATTTTTACCCCTCTGATCCCCCCTCACCATGGGTCCCTCCCCCGGGGCGGACAAGCCCCACTAACAGACTGGGACTTTGAGTGTTTTCCATGCTTGACGTTCGATTTTTTTTTCCATTTCATCCCCTCCCCCCCCCCTTTTTTTGCATTACAAACCCTTTTCCTCCTCCATCGCGAAAATTTCCTTTTGCATAGATACTCCACGCTATCAAAAAAAAAAAAAATAGTTCCCTAGAGATATGTTTTTGCTTTTTCTTCTTCTTTTTTGTGTTTGCCAGTTATTCCCCCCTCTTTTATTTCTCTTTTTATCTTCCCCAAGAAAACGCTTGGAGAATAGAAATGCTGCGAGTATACGTTTTCAACTGAAAGGCCGGTGAGCGCAAAGAGAAAAAAAAAACGTGAAGTTTTATTATGCCCCCCCCCATTTTTATTTTCCTTTTGACATCTTCGTAGATTAGTAATCCCCCCTTTATCCTTTCCCCCTCTTTTTCTTTTTCTAAATGAACCACCACAACAAAAAAAAAAACCCCCCAAGGACCCCCCCCCCAATCCCGTCCTCTCCTTCTCAACCTTTAGCCTTCTGTAGTTAAAAACGCGTCGGTGCATTCAGAGATTTCACAAAATGGCGGGACACTGTGATCCTAACAGGGGTGCACTGCCACCGAAGGAAGGGTTGTTTGGGGAGGTAACGTATTCAGAGGAAGGAGTAAACCGAGGGGGTGGTTTCCCGGTGTGGCACAAGCCCACCTCCGGAGTAGATAAGGGTCTCAAGGTGAAAAACTCCCTTAGCGCGGGACCAAACGGCGACTTAGACCCCTTTGTCCCAGGGTTCAAGAACAGGGTCTTATGGTACACATGCGGCCCCACTGTCTACGACTCCTCGCACATGGGACACGCTAGGGCGTACCTCACCTTCGACATCCTCCGAAGGATCACCGAGGAGTACTTCGGGTATGATGTCCTGTACCACGTCAACGTCACCGACATTGATGACAAGATCATCATCAAGTCAAGGGTCAACTACCTTCTCAAGCAGTACGAAGACGAGAAGCACGACTTTAAGTCCGTCGCCGAGAAGGTCCAGCACGCCATCAAGGTCAAAGGTGAAAAACTCGACTCCAAGAAAGCCGAACTCTCCGAGCCTCTCCCCGAGAACTCCATCTCCCGTATCGTCAACGAGCGTCAGGACGCTTTGAAGATCCTCGAACTCAAGGCCACCCAACACAAGGAAGTCGTGTCGGCGGTTGAGAAAACCGTGAAAGGCGGCAAAGACACCGCTGCGCTTCTCCGCGAGGTACAGTTCCATTTCTCCCCTTTTTACAAACACCACAGGGCCGCGATGCGCTTGGCGAGCTTCTCGATACTGAGAAGGGTGCCTCCGTAACCGATCATTCTGTCTTTATGGCACACGCCAAGAAGTATGAGAAGGAGTACTTCGAGGACATGGCCGCTCTGGGTGTCAAGGAGCCCGATGTCCTCACTAGGGTGACCGAGTACGTGCCGGAGATCAAGAAGTTCATCCAGACCATTATCGACAAGGGCCTTGCTTACGAGAGCAACGGTTCTGTCTACCTCGACATCAGCGCCTTCAAAGCCCGTGGTCACGACTACAGGAAGCTCCGACCGGGTGGCGACACAACCGCCGATGAGATGGCTGAAGGGGAGGGTGCCCTGGCGGGAGAAGCTTCTGAAAAGAGACACCCCAACGACTTCACTTTGTGGAAGAAGAGCAAGGTCGGCGAGCCTGAGTGGAAGTCTGACTGGGGCATGGGCCGCCCCGGTTGGCACATCGAGTGCAGCGTTGTGGCCTCCGACATCCTTGGGCCTGTCATGGACGTGCACGCTGGTGGGTCGGACCTGAAGTTCCCGCACCACGACAACGAGCTGGCGCAGAGCGAGGCTTGCTTCGGACACACCCAGTGGGTGAACTACTTCTTCCACGCAGGGCATCTGAAGATCAAGGGGCTCAAGATGGGGAAGAGTCTGAAGAACTTCATCACGATCAAGCAGGCGCTTGAGAAGTACAACGCAAGGGAGATCCGTATCTTGTTCCTCCTGCAGCCCTGGCACAAGGAGATGAACTTCTCTGACCAGGCGATGGACGATGCAAAGGTGAAAGAGAAGGCCTTCCGTGAGTTCTTCCACAAAGTGAGGAGCCTTGGGAGGACCGACTGGGCAAACACGCCGGTTGGGTTCCAGGAGGGTGCGGCGGACAGGGAGCTGGTGACGCTACTGTTCAAGACGAAAGAGGAAGTGGACGCGGCATTCAAGGACAACTATGACACAGTGGCGGCGATGCTGGCGATGTACAAGCTTGTGGGAGCCTTCAACAAGTATGAGAGCGACGCGAAGAGGCCTGTGGTGCACTTGGCGCAGAAGATTGCGATGTTCATTACAGGGATCTTCCGTGTGCTGGGTCTTGTGCAGGGAACCGACAGCATCGGTTTCGGTGAGGACGCAAGCGGTGGTGGGAAGGACGCGCTTGTCCCGTTCCTTGACAAGTTCTTGGACTTCAGGACCGGTGTCCGCAAGGAAGCCCTCCCGAAGGTGAAGTTCGACGAAGCTATGAGGAGCATCATGAAGGCCTGTGACGAGGTGCGTGACACCGACCTCCCGCCTCTGGGCGTGCGCATTGACGACCGCCCCGACGGCTCCAGCGTCTGGAAGATGGATGACCCCGAGGTCCTCATGAAGGAAATCAACGAAAAAAAAGAAGCGGCAAGGGAAGCCGCGGCGAAAAAAGCAAAGGCTTCCGTCGACGCACTTGAGAAGAAGGTCAAAACCTTAAAATCCGTCCTTGCAGCAGGCGATCCCGCTAACATGTTCGAAGGGTACGCACTCAGCGAGGAAGGCGTGCCTTTGAAGGACAAGGAAGGTGCCGAGGTTCCGGTATGCGGGGGTCTAAAGAAATAAAAAAATAAATTCCCTCAGAAATCCCGAGCCAAGAAACTGATGAAGGAAAAGACTAACCAGGAGAAGGCTTGGGTGGACCTCGCCACAAAGTCGGATAAAGCCCCTGAGGCTTACGTAGAGAAGATGGAGGCTGAGCTCAGCGACCTCAAAGCGAAACTTGGGATATAGTATAGTCCCCCGCCCCCCATTTCCCTTCTTCTTTACTTGCATCAAAATAGTTTACCCCCCCCCCCTGTTTTTTAATATGAACCTTGCAGCAGGATCATTCTAAGTGTCTGAGGGTGTGCTGGGCAGGTCTTTGTTTTGGAGCGGGAGGCAGGGGACGGGACAAAAAAGAAACATGGTTTTTTTTTTATTTTTTCATAGCTAAAACCCCCTTCACCTTTTTTTACCCACTATCTACTTCGAAGGGGGGGTCACCAGGGGGGACACTCGATCCCGTAGCTAGGCCATGTTCTTTCTTTTCCCCCCCCCCTTTTTTTTCCTCGCTTCCTTTCTCCCCCCTCTGTAGGGGGAGGAAAATCGTATCTGTTGAGTTGCGGCCCCCTCCCCTCCCCCCTGCCCACTTTTATTACAACGAAAAAGACAAAACAGAAGAAATCCTAATTTTGTGTTGAAGCGAACACGCTCCCCCCCTCTGTTTTTGTCTTTATAAAGTAAACGGGTGCGTTCTGCCTTCTGAGAGTGTCCTCCCGTCACGATTACCACTCCCTACCCTAGATGGAATCTACTTCATTTGCCGCAGCGGAGCAGTAATAGCCCGATGTGTGACTCGTGTCACCCCGGAAGGCCAATTCATTTACAATTATTGTTTAAGCAAAAAAAAAAAAAGAGGGAGGGGAGGGAGGGAAGGAGGAGAGAAAAAAAAAAGAAAAATGTCGTTCACCTTCAACATTCTTGATCAGCGAAGGACCGGGCTTAAAATTGGATTCATCATACCAAGGAAACGCTTTGTCGAACCTGGAGCAGCGGCCGAGTGGTCCAGCCCTTTCAAATGGTCTACTGACGCGGAGAAGGGACAGGTGCGTCCTGAGTTTTTGACAACGAGCGAGGAACTGGAAAAGCTCGACGCTGAACTGTCGCTGAAGCGACTGGCTGCCTTGAAGGAACTGAGCGGGAAAAGTAGGGATGGGCTGGACATTCTGAAGGAATACTACAAACACATAACACTCATGCAGAAAACAGCTGCCGCTGCACGGCCAAGTGATGAAATAAACACAAGTCTGTCCAACCACGAGCAGGACAGGCTCCTTGACGAGAGAGCTCGCCATCTTATTTTCGAGAGCAACTTGGAAATCGAGCGCATTAAGCTTCTCTACAACATGGCTTTGTACACTCTTCAAGCGGCCAACAAATTCCGTTTCGTGTTCAAATCCCCTGCGTTCGCGATGCTTCAAGAAGCGGCAGGCATGTTCGACCTCCTTGCCAACACCCCCCTCCCAGAGGGCCTTCCCAACGAGATCTCCCCAGACTATCTCCGCATTCTCGCTCTTTGCAGCCTCGCTGCTCTTGCGGAAAAAGCTGTCCTCGAACGCCAAGTCGCACCCAGATCCCAATGGGAGGCCTGCACCCACCTTTGCTACTCCATCCACCACTACTACGCACAGATCACTTCACTCATCAAGCACGCAAAGGCCACGATGGACCGTGCTGCAGGCGTCCCAACCTTGAACAACCTACTCAACTTCTCTGCTGTCAAGCAAGATTTCTACCGCGCCCTCGCTTTCGAGTTCCATTCCATGCAACCTGACACCAGGCGGCACACATCAAGGCTCCGCAAAGCCCTCAGGGGGTATGAAGCAGCCTTCGCACAGCTAAGCAAGCAGCTGCCTGGCATTAGAAACAACGTCGAGAAAGAGATCACATTTCGTATCACAAGAACAAGAGGGAAGCTTGTGGAAACAAACGACGAGGGGCAAGTAACTGTGCCTGAAGAGGCGCCACTAGAAAGCAAGCGGTACGCTGGGATGGTACAGCAGCCAACCTTCCACCCTAAGATCCCCGAGTGGCTGCACGAAGAAGCAAAAGCGCTGTTGTTGGATGTCAACTACGATCAAGAGTCCGTGCTCGAAGGCAGCGAGTCGCCAGATGCCGCCAGCACGCGGAGCCTCCCAAAACCGAACAGGTTGCAGCTGACCTTGACAGTCCCCGACGAGGATCTGTTCCACAAAGAGCTCGAGCAGAAGGTAGACATGTCGGGCAACTCCCTCCCGTCTTACCACCAGGTGGATATGCTGGCAGGAGTAACCCTCACAGAGCTGGAGCCTGCGAGGCCCGGGTTCACGATGGTATTGCTTTTCGATGCCTGGTCGCCGACAGAGGGCTCTAAGAACAAGATTGCGACAGTCAGAGAAATCGCCACCCTGCTGCTCAAAGTTGTGGGGCTCACAGAGCTTGACAAAATCGGCATCGTAGGGTGGGTCAACAATACCCTCAAGTCCTTCCCCCTCGTGCCTGCTGACAAGGCAGGGTTGGAACTCTTGATACAGCAAATCAACAGTCTGCGTCCTGTTGGGAACCACAAGGGGTCATCTGGCTCGTCGATAGTGGAAGCCCTTATCGAATCCATGAAGCGGCTGAGGGACGCCGTGGACAGCACGTCTTATGAGGTAGTTGTGTTCAGCGACGGCTTCGACAGCACGTCCGAGACGAAGTACAAGAACTGGATGAACTTCAACGAGTTGCTGAACCAGCACAAGGAAACAGAGGAGTGCCTCAGGAGGTTTGTGCGGGTGCACACGTTTGCTTTGGGCGGCGAATGCGACAAGTACTTGCTGAAGGCGGTGTCGTCGAGGTTCAGAGGTGACTACTCTACTGCCGACCAGTCTCAAGAAGGTCTCTCGTACCTCAGGAGTTGGTTCTTGAGGCATATTGCAGACCAACGTTCAAAGGTCGCAACGAACTGCAAGCTGACCGTGACCTGCCGCCCAGGAGTCACCCTGCGGCAGATTGGCAGCTATGACCTTGTGTTCGACCCGACATACACACATCAGCACTCAAGTGACCCTTCCATGGGAGAGATCTTGCTGGATGACTTCTCAGAAGGGCACTCGTCAAACGTAGTCATCACGCTTGGTGTGCCCGAGACGAACGTGCAGTACGTGGACAAGACGTATTTGGCAGACGTGGAAATCAGTTTCGTTGATGCCTTCACGGGTGCAATGTGTTCTGATGTGCAGACGGTGGAGCTTAACATGTCCAACAGCAACATTTCGCGCGAGCTGCACGGGTGGCTCCCTCAATTATACACAACAGCAACTGAAGGCAGTGTGTACGTGTCTGGTGCTGGCGGGGGGACCGTCCCACTACTAGGTGGCGATCTTGTAGACCCGCGTGACAGTGTGGACGTGAAGGCAGGGATGTGCAGAGCTATGACTTCCGATAACACGCAGTACGTGCTGTGCGAACGGACAGTGATGGTGGTGAACTCCATCGACGGTGAGGCCATGCGCGCCTCTGTGACGCTACGGAAGGGCTCGATGTTCGTCGCAACGGGGCAACAGGCGGAGCTGGACATCCATGTTATCGAGCCCATGCACGTGGTTACTGTGGAAGCACATTCACATGTTAAGGTGGGCATCGACCCTGTTTCGGGTCTTGTGAGTGTGAATTGCATGGATGGCCACACGTACGTCACTACTACGCGTAAGGAAGAAGAAAGCGTGATGGAGCTGCTGAGCTTGATGCAAACGCAAATGTCCGACAAAGTGGGCCCCATCACCCCCTGGACACTGGAGGAGAGCAGCTACTCCGAGTGGTTCGAAGACAAGGTCATGGCAAGCTACCTATCGGCCATGCTCCATATAGGTATACACGTGAGCCGTACTGTCTGTGCTCAGTGGATAGGTGCCGCAGCAGAATGGCTTCGCAAAGGGTCCTGGGACAGAGTGCGGGAGTCGCAAGGGAACCGCCGCTGCAGGGAGTTCCTGACCAGGTTCTGGTTACGAGAGAGCAAACATTTCCTGACGAACAACATCTCCGGTCTGGCAATCGAGACGGAGCATGTCAGGAAGTACGTTGACAAGACCATCAACATAGCACTAGGCCCTGACAAGAGCAAGCGAAGGAACGAAACATGGCTGTTCCACCTGTTGACGGTGTCGCAGGCCCTGTTCTCTGAGAGAGCGAAAGGGAATATAGACTCATACGACACACCACTCCAGAAACGACTGCACACTGAGTGTGCCGATGCAAAAGCAAAGGAAGAAAAGGACAGAGAAGAAGCCGAACAAAACAGACAAAGGCAGCTAAGGGACAGCGAAGCTTCACGTCGTGAGAATGTACTGGCGGCAGTGTTCCCGTTGAGCGATATGGACGGCGTGGGTGCCGTGCATTTCACGGCCATACAACAGACCATCTCCGCTTTCGAGGATGTGAAAGACGCGGCCTTGCAAGACATTATCAATTTGGTGACAGAAAAGTGGAAAGTCATATCTTCTGCTTTGCAGAAGGCAAAGACGCGGAGAGAAGTCGGAAACTACGGTGCGAAGCATGACATGACAGGCGGCTTGTCTCTAAACGAGAAGGACTTCATCCGGTTGTGGTTGAAGCTAACCGGCGACTGCGACACACCGTCGTTCAACCTGCTACTCGAGCAGCTTCATGGAATAGTTGAGGAATTGTTTATGTTGAACGAAGGGACGCGGAAGAGCAGGGCGGTGTTCTCACTATTCAGGAAGTGGGACAACGAAGGCATCGGGCACTTACTTTATGGAGAGGTCGTAGATGTGCTGCGCGCAGTTCATGGAGGTGAGCCGTACTTTGTGCAGAGTATAGAACTGATGAACAAGGGGGTTCAGAAGCGGCCTCCTGCGCCTGTGAGGACGAACAGCTCCGGTCTGGGACATTTTAAGAACATGAATCGGACTACAAGCAGCATGTCGAAAACGCGCTCGATGCCCATCAGCCCGTGCGGCAGTGAGCAGTGCCGCATGTCTGAAGACGACATCTCTGCGTCTGGAAACGACCACGCAACGGACTTCAGGCTCACCCTGCGTAGGTTTCACTACGCTATTGCCGCTTTCTACTTTAAGTTTACAGAGCGTGCTTTTCACAACTCTGTCGAGAAGCTCCTGAGAGTCGTGCAGACGATGCAGAAGGCGCACAACACAGTCGCAAGTGTTGTGAAGTCCCTGCAACGGGAGCAGCAGCAAGAACATCTGCAGCAGTGGGACCTTCGACACGTGTTCGACGGTATCACAAGCAAGGTATGGTTTTTTTTTCTCTTTTTTTTTCCACCCTTACAGGAACTCTGCAAGCTGGCGAAAATATCCGTAAAAGACGCACCCGAGTATGTGCAAGCAGTTTCTGCACCGATCTGCATCCTCTGCGGAATCGTGACCAAGAAAGGGGTATGGTGCACAGAAGATAAAACTCTACCACCCCCTCAGACCCTCAACAGCGAGGAGAGCGACTTCTGGTCTGTTCTACGGGACAAGCTCATTCGCGATGCCGATGGCTTCATCGACTTCCTGCGGAACTTCCCAGTCCTGTCGATCACGTACAGACAGGTCTTGCGTGTTATGAAGTATCTGGATTCGCCTGACTTCGATTCTTGTCGGCTGCTGTCGTTGAGCCCGCCGTTGAGCCACTTATGCGACTGGGTGAAACTTATCTTGAAGATTGCGTTTTTGGAACAGGGGTGGGACTTTTCGAACAGTTTAGAAGTCCTGAACCGCCCGCGAGGGGGCGAGAAGGGGGAGGAGTTCCAGGTTATACAAGAACCGAACAACAAGAACAACAACTGCAACGTGGTGCAGAAGCCGCACACGGCGCTTAAACTGAACAGGTCGTTCGAGGGGATCATCGAGGCGGACGACCCAGGGGTGAGGGTCTCGTCTAGGTTCTCGATGTATTCGCAGGCAGATAGTAAGCAACTACCCGACAGACGGTTGAACACACCGTTGCTGAGGACGATGCCGGTGGGGAGCGTTTCGGTGAGTCGGCTGCCGCCTCATTTTGTCCCAAGGCTTGACTATCATCACAGAGAGGATGTGGTGTGCACGGAACTGCATAGCCGTGCGTACCAGCAGTCGCGGTTAGGTAGATATGGGGACCAAGACACACCCGTGCTCTTGAATAAAGGCCCCCCGCGACCTTCGTCTGCTCCATTGGCTGGAACTACCAAACGCCAAGCTTCTCGGCGAGGTACAGTAAGGAGCGGTCGATCTTCAATCGCCTTTACGCCTACGCCGCCGCATAGCGCACTTCCTGTCCACTCTACCGAGGTATCTCGGTGGCTCGAGTTCAACGGACTTGAAGAGCTTGTCGGCGTTATGCATCAACAGGTGTTTTTTCTTTCTTTCTCATTTTGTCAAAACTCCCACAGGGCTTCGACGATCTCACAGACCTCAAAGAGCTTGCCACGAACGAATCCACCATGTCTCTATTTGTCCCCAAACCTGGTAGCCGTATGAAGCTAAAACGTCTTCTTGAAGTTTAATTTCCTCCCTTCTCTCTCTTTTCTTTCTTTTATTGGGCCAGAAAAAGAAGTCCACCAATAATTTCTTTTTGTATGGGGTTTGTTGGAAACAAACATCCCCCGAGTCCCCACGATATTTCCATATTGTACTTGTTCCCCCCCTTTTTAGTAAATATTCTTTTGCTCTTTTTTTTCTCAAGGAGACGCGATGTTTCTTGGGTCGCATCTAGAAATGCTCAGCACGATGTAGAAGGTCTGCCTTCACCCAAACCGGGGTGCATACCTTTCGGCACTTGAGGGCGGCACACGGCCATGACAGGAGACCACTCTTGTTCTCGAGCCAAACCGCCCTACGCAGCGCACCTCCGTAATGTTTTCTCTCGCGACAAACAGCCGCCGCAGGCACCGACAAGCAATCGCAGAACGGTGGCCACAGTGTGAATTTATGAAGAGTGAGCACTGAAAACTTTATCGAGTTTTTCCCCTCCCCCTTCTGCTTTTTAGTTACATTTGAAGTGAAAAATAAAAAAGGAATTGACCATTGCGTCACCACACTTTCTTTTTTTGTTACATAGAAAACAGATGAGGATATGACCTGTGGGTTGGAAGGGGTATGGAAGTGTGAGTGCGTTGAGGGGTGGCCTGCTGATGTTTATTTAGAAATAACGAAGAAAAAGGTGAACATAGGGTGTGAAACGGGTGGAGTTCCGGAGGTGAAAAACTGCATAATGCTGGGGGCAAGGGTAGTCCATGGGAGCCCGCGACCTGACGCAATGCCTCGAATCGGATTCGAAGCAGAAACAGGAGAAGGAGCCAAGCAAAGCTGGGAGCTTAAACTGCTTGCCACGTCGCAGTGGAGACACGAGTGGCGTGCTACTGCAGTGGTCGATGGCAAAACCTACTCTTTGACCTCTGCTGCATACGTCCTGCCTCCTTTGATTTGGTCTGTAGACACCTCTCAACGCACCCCTCTCCCAGCAGGGGAATGGGACACCCCAACCCCTATCTTCACCACTCTCAGCTCTTCACCAGACCTCCTCAAGGTCAGTTACAACGGTTCATGGGTCTCCATCACCAACTACCAATCGGGTCCTGACTCTATCACTTTCGCTTTTTACGACTGGCGCTGCAAGGTGTCCCTGCGTAGCCAGCCATACATTAGCGGGGTGTCTCCCACCGACCGCTGGTCTGTCCCCATGAAGCTGCACCCAGGCGTCCGGTTTGAAAAACCCATCTTCGCCGTTGCACCTCCTGCCTACTTGTTGTCGAAGCCACCCAGGCAGCATCTCGTCTCGTCGTTTGGCGGGATCCTCATCAAAAGAAACGGGAAGAACAACATGGAGCACATTCTTGGGAAGCCCCGTGCTAAGGACGTCCCCGTCGGGACCCTCACACCGTCGCAGAAGAAGAAACTGCTTTTGGAACAAGGCTTCACGCTTCCTTCGGCAAAGGTGTGCATACCGGAACTACAGCAGAGACCTCCTGCAAAACATGGACGGCCTTACCGCCACAGCCGGCGGATGTGAACTCCCACGTTGCGAGCAGGTTCTTTTCTAAGAACCTCGAAGAGAAAGAATGCAAAAAGGGTCTTTCTTCAACATTTCTTCTCCTCCTTTCACACTCAAACATTGTCCTCCCACCACAGAGCCAAAGTGATATGTCTGTTCCATTAGTAGAAATATGCGGTGCGGCTGGCGGTGGGCAGATCCTCCGGAACGCCTTTGCGTACGCAGCTCTGACAGGGCGTGAGCTGAAGGTAAAGAACATAAGAGGGAACAGAAGCCCTCCGGGGCTTAAGATGCAGCATTTGACGGGTATTCAACTGTGTCAGAAGGTAGCAGGCGGGACCTTGATCGGTGCGGAGGTGAAGAGTGTGGACGTGCACTTCCGCCCCTCAGGTCGACTTATCGCAGGGAACGTTGAAGGCGACGCTGTCACAGCAGGTTCCTGCACGCTGCTGGTGCAGTGTGTGCTGCCTTTAATGCTATTTGCAGACAGCAACAAGGCGGCGACGAACCGACTGATGGTGAAGGGCGGGACAGATGTTTCTATGTCGCCGCCTCTCGATTACCTGCTCCATGTGTTCCTGCCTGTGGCTGAAATGTTTGGTTTGCAAACGAAGGTCGAAGGGTTCAGAAGAGGAGTGTTCCCAAAGGGGCAGGGACGGCTTATCCTGCACACAACGCCACTGAAAGAAGGAGCAGCGTTGAAGCCCGTGGAGCTAATGAGTGCAGGAGACCCTGTGAGGATATGGGGAAGGTGCTTTGTGACACCGAGAGGGGACAGGGCTGCAAGGGAATGCAAGGTCCTGAAGAACGCGGTCCTAGACAGCTTGAAGGACCTAGGTGTGCCTGTTCGCATTGACGAAGAAGTCGGAGACGCTGCGTGTCACGGAGCGGGTGTGGTGCTTGTCATGGAGATGTCGACTGGTGTGAGGTTCGCTGGGTCTTCTGTGAAGGACAGGAACGCTTCTTACCAGGACATGGCTAAGGCCGCAGTTGGCATGCTTAAGATGAACGCCTCTTCTGGTGTCGCGGTTGAGGAGTACTTGCAGGACCAGCTCATCATCCTTGCTGCCCTCGCGCAGGGTACCTCAAAGTTCCTAACAGGCCCCATCACCGAGCACACGGAGTGCGCCATCAAGGTCGCGGAGGAACTAACCCCTGCGCGCTTCGACATCACCAAGCTTCCCGACGGCAAGAACATCATTGCCTGCGAAGGTTTCGGGCACCGTGCTTGATCGGTTTTCTTTGCACCGTGTTCTTGTGGAGCTTTCCCCGCACGCCCTTTTCTTTTTTTGGGGGGAGGGAGAGAAAAAACGACAGTGTGTCTGAACAGAAGGCTCTACATACCCCCCCCCCCCCCCTATATGCAATTGATGGATCTTTTAGGGTGCTTTGAGGGAAAAGAAATCTTGCCTTTTTTCCCCCGCCCCCTTCGGCACATTGTCCTTCTTTTTCTTCCAGATTTCTCTTTTTTTTTTTTTTTTTTTAATATCTCGGTACCATCGGCGGTTATAGTGACAACAGGGACGTCCCACAGAGACCTCCTTTAACTCATAAAAAGATTTTTTTTTTTTTTTTTTCAAGCATTGTCCACCTTATCAAAAAAAAAGGACATTAACAACAAAAGAAAATGAGATTGCACGTGTTGAGGTGCTCTGGAGGGTGTATTGGGTTCACCGGTGTGGTGTTTTTCGCTGTGGGTTTGACTCTTCAGTTCGTGATCGATGGGGTGGTGAGCAAGCAGGCGCAGGATATGCTTCCTTTGAAGGGCAACGACTCGGCGTTGTTCCAGCCGTGGGTGGACCACGGTGGCTACGGGTCGCCCATCTACAACGAGATGTTCGTGTGGAACCTGACAAACCCCGAGGAGTACCTGAACGGGGAGGTGCCCAACGTCGAGAAAATAGGACCGTTTGTATACAGAATGTTCGATTGGAGAGAAAACGTAACGTGGAGCGAAGACCCGAAGAAAGAGAACATCAGCTTCACATACCACAACTTCAACGTGTTTGTTCCGGAGAGGACGGACCCGAGTCTTGATTTAAAAGCGAAGGTGTACATGCCGAACTACGCGCTTCAAGGGGTTCTCACGGCAATCCGTACGGCGCCCATCTCATCGTTGGAGAAGGAAGCTGCTTTCTTTGCCATCCGTGAGGAGGCCAAGGTGACACGCGAGTCGCTTCTCCTCCACCGTACCATCGACCAGGTAATGTGGGGTTTCGACGACCCACTTCTCACAACTATCGTAGCAATCGCGAACAGGTTCCATATTGAAGTTCCTCTTGCAGCATTTATCGGCCTTCAAATGATCGACACTACGGCATTCTACGCCGAGCCTTCTATTCAGTACAGTGGTACGACTGATTACCGCTTGACGGCGCAGTACCGAACTTGGTGTGGGAAGGAGGATTTGTCGGAGTTCTGGCCGTTGGCGCCGGAGATTACTGGGAGTGACGGGTGGCAGTTTTCGCCTGATCCGGATGATATCATTCCGTTGTTCATCGATTCGTTGCCCGCGGTTGTCAACATCAGTAAGAGGATGAAGACAGAACTTCAAGGCATTCATAGTTACATCTACGAGATCACCCCCGAAACTTGGGACAACTCTTCTTTCTTCGGAACCACTCACAACCTGTTCTCCCCTAACGGTGTGCTCAACGCCACCGCCTCGCAAACTGCAAACATTTTCATCTCGAAACCTCATTTTCTCGACGCGGATCCTTTTTACATGAACATGGTGACTGGTGTGGAACCTGGTGATAACGACAGGGACAATACTTTTATCTGGATCGAACCGATCACAGGTTCTGGTATCGCTGCCAAGCAGCGTATTCAGATCAACCTTCAGATGTCGCCGTGGTTGTGCGATGCCGTGGAGGGGAGGAACAACAATTGTTCCTTGGCGGAGGCGTTTGTTCCGTTGATGATCGCCAATCAGTACATTGACATCCCTCCCAACGAGGCGGATGCGCTGAAATCCCAGGTATTTGAGGGTTTTTTTTTTTTTTTTTCAAAAAAAAAAAAAAAAAAAAAAAAAAAGATTTATGGTATCCCGAACACTGTGAAGTTGGTTGCGTGGATCCTTTTTGGTCTCTCTTTCGCGCTTGTTGGGTGGACCGCTTTCATTGTGAAGGCTATCCGAACCCCGCACTACGACAAGCTCCCTGAGAATGACGATATTGCTTCTGCTGTGGTATATATTGGGATGGGGGGAAAATTTAAAAAAAAAAAAAAAAAAAAAAAAAAAATGCAGGATGATTACGAGCGTGGTGAAAGGAATTGATGAAAGTATATATATTTTTTTCTATTTTCGAATGAGTAAGATTTCATTCTATTCTTATTCTCTTTTTTTGGGGGGGTGGGGCGAGGGTTGCTGGGGGGAGGAAAAGGAGAACAAGAAATTGCGCGTTTTTTTCTTTCTCGTGTGTCTACTAAACCTTCTTTTCGCTTATGTTGCGGTTTTACCGGTCGGAAAATATTAGGTTTATGCAGTATGACACCCTTCCGTTTTTTTTTTTTTTTTTTTTTTTTTTTCCCTCCCTCCAAAGGAATTGTTTACCACATGCTTAGGGAGGATGTCAACAAGTGCAGCAAGATATTCTTTTTTTTTTATTTTAAATTCTCCTCCCTTCTATTTTTTTTCTTATTATTGTACGTATTGGGTTTTTTGTGCTTTTTTTTTTTTTTTTTTTTTTTTTTTTTTTGCGTTTTTTTTTTTCTGTTGGTGTGTTAATGTGATCCACCAAAACTCGTAGGTAGCAACAGCTGAGAACAGACTAGAGATAGAGAGAGAAAGGGAGGACGAGGGGAGGGGCGATAGGAATGAAAAGAGGACTATTTCTTTTTTTCTACGTGTGATTGCGCTTAAGAAGGTCCTGCTCCTTTTTTATATTTTTCTTCCGTATTCTCTTTTCTATTCCCTCCGGACATGTTTAGTACTACATAGAGGAAATGTCCCCTCCTCTTTTTCTCCTTGTTGTCTCTCACTCTTGCTCTATTACCTTCTGTTTTTCTTCTTCTTCTCTTTTTTTTGAAAATAAATAACACACCCTCATTCGTTGCCCTTTTTTTTTTTTTTTTTTTTTTTTTTTTTTTTTTTTTTTAAATGATGGTTACCTACCGTGGGTGCTCTTACAATTTTTACCTCTTTTTTCTCTTTTTTTTCTTGTTTACCCCCCCTTTTTTTTGCTGTGTTTGAATAACATGTCTTCGCGCTGTGGCTCTTTTTTTTTTTTTTTTTTTTTTTCTTTTTTCTTTTTTACCCACCCACCCCACTTATTTTGGGTTTCGAACCCCCCTTTTGTTAACAGGTCAAGAGAGGGAGGCCCATGGAACAAGAAAAAAGAAAGAAGGAAAAAAAAAGTAAGAACTGAGAATTCTCCCGACTACTGATATGCCACCCCCCCCCCCCCCCCCCTCCCTATTGCAAGAAATGAAATAACGACATGTGCCATTGTACCAGAAAGGAAGGGGGGAGAAAGAAAAAGAAGAAAATATCCTGGCGTGTTTCATTTTTTTTCGGGTTTACCTTTTCCTTTCTTTCCCCCCCCCCCTCCGCCATCAGTTTCTACACACACGGTAGGCAACACCAAGCTTCCATGCGCAACAAAAGCTCCCGCTGCTCGGGGGTGTATTTTTTCTTTTTTTTTTCTCTTCATTTTTGTCATCTAGAGAGACGCAGAATTTTTGCCAAACAAAAAAAAAATCGACTTCTCTTAGTTTTTTTATTCTTCCCTTTATGCTTTGCCCCCCCCCCCCCTCTCCATTCTTTCCAAATCCTTTTTGAAGCTCCCCCCTTTTTATCTTCCTTACTTCGTATTCTCCTGATGGCATTCTTTCCACAACAACAAAGGACGGCACCTCTCCTTCAAAGGGAGATGGTTGAAGATGAACCGAATTTCATTGTAGTGCAGAGCACGGCTGCGCCCATGGCGCAGAGTGTGTACAGCCTCTCTGCGAAGTACAGGGGCCAACCCGTATGGACGGCTTCTGGGGGTTCAGGAGGGAGCAGAATTGTATTCACAGCTATGGATGGGAAGTGGTATGTGGGTGGCGACGGCAGCCAAGAGCAGGGGTGGATTCGCAGTACGGGCAATGGTGTGTGGCGGCACCCTGGGCTTGTGAAGGCCTGGGAGGTGCGTCATGGTGACAAGTGGACCCCAGACGAAGCCGTGCGCATCTACGGCGTCCCTGAGCCAGACTCCCTGGTCCACATTGAGATCACCACCTCACCTATGATGACCGGCTGGTATACCAAGCGCGCGCCCTCCATCTGGGAGCACCCCGACCGCTACCAGATCACCGATCGCAAGGGCCACTGGTGCATCGCCCTCGACGGTGCCATCCATGTCGCCACCTCGGCCCCTCACTACGGCGCCCCTCCCTCCTCTTCCTTGGGCTGGACCCTCCTTTCCACTGGTATCGACGAGCGTGAACGCCGTGTCGTCACCGAAGCCGAAAAATTCAAACAACAAGCAGAAGCCTATCGGACACAAGCCGCGGAGTTCATCAGGCTCGCAGAGCAAGCCGAAGACCGCTACCGGCAGGT
Source organism: Diplonema japonicum (assembly GCA_964019335.1). Lineage (NCBI taxonomy): Eukaryota > Euglenozoa > Diplonemea > Diplonemida > Diplonemidae > Diplonema > Diplonema japonicum. The sequence continues at coordinate 387,517 of OZ025678.1, forward strand.
CATGGACGCGTCCCGTATGGAGAAGGAAGAAAGGGAGGCCACCGTGACGCTCACCCGCAAACGGGAGGCTGCGAAAATAGCTGAATCAGCTCTGCATGAAGCACAGCTTGCGGTGGAGAAAGCCACCAAGACACGAACGGGAGGGCTGGAATCTGTGGACGGCGCTGCGAAGCAGAAGGCGGTGCGGGACAACGCAATGCTAGCAGCAAGGGCGGCGGAGCACGCGACAGAACACGCGAAGAGGCTACGAGGGGCCGAGGAAGAGGAAGCTAGCGAAGAACGGTTGTCGCAGCCGGCGCAGGCGGCCGGTGTGTGCGCACCCCCGTCGCAGGCAGCTTCACAGCCTGCAGTGTCAGCTGGCCTTTCGGAGGTACAGTCTGAGCTTGGAACAGAACCAGAGCCGATGCCAGCCCCGGTCCCGACACCAGCACCCCCTGCGTCAATGCTGTCGGAAGTAGTGTCAGAGCCAGGTCCGCAGGAGCTTGTGAAGGGCGTTGTCATCAATGTCCCTGGGGCAGCTATCTTGTGCGGGAGGTACTTCCCTTGTGACGACCCCCCACACCGCCTGACATTCAAGGACTTTCATATCTACGACAACAACGGGTACTGGGCCGTGGGCACCCGGGACGACATCTCGAAAGGTATTGGTTGGCTTGCTTCAGTCCAGAAACACGGGGGCAAGCCACCGCAAGACCCTACCCTGGAGTGGCGCAAATGGGTGGGTCATGAGTGGGAGGGCGACAGTAGCATCACAGTCACCGAGTGCACGATATGACGATCTAGACATGTTTGTTATGTACCTACAATGTACCTAATGTTGTATAGAGTTTTATCCTTTCTCTTCCAACCACCTTGCACACCACCAGGCATCAAATGGCGACCTCGTTCAACGACAATGGGATGTACAAGAAGCTTATAACGCCGCAGACGCTGGCCGACATCGAGGAGTTTGACCCGAAGGAGTGCGGGTTCTGCAGGGATGTGAGCGGCGATGTCAAGGGATGCAAGGCGGACCTCAAACTGTGGGAAAAGCACGTCGTGGTTGTGACCATGCAGAACGCAAGGGAGTGGGACAAGATGCTCAAGGGCGGGACGAGGAGCGAGAACCTGGTGAAGGCGATCTCTGGAGGGCTTGGGAAGGGCAGCCCTGTGAAGGTATCGTTGGCGTCGTTCGAGTACAACACCGACCTGCTGACGGAGGGAGATGTGCTTGTGTTTGAAAATGATAAAGCCCCGTACCTGAAGAAGGACGTGCAAGAGGGTGACGTGGATAGTCTGGTGGCTGGTTTGAGTTCTGGAACGCCCAGCACCGCTCTCGACAGCAGCTTCCTCATGGTGTGTGCCCACTCCAAGAGGGATGGCAGATGCGGGTACTGCGGCCCTGTCCTCACCGACCTTGCCCATCAGCAAGCCGATCCCAATCTCATCATTGGCAAAATCAGCCACGTTGGTGGCCATATGTACGCAGGCAACGTTCTCCTGTATGACAAGTCAGGCCATGACTGGTTCGGCTACGTTACACCCGAGCTTCTTCCCAGCGTTATGGCTCGTAAGTGGGACACTACCATAACCGCACGCTGGAGGGGCCGTCTTGGGCACAACGCTGACGGCCTTCTTGCACTTGAGAGAACCCTCCTCGCCCCCAAACCCGCCTTCCCTCAATGTAGGTCCGTTCTCGTCGCCGGTGTTGCCGCCGTCGCCCTCGCGTGTTTTGTGAGACCCTTTTCCAGAAAGTAGTCTTTCAAAAGTAGAAGGGGGTAAGGGAAAAAAAAGGAGACGGTGCTGGCAGCCCGCACCGGTTTCCGCGACCCCCTCCTTGAAAAACAAGAACAAATAAAAAAAAGTTTTTTCTTTTCTTATAAACAGTGCCGTGTGATGCCCTTGTTTCTCCCCCTTGCCCCCCCCTTTTTTTTTACGCTTTCGTGTTCAAGGATCAGCAGCAAGACCTGCTTGCATCGTGCGAATACGGAAATAATTACCTTGTCGAGGGCACGCTTCTATCTCTCTGAAATTTTAGATTGCGTTATCAGCTTCCAACACCACCCACCAGACTTTTCAAGATGCGTTTCTCGTCTGTGCTGCTGCTGTCGATGGGTGTGATGGCCCAGGGCCTCACTGAGGACTACATCAGGATGAACGCGAAGTCTATGTGGTCCGTGTTCAAGCAGGACTACAACAAGGTGTACTCCCCCGCGGAGGAGGGGAGGAGGTACGCGATCTTCTACCAGAACATGCTGAAGGCGGCTGAGATGGGTTCCGAGTACGGAGCCTCCCCCTTCGCGGACCTCACCGAGAAGGAGTTCTCCGTGTACCACAGCGCCGGCAACGCCTTCAAGAAGGCCCCCAAGCAGCCCCTGAGGAGTTATGCTGATGTCAAGGTCTCTGCTGACCCTGTGGATTGGAGGCCCAAGGTACAAGAAAGAAAAAAGATAAAAATAAGACAAAATAAAATTTAAATATTTACACTACTATTCTTTTTTTTTTTTAGGGAGCCGTGACCAACGTGAAGAACCAGGGCCAGTGCGGGTCGTGCTGGGCATTCTCGACAACCGGGAACGTGGAGGGGCAGTGGTTCCTTGCGGGGCACACCCTGACCTCTCTGTCTGAGGAGCAGCTCGTGGCTTGCGATAAGAAGGACGACGGGTGCAACGGGGGCCTCCCTGTGGACGCGTACAAGTACATCGAGAGCGCCGGGGGTCTCGAGACGGAGGGGGACTACCCGTACACCTCGGGGACCGGGAAGGTTGAGGCCTGCAAGTTCGAGTCGACCAAGGTGGCCGTGAAGATCTCCAGCGGGTCGGTCCTCCCCGGGCACGAGGCCTCGATGCTGACCTGGATGGCGGCGAACGGTCCCATGTCGATCGGTGTGTACGCTGGCGGCCTGAAGTGGCAGCTGTACACCGGCGGGATCATGAAGGGGTGCGAGGTGAGGCAGCCGGACCACGGTGTCCTCATCGTCGGCTACGGCACCGAGAGCAACGTCCAGTACTGGATCATCAAGAACTCCTGGGGCGCGAGCTGGGGTGAGAACGGTTACCTCCGTGTCACCTACGGGGACAACTCCTGCAACATCCAGAGCATGCCTTCCTCCTCCAAGATCTAAATAATAAAATAAAAGCAGATCGCTAGACACCACCACCCCCCACAATCCCCCACCCCATGATGAACTTTTTGAAAACGTTACGGGAGGGGGAAATACGAAACCATTCCCTGTTATTCTTTTTTTCTTTTCTTTTTTAACCCTTGTTCCTTTTTTTTGTATTCGCGGGGTGGGAAAGAGTTCTCTCTTTTTCCCCCCCCATTTCCAAATTTCTTTTTTCAGTGAGTACCCTCCCCCTTGCACACTGAAACTTTATCGAATTTCTTTTAGAAACAAAAAAAAGGAAAGTCGCATTGCCTGCTTCCCTTTTTTTTTCTTCCAAAACCGCGTGATTTTAAAATCTTTCTTTTACAATTGCTGATATTCATTTTTCTTTTTCTCTCCCCCCCAATTCTTAATCACTTCAGCTACCTGCACAACAACAACAACATATGGATCCATCGATACTTCAGAAGTACGAGCAAGGGGAGCGCCTCGGGTCCGGCGGACAGGGGTCAGTGTACAAGGTGGTGAGGAGGGTGGATGGAGGTATCTTTGCGATGAAGGTGTTGGAGGCGCCCGCGGAAGAGGTGCACAAGAAGAACGTGGAGGAGGTGCAGCACATGCTGAAGCTGAAACACAAGAACCTTGTTCCCTGCCTTGACTTCTTCGAGACGACAAAGCAGCTGGCAAGGGAATCCCTTGGGAAGGTGTGGCGGGTTCACATCGTGATGCCCCTGTACGGAAAAGGGGACCTCTGCTCATGCGTCCAAAAGGAGGGACCCCTCTCTCCGGAGAGGGCGGACAGGCTCTTGCGGGAGATGGGAGGGGTCCTTCAGTACATTCACAGTGAGGGCTTCATCCACAGGGACGTGAAACCCCAAAACATCATGGTGTCGGGGAAGGGACCTCTTTCTGCGGCCAGTGTTACTTGCGGCGGGGAAGGGGAGGCAGAGTTCATCCTGGCCGACCTGGGACTGTCGAAGGAGGTGTCCTCCGATGGGGTAGCGAACTCCTTTGCAGGCACACCAGCTTACATGGCACCCGACTTCTTCAACGGAGGACGGCTACACCAACAAAGTAGACATGTGGGCCCTCGGGGTGACTGTGTGCAACGTGGTGCTCCAAGAAGACCTGAGGAATCTCTTTCTGAAGTACCTGCATTCTAACCGGGAGCTTGTGATGGGGAAGCTTCAGACCCACCTCCCCCCTGCCCTCTTGGGGGTTGTGTCCCGCCTCCTCTCCACCGACCCTTTGGAACGCCCCAGTGCACTGGAGATGCTGCAGACGAGACCCCCTGGGATGGTTCCTCAGCCGACTGGAATTGTTCTTCTTGCTGTTGGGAGTGTTGGTGGAGAAGAGAGGAAAAGGAAGCTCTGCGTGGCAGTGGGGGCAGGAGCGGAGGAGGTTCGGGTGGCGGCAGCAAAGGCCTTCTCTTCGATGGGGCAGGAGCTCCTCAGGGTTCGCAGGTTGGAGGTCTTCGACAAGGACTTCGGGGAGTTCGTGGAGGAGGACGACGGGGACATCGTGTTCGAGGACAAGGGACGGGTCCGTGTCGTGTTTGAAGCACCGCTCCCAACCACCGCTACTTCTTCAACCACCAGTGACAGCAGCATCAACACGCACCCACCTGCTGCGGACAACACCACCCTCACGAAAGAGGAGGGGAGGCTTGCCTTGGTCAGTGCTGTTTCAAAAGGCGACCTTGAGGAGATGAGGCATCTTGTTCTGGAGCGGGGTGTTGACCCTGGTGCAACGGACAGCGATGGTTTCACAGCCCTGCACTATGCAGCTCGCGGAAACAACTGTGTCGAGGCTGTGGCTGCTCTCGTCTGTTCTTACGACCAGGACCCTGGTGTCAGAAGCAACGATGGTTGGACTCCGGTTCATGAAGCAGCAGAGAATGGAAATCTCGAGACAGTTAAATATCTTGTTGAAACTCGCGGTCTCAACGCAGGTGTCAAAAGCCACGATGGTTTGACACCGGTTCATCTAGCAGCAGAGAAGGGCCACCTCGAGACCGTTAAATATCTTATTGAGATATCGGTTCATCTAGCAGCACAGAAGGGCCACCTCGAGACAGTTAAATATCTTATCCCGGATTTTATTAAAAGTCTCATTCCCGGGGGAAAAAAAAGACTTATTGAAACTCGCAGTCAGGAAGCAGGTGTCAAATGCAATGACGGTTGGGCACCGGTTCATCTAGCAGCACAGAACGGCCACCTCGAGACAGTGAAATATCTTATTGAAACTTGCGGTGGCAACGCAAGTATCCAAAGCAATAATGGTTGCATACCGCTTCATCTAGCAGCAGAGAACGGCCACCTCGAGACAGTTAAATATCTTGTTGAAACTTGCGGTGGCAAAGCAAGTATCCAAAGCAATAATGGTTGCATACTGCTTCATCTAGCAGCAGAGAACGGCCACCTCGAGACAGTTAAATATCTTGTTGAAACTCGCGGTCTCGACGCAGATGTCAAAAACAACAACGGTTGGACATCGGTTCATCTAGCAGCCCTGAACGGCCACCTTGAGACAGTTAAATATTTTGTTGAAACTCGCGGTTGCAACGCAAGTATCAAGAGCAACGATGGTCGGACACCGCTTCATCGAGCAGCCCTGAACGGCCACCTCGAGACAGTTAAATATCTAATTGAAACTCGCGGTTGCAACGCAAGTATCAAAAGCAACGATGGTCGGACACCTCTTCATCGAGCTGCACTAAGCGGCCACCTCGAGACAGTTAAATATCTAATTGAAACTCGCGGTTGCAACGCAAGTATCAAAAGCAACGATGGTCGGACACCTCTTCATCGAGCTGCACTAAGCGGCCACCTCGAGACAGTTAAATATCTTATTGAAACAGGAGAGGTGCGGCATCACGCACTCTTTCCGTCTCATACACAAAAAAAAAAAAAAAAAAAAACTTATTGAAATTCACGGTCAGGACGCAGGTGTCAAAAGCAATGACGGTTACACATCGCTTCATCTAGCAGCGGAGAACGGCCACCTCGAGATAGTTAAATATCTTATTGAAACTCGCGGTTGCAACGCAAGTATCAAAAACAACGATGGTTTGACACCGGTTCATCGAGCTGCAGGGAACGGCCATCTTGAGACAGTTAAATATCTAATTGAAACTCGCGGTGAGGACGCAGGTGTCAAATGCTACAATGGTCGGACACCGGTTCATCAAGCAGCACTAAACGGCCACCTCGAGACAGTTAAATATCTTGTTGAAACTCACGGTCAGGAAGCAGGTGTTAAAAACAACAACGGTTGGACACCGGTTCATCAAGCAGCACTAAACGGCCACCTCGAGACAGTTAAATATCTTATTGAAACTCGCGGTTGCAACGCAAGTATCAAAAGCCACGATGGTCGGACACCGGTTCATCTAGCAGCACTGAACGGCCACCTCGAGACAGTTAAATATCTTATTGAAAGGCGAGTAGGCGGGAGGCTCTGCTCAGGACGGTCTTCCGGTACGCGGCGGGACTGGGGCAAGTGCCAGTGGTGGTCATGGGGGACATGAATGCCGACGGTGAAAGATCGAAGGCGCTGCACGCCGCAGTAATCGGGGGATGGACCGATGCATCGCTGGAGTGTGCGGAGAGAGAAGGACGGGATCCACCGGTGACGTATCGGCGCAGCGAGGAGAATCAGGACGGAACGCGGATCGACATGATCCTGCTCAATCAGGTGGCGGCAACAGGCCTGAGATCGTCGAGCACCGTGGAGACCAGCTTCCCTCAACACTGTACGGTAACGGCGGAGCTGGGGACGGAGGCGTTCAGTCAGGCGTGCCTCGCATACAGGCTTCCGAAAGCCATCGACGTGGACAGCTGGCCGACGTGGTCCAACGAGGAAGAGGACGAACTGGCGGAGGAGTGCGCACGGGGGTGTGAGGCGCCTTCCCCGGGGGTGGCAGGGGAGTGGGCTAACGTGACGGCCGCCATGGAGGAATACCTGCTCCGAAGAGACAGCGAAGTGACCCACACGCGAGGGCATCGGGGAAGGGGTGCTCTCCGGGAACCGATTGTCTCGAAGGTGGCTGTCGAGACCCGGTGCAAAGGGAGCGGGGAAGCGACGCTGCGCCAGGTCCACGTCATGAAGGCGTTGAACAAGACGGGGGCCGTCCTGAGGATGATGAGGACAGCGGAGACGACGGGGATCGCACTCGCTGCGTTGCGGGAGCCGCGGAAACGAGGCAAGTAGGTGTTGGGCCAATGCGAGAAGGCAGAGGACGCTCGCAGGCCCACACTTGCCGGACGACACACAGTGGCCAGTAATACTTCCCTCTCGAGAACACATGGAAGGACTGGTACGTCTTGTGGGCGAGGTGGGAAGGAACCTCGCGGCCTCGGCAGCATCCGAGAAGATGAGGTCGTGGAGGGGGAGACTGGAGCGTGAGTTCCAGCGGGGAGGAACGCAGCTGGCGAGGATGGTAAGGGGAGATGAACCGAGATGCGGCCTTACCATGCTGCGGCGAGACGACGGCTCGACGACAGCGGATGTGTCGGAGATAGACGATGCGTGCATCGAGGCGTGGGGTCCGGTCATGAGGATGTATGACCGCGACAACCCCGAGCCAGCATGGGCCCCTTTCGCGGAGCGTTTCGGGCGGTACGTGCCCCACCGAGAACAAGAGCTGGACGACATCACCGCGGACGAGATTAGCGCGGTGCTGAAGACGAGGACGCGCGGGGCCTGTGGGGTGGACGGATGGCGGCTGAAGGAGCTGAAGAAGATACCAACACCGTTGCTCCAGAGGCTCGCACATTTCTATAACAGGGTGGAGGAGGAAGGGGCTTGGCCCCCAGCACTCATGACTGCGCTTGTGTCGCTCATTCCGAAGGGGGAAGGAAAACGACCGCTGCAACAACGTCCCATCACCGTGACGTCGCTGATCTACAGGACATGGGCCACGGTGCGCGTGCTACGATGGCAGGAGGAATGGATTCACCCCACGCAGAGTGGCTTCCGGAAGGGAAAGTCAACGTACAACACGGTGATGCAGATCTCGCTGCAGATCGAGGAGTCCCTCCTCACAGGGAAGCCGCTTCACGGCCTGGCCCTGGACTACGCCAAGTGCTTTGACAGGGTGCCGAGGGAGGTCACACTGAAGCTCCTGGAGACGATGGGAATGTCGGAACGAGTGCTGCGGCCTTTGAGAGCTGTCTACGGCGGGCTCCGGCGGAGGTTCAAGTACGCCCTGGGTGTGGGCCGTGCCTTTGAGACCACGAATGGTGTGCTACAGGGATGCCCCCTCTCCGTGGTGCTCATCAACGCGCTGATCAGTGTGTGGGCGCGAGCGATTGAGGGGGAGCATCCAGGCGTGCTCACACCTTCGTATGCGGATGACGGCTACCTGGTTTCTCTGGAAGGACATGCGAAGGTACAGGCGGCAGCCGACCTTACCAACGAGTTCTGCGTGCTCACTGGCATGGCACTGAACGAGGGGAAGACATTCGCCTTCAGCACGGCCAAGAAAGCGAAGAAGGTACGGAACAGCAGGACTGGAGGCCACTTCCCTGCGACAGAGAGGGTCGCGTGTTTGGGGTGCACGCTGGTGACCACGAATAGCGCGAGACAAGTCGATGAGCGAGTACGGGCGGCGACAAGGAGGGTCGCGAACCTGGGAGGTGTCCCGCTTCCGTTCGACGTAAAGACGATGCTCCATGGATCGATCTGCACGAGCTCCGTCCTGTACAGCGCACCCTTCAACAGATGCAGTGCGGCCGCCAGGGTCGCGTACGTGGACGAGTCGGTGTTGAGCCTGTGGGGGCACGACACGGGGAGATCGAGGAGGTGCAACAAGGCGGTGCTGGTGGTTGCGGGGTACTCTCACCGCAACTACATGAACGTAGCGGAGCGGTACCGGAGGGTGCAGTTCGCTGCGGTGCAGTGCAGGAGAGATGCTGGTCTGGTGACGAGGCTGAACGAGGTGAAAGCCCTCTACGACAAGAGAGGCGTGTCACCTTCCGTTGCAGGGAACTATGCTGACGAACGGGGTCCGGTCGGCCTTCTGGTCGCCGACCTGAAGTCAGTGGGACTGATGTGGGAACACGACCTCCGGGCTCTGAGGACCGAGAACGGAGACGTGGTTGACCCCTTGGCCATGGAGCCACGCGAGTGGGAACACTATGTGCGCGTCCTGCTGAAGAAGCAGGCGTTTGCGGAGGTGGTGAAACTGAGGCCAGAATATGCCGGCATCGAAGGGGGCGTGGATTTTGTGGCGACGAACTCGCTCCGCAGGAAGACTGGCTCGTACGCTGTGCAGAGAAGCCTGCTGAAGATCGTGACGGCCGGGGTCGTGACGAACGACTACCTGTCACACGCGAGCAGGGGGAACATCGGGGAGGAATGTGAGCTGTGCGAGAGTGGGGAAAGAGAGACCCGGGAACACCTGTGGTGGCACTGTGACGCCTACGCCGACATCCGTGCCGAATATGGACTCAACGCTGAGACTGCGGCGGGTTGGCCGAGCTGTCTGCGGACCCTGGGGGTGATGCCAAAGGACTTCAACACCGGAGATCGCACCCTTCTCGCGGAGAAGGTGCAGGCGATGATGTGCGCGATCAACAGCAAGAGACTTTCCTTTGTGGACAACAAAAGAACCCTCCGCCTGCGGACACCGCCGTGGGATGCAGTGGCTGGGGTGCCGGGCACCAGGCACGAGTCCCCTTTTAGGGGCAAGTTGCCGGCGGGCGGGCTGTGGGTCTGGGACGCCAGTCATTTCTTGGCGCTGAACGACTGGCTGTCCATGCTCGAGTGGACGGACGAGGGGCAAATATCAAGTGTCGAGCTTGCCATCGACTACGAGGCGTTCTCGGGTCTTCGGATCGAGAAGACGGTAGGCTTCCGCCGCCGGACCGTAGGGACGACAGGGCCGCTGACCTTGAAAGAGAGAAGCGGTGAGCTTTACTTCATGCTGGAACGCATGAGAATGATGAGAGAGAAGTTTGGGAACGAGACCCCGCTGATACCGGCCGAGATGGGTCAAGTGACGTGCCTGGCGCGGGTGGGTGGCCCGCTGCAGCTCTACGGCTACAGGAGAAGGCCGCGGTTTGTGTCGATGGGCACGACCGCCGTCGTCGAGAAGATCCTGCAGAAGGGTGTGAGCGAGCTGTTGGCGGGTACGACGTGGGGGACTGGCCTCTACCCCGAGTACCCCGAGACCGACCACAGCGAGCAGCACTGGGCAGACCTTGTTGAGAGGCTGGAGGGGAGAGAGGACGAGGGAGCGGTGCAGGACCCTGTGTACTGCCCCCCGGGGGTGCTCACCTTTACAGGGACGCACTGGACCGGGAGCACCACGTGCAGGCGACATCGGAAGCCGAAATGCGACCGATGTGGGAACGCGCCGAAGAAGGCCGCGATTACCCTGGATGCGTGCTGCCGCGCGCACCACCACGAAGCGGATGGGCTGCCCGTGAGGGTATGCGAGGCCCACTCCATGACAGTTTGCGGGAAGTGTTCGTCGCTTGTGCGATGCTGCAAGAAGCACCATGTGTGCAAAAGGCATGCGGAGAGGACTTGCTCTATATGCAAGGAAGGGACGGAACTGGTGGACCGGTTACCGTCTGCTTGCTGTGCGAAGGGCCATCATGGCTAGCGGACCGCCAGGCCGCCCGAGCAGTGACTGCCTGAACAAGGCCGCGTCGCCGACGCAACGTCACCCTACACCCTGCACCCTGCACCCTACGTCCCTTTTCCTACACCCTCCCCTACACCAGGAGAGGTGCGGCATCACGCACTCTTTCCGTCTCATACACAAAAAAAAAAAAAAAAAAAAAAAAAAAAAAAAACTTATTGAAACTCACGGTCAGGACGCAGGTGTCAAAAGCAACGATGATTGGACACCGGTTCATCTAGCAGCCCTGAACGGCCACCTCGAGACAGTTAAACATCTAATTGAAACTTGCGGTCAAAACTGTGGTGTCAAAACCAACAACGATGAGACACCGCATTCTCTAGCCAAACGGAACGGACACCCCAAGGTGGTTAGATATCTGTCTGGTATTTTGAGTGAAGAGCAGCCCCCCTCTAAAAAGACATGCCCCTGAGCGCGATTTTATTTTTTAAAGAACGCTTTATGCGCGAAAGGTTTAAGCAATGAAGGCAGAAGCACCCAAGAGGATGGAGGGACTCAGCAGACGAGAGGAAGTACTTATCAACCGACTGAAGTCTGGGCACCAAGAACTGTTGAAAGAGAACTACAAGCCACGCACTTGCGAAAACTACGGACCTACAACAGAGAGAAGGCTCGAACCTCGACACCCTGACACTGAAGCCCACCCAATGAACTTTTCCCCACCCCGATAACGTGATGAAAAAAAGAAAACAAAAAAACAAAAAGCAAAAAAAGATACTGAGGTCCGGCACCCGCAGTAGCAAAAAAGAAAGAGAAAAAAGTGTAAAGTGCCAAACAACAAGTGTAAAGTGTAAAATGCCAATGCAAAGCTCGTGGAATGAGAACACTTCGAAACACTTCCAACCCACCTAGTGGGTGCGGCCATAGCAAGGAAACACACGAAGTGGTGCAAAAGAAAATACTACCAACCCCAAAAAGAAGAAGAAAAAGAGATTCTATCTATTAACGAGAAAGTGTTCCCCTTTATTCACCCCAAAACACGTGCACTAATCCCCTTTTTATGTGTCAACACCGACCCCCCATCTTAGTCTGGATGTTCAACGTCCTCACCACATGGTTTTTTTTCGTCCACGATGTCCTCGCACTCTGGAATGTTCCCCTACGGGGTCCTCTATGACTCCGCCTTTTTTATGTTTAACCATTAAAGGTCTTAGTAAAGTCCAGGGGCTGTGGGGCTCAAAAAGTGTCACATAGAAAATATGAATTTTTTTTTTTGTACTGTAAAACGAATAATGTCGGACGGAAAAACTCCCGGACACCAAAAAAAATCCGGACATTTTTCTGTCCGGGAGTTTTTCTGGGAAGAAGTTTTTTTACTTAAGGGGGGTAGCAGCTCCCACCACGTTTGCCTGGAAGGGTTTTATTCCTTGTGCAGACTTGTGCAGAGCCAAAATGTTCACCCTGCGTGGCAGTTTGAATTTTTCTTCCCCCTTTCAATGCACCAACAAACGGCACCCACGGGATCTTTAACTTCTCATAAACCCGTACTTCTTTCGTCAGATTGACCAGTTCGACTACCCAAGGCACGTTGAGCAGCTGGCTTGTGAGGGGCCCAACTTTGGTGCTGACACCCCCGGCCGGCTCACCCCCGAGAGGTGGAGGAGATAAACTCCTTACACCGGGCCGAGAAGGCCAGTACAAACCCCCGAAAGCTTCAGCCCCCGAAGGGTGCTAAATCCCGTATTGGGCGACCATCTATTAAGAAAGGTTATAAATAGTGGGCCACACGAAGAAGGCTCGACAAGCTGATTGCCTCAGGGGCAGCAAGGGAGGACAACGATGCAAAAAGGGAACCCTGGGGGTTCTTCGCGCGGTTGCTGTTTGCAGCCCAGGCCAGCATTTTTCCGTCCGGGAGTTTTTCGTTTTACAGTATTCTGAATTTTCTATTTTTTTCTTTATATGCACTGCCCCACCCCCATATTATCCCCTACTAGGAGCCTCGCCATGGTGTCAGCCCGCAGGGAACCCTCTTTGTCGCATGAAAAGGTGAAGTACAAGGAGGTATACGGTGAAGGAGAAAAGGAAAGCAAGAAAGGATGGTTCAGCTATGTGTTCCTCCCGAAGGGATACCCGTGCAGCGTGACAGAGGACTATTTGGAGTACCAGATCTGGGACAGTTTCCAAGCTCTATTTTCGGGAGTGACGGGAACATTGGCAACAAGGGCAGTGTTCAGAGGGGTAGGTGTGGGTGAGGCAGAAGCCAGCGCCACAGCTGCAACAGTGAACTGGCTGGCAAGGGACGGTGCCGGGATGATAGGCAGGATCTTCTTTGCCTCGATGAAAGGCTCGCAGCTTGATTCCGATTCGAAACGATGGAGGCTGGCTGCCGATGTCACCAACGACATTGGTATCTTCCTTGAGATCCTGTCAAGCTACGTGGACCCCTCTCTCTTCCTGCCTGTTGTGTGTGTAGCAAGCGTCAGCAAGGCCATCACCGGCGTCGCAGGCGGAGCAACCCGCGCATCCCTTACACAGCATTTTGCAAAATCGCAAAACACAGCGGATGTCTCCGCCAAGGACGGCAACCAAGAAACCGCCATCTCCCTGCTCGGCATTCTGTTCGGCACCTTTGTCGCAACCCTTCCAGAGACCGCTGTGTTGACATGGGGCCTCTTTATCCTATTTACAATTCTGCACCTGTTGTGCAACGTTTTCGCTGTGAGGGCGGTTGTGCTGTCCGACATCAACAGGCAGCGATTGGAGATATTACTCACAGAAGAAGAGGAACTGTCTGTAAAAGAGGTGGCGAGGAAAGAAAAGTTGCTGTGGTACAGAACACAGCCCATCGACATGGGCGCTCCGCTGTCAGAGTTCGACTCCAACGCCCTGTGCCACAAGGGGAACCCAAAAGACTTCCTGGTTTGCATTAGAAACGGGCGTGCGAAGGTGGCGCTCAGAAAAGACTCTTCGAAAATGTCTCAGATAGAAGGGTACTGTGTGGCGTGGCTCATGCTGACGGAGGAGATCGCCGAGGGGGAGGCAGCTGATATGTTGAGCGACATCGACATCGTTGCGATGTTGAAAAAGAAACAATGGGACCTGCAACGGGTTCTTCTAAACTGCGGAGAGTACCGCTACGTGAGTATTGAGTAAAGTGATGTCTTTTTCTTCTATTTTTTTTTTTTTTTTGATTTTTTGTATTTCTGCAAAAACGAAGAAAATTGAAAAGTAAAAAACCAGAAGGGGGGAAAATAAAAATAAATGAGTGACATTTTGGAACTTGGACCGTCGAAAAGAAAAGTCACCTTCCAAGTGGGTTCTGGAAAGACCTTCGACCTGGGCATCAAGGTGGAAGGCAATGTGAAGGTAGTGTTCAGGAAGGACCTCAGCAGCGTGCACGCTTTTATTTCAGGCGACAACCCTGTAGAGGTGCTGGCGAAGCTGACTTCCGCCGTCGGCAGCAACGATGGACAGTCCCTTCTGGAGGTGTTCGAACCAAAGCTGAACCCGAAGGACTTGGCGGAGGAGAAACAGCGCGAACTAGCCGGGAAGAAAATACACAGCTACGAGATAGAAGGATCGTTGTTCGAGGTGTACACAGGAACGGTCAGAGAACTGAAGTACATAAGCAAGAGAATGCAGTTCTTTATATCACAGCTGACAGACGGCATTGCGCTGCAGGAGGACTTCGATGCCGACGGATCGCATGCCTTCTACACAGTGCGCAGAACAGGCGACACATGGGAAATAGTTGGGTATGCCAACGCAGACGAGGAGTACTTGTTCCCTGATACCGAACAGCTCGTCATCCACCAGTTGTGCGTGCTCCCTGTGTGGCAAAGGCAAGGCCACGGATCAGTGCTCACCGCATGTATATGGAAACGAGCCGAGACACTGGAAATGAAAAGGGTCACATGGGAGCCCTTGCAAGAACAGAGTGAAGAGGGAGCCGACAACACCTTCGACTTCGATGGCTTCGCGCGCCCTGTGCACCTGTCGCGGATGATCAAGAAGGGCATCTTCTTGCAGTACGACGCAGCACCGTTGCGGGGCGATGCTTACACTGGCAACCCGAACTGCACCGAGTGGGAGAAGATCCGCGTAGCGAAGAGAGCTGCTTATGATAGAAGCGACGTGGACGTCAAGAAACTGGTGTGGACTCGACAGGGCGCCGAGCTTGCCGCCTCAACCCTGCTTCTCCCAGTCAACAGCGTCCGGGAGCTCTTCGAAGTCTCGCTCCTTAAAAAGGATCGCTCTAATGCGGACGTAGCGAAGTTCATCAAAGTCCGCCTCTTCCTCATGGACCGCATCAGGATGGCTGTGCTCACAGCCGCGGAGAGACGCGCAGAGCTGCAGAAATGCTTCGACCAGACGTATCAAGAATGGCAAAGATCTGCACTAAAGGCGTCCGCGTTGAGAAACAGCAAGATACTGCCTTAGATTAGATTACCCCCCCCCCCCCCCCCCTTCATGTGCAGCAAAGCTTATTTTCTATTTTGTGCAAAAACAAGAAACAAAAGAACAGGAGGGAGGGGGGAGGAAAACCGCAGACAGCAAAACATGTCTGTGCAGGTCGGTGTGCTGTGTTACTTCGCATGCCCAAAGAGATCGTGGACGTTGGGGAATGTGGAGTCGATAGACGAGAAGAAGAAGACCGTGACATGCAAGGCGCACAACGGGGGCGACAAGGTCGCCGGTTTGAAGGACGAAGAAATAATGGTGACGCGGGAGGACCTTTTGGACGAGAACGTTGACGATCTACTGCACCTGACCCTCCTGCACGACGCGACCATTTTGGCGGTCCTAAAAAAAAGATATCTAGAGGACATCATCTACACCAACATCGGTGCCATTGTCGTGGCGCTGAACCCTTTCAACTTCAAGATCCCACGGTACATGGACGACCAAATGCCGAAGTACCTTGCGGAAGGGGACAGAATCGAACAGAACAGCCCTCATTCATGGGCCGTCGCGCACAACACCTACTGGGAGATGATGAACGACCAGTGCAACCAATGCATCCTCGTCAGCGGGGAGTCCGGAGCGGGGAAGACAGAAGCATCTAAAATCGTCATGAAATACCTCGCAGCATTGTCGTGCAAATCGGGCACCGATACACAAAAAGCAGCGGCCGCAGAAGTCGGTACAAAAATCAACAAATCCTCCCCGCCTTTAGAAACCTACGGGAATGCGAGGACGGTCCGAAACGACAACTCATCGCGGTTCGGGAAGTTTATGAAGGTGAAATTCGACTCGCAAGGATTCCTCCTTGGCGCGCACATCACGAAGTACCTTTTGGAAAAATCCCGAATCGTAACAGCGTCCAAGGGCGAACGGGTCTACCACTCTTTCTACATGTTACTCAGATCCTCGGAGTACAAAAACAGCCTGCTCTTGAAAGACCAGAAATCCTACAAATCCGTTTCTGCTGGGAAACAATGGGACAACAAAGAGTTCAACTCGTCAGAAGAATTCACAGAGGTCATCGAAGCCATGGCCACCATTGGGATCGATCCCGCATCTATAGACGGGATGTGGTCTGTAGTCGGAGGCATCCTCCACATCTTGAACGTGGACTTCGAAGAGGACGGCGAAGGCAGTTTGATAAAATCCGACAGCTTGGAGTCGGTGGACATCACAACGGATTTATGGAAGATAGACAAAACGAAAATGGAGAGGGAAATGGTTTCTTCTGAGCTGGACATTGGTGGGCAGAAGATTGTAAAGCTTCTCCCGCCTATCAAAGCCATCGACTCCAGAGATGCGATGGTGAAGGCTATGTACGATGCGGAGTTCGGCTGGCTTGTTGAGAAATGCAATGAAATGCTTGATGTTGAAAACGAAGGGAACTGGATAGGACTACTCGACATCTTCGGCTTCGAGGATTTCGAGGTCAACTCCTTTGAACAGTTCTGCATCAACCTTGCCAATGAAACGCTTCAAGGCCACTACAACCAGTTCATCTTCAGCAGGGACATGGCGGAATGCCGTGCGGAGGGCATCGACGTCGCAGACGTGGAGTTCCCAGACAACTCCCCTTGCCTTGTGATGATGGTCAGCAAAGGTTCCATCTCCGCCCTCCTTGACGAAGAATGCTCCCTCGGGAAAGGTTCTGACCTTGGCTTCCTTGATAAGATCACCGACGCACACGGAAGCAACCCGTTCTTCTTGAAAAAGCAACTGTCAAAGTCATCATTCATCATCCACCACTACGCCGGCTCCGTCTCATATGAAGTCGACAATTTCCTTGAGAAAAACCGAGACACTTTGAAGGACGCCATCAAACTGTTAATGCGAGGCAGTGAAATCCCTTTCATCGCGGGGCTCCTCCCGGCCCCGGTTGAAAAATCAGGCCCGAAGCTCACCGTCGGCGGGTTCTTCAAGTCTCAGTTGAAGGAGCTGATGGACGTCATCAACTCCACTAACCCGCATTGGATCAGGTGCGTCAAACCGCACCCTGCCAAGAAGCCGCTCATGATCGACGGTGTCTCCACCATGCACCAGCTGTCCTCCGCTGGCGTCTTGGGCACCGTCAAGATCCGTAAAGCAGGCTTCCCTGTGAGAATACGGTTTGAAGACTTCATCCTTCGCTACGGGATCATTGCAGAAGGCGTCACGTTGAGCGATGACCCGAAAACGGCCGCTGAACAAATTGTATCCGCGTCAGGCATCGACCCCATGCGGGCACAGACAGGGAAGACGAGAGCTTTCTTGAAGTCAGACGCCTACGTCGACCTGGAACAGCTGAAACGAGACAAGCTTCAGAAGCACGCGAGAGTCGCGCAAGCGTTTGCAAGGTATATATTAGTTTTTTTTTTCGGGAAAGAAAAAAAAAAAAAAAAAAAAAAAAAAAAAAACAGAGCCATCAAACCCATCGACTTGGTGAAGCATCAGGTCTATGAGCAGAATAAAGCGCTTGTCGAGTCGCTGCGTGTTGTTGTAAAGGCGATGATGGCTCACGACAAGCATGAGGTGGAAGGGAGGAACGCAATAGAGGAGGAGGAGAATGCAGAGTGGAAGGAAGCGTTGGCAACGTTCCATTCCGCCACAAGGTATGCGAAACCACGTTCCCCCCCATCCCGTTCACACCTTTTCACAGAGAAATAGACCACGATAGAATAGTTGCCCTTGAGATGGCCTTCGAGGACCAGCTCGCTACTGAACGCGAGGAGCTCGAAGAGGCCTGGTTCGACCAAGGCATCGCACTCGTCGAGGATGAGGAACGGCTCCGGAGCGGGCTGTACAACATCATTCAGACCCAAATCGCACGTGCCAAGAGAGAGGAGCAACTGAGAATGATGAAAAAAGCAGAGGAAGCCTCCAAGCGCGCGCACGAGGCAAAACTCTCCGAGCGCAAGGCCCGTGCTGAATCCGTGCGCGCCAGCAAGGAACTGCGCATGTCCAAGATCAAGAACAATGTATCCAAGGAACAAGAAAGAGCAAAGAATGCAGAGGACAGAAGGTTACAGGTATCCCCGCTTTTTTGGATTAACAAAAAAACCCCCATAAAAAGGAGTTAAAAGAAAGACGAGCCAAAATACTTGAGAGAGAAACAAAGCTGATGGTCAAGGAGGAGAATTTCCTGGCGGTATGGGAAAGAAATGCGTTTCCTCAAATCTCACAAACAGGGTCTTCAAAGCAAAACCCGATTAGGCGGCGGTAAGGTGTTGTCTGAGGAAGAGAAAGATCGCCGTGATAAGCGTGAATGGGAAAAAGCAGAAGCCGTAAGGAAGAAGGCGCTCCTGGATAGTTACAGCAGGCAGACCTGGGAAGAGATGAAACTGGCAGATGTTGAGTACGAGAAGACAGAAATTCTGCAGGAGAAGAAAGAGAAGGCCCGTCAGAAGGAGAGCGTGCTGGTGCAGAGAGTGCAGGACCGAAAAGTATTTGAAGCGAAGAGGAAGAAAATCGAAGATGAGGAAAACAAGATGGCGCGTGAGGTCGAGCGGATTAGGAAGAGAGAGAGCGTGCAAGGGTCGAAGCTTGTTAGGGAACGTGAAGAGATGAGGAAGAGGGCGGAGCAAAAAGAATGGAAGCTGCTGCAGGAGTACTTCGCGAACCAAACACAACATGAGTCTTTAGAGAGAAGACGAGCGGCTGAGGTGTGATTGGGGGGGAAAAGAAGAAGAAAACAAAAAAAAACAAAAAAAAAAAAAAAAAAAAAAAACAGAATTTTAGTCGGCGAAGCGAGCAGCATTTCAACACCACCACCCCTACATCCGCTTCTGGGAAGTTCGTCCCGCTATCCAAGCGTCTTGGGTGTGTAAAAAAAAAAAAACAAGCCAAAAATAACCCCTTCTCTAGTTCGCCGGAACCGTTTCATCTCTCAAACGGGCAGAGCTCAGTGCCTCCCCGGTGAGGAGAGTGGCTAAGAAAAAAAAAAGAAAACGACCACATTTTTTTTCTTCCCCCCGGAATTCCCCCCCCTTCCCCTTCCCTGTACAAGAGGGGCACCCTGCCCCTCCCCCCTTATCCGTTTCTCCCTTATAGATGTTGTAAGTTTTCTTTTTTTCCGCCCCGACCCCTTCTTGTTCTATTTCAGTTATTATACATCGAACACGATAAACGACAGTTGTTGTCTTCTGACGCAGTTCAAGACAGCCTAACAGGTTGGGTGGGATGAGGTGGTTGGTGCTGGCGGTGGCGGGGGCAGTGCTCTGCGAGGCGCAGTTTACCGCCGTCTGCTCTACAGCCGTGCAGCTGACCACAACACCTATCCAGCTAAGCTACGAACTGGGAGACGA
The DNA here is from genome assembly GCA_964019335.1 of Diplonema japonicum. Classification (NCBI taxonomy): domain Eukaryota; phylum Euglenozoa; class Diplonemea; order Diplonemida; family Diplonemidae; genus Diplonema; species Diplonema japonicum. The sequence continues at coordinate 406,937 of OZ025678.1, forward strand.
CACTGCTGTCATGCAACCCGCAGTTCGGTTTACAGTAGTCTTTGACTCCACCGTAGCCACATGGGTGGCGGTGGGGCTCAAGACGACAGGTGGTGCCATGTCCACCATGAACGGGCTCAGCATCGTAGCAGGCGACTCTGCACAGATGGCCGTTTCCGACACTACCCTTATGACGGCCAACGGGATGCCCACAGTGCGACCAGTGCAGCTTACTACATTTGAGAGCCTCACGACAGTGGGCACGCAGTCCACGCTGGTGTTCTACCGACGATTGACCGAGGGCGACTTCAATATCCCTTCGTTCACGGCCACCACGGTAGCATGGGCAACAGGGGCCGGGCAAGTGTTTGGTGGTTGGACGCAGCACACTGTTGCGAACAGGGGCTTCATCGAGAACCATCTGTTCTCTCCCTGCACCCCAGCTCCCGACACAATGGCACCTGATACTCCTGCACCTGATACACCAGCACCTCCTACAGCGGTGCCTACACTTGCGCCCCCAACTGCGGTTCCTACACAAGCACCCCCTACAGGGGTTCCCGCTACCGCGTCACCCGCCTTGTCAATGACCGTTCCTCAGGCGCTTAGTCAGGTCCCTGAGCTCACTGTCCTTTACGCCATGTGGACCAACCCGGTGTTGAATTCTCAAACAGCGAACTTGCTTGCAGGCGGGGGGCCTTACACGGTGTTCGCACCTACGAACGTTGCTTGGGAAAAGCTGAAGGTCGGCGAGAGGGAATCCATCAACGACAACCCTGCTGTCATGCAGCGTATCTTGGACTACCAGATCGTGGTGGGGAACTCGGTGCGCTCACCCAGCCTGCCCCTTGCGTCCCCACTGATCACGTACGAAGGCAGTTCCATCACAGTCGCGCTGCTAGGGGGTGTTCTTGTTGTAGACAATGCTGGAACTATTGTCAAAGCGGACCAGCAGACAGCAAACGGTGTTGTGCACCACGTAGACACGGTCCCGATGCCGCCCACAGTGACGCTGCCGTCGAAGACAGTCGCAACCATCATAGGGGAGATGGCGGAGCTCACAACGTCCAACAGGTTGCTTAAGATGACCGCCATCGACCTGCGCGGCGACGGACCCTTCACGGCGTTCATCTTGAGCAACGCCGGATGGGAAGCCCTACCCGCAGGGCAGCAGAAGGCTCTTGAGGCAGATGCCACTGCATTGGAAAACGTCTTGAAGTACCATGTCATGGCTGCGTACAAGTCAGAAACCTTCCTGCGATCAGCACCGGGAAGCACTCTGTCCCTGTACCCGCCTAACATGATCTTACACAATGTGGACACGACCGGCAGGCTTGTCGTCAAGCCCAGTTCAATGGTGCCGGACTCCGACGCACCTGCCGTGACAACAGGCGACTTGCGTGCTGTGAACGGCATCGTGCATATAATCGACAAACTACTGGTTCCAGTCAGCTTTACCCTCCCGCAGCCCACTTTGTGGGGCATCATCAACGAGAACCAGGACCTCTCACAGTTTGCTGCTTTCGCGCGGCAGGTGGGTCTAGACACTGTGCTCGACGACAGGTCCCCGACAGCCACTTACACCGTCTTCGTGCCGACCAACGCCGCGTGGACCCAGCTTGGGACAGGAACCTTCAACGTCTTGAAGCGAGACTCTCGCCCCCTCTTAACCGTCCTCTCCTATCACATCGCCGGCCAAAGGATCCTCTCAACACAGCTCATCCCGTCATCCCCGTTTACCTCGCGAGAGGGCACTAGCGTGACCGCCTCGCTTTCTACAGACGGTGGTATTGTGCTGAACAATCTCGTGAAGGTGGTAGGGAAAGACACAGTGGCAACCAACGGGTACTTGCACACCTTGGGAGATGTACTCATGCCCCCCATGGAGAAGATCCCTCAGGTGTCACAGATCTCGGTGCATGAAACACTTGCGAGGATGGAGTCGCTGAAGAAGTTCGTTGTAGCGTTAAGGGAGACAAGCATCTCACTGGCGCTGGAGGGGCGGGGGCCGTTTACAGTCTTCGCACCGACAGATGACGCGGTGAACAGGCTTGGGAAGGGGTGGGACCAGGTGATGGCTGATGCGGTGAAGAAGAATCGCGTGCTGCGGCATCACATCATCAAGTCGTACGTGTCAGGCGATGAGCTCCGGCGGTCTTCGCCTGGGGCTCTTGCCACAGTCGACGATGGGACCGTGCTCACGGGAAGGGGGGGGCACACCATGCAGGTGCAGCCGTCGTCAATATCGTACGCGCTGTCGCCCGACCTGAGCAGCGTCGTCCTCAACGGCGGCCAGGCAAGGATCGTGACGACAAATATCAGCTCAGCAAACGGTATCACCCACAGCATCGACGGTGTGTTGCTACCGCCCACCCTTGTTGATGATATCATCCCGGGAACCAACTACACACTTTCGCAAGCCATAGCAACATCCCCCTCCGTTTCTTCCTTCTCAGCTGCTCTCGCCACTTCAGGCCTTACAGGGATGCTGAACACTCCAGGGCCTTTCACTGTTCTTGCTCCCTCCAACGCCGCCTTCGACCTCCTCCCAACGGGCCACAAGCACTACATCCTCACGAGGCCGGACGTTGCAGCTGCCATGGTGCAGTCGCATGCTGTGTCGGGCTCTTCGCTGTCCGTCTCGAGGCTTGCACAGCTGAACCCGCTGCAGTCTATGAGGGTATGGTTTCCTTTCCCTCCCCCCCTCGTCTTTTAGAAAGAGGTCTGGTACCTATCGCACCCAGGTACTAGGCAACGCTCTTGCTGCCTAGTACAGTGTGATGATACCTAAGCGCCTTGTTTTTACCCCCCCCCCCCCTCCCGATCGGTTTAACTGCACAAACAGGGATCGCCTATAAGCGTGGTGTCGTCGAACGGAGGTGGCATCATCATGGTGAACGGGAACAGCCGGGTGGGGCAGAGGGACATTGTAGCCGCCAACGGGATGCTGCACGTGCTGGACGGCGTGCTGGTGGACAGCGACTGGGGGAGAACCTTGCGTATGGATTTTCAACAAAAAAAAAAATCCCCACAGCCCCGACCAATGTGTACGATCTGATGGTGAAGAACAGCATCCTGGCAAAATTCGTGGAGATAGTGAAGAGCTGCAATGGGTGTGTCAACACCCTGCGGGATTGGAATGGGCCGTTTACCGTATTCGCACCAACGGACGCCGCCATTGGGAAGTGGGTGGGGGATCTGTACACCCGTGCTTTGAACAGCCCAAGCCTTGCAAAGACAATCGTGGAGGCACACGTCGTCACAGAGTACATTACAGAGGGGTACGTCAGAGGTGACACAGGGTACCTCACGCTGAACAATGCTTCTTACGTGAATGTCAATGTGCAGAACGGGAGCTTGGAGGTCACACGTCCTGCGTCCACTGTAGTCTCGAGGAACGACGCCGCGAGGAATGGTGTTCTGCACACCATAGGAACACCCCTTTTCGGTGACTCGGGGAATGCTGTCACCAACAGCCCAAATGGGTCTTCTGATGATGGAATGCCGGAATGGTGGATCTTCCTCATTATCGGACTAGTAGCCTGTGCTTTGATACTCTTGATCGTCGTGTTGTGTTGCATACGAAGGAGGCAGTCTGGTGGGAAAGAACCGGAACCGCGCGAAATGTCCCCTTATGGAAAAAGTGAAGCGGGGGGCGAGGGAAAACAGTGGGATGACCCTGAGAAGAACCCTTTGGACACTGTCTTCACACCACGAGGTGCATCTCAGCAGAGACTCTACCAGGACAAGGAATTTGTGAACATCGATTGTCTTTCAGATGGAGGGGGTAGAGGGGGTGACGCGTATCATGATGCTGCCTACCCTCAACAGCACCTTGTAGAGCACAGCCCTTCGCCTTCCAACGGGTCTGTGCAGAGAGGTAAGATTACATTTTCGTGAAAGAAGATGAATCTTTTTGTTATTTTATTGTTTGTTTTTATGCCCCCCCTCCCCCATTGTTGATTATTACTTTCTTTTTTTTTTTGAATTTTCTTTTCCTATTGTCACCGTCCGTATTTTATGAAATTATTGAAGCATCTAAAATATTTTTTTTTAGATAAAATCACAATGAAAAAAAAAAAGAAAGGGGAAAAAGAACGTAGTTTAAGTGGGAGGAGGGGTGGGGGGGGGGGGGGGGGGGGTATACGGTTGCGTCTGTTGTATTCTAGTATCTCTTTCCCCCCTTTTTTTTGTCTCTCAGTGTCTATGCACTCCCATTCTTCTTCACAAATCACAAAAAAGGAAAGGGCCACCCCGCCCAACACCCATGTCTTCAAAGCTAAAGGCCGTTGTTGCTGTAGTTGGCTTATATTCAGTCTGCTTAGAGGCGAAGGAGACCGAAGAACAAAGGTGCAGGAACACAAAACAAGGGATAGAGAAGGTCACGGATGACCAGGGCATGCTGTGCGAGGTAAGCGATAAAATCAGCGACGGCTGCTGCAAAGAAGGGAAAGGCTCCAGGTTCTCATGTGAGGGATGCATACAGGAAGAAGGCTTGGACACCTCACGGTGCTGCCAGGAATACGAACATTGTGTTTCCTGCTGCATGTCCCCGACAAACTCAATCCACAGATCGGACGGCCTCTTGAAGCGAAGAAGGCACATTGAGCTGTACCTCTCGATCCCAATATCCGACCACTTCAGGTACTGCAAGGCTCGCTGCCGAACCTCATCCCGCTCAGTATACCACCAGAATCGGTACAAGAGAAAGACGCACCTGTATTGCTACGGGTCAAAATTGGAGTAATGGACACGGCTTTTTTTTTTTTTTTTTTTTTTTTTTGTTTCCTTTAAACAGAAAAAAAGAAAAAAGAAGAAGAAAAAAAAGAAAAAAAAACAGGGGAGAAGAAGAAAAGAAGAAAAAAAAAAAGAAAAGAAAAATGGTGCACAGAGGGAAGGTGGATATGTGGCACGAGAGGAAAGGATATGGGTTCATCAAGGTATTTGAAAAAAAAAAAAAAATCGTTTTTCACAGTGCGATGAGTTCAATGAAGATCTCTTTGTGCATTGCTCATCTTTCGGTGGCGGCAATCTCATAGAAGGCAGCGAAGTGACTTTTGACGTAGAAGATGATGGAAGGTCCAAGAAGAGGGCCATCAATGTGGAAGGTCCCGGCGTAGACCGCGAGAGGGACCAAGGGCGAGACAGGAGGGGTGGACGCAGGGACAGCAGGGACAGGGACAGGGATAGGGACAGGGACAGGCGTAGGGACAGCAGGGACAGGCGCAGGGACAGCAGGGACAGGGATTCCAGGAGGAACAGAAACGACAGCAGGGACAGGCGCAGGGACAGATCCTACTAGTCAATTTTTTTTTCCTCTTTTTTTATTTAAAAAAAAAAAAAAAAAGAAACAGTGTATCCCTTTTTTTTATGTTTTTTATTCTAATTTTTTATTTTTTTTTTTTAAGGGTGGGTCTTCAAGTGGGATTTGCCGCCTTCTTTTCTTCTTCCAACCCCCACCCCCCTTTTTTTTTTGGTGGTCGTTGCTAACACTTCTTCCTCCGTGAATCCATTTTTATTTTTGTGCACGGAAAAAAAAAAGAGTAGTGGCAACTTGTTGGTTAAACCTTAAGCCGGACTATCGGCTTGCGCAAACAACAAACGCCGACTCTTTTTTTTTTTTTAGACTCTTCATCTCCCCCCCCCCCCCCCCCCCCCCAATCCACACACACCTTTTTTTTTCAAAGAAAAAAAAAAGAAAAAAAAGCGATTCGGTTTTTTTTTTTTCTTTCTTTGTCTTTCAACTGCTTCTTTAAAAAAAAAAAAAAAAAAAAAACGAGAAAGAAAACAAAAAAAAGAGGGGGGTGGCGGGAAAAAAAAAAAAAACAAAAAAGAAAACTATAAAAAAATGCAGCGGCCACAATACAGGCCGCAAGGAAGGCAGGGGTTCCGTGGTGACGCACCACAAGAGGGTTACACCACAACAACAACAACAACAACAACAACACCCTTCACGGCAACCCCCAATGCTGGATACGAGCAATCAAAGCCAAGAAGACGAACAAAGAACTGAAGCTAAAGAGCCCTTATCGCGAATCGGACGGGACATCAGGCTCACAAAGAGAATGCTACAGCACGCCACGAAGCTAGCCCTCGCAGACAACAACCAGCAGGTGGAAATGGAAAAATGGAACCTAACACAAGTCGAAAGGGCAATGAAGGAGAAGAAGTCACTCGAAGAGTCACTTCAAACTCAATCAACAACCTCAACACCTGAAGAATACATCAACAGGGAAAGAGGTTGGTGGGACCAACACCTCAGCTCCTGGTCTGTCAAACGGGAAGAAGTCCGGCACGAAATGGAACGGCGTGCCTTGGAAAAGCTCCTTTCAACACAATCTCCCGACCAGCTCCAAGAGCTCCAAGACCCAAAGGCGGCACAGCAATGGCTTCAGCTCATGGAAGCCAGCCTGCACCCATTCATCTCGGAGCTCAACAAGACTATGACATCTGAGCAACCCGTCTCACCAAACAGGCAGGCAAGGGTCCTCGTCCCTACCAAGGGAGAGCTTGAGCCGTCTGAGACAAAAAGCGGGTTATGGTGCACCGTACCAAAAACCGTTGAAAAATACGTTTCCGAAAGGAAGCAGAACCTCTCCAGAACAGACTGGTCAAATGGGTTTAAAGAAGGCGATATAGGAGCTCAGGGTGAGTCGCAGGATAGATACTGGAACCCGTCAGCGCCTGTGTCCCCTAGTAGGGTATGGAAGGGTGGGGGATGGGGGGAAATAATATGATTTTTTTTTTAAAGGCATCAAGATCCACGCGTAGTAGTGGTGGTACGCCTCGCATGGTGAAAACCGCGAACAAACGAACGCCCAATGGTGGTACTGCCAGCGGTGCAAAACCCCTGCCTCATGTTTATCAGCAGCAACAGCATCCGAGCCAGTCTTCAAGAGGGTACCACCCTGGGCAGAGGTTATGGTGAGATGGGACCCCCCCCCCCCCCACCCCCCAAGTTCATAGATTTTTTATTTTTATTTTTACCCCCTTCCGTTTTCTCCCCCCTTTGTTATTGTAGAATTTTTTTTTTTGTATCCTCCCGCATTTTTTTTTTGTACGAAGGAGGGAGTACCTTTTTCCCTTTTTAACCATCTTGACCATAAAAGATTATGTCCCCCTGAAGGTTTTTTTTGACCACCTCTCGCCTTGTATGAGCAACGCCTGGCTTTACATTCAAAATGAAGGGGAGGAAAGCCAGATTTCTCTCGTTGTGATGAGCTCTAGGACAGCTTTTTCACACTGCCCTGGTTGCGTTAAAATGTCTTTCTTTTTGGTAAGGTGCCTCCTCCGGGTCGGATAGTCTTTAAAAAAAAAAAAAAAAAGAGATGTGTAGGGCATTGAAATGACCCCCCTTTTTTTAAATGTCTCTTTTTTTTTGTTGGTGGATCGTTGCAAGCAGCTTCTTTTCCCCCATAGTGAAATTTATCCCCCTTCTTTCCTCTTTCTTCTGTCACCAATCCTTCTCAGCTCCCCCCCCATCTTTTTTAAACCGAAGGGAGCGCTTTCCCTTTCACCAGATGGGTTGTTGCTCACGCTTCTCTTCCATCATAGGGATATTTTTTCTTCTTCCCCCAGACAGATACCTCCACTTTCAACTAGTGGAATGGATGTTGAAGAGTTTTGTGCTTGTGGCCAGCGAGGAAGCACACTACAATACCTCCTACACACTTTCTCTGTACCTACACAGACGTCAAAAAAAAAAAAAAGAGAAAGAAAAAAAAAAGAAAGAAAAAAAAAAAAGTGTTAACATTCGTTCTTTTTTTTTTCTTCTTCATTTCTTGTATTTCCCTCCTCCTTCCCCTCCCCCAATACTTCGTGTTAGTTTTTGTTATTTTTGTTGTCATTGTTTTTCTTTCAATTTCTACGAAAATTAAAGTGCTGACAAAAAAAAAAAAAAAAAAAAAAAAAAAAAAATGTCACGAATCGCCAGTATGGCGCTGAGGGGTAGCCCCTGCGTACGGCTGACAAGGCAAGCGCAGCAAAGGTGGTGCACGGGAACGCCATCAAAAGTCCCTTCATACAAAAAGAAAGTGGAAGCACAGGAGAATATTGCCTTCAAAGAAGTGAGCAACTACGGGAAACTGTTCACCGTCAAGGACCTCCCCCCAAAGACGAGCCAAGGCAAGCAGTATGCCGTATATGAGGTCAGAAGCAAAATGTCCCCCCATTTACTGAGGGTACTAGCAGGGGTTACTGCAAAGTGGGGCGCATTCCCGGGGGTTTTCACAAGAGACCGGATCACAGGAAAACCTAAAAACATCAAATTCGAGGATGCGGTGAAAGATCAAAGAGCGATGGAGGACATCTGGTTGATGATTTTCGTGAAGAATGGCGAAGAAACCCGGTTCATAGAAGAGATGAAGGTTCTCCTTTTAGAAACTACGACAACCCACCTTCAGGAAGTTGGGAGCAATTCTGTTGGTACTTACTACACCATGCACCACTTGGGGTCAAACCAGGTGGAGTTTGAAGAGGGAAAACCAGAACTGGCAATCGAGTACGAAATCCGTGGTGCCATCACCGATATCCTACAATTCATCTCCTCTCAACTAAACAACGAGGGTTACACCTCAGGCATGGTCACTGGTGATGCACAAGGCAACCCAACACCCCCTGTCGTCCGGGTCAACATCCCTGCATCGAACGAACAACTTCTACAAAACTTCCCCGCTGCACTGCAAGCTCAAGGAAACACCGCTTTGAAAACCTACAGGGAGATGCTGTCATCGGAATTGAAAAAACACATGGGACAGTAAAAAATTTTTTTTTTAATTTTTTTTTTCTCCCTCGGAAAAAAAAAAAAAACCATTCCTTTATTCCTTTTTTTTTTTTTCAAAAGAGAGGGAGGACAAAGATAATGTCTGAGGTAGCAAACACCGAGAGCATCAAGACATGCCTCTTGCGTGCATTAACACTTGCACAGCAAGCAGTCTCCGCAGATACAGAAGGGGATAGGGTTACCGCTTTGACCTTGTATGACGTGTGTGTGAAAGATCTGGAAAGGATAATACCGTTCGTGCCGGAGGGGCACGCGAAGGTGATGAAGAACTACAGCAGGGTGTACACGCAAAGGGTTCTCGAGCTGAAAATGGAGGTGTCTAGCACCGTTCAGAAGGAAACCGGGGTGGTGATACCAAAGTTCCCGATACACTTTATAGAGCAAGTCCCTCCCGCATTGGGTACACGACCAGAGGTCCCATCACATATAAGACGCCCGTTTTGGCTGATGAAAGTACTGTCGCTCTCAGTTCAAACAGGGGTGTACATCACAGATGATCTGTATTCACCTAAAGATGTTTGGACGCAGGATGGGGGGTATCTCTTTGTTAAAGGGTTTGTCGCGAAAACACGGTACTGTGAGCAGATGGTAGATCTCATGGGGGGCTTTGCTCAGGTAGATCTTACCAATGTAGACCTTGTTGCAAAGGAGTTGGATGTTTTCATGAAGGGTGCGGAGGCAGCGTTGAAACAGCTGCAGAAGGAAATACCGAACGAGATATCTAAGAGCACGACAAGCACGGCAAAATTCGACAAACAACCCAGCCAAGCACAGCGGGCATGGTCGGCCTTCCGCTCTCGTATAAATGAATCGAAGAAAACGGAACCTTCTGTTGCTTACAACTCCTACCTGCCCTGGCTTGTTTCGCTCCTGGAAGCGTCGCTTGCCCTCGATGCATGGTTGGGGTACTACTCCACGGCGCCGCTTAATTCTGAGCTGGCTGTGCACAAGCTGTCTACCATCTCCTCCCATCTTTACTTCGGGTTCTGCTCCTTCGTGTCGAAGGACCTGTTCACGCTGCTCAACAGATACATCCGAAAATTGCGGGAATCTTACTCCAGACTCTTTCCGGACAATTTTTTGATTCAGTTAACTTGAGTGAATCGGGGGGGTGGGGGAAAGGGGAATTGAGTTTGAGACAAAAAAGAAATTCCATTTTTTCCCTCTTATTCACATCCTCCCGCAAAACAAAAAAGAAGGGGGTACAATAAAAATAAAGAAAGAAAGAGGTGACATGACAGTAGTCGATCTCGCCCCCGAGAGGTTGATCGAGAGGTTTGAGGACTGCGCTGCACCGCGTGATTATTTTAGAAGAGGCTGCAACGCACGGCGGAGGAAGCGAGAGATGGATGCGCTGGCGGCGTTGGTCCCCAGTGTGGGGAAGGGACACAAGCGAAGATCGACGTCTGCAGGGACGATCCCAGAACCGAGGGGCGCCGAGGTACACGTGGCCATCTTCGAAAAACTAATCGAGGAAAAAGTGAGAAAGATGGTGGAGAAACGCGTACCGAGTCTGAGGGAAACCATCAAGCACAGCACGTACCAGTCAGGACATGACATGGCTATGGCAGTCCCGTGGGAAGTTCGCAAAGCGGTTCAAGCAGTGCACAGCTCAGACAGCAAAATAGTCGAAGAAATGTGGGGAAGCGTTGCCAGGATGGGAACAGAAACCCCAGCATGGTGGGACCGAGATGCAGTTTCTGAAACGGAAAGCTACCCACGAGGTACTATGAAGGTAACGAGAAAAGATCTTTGCACTTTATCACCGCAATCATGGCTGAACGACGAAATCATCAACATGTACATGATGCTGCTGGTGACTAGATCACGGGAGCTTCCTGACACCTACCCAGCCATCCATGCGGTTAGCAGCCATTGGTTGACTAAACTCCTCTCTTCAAAGCAAGGTGACGGGTACAACTATGGCGCAGTTAAACGGTGGACGCGGTCCGTTGATGTCTTCTCCAAGCAGATTTTGCTCATCCCCGTGAATTGGGGAGGTTCGCACTGGACGTTTGCTTACATCCATTTCCCTTTGAAGAAGATTGTGTACTGTGATTCTCTTTCCAGTCTCTCTGCAGGTCGGACAGTCACCTCAGCGTTGAAGCGATGGTTGTGTGATGAGCACCGTGAGCGGAAAAAAATCGAAAACGATTGGGAAGAGTATGTGGGAATGGGGAGAAGAAAAAAAAAAAAAAAAAAAAAAAAAAAAAAAAAAAAAAAAAAAAAAACGCAGAATGCGTCTCTACCCCGCAGGCGATATTCATATCCCCCAACAGAACAACAGTTATGATTGTGGTAATGTGTTTTTTTTTTGTTTTGTTTATTTGGGGGGTATGGGGGGGGAATTGGTTTTGACAGGTGTGTTCACGTGCAGTTTTGCTAATTGCGTTGCGGCGGGGAGGCCGTTTACCTTTTCCCAACAGGACATGAAGGTATTTCTTCTTTTTTTTTTCTCCCCCTTCTTCGTTGTTTCTTATTGTAAAAAAAAAAAAAAAAAAAGAAAGAAAAAAAAAAAAAAAAAAGAACACTAATATTTTCTACAGTACCTCCGTAAGCGGATTGTCATAGAACTTTTAGAAGCCCGAGTGCCAACACCTTTATAGAACATGATGGAAAAAAAAAATCTTTTTTTTTATCTCTCTCTTTTTTATTTCTTTTCGAAAGTGTGTGTGTTCCTCCTCCCCTCCATCAAAACCCCCCCCCCCTAAAAAAATAATCCAAGGGGGAAGGAGAACAAAAAAAAAAAAGCAAAAAAAAAAAAAAAAAAGCAATGTATCCGCACATCTTCCCCCTGTTGGTTGCCAGTGCGTACCTCACCTACGAGGTGAAGCATATCCCGATGGGAAACCTGTCGAACCAGGACGCGGTGCCCATACTGTCCCACGATGGGGTTTTATACTTCAAAGAAAGCCCCTCTTGCTACGAAAATACCCTGCTAAAGGAGGTAAGGGGAAACCTCGTTAAGACGAAATGCGACCTAACCGCATGGACAGAAGGAGACATGACGTTATACGGCTACGGGAAAGAAACCCTGGTTCTTTTATGCACCGATAAAATAATCACTGTTTTCGCGGGAGTTGAAGTGACACTGATGGAGAACAAAGTGAACAGCGGTCTCGTGTATCGACCGGGCTGGGTGGCAATCGAAAAAAACAGTGCTTTGTTGTACTTTGTGTCTGATGGGTATGTGGAGTATCTGTCAAGAAACACGACGGCGAGCGTTCGTTTGACGAACGACGCGAATAAGATTTTGCAATTCTCGGAGAACGCGACAACATTGTTGTCCGGAAACACCCCGAACAGCCTCCGGTTCATCTCAACAAAACTCCCTTTAATGGGAATGACGGTGGTACCCAAGTTAAAACTCGTAATGTTCCCCGGAAACAATTGCGACGTGGTATCCGTCGGCGCGGATCTGAAAGAACTCGTTGTTCTCTCTGGAGCCTCAAGTCTCGCGTGTACACGGTTCAAAGACAAAGCCATGTGCCTTCAAAAAACATATTGGTGTGAATGGATAGAACCAACGTGTTCTCCGCTTCCATGCGAAGCGGTCACCGCTGCCGGTTCGGTTCACACTGTTATTACGTTCATTCTTTCCAACCGGCCGGGGGATAAAAGGGATCTTTACCTAACCCTCGACCCCTCCACCAACACGCAGCATCTCTTGGTTCAAGAAGACAAAATGTCGCGGCAATTTGTAACAGGCCCGAAAAACATCGTGTTTTTCATCGATTCGCAACACGCTCTCAATAAAATCCTATCGGGTACTGTGTCGCAGGTTGGTACCTTGTACAGCTTGCCAGACAGTGTCAACACAAGCACTGTACAGTCGCATCTCACCTCCACGGATTCTGCCGTTATAACGAGGTACTATTATATAAAACCTGACAAAACCGCCGGTTTGAAAATAGTAGTCTCCACTGGAGACTCAGAAGGAACCTTCGAGGTAGAAGAGGTAGAACGGAACCTCGTGATCCCGCAACGGTTCGGTGTGGACCTGGAAGGGGTTCTGCCAATGCCCGTCGCAGAGGTAGGCGGCAGACTGTACATGATCATCCACATCAGTTCAGCTGATAAAAAAGAACACATTGTGGAAGTGTGGGGTACAAATCTCGATGGCGGGAAACAGGTGAGGCATGATGCTTTATGCGAGGAAGCAGATGTCAACTGCCCTTATGGGGAGAAACCTGTTGTTGGGGTGGGTCATGCTTGCAGTATTGGGAACGTTACTTCGGATTCATTTGCGTACTTGAAACACGATGGTGTTTATTGTGTGATGGCTGTCGAGGCCTCGCGGAGGCGCATTTCGGGATCTTTCCTCCACCCCGCTCTGATCGCGGCTTTGATTTGCACTGTTGTTGTAGTGTCGACGCTGGTGTTGATTTGCGTGCATGCGGTCCCTTTGAAACCTGTGGCAACACCCCCTGCCCCTGAAACCTTCGAGCAAGAAACAGAAGCTGAGATGTCCATGAAAAAATCTCTCTTACACAGTCGGAACGAGCTTCGCCGGCTGCACTCCACGCGGATGGACGCGAGCAACCCGTTGCTGAGGAAACAATCGCTGTAGATTTTTTTTTTTTTTTTTTTTTTTTTTTTTTTTTTTTTCCTTTTCTCTGGCAACGTATTCAATATTTTTCATGAACACCACCCACAGGCCTTTCCCCCCTCCCACCCATACCTTCCTAACGGGAAAAAAAAAAAAAGAAGAAGAGAAGAAAAGGAACGATAGCGACACGTTAAGTCCTCATAAAGATGTCTGACAATGAAGCCGGTGACGACAAAGCGAGCTCCTTTAAACTGAGAGCCGATGCGCCTGCGTGGAAGCCTCCTGCTGGGGCCGCCGCTGGCGGTGAAGAAAAAGCAGCCAAAAAGGAAAAGAATAAGAAGAAAAAAGAGAAGTCTTCCGGTCCAGGGGGCATTGCTCCGGGTGTCCTAGGTACCCCCGGGCCTGTCAACGTCTCCGCAAACCAGGTAGGCACGAACCCCCAAATCGCTAGCTTGCTCATGCAGCGTAACCTCATGCAACAGCAGCAGCTTGCAGCCATGCAGGCGGGCCTGACTAACACCCCCCAAGCTGCCCTCCAAGCTCAGCTCTTACAGCAGCAACAGCAGCAGCAGCAACAACAACAGCAGCAGCAACAGCAACAGCAGCAGCAGCAGCAGCAGCAACAGCAGCAGCAACTGCAGCTGCAGATGGCTATGCAGCAGGCCGCTCAGCAGCAGCAAGCTGCCCAGTTACTCCAGCTCCAGAAAACGCAGCAGATGCTGCAGGGTAAGCAAGCACAAAACCCAGCTCAGGCTCAGGCTCAGGCCCAGGTCCAAGCTCAGGCCCAGGCTCAGGCACAAGCCCAGGCGCAACAAACACAGCAGGCTCTTGCTTTGTACCAGTTGCAACAGATGAGCATGTTGCAGCAGCAGGCACAACAGCAGCAAGCTCAGGCACAACAGGCTGGAGGAGGGCAAGTGCCTAACCAGGACCTCATGATGCAACTGCAGGCGGCGCAGGTGGCCCAGCAACAGCAGCAGGCCGCTCAGATGCAGCAGCAGCTCGCTCAGCAGCAGCAGGCTCAGCTGATGGCTGTGTTCCAACAGGCTCAGCAGCAACAAGCTGCGCTGCAGCAGCAACAGCAGCAGCAACAGCAAACGCAGCAGGCTAGCAGTGGGTCCATCGGCAGTAGCTCGCCCCCAAGCAACAGCTTCATCACGCCATGCGACACGCCGCTCGAGCAGAAGTTAAAGGAAAAGAAAGAGAGGAGAAGGGACAAGCACGCAGTGAAGCTGTCCACTCCCGAAGAGAAGCCCATGAAACCCGCATCCACAACTCCTCCCCAAGCCCCCGCGCCCATGCCTGCCCCCACGGTGTCACCTAAAGACATCCCCGTGAAGCCTGCCGTCCCCACACCGCCCCCTTCGAACGACACGGTCCCGATCCGGAAGTCCCGCTCGCCGCCCAGCATGTCCCTGGAGCCCTCGGGTGGCAAGCACAGCATAGACCATACCGAGAAGGGCCCGTTGCAGACGGCACTTGCTGAGAAGGCAAAGAAGAATGGGCATCTGGGGTTGGAGAATATTTTCTTCAACCAGAGACCGCCACCGCCGGCACCCTTCAAGGGGACTGGTGTCACGCAGTTTGTTGTGCAGCCTGACTTCGCCAGCCAGGAGAGCAAGACAGGCAACTTCGGCGACATGACCAGCGACGAGCTCAAGCAGTTCCACGATGGCCTGCTGACCGTGCTGAGGTGCTTGGAGGGCCCTGTGTGCCTCACCATCCCGTTCGGCAACTGGAAGAGGCACCCTGAGCCGTCTATGTACATCAGCTGCATCGACTACCAGGGTGAGGTCAAGAAGCTGGACAAGACTGTCGCACCCAACACTCGGAAGCCGAAGAACCACGACAGCGATCAGATCAGAGACGTGACCCATCTTGTGGCTGAGAGGCACCCCAACCTGTGCAAGAAGTCATTCGCAGAAGAGGCATGCGACGAGAAGGATCTTCAGGGGCTCTACTGCATGCTCAAGACCTACTTCGCCGACCTCAAGGACTATGAAATCCAGGTTTGATTTTCTTTTTGGGGGGGGTGACAAAAAAATACAGATCCATAGCCCTCTGGGTAAGAGCACCATCGCCATTAAAATGGGCAATGTGCCTGAGAGTGGCATGCTTGTGCTCCCTGATGGGGGTGAGATTGAGGTTGCTCAGCTGCCTGATTACAGTATGGGGGGAAAAAAAAAGGGGAAGGGAAATGAATCACAGTTGCCAAATGGTTGAGGTAGGACAGGCAAAAAAAAAAAAAATGATACAAGGATCACAACCCCACCTGGGCTTTTTTTTCTTCTTCTTTTCCTTTTCTCCTTCCCCTCTTTCTCCCCCCCTCTTTTTTTCACCCTTACAATTTCATTTAGGCCTGAAAACCCTTGAGCTCCTCCTTTTTTTAAGTACACGTTCTCCCGATTTTTGGGAGAAGGGGGGGGGATACAAAAAGAGGGGAAATCATTATAAAAAAAAAAGATTTGGTTCATATTCAACAGGGAAAAAAAAAAAAAAAAAAAGAGGGGAGTACAATCAAGGAAAAAGAGGAGAAAAAGAATCATTTGCTTTTTCTTCTTTTTTCTTTTGTCCTTCATCTTCCTCATTTTTTAATAGCCGACACAAAAAAAAAAAAAAAAAAAAAATATCACGGCACTTGAGGAGGGGTGATAGGTATAATACCGCTTGCACAGGCCTTTAGGGTAATGAAAAAAAGGGGGGGAGAAAGGTAAAGGCTACAAGGAGGGGAAAAAAAAAAGGGGGGGTGGAAGAAGTGTGGGTGAAAAACAAAAAACAAAAGGGTTTTTAAAAACTTATTTCTGTGATATATTTATAATATTGCATAGGAAGGAATTAAAAAAAAAAAAAAAAAAAAAACAAGTGTGGGGAACCGGGTTGGGAAGGGGAAAAGAAATATTTAAAAAAAAAAAGAAAGGTCAAAAAAAAAAAAGAAAGATGAGGAGGGAGAAAAGAAAAAAAAAAAGGGAAAAGCTACAAAAAAAAAAAAGAAACGAAAACGCCGACGCACAGTTTTTGCTTTTTTTTTTTTAATTTTTCTTTATCGGAAATCTGCTGCTTACAGCAGCCATACAAGCACCCAGACATGCACCAGACTTGTTTACTTGTATCCGGGATTTAGTAAAATAGTTTCTTCTTCTTTTTTTTTTTTTTCCATCCCCCTTGCTACTCCTTTCCTCCCCCCTTTTTTTTCCTTTTCCGTTTGTTCTTTACTTTTGCCTTCATCCCCCCCCCCTTTTTTTTTTACCCCCCTTTTTGCCTTCGCCCTGGGGGTTTTGTTGTTGCTCTTGAATTCTCTCTTTCATCTCTATAATTTTCGCTACTCTGCTATAGCGGTTTTCCTTTTTTGGAAAGGTACCAGAGGGGGGAAGAAATAGAGCGGTGTTTTTGCGTTTTCTTAGCAACAAATCCATGGGTTTCCTTTCCCCTCCCCCCTCTTTTTTTTCACTTTCTTCAAGCTGTCCTTCTTTCTTTTTTAAATCGATGATGAAGGAAGCACAGGAGAGGAGAAAAGAAAATTGAGTTTTTTTTCCCCCCCTTCCCCCCCTTTTTTTTCTTCTTCTCCTTTCCTTCCTTCTTTATTTTATCGCCTTTTTTTTTTTCTTACTTTCTTGTTTTTTTTTCCCCCCTCTCTCATTCTCCAAAGGCTCTCTTGATTCTTTGTCACTGCTGTAATACAATCGAGTTGAGAGGGGGGAGAGAAGGGAGGGGGAAAAAAAAAGAAACCGAGAGGAGAAAAAAAGAACAACTCTTTATAGCTTTTAAATAGACCAAATAAAAATTAAAAAAAATCACCAAAAAGACCAAATAAAAATCTAAAAAAGTATAAAAAAACCAATAAAAATTAGCAAAAACAAGCCACAAGAAAAATTTAAAAAAAAAAAAGAAAAATGCAAAGAAAAAAAAAAGAGAAAAAAAATGACCATATACCTTCCTCTAAAAAACACCCAGTCCCTTCCCCCATGATTTTTTTTTTTTTTTTTTATATTTTCATTTTTCTTTCCCTCTCCTCTCTCCCTCTGTCTGATTTTTTATTTTTTTTTCCCTCCCCTATATTTTTTTGTTTTTTGTTTCTCTTCTGCTTTCCTCCGGGAAAAAAAAGGGAGGAGAATGAGAAACAAAAAAAAAAACGAAAAAAAAATCTCCAATTTTTTTATTTACCACCAAAAGGATCCCTCCCCCATTTTCTTTTCTCTTTATTCACACTCCCCCAATTTTTCTTATTTTTTTTTTCTTTTCTTCCTTTTTTTTTTTTTTTTTTTTTTTTCCTATTGTTATCCTTTTTTTTTGTTTTGTTATTGGGTTTTGCTTTTTTTTTTTCTTCCTGCTGGCGGGTTATTTAAAAAAAAAAAAAAAAAAAAGGCAAAAAAAAAAAAAGAAATGTGCCGTTCATCGACAGCAGGAAGGCCGAGTGCTTCTGAAGTTGCGGAAAGATTGAAAAGTTTCAACGAGGGTAAGGTACCGGTAAGGCAGTTTTTCAGCGACAATGTAAGTTATAGGGACCCCCTGCTCTACATATCAAATGCTGATACGGTTTCCCTGTTATTCACGATTATGTGGTGCTTGCTTGAACACGTGTCTTATGACGTAAAATCAACATATCAGGGGCCAGGCTCAAGCGTCATGGTTGAGGCCGAGGTGACCTACAGTTGGATTCGCCCTCTGAGCTGGCTTCTTAAGGCCAAGAAACAGCACTTCTACCATACCTTAAATATTACCTGCTCAAGCGGGAGCTCGTGGAGGTGCAACCACCTAGAGACGATCAGGGATTCGTACACCTTGTCCCTCCCTTCTCGTATCCTCACCGGTCCTCCACTGTTCGCCATCAATGTAGTCTTGAGACTGCGTGCTTTTGTTGTCTCGGGCCTTCGTTACTTATTTGCCGCGATATCAAAAAAAGCCCTTGCAAAGCTTATGAAGCAAAAATAATTTTTTAAAAAAAAAAAAAAGAGTGAGTGAGTGAGAGAGAGAGAGAGAGAGTCTCGCTCCAAGTATGACGGGAGGGGAAGAAATGGGGAAAAGGAGGAGTTTTTTTTTTTATTCTTTCTCCCTTTTCTTCGGAAAAAAAAAAAAAAAAAAAAAAGACCCTTTTTTCCGTGATATTTTGTGAAGCTTGGTATATGAAAAGTAGTATCCTCTCTCTCCTCCTCCTCCTTCCCCCCCCCCCCCCCCCCATTCCCTACCCTTTTTTTCACTCTCCTCCACTTAGCCCTCTCCCTTTGAAAAAAAAAAATGGGAAAAAAAAAAATAAGGTTGATAGGATATGTGTGTAGGGGACAAAAAAGAAAAATGCTTCAATTTCTTTTTTTTTTTTTTCCTGCTGAAATTTTTCCTCCCTTCCTTTCTTTTGATATTCGCCCACAAAAAAAAAAGGCAAACTGGTTTTCACTTTTTAGGCGACATAAGGAAAGAACAAAAATGAAAAAGGGGGGAAATGACAGGAATGGGGGGGGGGTTATATTTCATTTTTTGTTAAGAAAAGTGCTCATAAACACGGGATGGCATTCCGTAGTTTTTCTGAAGCAGATTTTTTTATTTTATTTTATTTTCATTTTTTTTCTCCCTGATTGCACAAGAAGTGGTAGATTTCTTCTCTTTATGTTTCCTCTTCCCTTTCATCTCCTTCCAAAATATTTTTTTTTTTTTCAAAAATAAATTTTAATTGGAAAAGAAAACCCCTAAGTGCCACTTTCTTCATGCATTTCTCCCCTTTTTTCCCCAAGTATTTTCCTTCTTTTTTCTTATTCTTCCCCGGGCTGGTGCCAGCGTTGCGTTGGTCTTTGAAAAAAAAAAAAAAATAGAATGGCAAGATTTTTTTTATTGGTGGGTCTGATGAAGGACAATTTTGAAACGATTATCATCAAACTTCAACGCCTAGACGACGACCTGTCCGCTCTGGCGCGAGTGATCGCAAAGGACGCGAGGGTCGAGCGTGAAAGGAAGTATGAAGAGAGGATCAACACCCACTTCAAGGAGGAACGGAAGAGGGTGACCGCCTTCGTGAAGGGCACAACGGCATCAGCAACGCAGGCAGTGGAAGGCGACGGGGTTCTCACGGCAGATCTTGAAGAGATGGACAAGATGATGCACAAGGAGTGGGACCCTATTTTTCAGCTGTACGGTGGGGATCGAGGAGAGCCGCAGTACAACGCCTTTAGAACGAGGTACAGGGAGTACATCGTGTCGCAGAAGATGGAACTTCGACCACTTACAGGAGAGGATCTGAGGGCGGTGTTGGCCAAGAAGTCAACGAGAACGGCTCCAGGGGTGGATGGATGGAGGATGGCGGAACTGCGTGCCATGCCGGTAGTGCTGGATGCTTGGGCCGAGCTGTTCAACGCAATCGAGACGACAGGGAAGTGGCCGAAAGCACTCCTGACAGCGCTGGTGACGTTGATCCCGAAGGGTGGCGAGAGAACTCCTCTGAACCATCGGCCGATCACAGTCACGAGCGCGGTCTATCGGCTGTGGGCATGTGCGAGGCTGCGTGACATCACGCTGTGGCAAGAGAAGTGGATCGACGACTCTCAGCATGGTTTCAGACCGAAGAGAGGCACGGATAGCATTCTGATGGAGCTCAGTACACAGCTCGAAGAGGCGCTGTTGACAGGCACCCCTCTCAACGGCATTGCGTTGGATTTTGTCAAGTGCTTCGACAGAGTCCAGCAGATAGCTTTTGGCCTGATGCAAGATCTCGGTTTGCACGAGCGGATACTGACCCCCTTGAAAGCTATGTATGCGAACCTGAAGCGGCGATTCCGTTTCCCGACAGGTGTTGGCGCAGAGTTCCGAGTGACGAATGGTATCCTGCAAGGGTGCCCCATCTCGGTAATCATGGTGAACGCCTTGGTGTCGGTGATGGTGAAGTGCGTGATGACGGAAGTACCAGGAGCTTGGTCACTTTCGTACGCGGATGACGTGTACCTCCTGGCGCGTTTAGCGGAGGTCCTGACAAGGGCGACCAACAAGGTGATCGGGTTCGGGGACCGGACAGAGATGCGCCTCAACGGAAAGAGTCGCAGGGATTCTCGACGAAAAACGAGATCGGCCCTAGTTTAGTATGCACCGGTTCCTCGTTCAAGGTAGCTAGGGAGATCAAATCACTTGGCGTGAACCTGAGCATGGATGGGAATCACAGGCTGGACAAGCTGGACGCAGCGGAGGGACGCCTGACCCGTCTCGGAGCTTTGCCACTAGGGTTTGAGAACAAGTCGACGATGTTGACGAGCACTGTGCTACCGTCGTGTCTGTACGGAGCGACGTATGCGGCACCCTCGGACGACCAGCTGAAGAAGATGTGTACAGCGGCAGTGGTCTCCTTGTGGGGCCCCCAGTTCGGGATGAGAAACCCCGTGTCTGTACTGAACGTTCTGCTGCCAGGGCATACGGCACATCCGTTGTCGAAGGTCATCTACGGAACGATAAACAGCTTGGTCCGGGAGAGCCTGGCCTCTCCGCGTTTGCGGCAGCGTGTTGGTGAGATCATTGGTCTATACCAGGACCGTGATGACGATGAGGTGATGGGTCCGATTGGAGTCCTGCGGAACAGATGGCTCCCCTTTCTGGGGAAGGGATGGTCCTTTGTGGCCGACCTGCACGGAGATACAGCGGTGGCTCACAAAGTGAGGCAAGCCATCAGACCGGCAGTTGCGAAGAGGCTGATCGAGAAGAGATCAACCTTCGTGGGGATGGAGGCAGGGGCGTGCCCGTCCACGAACTATTGGTGGAAAAAGCTCCAGGCCCGGAGACCGTTGGTGTCCTTTAGGTTGCGGCGCATCATTAGTGGTGCACTTCACGACTCACCCGAGGGTGTGGGGGAGAAAATTGGATGGCCCTGGTGTGGAAAACCCAGCATTAGCGTGTGACGTTTGCGACCACCGGTCCCAGACAACGACCAGCATGACGGAGCATGCACTGTGGGAGTGCGAGCCGGCAAGGAGTGTGTTGGAAAGCGAGCAATACGCAGAGGTGAAGCGAGAAGGCCTCCCAGCTGCCACAGCCCTTCACGGGATAGTCCCAAGAGGAGCCGACAAAGCAGGGAAAGAACGTGCCAGGATGGTGCAACAATACCTCCTGAAAGTAGTGACGGTCCGTGACGCCAGAGCAGCGGAAAAAAGCAAGAGAGTGCTCACCTCCAACCCTTGGGATGAGGTAACGACAGGGAGGCAACATGATGTTCCGACGGAAGCGTTGCTGAAGGCGAACGGGGCGTCAGGCGCGGTCCTGACCTTTCATTTGAAGAACGTCCTCAAGTGGCTAAGAGGCCTACGATGGTACGATGGTAAGAAGAAAACTTCCGTCACTACAATGGAACTCGCCATAGACTATGAGCAGACCACCCGCCGGTCACTCATAGGTCCCCTCGACGATCAAGACCTGCTCACGGAGAAGGCCGCAAGGATGCGATACATCTTGGGTCGCATCCAGAAATGCTCAGCACGCTGTGGAAGGTCAGCCTTCCCCGCCAACGCCAAATCAAGGGTGCATACCCTTCGACATCTTGGGGGCCCGACGGCACACGGCTACGACAGGAGACCACTCTTCTCCTCGAGCCAAACCCCCCCCTACCTAGCACGACTCCAAGCAATGTTTCTCGCCCAGATGCCGTCCATCTCATCGCGACAAACAGCCACCGCAGGCACCAGACAGCAACCGCAGAACGGTGACCGATTAGTGTGAATTTCTACCTGAACAGTGAGCACCCCCATGCACACTGAAATTTTATCGAGTTTTTATTGAGAGTACCAAATAGCCCTTTGCCACCGGGGTGTGGGGGGGAAAGATAGAATGAAAAAAAAGGAAAATGAAGGGGAGAGGGGGGGGAAAAGGGAATCCACTTTTTTCGTCGTGCAACGATACCTGTTGGATGTCGTGTCAAGACGAGACGCCAGAGCGGCTGAACGGAGCACCAGAATCCTCACCACCAACCCGTGGGATGAGATCACAACGGGGAAGCAGCACACTGTGCCCACAGTGGAGCTGTTGAAATCGAACGGAGCGTCGGGAAAGGTCCTAATGTTCTACATAAAGAGCGTCCTCAGGTGGCTGAGCCTAAGATGGTACGCAGGCAGGAAGTTGACGTCCGTCACGACGATGGAGCTCGCAGTAGACTATGAGCAGGCCACCCGACAGTCTTGGCTGGACCCCTCGACGACCAGGACTGCTCACAGAGAAGGCTGGAAGGATACATCTTAGGACGTATTCAGAAGTGCACAGCAAAGAGTGGGAAGAATGCCCCGCCAACGCAAAGACAAGGGTACACACCCTCCGACATCTTGGGGGCCCGACGGCACACGGCTACGACAGGAGACCACTCTTCTCCTCGAGCCAAACCGCCCCCTACCTAGCACGACTCCAAGCAATGTTTCTCGCCCAGATGCCGTCCATCTCATCGCGACAAACAGCCACCGCAGGCACCAGACAGCAACCGCAGAACGGTGACCGATTAGTGTGAATTTCTCCCTGAACGGTGAGCACCCACCCGCACACCGAAATTTATCAAAAAAAAAATTTTTTTTTTTTTATACTTGTTTGTGTTATGAACGGGGATCTACTCTATCCCGATTTTTTTACCTACTACTGTGCTTAGGAAAAAAAAAAAAAAGAACCGGTTTTCTTTTGTAGCATCCTTGCTACCAAATACCAAGGTTTAAAAAAAAAAAAAAAAAAAAAAAGAAAGAAAAAGAAAGACTTGAGATCAGCATTGATACACCAACCCCAGAAAAAAAGAATGGGAGGGGTGCAGGGTGGGAAAGATTTCTTTTCTTTCCTTTTTCTCTAACAAGACTCAGGGAAAAGAAGAAAGAATAAAATATATCCCACCCCCTTTTTTTTCTTTTCTTCTTTTTTTTTTTCTTCTTTTTTTTTCCCCCTACTTATTTGAACGAAAGTAAAGTGAGAAAAGAAGAAAGGTGTCACCTTTACTTCTTCTTTTTTTTTTTCTGATAAGCTCCTTTCCTCTTTTAGAGGATACCTATTTTTTTTCCTTATTTTCTACCTGAACGTGTAAAAAAGTCCATATACCGGGGAAAAAAAAGAATAACATGTATGGTGGGGGGGGGGGGGGGGATGAAGTATTCTGCCGAGCGAAAAGAAGAAGAAAAAAAAAAGAAATGAAAAGAAAAAAAAAAGAAGAGAGAAAAAATGGCCTCTCGCACACCGGAATCTAATTAAAAAGAAGTTTTATTTCAGCCTTTTCGTCATTTTTTGAGTCGCTCACGTCGATTGGAGCTCTTCAGCTCTTCATTTTTGTAGAGGCTAAACGTACTCTTTTCTATCTATCACCCAGCACGAAACAAGAAGAAAAATTTAAAATCTCATGCAACATAAACTAAATATGAAGTGAAGAAAAATGACGAAAATGTGTTTGAAAGGAAAACCCACGGAAAAAGGGACGAAATATAAAAAAAAAGAAAAAAAAAAACACATTTCTTGAAGAGAAAAATATTCCGGGATTTGCGATTTCTTTTTTATTTCCCCCTCCCCCCTTTTTTTTGCAGGCGTCCTGCCACATACCGCAGGTACCCTTAAATGTCTCTTTTTTTTTTTTTTTTTTTTTTTTTTTTTTGCGTTCACCTCCCTATTATTATCCACCCGTTGCTATAATACAAGAACGAAAGGCCAGAATCTTTCTTTCAACTTTTTTTTTATTTTAAAAAAAGGATTTTTTTTTGGGGGGGCGGGGGGAGGCGGTTTAAACTCTGAAGAAAAAGAAAATGAACGAAAAAAAAAAAGAAAATACCAAAAGATCCCCCTCTATTTTCTTATGTCCCGTATTTTTTTTTGAAAAAATACTTTCGTCTGGAAAAAAAAAAATAATGTCATTCGTACAGATGAGATTTTATATTTACAAAAAAAAACGGTATTTCAAAATGAGAAAAGAAAGGGAACACACACATCCCCTCCCCCTATATTTTTTTTTCTTCGAAGAAAAAGTTTAGAAAAGAAAACAAAAGAAATGCATGCCAAACCAGTTTATTTTTAAGGCATCACCCCCCCCCTTCTTTTTGCGGTGATCCTTGTAGGTATACCGCACCTATTACAAAAAGAAAGAAAAAATAAAATGAGGAGGTTTTTCGTGTTACCTGGTAGAAAAGATTTTTTTTAAATTTTTTTTATGTCTTGGGATCTAGTGTCTAAGGCGTAACCGGGTTGTGTTCAGTTTGTGACCCCATCTCCCTCTATTTTATTGCTCTTTCTTTTTTTTTTTTCCTTTTTTTTTTTTTTGCACTCTTCTTTATTCATCCTCAGCGGAAAGAAAAGAAAAAAAGAAAAAAAAAAAAAAAACTGCAACCAAATGAATTAAACAAAAGAGGAAGCACTTACCTCTGATGTTTGTGTAAGTCCTTGATTCACACACACACGAAAAAACTCTTTCGAGTTACCGTTCATCCACTTGGATCAAATATGTACACCACATGGACAGGAGGAGGGAGAAGAAAAAAAAAAAGCACAGCCCTCCTCCTTTTTCTTCTTCTTTTTTTTTTTCTCCTTTTTTTTTTTGGTTCTTGCTCATGGGGAAACATGGGAATAAAAAGAATGAAAAAAAAAAATTCTTTTTGTCCTAAGGTTTTTTTTTTATACTTTTCTCCTCTCCTCTTCTTGTTTTTGTTTCCAAAACTTAAGGGGGGGAGTACTTTAACTTGCATTTTTGCTTGATTTTTTCTCTCCCCCCCCCCCCCCTTCCCTTGTTCCTCTGCCCTCCCCATTTTTTTTAAAAACTTTTTTCTCCACCAGGTTTGCGAAACATCGAAGGAGGGTAACCACCACCCCCCCCCTTTTTTTTAGGTGGCTCGTATGTTACAACAAAAAAAAAAGGATTCATAAAATGTTATATTTTATTTATGGTCTTTTTTTTTGTTGCAAATATTTATCTTCAAAAGTCATTTTACTACTATATGCAACTTGTGCCGAGCAAAAAAACGAAAGCTGCGAACAACAAAAAAAAAAAAAAAAAAAAAAAAAAAAAACATATAGTCATATAGTCACGAACTATTTTCTCCCCCCCCCCCCCTCTTTTTGAACCTTTTCATTTCCCTTTTATTCGAGCGAAAAAAAAAAAGAAGAAGAAGAAAAGGAAAAATAAAAAATAAAAAACCAAGTCTTGGTCCACAGTGTAACACGGAGAACGCAGAGGGAGCAGAATTCTCCAACCTACTGGATGCTTGTGCCGTCTCTTGTCTGGAACAAGAGTATCGGGGAACTCCAAGCTGAAAGCGAACAGTATGGTCCTCCCCCCCCTTCTTCAGGGCCTGCGATTCTTTCGGGTGTTGCATGTGATGTAGGCTTTTTTTTTTTTCCCTCTTTTTTTTTTTTTTTTTTTTCGAGGTATGGGTTAGCAGTAGTGCTTTTATATAAGATAGGCACACAGCTGCGAGGCGTCTCTCCCTCCCCGCCATTTATAATAATTTCTTTTTTTTTTTTTTTCTTCCGCCCCCTTTTCTCTTTTTTTTTTACCGTGTCAAAAAAAAGAAAGGAAAAGTTTAAATTCGCTTTTTTTTTTTATGGTTCCAAATAGAAAAAAAGAAAAAAACTGGCCAACAGACACTGAGAGCCCATAGAAGCGACATGTCTTTTTTTTTTTTTTTTTTTTTCTTGATACATGCTGCCCCGCAGCCTGACCGCAAGGTTTTGGCACTCGCCAGAGGCCTCAGAGGATTTGTATCCAACTTAGCCAGTGAGCGCAGAAAAAAAGAAAAAAAAAAAAAAAGCGCTTAGTTATTTCAGGAATTTTTTTTTGGTTTAACTACACACTCAATTCTTTTTTTCTTTTGGCACCAAGTGAATTTTTTCGACTTTCTTTTTTTTTCCCCCCCCCTCTTTTTTTTTTGAAAACAGGGGGGAACAATGATGTATGACTTTATGCAAACTTTGTGCCGCCAAAAACATTTTTTTTTTTAGTGCGGAACGACAAAAATACATAAGTCGCAAAATCATTTCTTTTTTTGTTTCCCTCCCCCTTTTTTTTTCGGAGATCACTTCCCCACCCCACCTTTTTTTTTTTTTTCTTTCGCCAAGAACGAGTCTTTTGACTTTTGTTTCCCCCCCTCCCCCCCTAATTATCCTCCACCCCCCTCTTTTTATACATCATCAATTTCCCACAAAAAAAAATCCATCAGCCACCCGCCCCACAAAAAAAAAAATGAGCCAGACAATTGTGACCCCTCTCCAGGATCTTTTGAAGATCAAGCACCCTGTGCTTCTTGCAGGGATGGCTAACGTAGCGACTGCCAAGCTAGCAGCTGCGGTATCGAACGCAGGCGGCTTGGGCGTGATCGGCGGGGTGAGGCTTACACCCAACCACCTCCGAGAAGAGATCAAAACGCTGAAAAGTCTGCTTGTCGACAAGACCGCCTTCGGTGTGGACCTCCTGATCCCACAGGTAGGCGGTAACGCAAGGAAAACCAACTACGACTACACCGGCGGCAACCTCCCTGAGCTCATCGACATCGTGGTGGAGTCCAAGGCCAGAGTGTTCATCTGTGCAGTGGGTGTCCCCCCTACATGGGTGGTGGAGAAGCTCCACGCCGCAGGCATTCTTGTCGCCAACATGGCAGGACACCCCCGCCACGCTGAGAAGGCAATGGCCGTAGGTGCTGACATGATTATCGCACAGGGTTATGAAGCAGGAGGCCACACAGGTGATGTCGCCACCATGGTGCTCATCCCACAGGTCCTCGATGTTGTTAAAGGTAAGAAGGCACCCCTTCACGGCGGGCCCATCACTGTGATCGCTGCTGGTGGTATTTATGATGGAAGGACAGCGGCAGCATCATTCGCCCTTGGTGCTGCTGGTGTTTGGGTTGGTACCCGATTCGTCGCTTCTGAAGAAGCCACCACCTCCAAGATGCACAAGGAACACGTTGTTAAAGCAGGTCCTACAGAATGCGTGAGGACGCTTATCTACACCGGGCGGCCTTGCAGGATGTACGAGACGCCTATTGTAAAGGACTGGAACAGCAAGCCGGAGGAGATCACCAAGCTTACCGCGAAGGGTGTCATTCCCATGAACCAGGTTTTCGAGCAGGCGGAGAAGGACGGTGGTGCTGCTCTTAAGAAGCAGTACCCTGGGATGAGCTTTGTCCATACCTTCCCTATGTTCATGGGGCAGGCGTCAGGAGGGATCCATTCGATTCTTCCCGCGAAGGTCATTCTTGAGACTATGATGGAGGAGGCATCTCAGATCCTTTGTTCAAAGGCGGCACAGGTGGCTAAGCTGTAGGTGTAAGAATGGGATTTTTTTTTTTTTTTTTTTTCGAGTGTGTTTTTTTTTTTTTTTTTCCCGTTTGCAAGAGATACTCTGCAGGGCAGGGAGGCAGAAGAAAAAAAAAATGAGAAAAAAAAAGGAAAAGTGGAAGACACGGTGATAATGTTTTAATTGGGGTGGTCGTACCTCTTTCACCAGTATCTCTCCTTTAGTAGTTGTTATTATTGTTAGTTTTTTTTTTTTTTTTTTTTTTTTTTTTCTTTTTACATTTAGATAATGAAACGCCTTGTGGTTAAGTAAATGGCGTTAAATTTGACAACTGAAAGATTTTCTTGTTTTTTTTTTTTTTTACTCTCCCCATCCCCCTTTAGGCGATCCTGTCACATACTGCAGTTCCCTTCAAAGACATCTTTTTTTTCAATTCACCGATTGGAAAAAAAAGGTCTTTTTTTTTTTTTTTTTTTTTTTACTCTCTCCATCCCCCTCAAAGAAAAAATATCGTAGTGAGAGATCGAAAGTAAAACAAAAAAAATTGTTTTCCTCTCTCTTTTTTTTTTAAGGTGGTGGGGATAACATGGAAATATAAGAAGTACATCAGATGTGTTGTTCGCTGTTGACCTCCTCGTCGGTCATCACCGGTAGCGCCCGAGTGGAAGAACGTAACGCAGATGCTCAGGGTGACGAACAAGCAGCAAACTGCACGAGCGCAGAATCTTGGTTACCCGGGACGCCCCGGCTAGGGTTGAGCACACCGCACGCATTAAGGACACGACGCGGAACGCAGAAGAAGCTACTGCTCGGCCGAGGAGCGCCCCCTGTAATCAAGTAGGTAGTTCGTGCTTCATTGCACGCTTAACGCCACCTAGTGTTGCAATCAAAGCCCCATTTTTTTTCTTGTATTTTGTTCTTGTTCCGTTGAAACCTATTTTAAAAGGGAGAAAAAAAAAGGGGGGGGGGGGAGACGAGATCGTAGGATTTATTCTTCTTTTTTATTTTATTTTATTTTTATATTCTTGATAACACACCATATTTCTTCTTTTTTTTCTTTTTTTTTTTTTCTCTTTTTTTGTTTGTTTCACTTACTTCTCCCCGATTTTATATAAAATTTTTATTCCCCCATAACAAAAAAAAAAAAAACACACAAAAAAAAAAAAGAAAAAGAAACCCGGGAAAATCCAGGGTGGAATAATAAAAAAAAAAAAAAAAAAAAAAAAAAAAAAAAAAAAAAAAAACCAAAAAAGAAATGTCGGAGCCGAGATTGCAGCTCCGTTCTGTAGGAGAGTTGAAGAAAATCGCAAAACACAACAATGTGAACCTGGCAGGGTGCCTTGAGAAATCGGATATCCTTTCACGGCTGGCACAAACGAGGAATTTAAAAACTGACCTCCCTGCTGAGGCACCGCAGCCAACGCCGGTTGTACCACGTGCGAAGGTTAACATGCAGGACATTCCTGACAAACACAAACAGATGCTTCTCAACATGTCTGTGAGAGAGCTACGCGACCTCTGCGAAAAAGTCAACGCACCGCGTACCGCAGTCAAAGTCACTAAGGACGATTTGATTCTAGCTATATACCAATCCCCATCAGGGAAAACCACTGTTGCTATGAAATATCTGTCATCCAAGGCTAGCATTGCAAAGGAGGAATCTGAAAAAGCCTCTCAAGTCAGGCCAGAATCAGATTTGTACTCGCTTAGCGCCGCACAGCTAAAGACATTCGCCCGCAGTATGGGGATCGACATCTCACACTGCCTGGAAAAATCTGAAATTATAAAAGCGCTGGAAGGGAACGGGCGGAAGGATATTACAAGTGAAGTGGAGCAACGAGAACGGGTGTTCAAAAAACAAGAAGAGGAGCGAAAAAGGAAACAAGAAGAAGAGGACATCGCCAACCGTGCAAAAGAAGAGCTCCAGCAACAGAAAGACGCGGAGGAAAAAAAAAAATCAGACCACGAAAGACGCATTAGAAAGGTCGAAGAGCTCAGGGCAAGAAAGCAACTAGAACGAGGCGAAGGAGGGAAACGAAAGCGGAGAAGACGACGCGGCTCCAGCACCTCCTCCTCATCTTCATCCACATCCGACAAACCAAAAAAGCGAATCCGTGGCACTGACGAAATGCAAGACACGCTACGGAAATTCTCCACCAAAAGACTTCACGTATGGAATTAAAAAAAAGAAATAAAATAAAAACAAAAACAGACAATCTGCGACACCCTTGGGCTTGACCCGGCTGTCCATGCAACCACCAAAGCTTTGGTATATAAAAAAAACAACAAAAAAAAAAGTACAAAAATAACAACCCGTTCCTTTCAGATAGACGACATGCTCCGCCAAAGAGATGTTCTTGACATCTTGAAGGTCATCGATAAAAGTATGACCAATACAAAAAAAAAAAGAAAAAAAAAAAAAAAAAAACCCTAAAGTGCCGCCAGCGACACCACCACCACCGATAGAGTCCGACACTGAGAGCGAGGTGGACGTTCCCGTGAACGTGACCTTAAAAGGACATGGCAGGGCAACCAACGACACTGTGTCTCGGAAGCTGCAGTACCGGAGGAAGGACAAGGTCGACGTTCGATTCACAACACACAACAGAAGAGGGCGAGACCACGACATCAAAAGATGCGAGGGTCTGGAAAGGTACAAACAGCAGCACCTCATCAGCGAAGGCACCTACGGCAAAGTGTGGAAAGTGTACGACAGAGTTGAAAAGGTCGCGAAGGCCCTGAAACAGTTCAAACTGGACAACGAAACAGAAGGCATGCCCGAGACAGCTTTGAAAGAAATAGAAAAGCTCGAACTCCTAACGCACCCCAACATCGTCAACATGCAGCAAATCGTAACATCAAAACAGAACGCCTTCTTCATTGTCATGGAGTACTGCGAGCAAGATCTCGCACATATATGCGAGAAGGGGTACAAATGGAAGCTACCGGAAATTAAACGTTTGGTCTTCGATCTGCTCTCTGGTTTATCGTACATCCACGCCTCCCATGTGATCCACCGAGACATTAAATGCGCGAACCTTCTCTACAATAAACGGGGTTTTTTGAAAATCTGTGATTTTGGTTGTGCGCGAAGTCTTGGTCATGACACAGTTATGACCCCTGGGATGTGTACCCTATGGTACCGTTCCCCCGAGCTGCTGTTGGGGCAACGGTACAACACCCCCTCGGACGTGTGGTCGGTTGGTGTTGTGTTCGGTGATTTGTTGAACGGGACACCGCTGGTCCCCGGGAAGGATGCGAAATCGCAACTTAAGTTAGTTTTCGATTTGATAGGATACCCCGATGTGCCTAACGTGCCTTCCGGGCCTCGAGAGGATAGGTTTGCAGAGCAGCTTCCTTCGGTTCCTCAGGATGCCATTGACCTGCTTAGGAAGCTGATGGTGTTCGATCCTGCAGCCCGTGTTACGTGTTGTGATGCGGGGCAACATACCTTCCTTTCAGACCCCACCCCGCACAGCGAAATGCCCACCTTCCCTAACACCGACAAGGCCGTCGCCGTGGAGCGCAGAAGAAAGCGGAAATTACGTAACGATGCAACCCGTGAGAGGATGTAGTCTTTTTTATTTTTATTTTTTTTATATTTTTTTTAAAAGTGTTCTTCTTTTTAAAATAAAAAAATAATAATAACACGAGGTTGCCCACTACTCCATCATGAGCGCGGTGCCGGCCTCCTCGGGGGGTATCCAATACAAAAGGAACCTGCTGCTCAAGGTGCTCGGTAGTCTCGAAGGGTACAATGGAATTATGGAGATGGGCAAGAGCGTGAAAAGCCTAACCCAAGCAGAGCGGGACGAAGGGACAAGGGTGTTCGGGTGTATGTCGGTGACGCACTTGAAGTGTGGCATCAAGGGGGGCAAGGTGACTATACGGGGACACTCTGATTCTCTTATCAGCAGAGGAGTGATTGGCATGCTAGCCTCTCTGTATGAAGGGGAGAGGGTGGAAGACGTCACAAAACACCTGCGGAACCACCCCATGCAGATCCTGCCTGTGCATGAGAAGCTTTCCATAGCACGTGCCGCCGGGTACAGCAGCATGGTGGAGTTACTCAGGAAGCAGTTGAGGGAGTATTTTTACACTTTGACTTTAAAAAAAAAATTTTTTTTTTAACACACAACCAATGAAAGGGGCGGGGGGAGGAATGACAAATACTAAAAAGAAAAGCAATGCCGGGCCCCGTCAAAAACTAATGTCTATTTTGTTTGAAACCCCCGAGCCTTCTGGCAGTGAAGGGTCTTCTGAGGCAGCACCGTCCCCACCTTCGTCTGCGGGGTCTGATCATCCTTCGACACCTCTTGTTGTTAAAAAGGAACCTGCCCGACGTCGCAGCAGCAAGCGATCGCACAGCAGTGAAGAGTACGAGGACCCTCTTGAGCAAGAGCGCAAGGCAAAGCGTTCGAGTCACGCATACGATGGTCTCGACATCCTCATGGGGAACATCGATCCCCAGAGGCCCATCGAGAGCAGGCAGCAGGCCATGCTAGAGATCATAGAGCTCATCATTGCCCAGCCCCACCTCACCAACAGGCACAGGCTCTCCATAGAGGATATTTTCACCACCGCCGCCAACATCGACCCCTCTAAATCCCGCGATTTCTTCTCTCTGTGGAGAGTCGCCCTTCTATGCTGCTGCCACATTGCTAGAAAACCATGCAATGTGAAGCTTCTTACAGTCAAGTCATGGGACAGCCTGTGGACGCTACTCGAGACGTCCATAGCAGGGAGGCTGCTCAAGACACAAGAACAAGATGAGAAGACAAGCTCCGGTGGGAAGCACTTCGACAGAAGCGGGCGGGGCTCAAACTGGCTTGGGAAGAATAAAGAAAAACTTCAAGCACTTTCAGTCGAGGTGGCGAAGTGCGATCTGGGCCCCGACGCCCCCGCCCCTGAAGGGCCCGAGACAACGGTGTCCATGCTGCTGAACAGTTTTATCTCATTGCTTCTAAACACGGACAGGGACTGTCTCGTGGCGGAGGACAGCAAACGATCGTTCTCAAGCGTGGAAAGGTTGAAGTCAAAGGTAGGCCCCGTTGCAAGAGCCTTGGGAAGGATCGCATCCTCCAACGAAATAGTCATCTGGATGGCTGGGAAAATACGATTCTTACTCCGCCACCTAGAAGAAGCCCCTGCTGGTGCGCTCACTGTAAATGTAGTCAACCGCAGCCTGTACTTATGCCATTTACTGTCGGTGTACTCTGGTGTCGTACCGTCTCTTAAGACGGCAATGGCACAGCCAGTGTCGCGATTACTAAAAGCACAAATAGAGCCCATGAGATGCTTGTGGATATTACTACACATGACGGAGCGGGGTGGTGGGGAAGGTGTCGAAGTAATGCGAAGGGAAGGCGCGCTGCACAGTGTAGCACACCTCCTACAGGAAAGCCTTGCGGTTCGCGATCATGACGATGAAAGCTACGACAAGGCAATTATCTGCACGAACATCCTCGTGAACATGGTGAGGTCTTTGGGAGAGGACGGTGGGGTGGAGGTGGGGCATCTTGTGGATGCCTTCTTCGTCTGCCACCACAAAGACACGACAGACTCCCTCGTGTTGTCCGGGTACCTTTCCCTGCTCCTTTGCACCATTTCGCTCACATCAGAGGCACGGCGCATTGTGTTGTTAGCCGCTGTCACCTCACACCCTAAGAACAGGCACAAGGAAGCCTCCCGGCCCCTCGCAGTGCTCATCGCCAGTTTGCAAGAATTTATCGATTTCCAATCAAAAGCGCATGTCCTCACCAAGAGCAACCTCGCTCGTGCCACCATCGTCGTGGAAGAAGCCATGACTGCCAATGGTCTGAAAGCTACCGTCTGATTTTTTTTTTTTTTTTTTTTTTTTTTTTTTTTTTTTTTAGATTTTTTTTTATTTATATAGATGCATGTTTCCCCCCCCCCCCCTTTTTTTGCTATTATTAGAATGAACATATTTCCACCTACCCCCAACAAAAAAAAAAACTGTAAAAAAAAAAAAAGAAAGAAGAAAAAAAAACGAGGGGGAGAAAAAAAACTGCCAGTCCGACATATTTTCCCCCCCCCTCCCTTTAAAAAAAAGTGTCATACACCCCCCCCTTTTTTTAATTTCTAATTTTTTCATCAACAATACATCCTTAGGACAACCTCCCCCCCCCCCCCACAAATGCCGACGTCGCTTGAGTACAGAAGAATGAGCCCGGATAGGATGGAACTGAGAAGGTGCAACAGTACGGGGAGCACGTCTAGTCTCAAGAGCCAGTACAGTCTGTTGACGGAACCAGAGGAGGTAGCGGAGAAGCTAAGGGAGGTGCACGAAGAAGGTGCGTGGTTAAACGACGTGTTTCAAGAAAACGCCAGCTTTCAAAACCCTTTGGTGAAGGTAGTGGGCGATGCAAGGGTGATCCTGCTCATGTACAGGGTCCTGCACTTTATATGCAACAGTGTGGAGTACAACATTAGAAGCTCTTTTGGGGGGAGGAATGATGTTGTTTTGATTGAGGCCGATGTTTGTTACCGTTGGGCTTGGCCTCTTGCTTTCGTATTTAAACCTCTTTCATTCCACTTGTACCACTCAGTTCATATCGATGAATGGCCCTCTGGGGACACGGTGGAGTGGAAGTTTACAAGCATTGTGGAAGTTTGGGACTTCAATGCAATTTCGGTAGGTGCACACCTCGTCACGAACCCCGTGGTGAAGTTTGCTGGCCTTGTGTGTTGGGCAGTAGAATATTGCATTTTTGTGTATGCCATGTTTCGCTGTGTTGCTTTTTGAAAAAAAAAAAGGATTTTTTTTTTCCTCTTTTTTTTACTGATGCGATTTTCTATCCACACTAATTACATACTCACAAAAATTTATTTCCCCCTTTTTTTTGTTGATAAAGAAGGCGGGAGGGGGGGGGGTAAACCTAATTAATTTATTGTTGAAGATACAATGAATTTTTTTTAAAAAAAGAAACTTTTTACGTGTAAATCTCTTTTTTTTTTACTGAGAAAAAAGGGGGAGGAGGGGGGGAATTAAAAAAAAGAAGAGGGGGGGAAAAAAAAGGGAATAATAATTTAAAAAAAGAAATACCTGCATCAATGATGAAAGGCACTGTTTCTTTCCATGGGAAAGGAAGAAGAAGAAGAAAAAGAAAAATGAACTATGAATATAACAATATTCTACAGTCACCATTTTTGTTTTTTTTTTTCTCTTCTTTTTCTGTCCCTAGTTTTAGAAAACTTTCATGTGAGACACTAAGAACGGGGGGGGGGGACCTAATTTTGTCTATTAAAATATGAATGGGATGTCAATGGTGGCAAGGGCAAGCACTCCTCGACTCCTCTGTACTCTACAAAAAAAAAGATCATTAGTCAGTTTTTTTTTTCTCGTTTTTTTTATAGCTCTTTTACATTTCTCTCTTGGAGACGAAACCGAGTGGGGGGGGGGGGGGGGGGTGGAAGTTTCCCCCTTTTTTTTTGTTTTTTTTTTACATTATGACAAACTGAAACTGATACTCGAAATTGTACTTAAAACGTGGAACGGGGGAAAAAAAAAAGTTTTTTTTTTTTGGAACGGAACGGAAATATGGATTATTTTGTAACTTTTTCCCCCCCGTTTTCGTATTAAGTATAAAATACTGTAAAATAAACAAACAAAAAAGGAAAAAAAAAAAAAAAAAAAAGACAAATTCCTGGGTGCGGGATAGCTTTCTCCAGTGGCCTTCACGACAATATTTTCGGACAGAAAAATGGTCCACAGTTTTAAAAAAAAAAAAAAAAACTTTTTCTTGTAATTTGATTTTTTTTTCTTCTTCTTTTTTTTTTTTCCTCTGCAGAAGCACAAGTACGCGGCGTGCACGCCCGACTTAGTGGTCCCTCGCATGAACAAATAAGTACAAATTTTTTCAGAAGGGGAAAAACAAAAAAAAAAAAAAAAAACTTCTCTTTACTTCAGTTTAGTTTAATAAGTGTGGTGAATTTTTCTTCTTCTTACTTTATTTTTCTTTGTTCTGTTTCGTTTTTTTTTTTTTTTTTTTATTTTGAAAACTCCACGCCATACACGCTAGAGCACAACCTGCGTCCACTCTTGTCATTATTGTCATTACCCGTGGTTGTGTGAACCCCACTTTAGCCATTTAAGCACTTTGCAGCTGTAACGTGCCCTGCATATACCGTGAAATTCACGCATGAAAAAAAAAAAAAGAAAAAAAGAGAAAAAAAAACATTCGCCACCTTTTCTTTTCCCCCCTCCTTTTTTTTTTGTTTTCCTTACACGAAACTACTGATTGCAAAAAAAAAGAAGAAGAAGAAGAGGAAAAAGAGAAAGGAAGCTGCCACACACACACACACAAAGAAAGTAGAACATGTGTCAGAACACTTAAATGGGGAAAGGAGGGGGAAAAAAGAACAAATATTTCAGCTCATGGGGTAATAAACACAAAAAAAAAAAAGAAATTGGAAATACGTGTTTTTCGGGTTATATAGGCAAACTACCCCGGCCAAAAAAAAAAAAAAAAAAAAAAAAAAAAGGAAGACGACCCCACGATCAGAAAAACTGGACCACGGCCTTGAAAAAAAAAAAAGAAGAAAAAAAAAAGAAATTTACGGCTATTTTTTTTTTTTCCTCCCTTACTTATTTACCAAAAAAAAAAGAGGGTCATTTTCTCAACAGTATTAGGGTCCCCCAGTTTTGATTATCTACCCTTCCCCCCCTTTTTTTTTAAAGGCTTTTGAGCTTCTTTTTCAATTTTACTTCATCCACACACTTTTACCGGGCCTCTGGTCCCTGATGGCACAAAAAAGCGCCCAATCCCTCACTGAGCTGAAGTAAACTTGGATTTGCGTGTTTTTCTTCTTCTTTTTTTTCTTTTTTTTTCTCCCTCTTTCCTCCTCTTCTTCTCTCCTATCTTAGTACAGCGTGTTTTTTTTTTTTTTTTTTCTCCCCACAGCGGTTTAATACAGAACTCCTTTGTGAGGAAAAAAAAAAAAGAAAGAAAAATGATTTGTAACCGTGGGTACAAACAAACAAGGAATAACTTGCCCTATTCTTCTTTTTTTTTTTTTTTTTTTTGTCCCTCCAACGAAAGGACAACTGGTGACCGAAATAATGAAGTTTTTTTTTGTCCCCTAATTTTTTTTGTTTTAACAATATTATTGTCGAGACTAAAAACTAGTTGATGGCAGCGTAATGAGCTATTTTATTAGGTAAAATTCCGCTCGTGCGCACAAACAAATGGAGCGCCAAACTAGTTTTTTTTTTTTTTTTTTGGTGCGGTTTTCTATAAAAAGAAAATAATAATGAGGAGGAAAATCTTCACTATTACCCTCTTCCCCCCACTTTGATACCAACATTAGAAACGAAAAAAAATGAAATAACTATTTTGCTGCCAACAAGTAATGACTCAATTGTTGTCTCTCGAGATTCTGCAGCTGTAAACTGCTAACTTTGAGGCAGCAGTAAAGTGCATTCCTTGGCGGTGGTAAGTGGTTTTTTTTTTTTTTTTTATTTCACGACACTCTGAAATTATTTTCCACTACCAGGGTCCACAACACAAAAAAAAAAAAAGAGGAACTGCCTTATCCTTGTCAGAGACACTGGGGCTGATTTCCTCGATTTTTTTTTTCTTCCCCTCATGAACCAAGCCCTTCTGATTGTGAAGTGATTTCAGAAAGCGTGGAAAAAAAAAGAAAATTAAAAAAGATGCATTTTCCTTCCCCCCCTAAATCTTCTTTTTTTTTTTCCGCGGCGGGCCGTTGCTAACCACTTCGTTCCTATCAAAAATGAATTTTCCCCCTTTCATTCACGAGCCCATTTTTCCATGGGGATTTTACATAATAAAAACACGAGGAGGGGGGGGGGGGGGGGGGAGAAGAAAGTGAGTAGTGTCATCCACTAGTGACAACTTGTGCACTCCTTGTGTGCACCCGCTTCTTTTATGTTGCTTTGTGGTTTCTTACCATTGGCTTCGACTAGTCGTCCGGGGAGAAAGGGGCAATGGTAAATTTAAAAAAAAAGAAAGGAAAACCCACAATAAATGAAACGCGTTTTTTTTTATTGTGCCAATTTATTTATTTATTTTTTTTTTTTGTTGTCCCCCCACCCTCCCTCCCCCTCACTCTCTCTCTCTCTTCCTTACCCAATATTGTATAACAAAATTCATTTCAATTTTTTTACAGGGAAAAAAAAAAAAAAAAAAAAAAAAAAAAAATGGTTCAAAACGACCTATTCCACGCGCTCTCTAAGCACACAAATGGTAGAAATGCAACAGAGTACGTAGCTGCCCTTCGGGTGCACGATGTCAAAGCCACCGCCGATCTTCTTAACCTGACCTCGCAAGACCTCAGCAGCCTGAAACTAACACCCCACTTAAGACAGGTGTGCAGCCGTGTCAGAAACGAGAAGGTAAGCCCCCTCGCAGGCACCCCATTGGAAGGGGTTGGACTCGTTGTGCTGGTTGTTGCTGTAGTTTTGGGATATTTCTTACAAATGTCGTCGATGTTTGATGTAGTTGAAAGAATAGTTGCATTGATGATACTTTGCTTGTTGCTGACCCTAATGCTGTGTCGGTCTATGTATGTTTTATTTTCTGAAGAAAGCTTGGGAACCATCAAGGTCACAAGAAACGGTGACGATTCTAAATTCACGGCGAAGATCACCACGGCAACCTCCCCTACCGTTTATACAGCGTCTGGCACTGGAGATTCTGTAGGGGTGCTTTTCCATGAGGTTTTGCTGTCACCGTTTCTCAACTATATTGGGTTTGAAAGCAGGATATCTTGGTCTTCTGTTGCAGCTGTAGACGACGATACACAGAAGCATACACCATTGGTGAGCCTTTCTGTTGTGTCGCATGATTCGTGGACGACTCTGGAGCGTCTCCCCTGGATTCCCGGTGTTCGTGCTATTGAGAGAAAACTCATTATGAAGTCAGCCCCCGACGGCGCCTCCTTCATCTTAAAGAAAAATATCACCGGTCTAGTATGGATTGAACAGGAGTCGTGAATTGTTGTTTGTTATATTTTTTTTGAACGTTTTCAATGTATTTTTCTTTTTTTTGGAGGGGGGGGGGGGGGGGGGGGAATGATTGGGAAGGGAAGGGATATGAAACGCATACCGGTGTACTAATTTTTTTTTTTTTTTTGTGTAGCCCCTTTAATTTTTTTTTTATACTGTACCAAAAGAATACTGGTACAACGAATCTGATTTCCCCCTCCTCCCCCCCTTTTTTTTGTTGCTGTTTTCAATTTTTTTTGTCTCAAATTCCTTCTCCCCGTTAGCCCCTCCCCACCAAGCCCTATAAAACAACACACGAGGGGGGGGGGGGGGGGGGGGAAGAAGATTTTAAAAAAAGATGACTGGGGAGAGAATATTTTTCCTCTGTCCTTTCGCCCCACTTCCTTTCTATAGTTTCTCTCTTGATTATAATAAGGCCCGCAAACAAACACCAAGAAGGCAAAAAAAAAAAGAAAATGCAGAAAAGTCCTATGAAGATTGCAACGGTGCAATTCGAAAACAAAAGCAACGACAAGGAGTACAACTTGGCAAAAATCGACGAGCTGACGGGAAGAGCGGCCAGAGAAGGTGCACAGGTGGCGGTCTTTCACGAATGCTCGATCACAGGCTACACCTTCGCAAGAGACCTCAACAAAGAGGAGATGGAGGCCATCGCAGAAACAATCCCCGAGGGCCCTTCCACACAGCGCCTCATGCAAATCGCAAAAAAGCACAACACGGTGGTCCTAGCAGGCCTCTTTGAAAAAGACTCCACAGGCCTGTACAAAGCTTACATTTGTGTCGATGGTGAGAAGCTCATTGCAAAATACCGAAAGCTGCATCCTTTTATAAACCCGCACCTCACACCTGGTGATAAATACTGCGTTTTCGAATTGTTTGGATGGAAGTGCGGGATTCTTATTTGCTATGACAACAACGTGGTGGAGAATGTAAGGGCAACTAAGCTACTGGGAGCTGATGTCATATTTGCTCCTCACGTTACAATGTGCACACCCTCCACCCGTCCTGGTGCAGGGTTTGTGGACCCCGAGCTTTGGCACAATAGGGAGAAGGACCCGACCTCTCTCCGGTTGGAATTTAACGGAATGAAGGGCCGTGCCTGGCTCATGAAATGGCTCCCTGCTCGTGCTTATGACAATGCTGTTTACTATGTCTTCAGCAACCCTATAGGTATGGACGCTGATCAGCTTAAGAATGGCTGCTCCATGATCATCGACCCCTTTGGGGATGTACTTGCTGAATGTACGGAACTAGGCGACAGCATCGCGGTCGCTGTGTTACGCCCTGAGCCCCTCACGCAGGCAGGCGGGCACAGGTACGTTGCTGCACGAAGGCCTGAGCTTTATAGGGATATTCTGGCCAGCCACACACACACTCCTGAACAGAAGGTCGTGTGGATGCAGAAGTAGAACTGTTGGGATATTGTTTTTTTTTTTTTTTTTTTGGATGCCTTTTGGATGCTCACCCAAATCCCCGTTTGTTTTTATTGTATTTTCCTTGTTCTTCTTTATACGGTGTGATAGTGGAGAGTGTATTCTGGGGTTTCTGACGTTTGGAGCTTTTTTTTTACGACAGAAGAGATCAAACACTAGATGAGTTGATTGTCGTTTGGCGATCTTGTCACACTGCAGGTTCCCTTCATAGACACCTTTTTATCGGTGGAATCGTTGCTAAAAACACTTTTGTCCTCTGCACCATCCTTTGAATTTTGCGTTTTTTTCCCCTCCCCTTGTTAGCAAGAGAGAAGACCATGCATGCAATGAAATGGGGAAAAAAAAGCAAAACGCGATGCAGAGAGGGGGGGGAAAAAAACCTCACTTCCGATTTCATACGATTTCTTTTTTCTTTTTCTTCCACTCGACGGGTTTGCCGGCTCTATCTCAAAATTCTTGATTTTCTTTATTTTTTTTATCTTTCTTCTTCTTCTTCCCCCAAACATATAACTTCCCCTTAAGAGGCATGGAGTGGCCCGATGCGGCATATGACGAATCGTTCAAAAAGGCTCAGGAGCTGGTGGTGAAGAAGAGCCGGCCAAAAGTACTACTGATCATGGAGAACATGTGGGAAATGCTTGTCATGATGCTGCGCATGACCCGAATGGGCGCGATAATCTACACAGCAAGAAATGGACGGGACGCCTACAGGTTCTGGGCAGAGCAGAAGGAGGGTTCTGTACCCTTCGACCTAGTTATCATCGACAGGGTGATGGACTGGATAGGAGGGGTCGAGTTTGTACGCTTGGTGAAGGCACAGCATCGCACTGCCAGGGTGAGACAAATCTGCATCGTGGCCGTGGTGGAGGGCGGGACCGACGGGCTCACAGCTGTTCACAATGATGGTTTCGATCATTTTATCAAAAGGCCTTTGCAGCTCCATATGCCGACTATATCTCAACTCCTTCTCCCGCCCCACCTTCGCCTCAAGGAACGGATCACTATAATAGCCCGGCAACCTCAATACAGAGAGATCCTTAAGGTCTTCGACACTGTGGCTGAGATTAACTCTGCATTGGAACGCCAGCTTCAAATTCTCGGTGGCAACAGTGACTACGCCAAGGTTATGCAAGATCTTGTTGACAGCTTGAACGTGAAGATTGCGCAGCTCGAAGTCTCCCTCGCCGCCTTCCAGTCCAGGGAACGCAACACCGCCGCACACTCTCTTGCCGAGATCATCCAAGAGAATAGGGAGCTCAAGAAGAAAATACTTCTCACCACCAAGATCAAGCCCAAGTTTGCGGACCTCTCTGCCATAGGTTTCAAGAAGCCCGTTTTCTACGACGTCGCAAAGGGTGAGACAGAGCCTCACGAGGAGACCCTCGAGGAAAAGGTAGCCCGCTTTGAAGACGAAATCAACGATCTGCAACAAGAGAACGTCCTCCTCAAAGCCGACATCGACTTCCTCAGCTCCAGAGTAACATATGATCGAGCCCCCATAAAGCGGACAAAATCGTTGAAGCAAAAGATGCAACTCGCAGGAGCCGGCAACGAGCTACAACTAGAAACCCTAACTGAGCAGAACGACATAGTAAGACGGATGCTGGCAAAGGCGGAGGAATGCGCCATGGAACAAGAAGACCAACTCAGCAAACAGCAAGTTACGAACGAGCCTTCAGAAGGCGTTTCCAAGATAAGAAGATACGGAGAGGTGTCATGGTCGGGGGCAAGGGAGTCGTCCAAGATCGCCGAGATGGAGAAGGACCTATCGGTTTTCATTGAGGACAACATCCACGGACAGAGCAAAGAGGTGTTGGTCGGGCTGACACGCCCCGTCGAAAGGTACCTTGCTTTGTTCGATGGGTTGTACGTAAAGCTCATCAGCAGTCTGAGGTCATTGACACAGAAGAGAGCGGCCAACGAGTTTAACAAGCAATTCTGGTCGCTTCTGGCAAGGTTCACGACAAAACTAGAACAGATAGAGCACAGGCTGATGTCTTTGATGCGAGATGCGTCTTCGCACTACGCAGTGATGGATACAGGCCGTGCTCAGGGTCATAACCTTGGTCATAAGATGTCGCTGACCCCGAGCTTGGAACAAGTTGAAGCATCTGCGCAGCCGATTCAACCACAGCAAATGAGGCCGCGCGCGAGCAGAGCGTTTAATTCATCAAAGCTTGACAGAATGGTTTCAGGCAAAGTGGCGAAGATACGGGCTGACCTGTCCGACAAACTTGAAGCGGCTACGATGCGCGAGCAAAAAGAGCACGAGCGGTGCGAGAACCTTCTCCTCGAGGCCGCGAAGTACAAGGAGCAGCTGCAGGACCGCGACAAGACCATCGTTGAGATATTCTCGCTTCAGGAGGCCACGCTCAAGGCGGCGGAGAAGCTCACGATGGCCCAGTCCTCAGACAGCCCAAGTGGGATCCGACAAATTATGAACATCATGACCA
This sequence comes from Diplonema japonicum, assembly GCA_964019335.1. Classification (NCBI taxonomy): domain Eukaryota; phylum Euglenozoa; class Diplonemea; order Diplonemida; family Diplonemidae; genus Diplonema; species Diplonema japonicum. The sequence continues at coordinate 449,317 of OZ025678.1, forward strand.
GGGCAAAATCAGGCCTGACACGTGTGAAGATCGACTACGTGGACCGCAAACACCCATCTGAAGATCTGACAAACCAGCAGGCGCAGCTTTGTGCGGACAAGTCTGACACAAAAAGCGAGCATTCCGTTGGGAGCAGGAATGAGGTGAGCGAGCTACTTGAGGAAGAACAGACGAGCAATCTCGGGGAAGGGGAAGATGAAAGGGGGGATATTGTGTCACGCCCCTCTTCTTGCCAATCCGCACCTCAGAATGAAACAGGAGAGGGTAAAGCGCGGTCGGCATCCGATGCAGTGCCTTGCTCGTCGCCCAGTCCAACAACTCTCGAGTTCGTTGATGCTGCCACGATGACGGACGCCATAGCGGACACGCCCATTGTGATAGCCACCGACACTGTGCCTTCTGATGACATGTCAGGAAGCAGTAGGGTGAACTTGCGGGCATGTGATTCGATGAGAAAAAGATCAAAGTCAAAGAAAAGGTCCCGTGGTTCGCGTTTCTCCGGCTCCAGCCATTCTTTGAAGAGAACGCCCGCTCTTACGCCTGCCCCTACACCCACACCCACAGATGCTGCGTCCGCGGGCAACGACACGTTGACACTTGTCATCCCCGACGAGACCAATGTTGTTGTGAAGAAGAAGCCGGTTTCCAACGGTAACAATGACGACTCCAGTGACAGCGATGAGATGCCTGTCTCATCATTGGACGCCACGTCCCCCTTCACTCCCTTCACTCCCGTGTCTCCCTTGACCCCCGTGACACCTGCAGTGACCAAGTCCTCGAGGCCTATGAAGAAGAGTATCGCCTTCAGGGTGTCCAGGGGAGCGAGGAAGCACTTCGAACAGAGGCAAATCGTGACATCAAATGTGTCGCACGAGATGCCTGTGTCCAGTTTGTTTGTTCAAAGACTGATCCTGCTTGCCGAGTCGGTGTTTGGAGAGAAGTTCATCAAAACAATGTTAGAAGAGGACTGGGCTCTCAAGAAGGAGAGAGCACGCTTGTTGGCTGCCTTCCAACTCGAGGAAGAGTCGATGGGTTTGCCGAAGCCCGACCCCACGATGCTGATGCCCAATAGGCAAAACCATCTGGACGTGAAGCCGCTGACCATGAAGGACTTCGACCCGTCTACCTCGCTGCTGCCGCGGTTGGAGGACGTACTGAAAACAACGGGGGTTCACAGGAGGTCTAAGGTCTCGTTGTATTCGACACGTGTGCTGCCTTTGATTAGAGCATCACCAGTCCCGATGGGGGAGACAAGGGATGCACCACAAGCACACCCTGCCCCGCCTCAAATCAACACAAGCCAAGACACAGAAAGGGAGCTGAAGATGAAAACGTTCGGTTACAAACAACCGTCGATGATCGAGAACTGGGAGAAGCTGTCACAATTGACGAAGATGAAAGATATAAGGGTGAGCGATGCAAAGGTGCCCATGAGGCCTGAAGGGCATGCCTCGGGTGTTGCGAGGGTTCCAATGCACGGCATGACGACGTGGTTTGGTGGGCCGAAGCCTTTGAACACAAGTTCTGTCTCTTGGTTTGGGCCGGGTAAGATACCCCCCTTAGGGCCAGCTAGCCCCTTTTCGTTTGTCGGGCCAGCACCTACTATTAATCCCTTGCCTCCCACGATCACATCGCCTGTTTTTAAAGGCCCCGACAGCCCTCGTATACTCAAGTCCCCGAAGAGTCTTGGCACAAGCCTCAGCGTGCTCCGTACTGGCCTCCCACGCTTCCCTGAGATCACAGAGCTCCAAGGCCTCTCCGGACTCAAAATAGGGAATGCTGCTCATGTCCAACGGAATCAAGTAACCAACGTTATTGACACGTCCGCCATCCCACACAACCCAGCGGGGCTCAACGCTTTGACGGCAAAGTAAAAGGGGAGAAAATCTCCTTTCGGAGGTTTTTTTTCTTTCTTTCTTCTTCCTTCTCCTCACCCCTTATTGCTTTAGAGCATATAAAAATAGATTACCATCTATTCAGTACAAAAGGGCTCTTTTTCTTCCCTCCATATTTTCCCCCCTCCCTCTGATGTCAAAGAAAAAAGAAAGGAAAGGTGAATTAAAAAAAAAAAGGAAAGGAAAATGCCAGAGAAGGTGACCGTGTTTTCCATCGGAGGATGCCCGCATTGTAGCAAGGCGAAGAAACATCTGGAGGTGTGCGGGATCGGATATGTGGAGATCTCCCTCGATGACTACCCTCAGTGCAGAAAGGGGATGTTGGAGATGGCGGGGAAGCTGAGCGTTCCGCAGATATTCGTTGGAAACAAGCATTATGGCGACGCGGAGAAGGTGGTCAGTCTGGCTAAAGACGATATAACAAAATTGGTGAACAACTCTGAGGAGGTGACAGACGAGAGGTTGAAGTTCCCGGACACACCGCCTGTCCCACCGGCGGTCGCCAGCAACCGGAAAACGGAATCGGCTGTGATCGGGGGCAAATCGCTCACATACATGGAAATCGCGAAGAACCTCGAAAACAACTTGAACCGGTCCGAGAAGTCATCTGGGATGACAGCTTACTACAACGTGTGCACCTCAGACAGCATAAACCACTGCATGCACACGGACAAGAAGGACAAGGTCGTCGATACTCTTTTGGAACTCGGCATTGTCAAGAAGGTCCCGAAAACAACTTTCTTCCGGTTGACATCCGACTCTGCCCCGAATGTTCTGAACAGTTACAGAAAATGGACAGACCGAGTAGACCCGCCGATGACTACATTGAAGTGTTTGAAGACAATGCTCAATGAGATCAAAGGGAAGTACAAGGACGTGCAAGGGAAGATCGACTACCTCTCTATGACCGCTGACGACAAATGGCCGGATTTCTTGGAAGCAACGTGCGAGCTGCAAGGTGTCGATGTGATCAAGATGCCGCCTGACCTGCGAAAGGCTTTCGTCATAAACTGCTACAACCTGTTCATCACGGTGGCGTTCGCAGTAGCAGGCATCCCGGAGTCGTCCTTGAAACGGCTTGCTTTTTTCGACGATGTAAAGATGAACCTTGGAGGTCTGCTGTACTCCTTCAACGATTTGGAAAACGGCATCCTTCGGGGGAATCGAAAGGCGCCTTTCCACTTATCTGTACCTTTTGCAAAAGGCGACGCGCGACAGGCGGCTGTGATGCCTGCTGATAAACGAGTTCATTTCGCTTTGAATTGCGGTGCTGCCAGCTGTCCCCCTGTCAAGCAGTTCACCAAAGATGCAATCTCTCTGGAGCTCGACATTGTCAGCGCTGCATTTTGCGAATCTGATTCAAATGTTTTGTACAATAAGAGTAAGAACACGCTGACGGTGTCGCAGATATTCTCTTGGTACTCAGTCGACTTTGGCAGTTCTTCGGAGCTTGTGTCATTTCTTGCCTCTGCAACTCGGGGGGAGAAATCGGCGGTGTTGAAGACCGCCGCTTCCCCCTCCATGAAGTTCTTCCCTTATTCGTGGGACACTGACGCGTCGCAGGCCCCGGTGTACAAAGGCTCCAGAAGTACCGAAGGTTGTGGTTGTTTTATTTCTTGAACAATAATTTAAAAAAAAAAAATAAAAGAATTAAAAAAAAAAAAAATAAATAAAAAAAACCCCTTTTCCCAGATCGGAAAAAAGCGAGATTGTGATTAGAATGAAAAGAAGAAGGGGAAAAAAAGGGGCTTTAGGGCGGCCCTCTAGAACGGGGGGCTTGTCCTGTTACTTTGAGTTTCTTCTTCTTTTTTTTTTTTATTGCTACACCCACGAACTTTTTCTGTCTTGTAGTGGGTGGTGGAAAAGAAAAAAGATAGAGAAAAAAAGGACGATAAAAAAAACAAGAGAAGGAAAAAGAAGGGGGTGGGGAAAAAAAAAACAACAGGGGAAAATAAGGGGGGGGGGGGGGGGAACGTGTATTTTTTTACTTCAGCACAGAAGGAGGCACTATGCGTGGTAATAAACCCTGCATATGTGCTCCCTCCAAGTAAACTCGTTCTTCCTCCGTCCCTCCCTTCTTATTATTCAGAGTTTTTCTTTTCTTCTTTGAAATTGCTTCTTTCTGCCTCTCGCACTTCTTTTGCTCGACGCGAAAAAACGAAAATACTAAAAATGAGAAGTTCCCCAAAAAAAAAGAAGAAGAAACCTAATTATCCTTTTTCTCTTTCTCTCTCGGTGGGTTTGCATTGCTAGCACTTCTCCCCCCCTCTGAAGTGAATTCTTTTCGCTCTTTTCCTGGCTTCCTCCCTTTTACGAATATTGTTGTGTTATCAGCTTCCAACACCACCCACCAGACTTTTCAAGATGCGTTTCTCGTCTGTGCTGCTGCTGTCGATGGGTGTGATGGCCCAGGGCCTCACTGAGGACTACATCAGGATGAACGCGAAGTCTATGTGGTCCGTGTTCAAGCAGGACTACAACAAGGTGTACTCCCCCGCGGAGGAGGGGAGGAGGTACGCGATCTTCTACCAGAACATGCTGAAGGCGGCTGAGATGGGTTCCGAGTACGGAGCCTCCCCCTTCGCGGACCTCACCGAGAAGGAGTTCTCCGTGTACCACAGCGCCGGCAACGCCTTCAAGAAGGCCCCCAAGCAGCCCCTGAGGAGTTATGCTGATGTCAAGGTCTCTGCTGACCCTGTGGATTGGAGGCCCAAGGTATGAGAAAGAAAAAAGATAAAAATAAGACAAAATAAAATTTAAATATTTACACTACTATTCTTTTTTTTTTTTAGGGAGCCGTGACCAACGTGAAGAACCAGGGCCAGTGCGGGTCGTGCTGGGCATTCTCGACAACCGGGAACGTGGAGGGGCAGTGGTTCCTTGCGGGGCACACCCTGACCTCTCTGTCTGAGGAGCAGCTCGTGGCTTGCGACAAGAAGGACGACGGGTGCAACGGGGGCCTCCCTGTGGACGCGTACAAGTACATCGAGAGCGCCGGGGGTCTCGAGACGGAGGGGGACTACCCGTACACCTCGGGGACCGGGAAGGTTGAGGCCTGCAAGTTCGAGTCGACCAAGGTGGCCGTGAAGATCTCCAGCGGGTCGGTCCTCCCCGGGCACGAGGCCTCGATGCTGACCTGGATGGCGGCGAACGGTCCCATGTCGATCGGTGTGTACGCTGGCGGCCTGAAGTGGCAGCTGTACACCGGCGGGATCATGAAGGGGTGCGAGGTGAGGCAGCCGGACCACGGTGTCCTCATCGTCGGCTACGGCACCGAGAGCAACGTCCAGTACTGGATCATCAAGAACTCCTGGGGCGCGAGCTGGGGTGAGAACGGTTACCTCCGTGTCACCTACGGGGACAACTCCTGCAACATCCAGAGCATGCCTTCCTCCTCCAAGATCTAAAACGGAAGATGAAAGACAAAAAAAGGGACCCCCCCCCCCCACATCCCTCACCCTTGTTTAACAACGTTTTATTTAACACCGCGTGATATGTTGCAATGAATTGTTGTGTTTCTTTTTTTTCTCGTCTTTTTTTTTTTTTTGAGTTTTTTTTTTCTCCACCCATGTTAATCTCATCCAGTCTCTCTCGCCTATTCTTCCTTATATGAGCGGTGGTTTCGTGACTGCAGCCGACGCTGGAGCGCCGGATTTCATCCAATCGACGTATGTGGACAAAGCACAACTTTACCTGAAGAAAAACACACCACAGTGACCCCTTAGACAGTGTTGAGAGCTCTGAGAACGTCACCTCGAAGAGGGACAACGCTGTTCACATTAGGTGTCAGCAGAGGAGCGGTAGGAAGTGCATCACATCCATCCAGGGCCTGCACCCTGACCTTGACAACAAGAGGCTTCTGAAGGCCTTTAAGAAACAGTTCAGTTGCAACGGGAGCATTATCAAAGATAAGGAGCTGGGTGTGTTTTGGAAGAAGGAAAAAAAAAAAAAAAAACACCCATCAGGAACGGTTCTGCAGTTGCAAGGTGATCAACGTGATAATGCTTCAAACTTCTTGACGGTTCAAGTATGAATGAGAAAAAAAAAAAGGGGGGGGTTTTATTTTTACAAAAAAAAATTTTTTTTTTTTAAAACAGGGAATCGTCAAGAAGGGATCTCTGGTAACTCACGGTTTCTAGATTTTTTTCAAAAAAAAAAAAAAAAAAAAAAGAGGAACTTTGGAAAAATTTTCTTCTCCTTTTATTTTTTTTTTTTTTTTCCTGTCCAATTTTTTCCCCCTCCTTTTCTGTGAAAAAAATTTTAAAAAGAAAATACCAAAAAAAAAAAAAAGCACCAATAAAACGAGAAGAAAAAAAAAAAAAACAAATACAAGTTAACAACCTCGATCTGCATTTTATATAGTTTTTTTTTCTTCCCGCCCCTCCTTCTTTCATAGTTTTTTCTTCTTTTTCATTTTTTTGCTATTTCGCTATCTTAGAGGTCCTATCTTCGTATTTTATTCTCCCTGCCACTTCTTTTTCTTTTTTTTTTTTTTTTTTCCCTCATTGAATTTTTTTTTTCTTACGCCCTTTCTCCTAGCAGTTTTGCTCTATATTTAGAAGAAGAAAAGAAAGACGAGAAAGTGAAAGATCAGACACACAAAGTTACAAAAGAAGAGAGAAAAGACAAAGGAGAGTCAGAAGAAAATAGGAGCCCTCCTACCAAAAAAACAAGGGGGTGAAGGGAAAGGGGAATGGCCCCTGATCGGGGTAATTTAAAGGTATCGGGCGGGTGCGGGCGGGGGTTGGTCCAATCACCTTTTTCCCCCCCCCCCCCCCTTATTTTCCCCCTTACCCCCCTTGTTTCAGGCATGTTTGATGGGCGCTCTTCCGGGTTTCTTTTTATTTTGTTTTTTTAACTACAGTGTTCATCTGGATCAAGAAAATGAGTTGTTATATGTGAAGGAAGGGACAAATTTAAAAAAAAAAAAAAAAACAAGAATATGAAGAAGAAGAAGAAGAAAGAAGAGCTTAATTTATACTTTTTCAACGCCCCCCCCCCCCCCATCCCTGTGTCCACCCTTCGGAAAAAGAAGAAGGAAAAAGAGGAGAAAAAAAAAGGGAATGAGGGAAAGCCAATTTTGCAATTTCCTTTTCGTGAAAAACACTTTTGGGCCCTCTTCTTTTACTTCTTTTCCCTATTTCTTTTTTTTTTATTGGGTGTCAAAAGAGTGGGGGGGGGGGGGAGACGGGACGACGTTGACCGAGTGTAATATTTTTTTTTCCAAATCATTTCCCCCCCCCCCCCCCCATCCCTGGAATAATTTTTTTTTCCCTCCATCTTTTTTTTTTCTTCTCCCCGCACATTCCTCTATGTTTTAACAAAAAAAAAAGCAAGAAGAAAAAAAAAGAAAACATAAAAAAAAAATGATAATGTACATCGTATCCGCTGTACTAATAGCCTTCCTCGCAATGATGACGGCGGCAGTAATAAAGGCAAGAAGCATCATTGACACAAAACGGGCACAGGTGCGAAGAAACGGACGGCGGCGACTGGGGTTTTTCCACCCTTACTCCACAGGCGGAGGCGGCGGCGAAAGGGTCCTCTGGACCATGATAGCAGGCCTGCAGCAAGAGTACAAGGAGGACACCGTTGTCCTGTACACCCATTGGGTCTCAGGCAACACTCTGACCCAAACAGAGCTGAAGGGCCTCGTCAGCAAGAAATTCGGGATCACCCTGAAACGGGACGTGGAAATCGTCCTTCTGAAAGGAATAAAATGGGTCGAGGCCTCCTCATGGCCAAGATTTACCCTCATCCTTCAATCTCTAGGCGCTGTCCCCTTAGCATGGGAGGCACTCACATCATCCCCTCCGGATGTCTTCTTGGACACAATGGGGTACGCATTTACCTACCCTTTGGCAAGATACATAGGAAGGTGTTCTGTTATCAGCTACACGCACTACCCAACTGTAAGCACCGATATGTTGGAAGCCGTGTTCTCCAGAAGGGTTGCTCACAATAATTCTTCTGCCATCGCGTCGTCTAGATTGCTGTCGGGGTTGAAAGGTCTTTATTACAAGCTCTTCGCGTCTCTTTACGGTTTTGTAGGAAGATGCTCGCACTGTACAATGGTCAATTCCTCTTGGACTGGGGGGCATATTGAACGGATATGGTCTCCCGTGCCCTCCACGCTGCACAAGGTGTACCCCCCTTGCGACTGCACTCAGCTTTGGAGTAACCAGGTTCCGAAGGAGCTACGTGTTATTTCTGTCGCGCAGTTCCGTCCTGAGAAGAACCACACGTTGCAGGTTGAGGCCTTTGCGATGCTTTTGAAAAGGCTCCCCAAGGATCTGAAGGAAGCTGTCCGGCTCGACCTGGTCGGCGGTGTAAGAGGGTGCGAAGACGAGGCACGTGTCGAGAAGCTTAAGATTTTAATCGGCGAGCTCGGCTTGGAGGGCGCTGTGAACATCCATGTGGATTTGGTAGTTCTTTTTTTTTTTAACAACAAATAAAAAAAAAAAAAAAAAAAAAAAAAAAAGCCGTACGGTGATCTGAAGGCGTATCTAGGCAGATCCATGATCGGGCTGCACACAATGTGGAATGAACATTTCGGTATCGGGATTGTGGAATACATGGTATAGAGCACAAAAGATTTATAATAAAAAAGAAATTAAAAAAAAAACTGTTCCTCAGGCTTCTGGGTGTATACCTTTGGCTCACCGCTCGGGGGGGCCGCTGATGGACATTGTGTCACCGGAAGCTGGTTTTCTGGCAGAGACAGCAGAGGAGTATGCTGCAGCTATGGAGAAGGTGCTTACGATGGACGAGAAAGACAGAAAAGAGATGGCCGAAGCCTCCCGCGAGAGGTCGATGAGGTTCACTGAGGAAGTCTTCACCGAGGCTGTAGGAAAGGCTGTGCGACCGGTACTGGGGTGAAAATGAACAAAATAAAAAAAGAGAAAAAGAAGAAACCAATTCGAACTTACAAAAGAGACCCTTCTTCTTCATTTCTTTTCCCTCAAAAAAAAAAAAAATCAAAACCAAAGAAGAAAAAGAAAAAGAAAAAAAACCAAAATGGGAATCCCAGGGTTCTTCCCGTGGCTGAACAGTAAGTACCCACGGGTTATAACAACGAAACCCAAATCGCCTGAAAACATCTATATCGATGTCAACGGGATAATCCACACGTGCTGCATGGTGAACGGGAAGTACGACCGTGATGAGGAAAAGAGCATTGAGAGAGTGATCGCCTTAATCGAAGGGATAATCAATGATTTGTTACCTACGAAGCTGGTCTACCTTGCAGTTGACGGCGTCGCTCCAAGAGCAAAGAGCAACCAACAAAGATGCAGACGAATCTCAAGCAGCGCGTCAAAAATCACCGACGCCGTGAGAGAACGAGGCAACTTCGACATGCTGGAACCCAACATGCTCATCAGAACCCCCAAAGGATGGGGCAGAATATCCAGCATCGACGGCAACACGGTCAAGGTGAACGACACAAGGTACGAACGGTCTGAGCTAACATTGGGCGCTGCTGATAAACCATCGCCGGTTTGGGATTCCAATGCCATCTCTGTAGGCACACCGTTCATGGACAAGGTGTGCACTGCGCTGTCAAATTGGGTCAAGGATCAGTCTGAGGTGCCCTTTTCAGTACTCTTCTCCGGTGTACGCACGCCAGGTGAAGGTGAGCACAAGTTCATTGATTTCATCAAACGCGAACGTGAGCTGAACTCGCAGTGGTACGAACCCAACGACACACATGTGCTTGTGTCCGGCGATACGGATTTGCTCCTCCTCGGCCTTGCCTTGCACGAGCCCAACGTCATCGTTATGCGTGAAAACCGTGACGACAACGGCGGCTTTGAATACTGCACCGTCGCAGTGCTCCGTGAATACGTCTGCGAGGAACTCATCGGAAAGCTCATAAAATGCCAGGAGATCATCATCAAGTCCCGTCGTAAGAAGGACTTCCGCAATGCTGCCCTCATGGCCACAGGTACCATCGCTCTTCTATACAAGATCAAAGCCGTCACCGGTAGGTCAGCTGTTCTTATGTGGGTGGCAGCCATCGCTGTCTTGTGGAAGATCATCAAAGAGAAGAGGTACCCCATCGCGTTGCCCGACGCCGAGCGTATCCTCGACGACTGGCTTATTTCCGCTGTTTTTGTCGGGAACGATTTCATGCCGCACCTTCCTTCCATCTATGCAGGGCAGTTTTCTATGTCCACCGTTGTCGACTCCTACGTGCGGGGCATGGCAAAGGGATGGGCGGAGACGGGGTCCCTGCAGTACCTCATGAACCCCGACGCCTCGCTGAACACTGCATCCTGGTCGTGCTTCATGCGCTACATGGCCCAGGGAGAGTCTGCAACTATGCGTTCTAAAAAGAGGCTCACCTCTGATGAGTCATGGACCTCTACATACTACACTAGCATCAAGTCGCTCACGCAGTCCCCGCTTTCTGTCCCCGCCCTTCGCTCTGATATGTGCGCTTCGTATGTAGAAGGGCTTGCTTGGCTGGGTGTGTATTACCTCACCCCGACCCTTGCCTCATGGGCGTGGTACTACAGGCACTATCATGCACCCACTGCACGGGATTTGTTGGAGTACTTCGACGAAAAGGTGAAGAGTGGGACTGCGAAGATCTTCATGAGGGACGTGTCGAAGCCTTTGAAGCCGCTGCAGCAATTGATGCTTGTTGTCCCGCCGGCGTCGTTTCACCTTCTCCCCGAGCAGGCCCTGAAGCGTGCGTTGGAGCAAGGTGAGGACGCGTATCCCGTGTCGTGGGTGTCGGACCACGTGGGCAGCAGCAAGCACCCCGTGCCCATCATACCTTTTGTCGACGACATGGACAGCGGTGTTGCGGAGCCGCCAAACGAACCGGAAGTCCTGTCCACACCGAAGGGCACCGCACCGACGCTAGCAGGTGGGCTTGTTGTGCCGATGGAAGAAAGAGAGGGCTGCCACAACTTCACCCCGCATGTCATCATGAGGCAGACGTCGCGGCTGACAAAAGGAACAAAACTACCTGAGATCACCGCAGTGCGGAGGCCGTGCTACATCCCGTGGAGGACACGCGCGGAAGAAAACCGCGAGCTGGGGCAAGGCTCGGGGTACGTCCTCGCGTTGAAATTCGAGAAGCGTGTGCCGTACTCGGGGTTCCTGCAACGGGTGGTGAAGCGCGCCTTCGGCATACCCTGCATGCGTGTCATGACGTCGGGGATGGTGGCCAGCATATTCATTGCTGGGCCGGATGTTGAAAAGGTGAAAGAACTTCTTCCAAAAAGCGGGACTATGATAATAGATAAACAGCAGGTGGCTATAACCGTTGAGGTAAGCACAAGCCAGCCGAAGGGAGCAGGCGTTGTCGTCAAGGATCTCCCAAAGGTAATCAAGTACAAGGAAATCGTAAGGTACTGCGAACAGGAGTTCGGGATGGAAGTAGGGACCATCAAGATGCGCGACGGTGGCGCCATAGTACCCTTCGAGACTAAGTATAGAGAAGCTGTTGAAAAATCTCTCAAAGAAACGAGTACTTGGGCCATCTCTGGGAGGAATTTAAAGGTGGAAATGCTGCCCCATCGTGTTGCCAAGCACCCCACAGAGCTCTCACTCGATGAGTTCTTCGCTGACCTGGGGGCTGACGCATATATTGACTGGGCATGCTCTAAATGCTGTACCCGTAACTATCAACGAGAGCATTCGTGTATTTCTTGCTCGTCTCGTTGGGGTCCTCTCTCTCTTCCTCTGACTATTAGGAAGGGTGGTGAGAACATAAGCCACTATGAGGCTGACCACACTCTCCACACTGTCGTTGAGGGTCAGAGAAGTACCGCTGTCCCACCGTCGAAGGAAGCTGAATGAAAGGGGGAGAAAGGGAAGGAAAAGGAAAAAAAAAGTTTTTTTATTTATTTTTTTTTTTTTTTTATATTTTAGTGTTTAACTTTTTACAACAAAGAAGTAAGAAAAAGGAAAACAAGAGGGAAAAAAAAAAAAAAACCAAAAACAAAAACAAAAACAAAAAACAATAACAAGAAGAAAAAAAAAAAAAGGAAAACCACACAATACGTGCGAAACGAAGGGAAAAAAAAGAAAAGGGTGAATGTTTTAAAAAGAAAAGAAAAAAAAGGTCTCTCATCGTCTACACCAGACCACAACCGAGAATGAACTCATTTTTTTTGGGGGGGGAGGGTAAATGTTGGTGTCAGTTCTATTCAAGCAAAAATAGTTTAATAAAATGGGGGAGGGGGGCTTGCACTTAACTCCCGTCCCCTACACCCACACCCCCTACTCTCACATGGTATTTTTTTTTCTCTCTTCTTTTTGCGTCGAAATCTCTTCAGGATAACCCCCCCCCCCCCCCTTTCCCCCCACTTGGGGAGTATGGGAGAACAATGCAAATGTTTAGAGAGAAAACTGAGAACGCCACACTCTAGGGAAGATCTGGAAGCCATCGTGATGAAGCGAACGCAGGAGACACACAGTAAGAAGTCCCCACTTGCAGTTAAACGGCCCAGACCCCGTATGGCCACCTGGGAGAAGGATGAGACCGTCTCAAAATGCAGAAACTGCGAAAGAACATTTTCAGTAATACACAGAAAGCACCACTGCAGGAGCTGCGGGCTCATATTTTGTGGGTCATGCAGCGATTCGCGGCAAATAGTCACGGCACACGGGGACAGGCCATGTCGGGTGTGTGTGTTGTGCAGACGATGAAGGCGCGGTGGGAAGGGGACCAGAATTTACTTTTTGACCCCCCGAAACTATATGAAATAAAAAAAAGGGGGGGGGGGGAAGGGGAAAAATCGTCTATATTTTTTTAATTAACTTTTTTTTCCATCCCCCCCCCTGATGAACGCAGGATGTACCATCATTTAAAAAAAAAAAGAAAAAAAGAGAAAATTTTTTTTTTTGAAAAGAGGAAGTGTTTTCCTCATGTAACTTTGCATGGGGTGTTTCTTCTTCTTTTTTTCTTTCTTGGGTGGAGTGCTAACTTGACCCAGAAAGGCTCAAAATCCACCCCAGATCTATGTCTCCAAACGCTGAGTCTACAAATGCCCTAATAGAACCTCTGTGGAGAATGAAGAAAGCAAACCTTAGAAGCACTCTCGGAGGTTGGTGTGTAAGCTGGGGTCAAGTTAGCAGGTTTCTCTCTTTTTTTTTTTTGTTGGTGGGCTGTTCCTAACCACTTCGTTTCCTATAATAGGGATGTTTTTATTTTTTTTTTTTTAATCTATGATATATCGGTTTGCTTTCCTTTTGAGAAACCTCCCTGCTCCCCCTGTTTCTTTCAAGGACCCTCCAGAAAAAAAAATAGAACAAAGGAAAAAAAAAAAAAAGAAATTGCAGCAACCTGTTGAACCGCGTAACAAACGCTTTGAGACTAGTCGATGGTTTTACAGGGGAAGGGGGGGGGGTCTTTTTTTATAAAGATTCTTCCAAACCCTGATTCCGATGACCATGTGTTTCATCGTTTCCGGAACTCCAGTTCGTGTCTGCAATTTTTTTTTTCTTTCTTTCTTTTTTTTTTTTTTTTTTTATAAAAAGTTTTTTTTTTTCTGACCCTTAAAAAAAAATATTTTTTTTTGTCAAAATCTCCTTTTATTTCCTAAGAGTGAACAAGTAGCATCTCAAAAAAAAAAAAAAAAAAATGAGAATAACCTGGAAGGGGTGGTTGCCAAAACCGCCCTTCCCTCCGCTGAGTGTTCTTTTCTTTAGCCTAAGAATGGAGGAATGAGCGGGAGGGGGGGGACTTCTCCCCCCCCCCCCCCCCCCCCCGTTTTTGGTCATCCCACCACCCCTTTCGCTTTAGAGCAACACAATTTTTTTTTCCCCTTTTTTTGCTGATCACGAGTACCCTCTACCAGTTCTAGTTTGCTGAATAGAGGTAGTCATATGCTAGCTGATGTGTATTGATTCTGTAGAAAGGAAGAATTTTCTAAAACCTTAACAATCAAAAAAAAAAAAAAGCAGTCACCAGGTGTCACCTTTTTCGAGTACTTAGGGCCCCGAGATATAGCTGTTTTTTTCTTTTTTTCTCTCATGTGATTCCCCCCCTTTTTTATTTTATATTCGGGCATCGTGGTTTTGACCTTCCCAGTCTTTCAAAAGAAAAAAGGTCAAAGGGAGGGGCCTTCCTACATTTTCTTTTTGCTTTCAAAAACAGTGGGCTAACACTGAAACTTAATCGTATTTTCTTTTTTTTTTTTTTTTTTTTTTTTTTTTTCCCTATTTCCTTTCTATCGCCGTATCACATCCAGAAATATTTTTTGCCTCGGGGGGCGGAAAAGGAAAAAAAAAAAAAAAGCAAACAAAAATAAATAAATAAAAGGAAAGCCCCCCTCAGCCTAGCGATATACTTTTCTCTTAGATTTTTCGCTCAAGTAAGAGGAGAAAAAGATAAGATAAAAGTAAGATAAAATAATATCAACTCTTTTTTTTTTTTTTTTTTTTAGAAAACCATATTATAGAATCAGTTAATTCTATATTTTTGTCTTGGTTGCGGGAACACAAAAAAAAAAAAAAAAAAAAAAAAAGAATCTTTAATAATGGTTCCTGAAAAAAAAATACTTGTGAACAAGCACCGTTGCCCTCCTAGACGACGGGCTTGCGTAGACACCACTTCTAACTTTTTGGTAACAAAAAAAGCACCGAGAGACCTCCTCCTTGATGGTGACAGGGAAGGAGGTCTACAAGCGCAACTAAAAGTAAGTAGAAAATTGGTACAAAAAAAAAAAAAGATCAAAAGTCTCGCACAAACGGGCGGGCGGGTGTACATCAAACGTTTTTTTTTTTTTTTTTTTTTTTTTTTTACAGAACGGAATGCAACAACAGAAAAGGAAATTACTTTAAAAAAAAGGGGGAAACACCGTTTTCAACTCTTTTTTTCAAGGTACCCCCTGTTGGCTGAGGGTAAGGAAAAAAAAAAAGGAACCCTCCCCCCCCCCCCCCCCCCCATCCCCCAATTCGATCAACCTGCCTGTCGCGTAGTTGTGGTTTTTTAAGTAAGTTCGAAGTTTCGGATCCCCCATTCCCCCCTCTATGGCTGCCGAGTTCCGACACAGCGGGTAGTTATGTCTTCTTCTTTTCTTTTTCTTTTTTTTTTTTCCCCTGTATTTAACAAGTACTGCTCAGTTTCTTGTTAAAAAAACTTTCTTAAAAAAAACAGAAAAAAAAGAGCACTTTTTTTATGTCAGAATTTTTGTGCCGTGTGCAAAATGCTTAGAAACACCGACTCTTTTTTTTTTCTTTTTCTTTTCTTATTCTCTTTTTTTTTCTTCCCCCCCCCACCCTGTCTTTTTGCATTTAACATCTACCAACGAGCGTCTTTATAGAGACGATTTGAAAAAAGATCTTTTGCGCAAAGGGCTTTCAATGCAATACAGCTCGGCCACTTCTCGCATCCGGGGTCCTGCGCGGAAAATATGAAAAATATAAACTAAATGCTGCCCTAACTTAACAAGAAAAAGAAAAAAGAAAAAAAAACGCCAGCCCAAATTTACCCTTAAAAATCACTTCAAAAAAGGGTGCCCAGAAAGAGGCCGGAAGAGGACATTATGAGTGATGGTAGCACTGATGGCTCATCCCTATTATGCAATTTTGGTACGAACAGTGATTCTGATACGAATTCGACCGATTCCGAGTCACAGCAGGGTGATTGGACGGCAAAGCCGGAGCGGTTGGAAGGCATCCGGTTTCGTGAAGATCGGAATCCTTGCTGACCCTGTTTTGACATCAGAGGCTCAACGACATTCCATATATTCTCCCAAATGCTCGCCCCAAACGTTATTTGGGTCATAATTTCGAACAATGTGGCAAATGCGGCTAAAAAAGGTGTTTCCCTGGATCTCAATGCTGCTTCTTTGCATACCTTCTTAGGTGTCCTTTTGTCGATGGACTTGGATATCATGCCAGATTATTCTGACTACTGGCGCGCTGGCTCCACGTCTCTCAACCACACCCCTGGGTACGCTGCTGTCATGTCAAGAGACCGCTTTTTGACTATTCTGGGAAATCTGTGTTTCCACAGCGAAACAAACAAGCGTGCTGACTTCTACCTATCGCAAAGGCCTCCCGGAGATCACGGATGCAAAGAAGCGAGGCCGCAAGCCCAAGGACACGCATCCTGTGGCGACACCCAGTTCCACCAGCACGTGAGCATCCTTTGCACCACAACGTGGCATGACATCATGCCTGTGCGCTTTCTGTCGACGTTGGATGTTCTGGTGAAGTCAAATTTGACGTGTCGGCCAAAAGAGAATGAAAGCCGGAATGGACATCCCGCCCCCCACCAAGTGCATATTTACAACACCGCAATGGGCGGAACCGACGCTGGGTGACGCTGTGACAAAACGCCATAAACGCACCCTTATGACTTCGAAGTGGCCACTGAAAGTATTTTCGTACTTGTTAGATAGATCTCTGGCAAATGCTTGGCTTGTTTGGAAAGAAGCATTGCCCCCCAACACCCTGAGTACGAACGACAGTGGATTCACGCCTTTCAAAGAGGCAGTCATCGAAGGGCTACTAGGGAGGCAGTCTAAACAACAGCTAAAGTCAACTACAGAGCAGGCTGCCCCAATACCATGCCCCGAAACACAGAACGAGTGCCCTGAGACCCCAATGCACCGCGATAGTACCTTCTGGGACCATTTCCCCGAAAAAGTAGTGCAACATGCGGTGCAAGCATGGCAAGTCGAAATGACCCCAGTTCCAGTGTTCAACCTGCTTGGTACAACTTTGCATGACTCCGTGCTTCAAAGACTACCACCTTGCCGGGGATACCCCCCAGAAACCCCTCTCGGGGTCAAAAAAGAAGTCCCCCAGCCCTGGGGCACGTACGAACCGCGTCAAGAAGGCCTTAAATAGCTTTTTACAGAATTTTACAGTCGATTTTTTTTGACTTGTTTTTTGTACCCCCTCTCGGGCACTTCAGGAACGAAATTTTTGACAATGCTGTGAGGGTGGGCCCTGCTGTGGGCACCCTCTCTCTAGAATTGGGACATCTGGAGGCATTTCCGGGGGCATATAGCCCCGGCGTTGCTAGAATAGCTTTTTTTGAAGTTTTGAAAATTTACCCCCTGGTGGGCAAAAATGGTCCGTTGGTAGATGGTTAAAAAAAAAGGGGGGGGGGTGGGGGAAGAAAATAACAAAAAGAAAATAATAAATGTCGTCATCTCGGTTCGGGACTCGCAGTGTTGCTGAGTGTGGTTTTTGGAAGGAGATCGTCAGAAAGGAATGCAATACGGGCACAAGACGGCAGAACGAACAGCAACATGAATGCGAGTATGCTTGCTCTAGCACCCGGAGTAGAGGACACTCTGCCTCCCACGGGTCATGCCCCACAAGGAGCGGCAGCAGCATTTCATTTAGAAACCCCACCTCTCGCAGTGGCTGCTCTACCAACACATCCATGGAGGGCCGTCTGCAGGTGCTGGAGAGTATTCTCACAGAGGAACGAGAAGGCCGCAAGAATGTCCAGCTCCAGCTAGACAACTTGCAAAGCATGATTGATTCGCATTTTGGAAAGGAAAAGAAACAGTGAATTTAAAAAAAAAAAAAAAAAGAGGGTGCGTTTTTTTTTAATTATATAAAAGGGGAGCGAAAAAAAAAAAAAAAAAGGGAAAAAAAGGAAAAAGCGTTACCACGTTTTTTTTTTTTTTTTTTTTTTTCTTTTTTTCAAGAAGATTAATTTTTTTTTTTGTGGCTGTTTTACTGTTTTTTTTTTTTTTTTTCAAAAAAAAAAAAAAAAAAGCTACTCGCGGGAAAAAAAAAAAAAAAAAAAAAAAAAAAATGATCTACGACGTAAACTCCCCTCTGTACCAGCAGTTCCTCAGGCAGTCGCGATCCAAGGTATGTTCAGGTAAAGGGGGGAAAACATCAATAATAGACTGACGACCACGGTTCCTCGAAGGACAAGGGTGGCAAGAGCGACAAGAAGGTGAGCAAGCCCGCTGGGGCGTCCAGCACTGGCCTGTAGGTGGACTTTTTTTTTTTGGTTTTCACAACCCCCTCCCTTTTTTTCTCCCCTTCCCCTTTAAATAAATCAGCATCATTTTCGAGTGTATAAAAAAAAAAAATGATGCAAAACAAAAACAAAATATAAATGAGGCCCCCACCCACACCCTCAGTTTTTATTTATTTATTTTCTTTTATGATGACGGGATATTGGTGCCTAGTACTTCTTTGCCTCCATCATTAAGTGTGTTTTTTTTGCTTTGTTTAAACATGGGAAGGAGGAAACAAAAAAAAAACAGGAGGGAGAGGGGGGGGCAAAAAAAAAACCAAAAGAAATGACGGAAAGCTTCTCAGAATATGATGCACTTGTGAAAATATTAATAGTGGGAGATTCCAACGCAGGAAAAAGCAGCTTGCTCAGAACGCTGCAAGGCAACCCTTGGAAACAAGGCCAGCCGACTGTTGGCGTTGATTTTGTACTTCAAACCGTAGAAGTGAGGGGGAAGAAACTAAAACTCCAAATCTGGGACACCGCAGGACAAGAAAAGTACCAAGCGATTCGAGGAGCCTACTTCAGGGGTGCACACTGTGTGGCAGTGTGTTTCGACCTCACCAATCCCATCTCTTTCGACAACGTGAAACACTGGGTGGCCGAGACCAAGCTATACTGTGACAATGCTGCAATCCTACTCATTGGAACCAAATCAGATCTTTTTGAAAAAAGACAGGTTTCAGAGGACCAAGCTCAAAACGCAGTCCATAACTTTTCCCTCCACAGCTACGTCGAGACGTCAGCGAAAACAGCTAGAAACGTGGAGGACGCCTTCAGAGACCTCGGTACCTTGGGTCACGACGCCAAGATGCTGATCGACAAGACTGCGTCGCGTGTCGACCACAGCGCAGCAGTTTCGTTGACGTCACCCGAGGCCGCCCCTGTGAAGCCGTTGCGTAAGAGGTGCTTTGCGAGGGTTATGAACAGAAAGAAAGGTGCAAAACAGGAGGCCGCATCGAAAAAAACTGAAAATCGGAAGCTGTTCAAAAAGGTGGCGACCGACAACGTCGACTGCAACGAGAAGGAGTGCGGTGACGAGGAACCACGTAGCTACTATGAAGTGGATGGAGAGATGGTACAGTAGGTACCCCCCCCCACCCCGGGGGCCCCCGGTGGTCCTAATCTTTCCGTGTTCTTTTTTTTTTTTTAATCCTGCAAACTCGAGTTTTTTATTATGGTATTTATGTGCAAAAAAAAAAATGAAAAAAAAAAATCTTTTTGTCATCGCTCCCCCCCCCCGTCTCTCTCTGCTGCCCTTTGCCATGCATTTTTCAATAGAAAGAAAACTGCAAGGTGAAAGGAAGAAGATGGGGTAAGGGAAGAGGAAAAAAAAAACCACATGAGTAAACCGTTGCAGAAAGTCCGTACTTCCTTTTTTTTTTTTTAAATCCGCGAACCCTTAGACAAGATTTACCCCCCCCCCTTTTTTTCGTTTTTGCAAGAACGAGTCTTGACTTGTCCCAACAAAGGGGACCGTTGGCATCGTGTTACGGGTTACCCCACACGTACAAGCTCTCTAAAAGACAAGAAACTGAGAGAAACACAAAAAAAAGGGGGGTCATTTTTTTTTCTTCTTTCTTCGTTTCTTCTTTCCCTCCCCTTGCACTTGTGGCACCCTGACGTAAATCGATAAGCACGACGAAAATCAGAAGATCAAGTTTTTTCTTTGTCCCCCCTGTTCTCATCAACACCGAAGTATATGGCTCTCTCTCAATTGAATAAATCGCAATTTATCCCCTCCTCCTTTTTTTTTTTTTCTTTTTTTTTTTTTTAAATGATTCTTCCAATCCAGTATGGAAAAAAAAAGAAAAGAAAAAAACTATATGAACCGGTATTTTACTACGAGTGGTTTACACTGCTATGTTCTAAGAAAATAATATTAATAAAAAAATAAAAAAAAAGAAAGAGCTTTCAAAAGGTAGCTTGTAATTCTATGGATGGTTCCTCCCCCTTCCCTCGCCTTTTGGCTTTCTTTTCCCGTCATAGGAGTATCTGTCGTCCAGAAGAGACGGGGGAAAAAGAAATAAGGAAGGCTTGTCCTATTTCTTTTCTACTCCTTCCAGAGTGCGCATTTACCTTTTTCTATTTTTATTTTATTTTATTTTGTTCAATCCATCCTTTCCAGATGGCCCCCTCCTTTGCTTTTGAACTTAAAGAAAACGAAAAAAGAAAATAAAAAGAAAGGAAAAAAGGGGAGAAAAAAAAGAAATATAAACACAAGACTTTTTCCATTTTTTATTTATTTTATTCCCCCCCCTCCTAAATAAAAAACAAAACAAAAAAAAACCCGGTTCCTACCTAAGGAGGGTATATTCGTGTGTGGGCTAATTGTCTGTTTTTTTTTTTTTTCTTTTTTTTTTTCTCTTTTTTCCCGAGTCTTTTCTTTTTTGACTTTTTTTTATCAAAAAAACAAAAAAAAGAGAAAAAAAAAAGGCGCAGGGGAGTGAGGGGAGGGGGAGGGAAGTGGGCTCAACAAAAAAGAGGGGAAAAAAAAGAGGAAAAAAAAAAGAAGAAGGAAAAAGAAAAATGAGCCAGGGAGACCTACTCAACGAAAAGAAAAGATCGAGAAGCACCAACAAAGCAGACAGCCTCCCAGCGATAAAGCAACCACCCTCAGATCACACACCCCCTCCAAAACAAGAAGAACCGGACGAGCAACAAAAAAACCACGACCTACTAGAATACTCGCTACCAAGACAGCAGCCATCCCGCGTGGTCCAAGCTCAGTTAAACCTATTAAGAGAACCGTTACAAGTCCCTCAACCACACGACGATTTTCCAATATCAGAGAACAGCGTCGGTGCGTACTTTGCACAGCCAGCAACACGGGAAAAACAGAATCTGACAGCTCCACAAATGCGCGAGAGAGAATTAACCCCAAGTCAGATACTGAGTACGAAAGATTACTATCTCCGGCCTGATCTGGATGAAGTGTCTCAAAGGGTTGTCTTGGAGAGTATCGTGAAGCAGCAGCAAGAGCAAGACGATAAAAAATGTGAGATACAAAAGCGGCGCGAGATCACCATGGCCAAGTTCGAGGCGATGAAACGTTCTCGGTTACTACTGCAAATACAATCTAGCATCCCGGTAGACCCCAGAACTGTGGACAGCTATGGTCTGCACGGCGCAGTGCGAACGAAGAACAGACGCAACAAAACAGCTACTTTACGGGTACAGAACAACACCAAACGGGAAGAGTTGTTGCGCGTGAAGCAAATCCTCAGCCCGGGCATCGAACTGCACCGGAACACAATGCAGCTCACCATGCAGAAGCGAATGAGCCGTAGAATTATGACTGAAACCGATTTGGGAACATGTTACAAACGGTCTCTCGCCCGGGAGCCAAACACTATAAATAAGCTTATTCGGGAGCAAGCTGTGGAGCATCACAAAGCCGCCGAACGTGATCTGGAAGAAGAATCTCTTGAGAGGCTTGCTTCCTTTGCATCTCATCAACATGTTGCGCTTAAGGCACGGAAGCCGCGACAGCGTGATATCCCGTACACCCTCCACGCTCCCTATCGCCACACCTCCGCCCATCGGCCTCCTATTATATTATCTGATCATGAAAAACAAGCGCTCCCTTCATAGGTGGTATATAAAAGATTTTTCCGTTGTAATTACAATTTTTTTTACCCCCCTCCTCCTTTTTCTTCTTTTTTTTTTCTTTCTTTCCTTTTTTTCTGAATTGAGGTGTAGTGGCAAAAGTAGAATTTGAGAGGAGGCAACAGGGGGTTTCCCCCCCCCCTCTTTTTGGGCAGTTTCCCGCCCTTCTTTTTTTTTTTCTTCTTCTCGTATCACCCCGAAAAGGGTCACGGTTTGTTGATTTTTCTTTTTTCCCTTTTTTTTTATACCCATTGTACGGAAGAAAAAAGAAAAAGAAGGGAAGGGGGGGGGGGAAATGGAGGAGAGCAAGGCTGTGTACGCAGATCTTTTGGAGAACCACAAGCATCTGCTGGAGCCGCACGGCGAGGCACACTGCAAGGAGTGGGAGATCCAGCACACTGAGCTCCTAAATCTGGAAGAACTGAATGAAAGACTGAAGCTGAGGCAGCGACAGCACAAGGCCGTGATCGAACTGGTAACCACAAAGGTGAAGGAGAACTACACAAGATTCGTCCAAGGAATCAACAAAATCCAAGAGGTGGGCGCATGCTCCGACCAGACCATAAGAATCTGCGACATGGGCAAGACAAGGCTCAAAATGACCAAAGACGGCTTGATAGTAAAAGCACTAAAGATCTCCCACATACAACGCAAGAGGGTCAACATGACACGGGTCCGCAACGTCTTAGCAATGGTTGAAAAGATCAGCGCAAAACACCAGGAGGTCCAACGGCTGATCTCCGCCGGTAGACAGCCCGAAGCAGCACTGCACATAACCGAAGGACAAAAGGAACTCGAGTCAACCACAGACGATGTCAGAAACCTGTCCTGCATAAAGGAAATATCGAAAGCATGGTCTGAACTACGGTCTACGCTGTACCACACTCACATCGATAAATGTTTGAACGAATGTTGTAAGAGGTTTGACATCGCGCAGTTCGAAGCGGGGGTCACGGCGGTTATTTCCCTTGGGTACGAAAAGGAGTCATCAGCGAGCCTTGTCAACAAGTGGCGGCACGTAGTCGGCCTCATCGCTCTCGCATCACTCCGCCCCTTCGCCATCAAGAACAAGGGCAGCGATGAAGTCTCCAAAGCTGACGTGAGGATGCTCATGAGAATGCTCCAACCAGACGATCTCGTGAAGGCTCTTCAAGAACTGACCCGCAACCTCGCGCACAGCATGTGGACGTTCAAAGCAATGCTCAACTACGTCTCGACCGACCCGAAATTCCACCATTGGCACTGCGCGCTCACCGCGTTCAAACCCGAGTTCTGGTCAACCGTTCAAGGGAAGCTGACGGACTTCCTCACATCATGCAAGTACCACTCCCTGTCCTTGCAGTCCTTCATGTCGTTGGTGACATCGTTTAAAATGTTCGCTGCGTACGGGGAGTGCTTCCACGGACCGATCTCCGCACCACTGGAAGACCTCCTTCACACGTTGACAAAGAACTACCTTTCAGAGGTGTTCCACAAAGAGGCGACGGAGATAACCCGCATGGGCGTCAAACACGAGACGTGTATAAACCTCACTGTTGATGAAGCGAACGAAAAGGTGTCCGAGGGGCTTGTTGTGAATGTCGTCCCGTTGGCCGACGAGGTGAAGAACCTGTGCAGGCTTGCAAGGGACTTCGACGAGGCAGAGAACATCAATGCGAACCCTTTCGTGCTGCAGGAAAATGGCGGCGAGGACAAGGGGCATTCGGGTGGGATCGCTTGTACGCTTGTGAAGGAGCCCATCCTCGCGTCGGGTTTAGAGGTCCTCCAGAGGATCCAACGGTATTCCGAGCTGATGGTGGTGTTCCCCAAAACCTCGTCAGACATCCATACCCAGTTGCACCAGCTTGTCTCGTTCTTCCTGTACATGATTTTCGCGAATTTTTGCGATGTCCGGACTGCCGACACGGTGTACCACCCTGAGAAGGACGCGCACCTGCCTCTCCACACTGTTGCGCACCTTGATGAAATGAGGTTGAACGCGGCGAAGCATGTGCCCAAGGAGCTCAACGTCGAGACGGGCGAGCAGAAGCCTTTCGAGCCTCCAACCTTGCAATCTGTTCAGGTAAAGGGAAAGCTGACGTCGCACGCGGAGCTGTACGGATACCAAGAGCGGTACATCGCAATGGGTACAGTCAGCCAGGTTCTCAATAAACTGGAGGAACTATGGAACGGGAAGGACAAGGTGGCAGCGGGCGACACTGCAAGGCTAATCAGCACAACAGAAGTGATGGTTAAGTCCATGACTCAAAGACTGGCTGTGAGGATGTGTTCGGTATATTTTTTTTTTTTGGAGGGAAAAAAAAAAAAAAAAAAAAACAGTTTGATGCATACCCGAAAATGATATCCGAGTGCAAATGGGAGCCAAGGGCCCTTGAGTCCGATTCTAACATCTACGTGCACACCATCCTGAGGGATGTTCGCGGTGTCGCAGACCGAATGGGGCAACACTGCAGCGGGACCCCTCGTCTATGGGAGGCCATTGTAAACCATTTGTGGCATGTTGTCGTAAAGGGGTACTCCATGGTAAAGAAATGCAACACTGAAGGCAGGGCCCTCATGTCTCTTGACCTCCAAACCCTTCAACATTCATTGAAATCTATTGTGCAGGGGAGGTATGTTTTTTTTTTTTTTTTTTTTTTTTTTTTTTTTTTTTTTTTTTTTTTTTTTTTTTTCTATAAAAAAAAACTTTGTTACAGCATTCCGCACCCTGACATTGTAGAGGAATACGTCAAGGCATTCTACTTAGAAGCAGATGATTATCTGAGCTGGGTGAGATCGTCACATATGGTATAAAAAGATTTTTCTTTTTTTATACATTTTTTTTTCTTGCAGAAGTACACGGCCAAACAACTCCTTGCGTTGCCCAACATCAACAACAGGTACATAGACAGGATACGGAAGGACAACAAGGAGTTCAACAAAAAGATAGAGGAGGAGCTCCTGGCGCTGGAGCACACCGACCCTTCACCGCTCGACGTTTCTTAAGCTATCCTTTTCTTTCTTTGGTTCTTTCTTTTTTTTTTTTAAATAATTCTTGCGGAAGATGCAGAAGAAAAAGAATAGGTCAATCACTTAAAACTCCTTCAAAATGGTCGGTACCGGTATGACCCGCGAGAAGTTGCAGAAGATGGTATTTAAAAAAAAGAAGAAAAAGAAAAACACCCCACTCCAGGCCGAAGTTGCCCGTGTCGGTGGTGTGCGCAGGAGGCACAAGGCTGCCCGCAAGGTCACCTCGGGTGAGGACTCCAAGCTCCAGCAGAACCTGAAGAAGCTGGGCGTGAGCCAGATTGCCGACATCGAGGAGGTGAACCTGATCATGGAGGACGGGAGTGTCATCCACTTCAACCACCCCAAGGTACGACTACCGATTGCATTGTACACCCATACCTAAACTTTTTTTTTCCCCTCTCACAGGTTCAGGCCTCCATCCAGTCCAACACCTACGTGGTGTCCGGGAACTCCGAGACCAAGAACATCTCTGAGATGCTCCCCAACATCATCGACCAGCTTGGTGCTGAGAGCATGCCCCAGCTCCAGGAGCTGAAGGAGAAGATCCAGGGTGAGAAGGTTGAGGAGAAGGCCGCAGAGGAGTAGAAGCATGAGACGCTTTGATCAGTCGTTATTTTTCTTCTTTTTTTTTTTTTTTTTTCCCCATCGTTTTATTTTTATTTGGCGCAATTTTCTTTCCACCCCCCCCCCCCTTTTTTTTCCGTCCCCGGCTGTGTTCAGCGATCGGTTAGGGAAAAGAAAATAGATACTTATTGCCAAACGAGTCATTATTTAACTCGAATTCCCGAATTTTTGCACGAGGGCCCGCAAGGCCCTCGTGCAAAAAAACGGTTACGAGTGTTAAATAATGGCTCATTTGGCGGCAAGTAAGTCGTTTTATTTCACTCTTCGTCATTTGGGTCATTCACTGCTTTCACTGCTGTTTTCCTCACACGGGTCAGCTTTTTGGATTTCCCTAAAGCAATACGGGGTGGCTATTTCGCTGTGGGAGTAAAGCACTTAAGCACTTATTCCCACTTTTAAGGGCCGGAATGGCCTCAGAAGGCCAAAAATAGTCAAAATACCTCACCCCAAAAAGATTTTTCAAGGGGTTGGGTTCACTCTGATGCCCCATAACTTCAAAATTCTCATAATTTAACTAGTTAAATTATGGGCGTTTTGCGTTTGTGAGGCCCTAGTGAGTGAAGAAATGACGAAGAGTGAAATTTTTTTTTGTCGATTTCTTTTGACACAGTGTTATTATATAAAAAAAAAAAAAAAAAAAGTAAACTAATCAAAATGGTCGGTACCGGTATGACCCGTGAGAAGTTGCAGAAGATGGTATTAAAAAAAAAAAAAAAAGAAAAACACCCCACTCCAGGCCGAAGTTGCCCGTGTCGGTGGTGTGCGCAGGAGGCACAAGGCTGCCCGCAAGGTCACCTCGGGTGAGGACTCCAAGCTCCAGCAGAACCTGAAGAAGCTGGGCGTGAGCCAGATTGCCGACATCGAGGAGGTGAACCTGATCATGGAGGACGGGAGTGTCATCCACTTCAACCACCCCAAGGTACGACTACCGATTGCATTGTACACCCATACCTAAACTTTTTTTTTCCCCTCTCACAGGTTCAGGCCTCCATCCAGTCCAACACCTACGTGGTGTCCGGGAACTCCGAGACCAAGAACATCTCTGAGATGCTCCCCAACATCATCGACCAGCTTGGTGCTGAGAGCATGCCCCAGCTCCAGGAGCTGAAGGAGAAGATCCAGGGTGAGGAGAAGAAAGAGTAGGATTAGATGCGAGTTTTTTTTTTTTTTTTTTATATTTTTTTAAGAATCTAACCTTTTTTTTTCTTCACAATTTAACCAGATTAAAAAAAAAAGGAGGGGGGTAGGATTATAGCATACTTTTTTAATTTTTTATTTTTTTTTGATCAAGGGGAGGAAAAAAAAAAGAGAAAGCAAATGGGGGGAAGAAAAAAAAAGTATAACAAAAGAAAACTACCGCCATGGCCTATACGAGTAAAGAGAGTGGGGGGAGGTAAATGGGTTGCGCTAGACTTGCTGGTTACTACAAAAAAAAAACTTTTTTAAATGATGTCGATGAAAAAATCAAATTTTTACTTTTTTGAGAGGGACGCTTTTTTTTTTTTGAGAGGGACGTTTTTTTTTTTTTTTTGTATGCCCCTCTTTTTTCTAACCCAACCCAGACAAAAAAAGAAACAAAGAAAACTGACCCCCTCCACACTTTTATCCTCACTCTCAATTTTTTTTTCTTTCTACCCCCTCCCACACAGTTTTATTTCTTTTTACCCCCCCCCCCATATTCATTTTCTTCTCGTACCATTTAACAAAAAAAAAAAAACAGGCTATGTGAATCGGAATTTAAAAAAGAAAAATTAAAAAAATTAAAAAAGAATGGTAGCAGAGTGTCGTAACAAGCCACGTCTGCGGACAGTTATAGGCCAACTGATGATATTAGGTGGGCTCGTGTTATTCGGTATTGCTACCCTCGATGAGGACGAAGGCCCCACGGTACACAGCCAGGCTGGTAATAATAATAATAATAATAATAAACCAAAGATGGCCCCTCAACCACCGACCCCGACAGCCACTCCTTTAACCCCCCGCCCACAGTGCTCTCACTGGGCAGGGTTAAAATGCTTAAGAATCGACGGCCACCTTGTCCCTGCAGGCCCGTTGGGTACCAAAACCTGCACCGACACCATCTCTCCTTCCGAGTCAGGACACTGCCAATGCCTCCACGGCATCGCAGGAAACATACCCTGCGGTACTACATTGAAGATACCGTGGAAAACCTGCAATGAGGCTTGCAAAGGATCTGTTCTATGTCAAGGCTGGCGGGGAACCATGGGGTGCAAGGGAACTGGGAAGCGCGAGCCGTCTTATGATGCAGACTGTGGGTCAGTGATCGTACCGACTTTATCAGGGTTCTGCCTTTGCGAGGATGAAGCAGCGCATCACTTTGACTGTGGCCATGACCCAATGACATGCTCTGAGGTGTGCGCCTTGCGATCGGTGCAGCCTGTTACTACACAGCCCTCCTCGCTGCCCCTTCCGCCTGTCGTTGCGGAAGAAGCTGCTGAAGAACGTGCTCTTTTGGACGCATTAGAGACCCACGGCCTCACAGGTCGTATCGGAGCCGCCGCGCACCAAGCCAACGATCCGCACACCCTCCAGCTGCGACGGGAGTTTATTGAAAAAGCGTTACAACAAGCTGGCGTTTGATTATTATTATTTTTTTTTTTTTTTTGTATTTTCTTACATTTTTTTTTTTTTTTTTTTTTTTTTTTTTTTTTTTTTTTTTACATTCTTTTCTCCCCTGTGCTCAAACGATTTTTAACACCAGCACAGGGCTGTTATGAGCGAAGCGAGCAGAATAGCCAGCCCCAGCCCTGTCATTGGTGCTTTATGGGGCATCGGTGGTCCAGCCACGCAGTCCTTGGAAAGACCTGACATGGAGCGTGTGTCTGTGTCGCCCAGCCCACGAGACCTTGTGTTCGATATGACAGCTATGCAGGACAACCCAGGGGCGCCGCCTGTGGCAGGGATGTTCCGGAACGAGGGTGAGATGACACCCCCGCCGGTGCTCTTGACACCTGCCGTGATGCCCGAAAGGAACCTCTATAAAGAGATTGAAAGGATAGAACAGGAAGAAGAAGAAGAGGAACAGCGGCAGCCTGCCCACGCTCCAGTTCACTATCAGCAAGCGGTTGTTGCTCCGGCTGTCTCGCCTGCACAACTCTCACCTTGCCCTCTGCCCACCACTCAGCTTATCTCGCCTGCACCGAAGCAATCAAAATCCAAGCGTTCTAAATCCACCGGTGGTGCCTCCAAGCGGTCCACCAGTAAGGGCCAAGGGTCCAAGCGTGTGACAAGAAGCGACACTGCAGCATCGACAGCGCAGCGTACCGGAAGGACCAGCACCCCCCCAGCAGCAAAAGCGCGACAAGGAGAGGCAGCTTCGGCACGCCTTGCCATCTCCCACACTGCCAGGTCGTACCAGCTCGAGAAGCAAACGATTATACATAAGCACGAAGAAGAGCTCCGTGAGATGAAGATGAAGTACGAGGACGAAACGAAAGGCTTGCGCAAGACAATTGCGAAAATGCACGCAGAGTTTGCCACACGGAGGGGCGTCGAGATCTCGTACATCCGCGGGAAGCTAAGTGACAGCAACGACGAAGCAGAGGCGACGAAAATCGCTCTGCAGCATGCAGCGGAGGAGAACCTTGCGTTGGAGGAGGAGCTTCAGGCGATGCAGACGAAGGCGCAGGCACTGGAAGCGATGCGAGAAGACGACAAGCAGCGTGTGATGGCAACATTGGAGAACTGGAAGGCACACTATGGAAAGATCGAAGCGGCAAACAACGAGGAGATCACAGCGTTGCGGGACAGAACTACAGAGCAGGAGGGCGCGCTGGTGAGTTTCAACCACATGAAGCAGCAGCTTATGCGAGCGGAAGAGGAGGCAGAGAAATTAAGCAAACAACTTGAAATGTGCAACCTGCAACTAGAGCAGAGCAACAAGCGTGCGATGGAGAGCAGCACTGTAATGGAAACAATGTCCGTACACCAGCAAGAAGCCATGGAAGGCAAGGCCAGTATTGAATCCCTGCAGAACACGGTGGCAGGGCTGCAGCGAAGCAATGCAGTATTCCAAGAAGAGAGAGCTGCGCTGGAAGCGAAGGTGAGGGAAATGCAGGCGGAGGTCACAAGGCGGATAGCTAGTGAGGCATTGCTACAAGAGGAACTCTCAAATAGCAAGTGTCAAGTGACTGCCGACAAATTGAAGGAGATAGAGCTGTCTGGAAGGCAGTCGGTATTCCAGTCCGAGCTGCAGGCATCTCACAGCAGGGAAAACATGCAGCACAAGGAGAAGGAGGTACTCCGGTCTCAGATACTCGATCTCACGACCAAGATGCATAACTCAGACGCCGCTTTGCAGGCCTCCTCACTCCTCGCGCAGCAGCTGGCCTTGGAGAACGAGCGGCTCCGTGATTTGTTGGTTGCCCCTTCCCACTCCCCGCAGGCTTGTTTGTAAACCTGCTTTTTTTTCCTTTTCTTTGTAATCATTCATTACTTGTGCAGCCCGAACGTATAATTAACTCCCCTCCCCCCCCCCCCCCTACCTTGTCTATAAACCCCTGCTCTGTACTTTTCCTCCCAAGAAGAACGCATGGATCTGAAAAAAAGAATGAATAACCATCACAACCTAAAAGGAATTTTAATAAAAAAAAGAAAATGCCAGGTAAGCTAAGGCTGAAAGGAGACAAGAAGGCGAAGGGAAAAGATGTCAAAAGCGAGGAGGAGAAAAAGAAGAAGATCTTGGAGGAGATAACGGCGATCGAGGCGGACGGGAAGATGGCGCCCGGGGAGAGGGACAGGAAGATCGCAGAACTGAAGTCTTTTGTGGGAACGGGGACAGAAATGGATAAGTGGAAGGATTTTCAAAGTTTTAAGAACGGGGTGGATAAGGAAAAGGTACAGGCACAGCTGGAACGGCTCATCGAAGAAGAGCAAGCAGAGGAAGAGGAAATAACTGAGAAACACCTAGCAGGCAACAAACGCCTCCTTGCCGCCAAGGCACGCGGGAAGGACATCGACCCCATCTCAATCTACGGCGACATCAACGGAGGGAAAAGAAAGCGAGACGAAGCACTGAAGAACGAAAGCTTGCTGAACAGAAGATGCAAATTGAAACACGACAGGTGGTCTATGTGAGAGGGCCTCCTCCCTCTGTCCAAAGAAACCGAGTATTTATTTATCCCCCCCATAACCCATCATAAGACACGCAACTCAGGGATGAAGAAAATAATGCAGACCACAGCAGCTGTCAGCTCCGGTGTTCTATTCTATAATAAAACTGTTTCAGCAGAGGAGTTGAAGCCTTTAAGCAAGTTCGGTTTGATAGCCGACATACAGACGGCAGACGTGGACGATGCGTGGAACTTCAGCAAAACAGCGTCGCGGAGCTACCGTGGTGCGCTGCAGGCGCTTGGGAGGGCTGTCGACAGCTGGCATTCAAGTGGTGTGGATTTCGTCGTTAATTTAGGCGACATCATCGACCAGGTGAACGAGACGAACGGCGATTCACGAAGGATCCTTGCCCTCGTGCTGCAGCATTTCAGCCGTCTGGACGTTCCCGTGTGGCATCTCGTCGGCAACCATGAGCTGTACAACTTCACGCGCGATGAGCTCCTGGATCTCATCCCCGGCATTGCTAACAACGGGTGTATGTACCACGACTTCACCCCCGCCAAGGGATGGCGTGCGGTCGTGCTGGACAGCTACGACGTGCATTGCATCAACAACAAGGAAGCGTCGGAGTTCACCGAAACAGCCTTCCAGATGCTGGAGGAACACAACCCGAACAACGTGAGGGCGGAGCGTGGGACCACGAACTGGAGCGCCGGGATGTCCGGTCTGGATGCAAGGTGGGTCCCCTTCAACGGTGCTGTCGGCGAAATTCAGGCAAAATGGCTGAAGAATGTGGTTCGGGACAGCGTCGAGAAAGGAGAGAAGCTGATCGTCTTCTCGCATGTCCCACTTCTTCCTGGCTGTGCCGCGAGGGCCACCCTCTTATGGAACTACAGCGAAATCCTTGAAATCCTCGACGGGGGGAACACCATCGCCGTATTTGCGGGTCACGACCACAAAGGCGGGCATGCAGTCTCTCCAACAGGCACCCATCACGTCACTATCCCCTCCCCGCTCAACATCACCGGTTCTCTCGACACCGCACACGCCACTGTCGAACTTTATGAGAATTCACTCCGTCTTACAGGCAGCGCCTGTGTCCCATCCTATGAGCTTAACTTCACGAATAAAGCTTCTAAACTGTGATGATTGCAGTTTTTTCCCATTTCTTTTTGTGTGGATCCCCGTTTTTGAATATGTTTCTCCACACAAAGTTACAGATAGTTTTTTTTTATCTTTGTTTTTTTTTTTTTTTTTTTTTTTTTTCATTTTCTTTTTAGTTCGCCTTCTAACCTCTTTATGACCACTATTATAAATACTACTGCTCTTTATGTACTTACTTCTTCAAGGAGTTATGCTTGTTGTACTGTTAGATGCGACAGAGGACCCCGAAGCGGCGGAGGCATGGCTAGACACAAGAGATTTGGAATGCCCAAGAAGTATTCAGGTGGTAGCGATCACAACAGAGGGGGAACTAGCTGGAGCTGGGAATGTAGTAGCATGCGGCACTGAGCTTGAAGCAGCAGCGGAAGGGGGAAAAGTCGTGGGCATGGCAGTAGAGTCGCAAGTTGCTGTGCAGGTTGTGACCTTTAATGATGGTATCCCCAGCGGGGGACGGGAGGGGAGGTGGACAGGGGTTGTCGAAAACATTGTTGATAAGAAGTCCACTGACCCAGCACCCCCGTCGCTGCACTACTTGATCATAGAACACGCCAAGAAAGAAGGGAACCCCCCAACTAGCCTCGTGAAGCGTCCGCCTCCTACACGGAAGCCACGACGCACGACAGGCCCGTCTGCCGGCGTTGTCTCAGAATGCCACATTTGCAAGCAAACCCTTTGGAACAACACTGCCCGCAGGTCTCATGCTGCAACTATAGTACCTTGTGGCGTGTGCAGCCGAGAGTTGTGCGACAGGCGAATGGTGGCTCATATGCACACACACCCTGTGTGCGAGGATGCGGGTTGTGGGTGCAGAAAGGTCTTCAAAAACATCAAAGATTTGCAGCAGCATGAAAAAGAGCTCCAATGGCCTGTGCGGTGTGGCAGGTGCAGTAAAAGAGCCAAAAGCGTGCGTGATGCTCGCGAGCACGCCGAGGCAAGCCACACAGGGGTCACACTTCTTAGCATCGAAATCTTAAACAGGTCTTCCTGGGAACCTTACAAGACTTGCCTGGAATGCGGGTATACCGGCCGCTCACGAACCCACACTTGCACCCGTTCACAACCAGTTTTCACTAATTCCGCAGCGCCTCCCCCGCCCCCCCCTCGCTCGTCCTCAAGTTCTTCTGCTTCCCCCGCCCAAACCCACCCGTCCTCTGCCTCGGGATCGTACGACGACGAGAATTAACC
Source organism: Diplonema japonicum (assembly GCA_964019335.1). Lineage (NCBI taxonomy): Eukaryota > Euglenozoa > Diplonemea > Diplonemida > Diplonemidae > Diplonema > Diplonema japonicum. The sequence continues at coordinate 481,831 of OZ025678.1, forward strand.
CAGCAGGCCATACCGTCTTCGTTTTCTATTTTTTATTGTGTTTATATCTTTCTGTATTACCTCAGTTTTATTTATTTGTTCTAAATATTTTTGCCCGCTTTCATCAAAACACAGGATGGACAGTCATAATGACCCCGTCCAGTCGAAGCAAGGCTCTAGACGAGCCTCGTTGCAAAGCGCGTTCAGCAGAGGAACCCAAGACTCCAAGACACGGCTGGAGGCAGTGAACATCGATGAGGTGCTGGGGTTGGTGGATGCGGAAAGCCGAGAGAGCAGGGCAGCAAGTGTGGACGCGAGGGACGAATTCGAGAGGGACATCCTAGGGGGCGCACAGCGGGTCATCAACACAATGGGGTTGCAGAGAAAAGGTAAGAGGCCAGTGAAAGAGACTGTACGGGAAGTGCACCACCACCACTACTATCCGCGGAATTCGAATAAGGCAGCTGAGCCCTCTCGTTACACGGAACAGGAAGACGGCTACGGCAGTGACAGCGGGCTGTCTTTTCCTACAAGCTGCAGTTCTGTGCCCCCAATGGAGACAGACAGGGAAGCTGTTAAACGAGAGTACCTCCGCACGCTGCGAGCTGTCGAAGCGGCTGAGCGTTCTCTTCAGCTACAACCAATCAACAACGAGGCCATGCTCATAGACCAGCTGAAGCAGACGGAACAGCAGGCAAGTGGCTTACGAAACCAACTCGCCATATCTGCAGTTCAGAAGGAACAAGAGACGCGTGCCGCCAAGGACAGGGCAGACGCCTCACACATGGAGGCACTCCAGACGGCTGCCAGCGCTTTGGAATTGATCGATCTTCAGAACTCGTACTATCCAGCCCCTCAGCAATACTGGCAACAACAGCCAACCGACGGCGCATATTATCAGCCTTACTACCAACAGCAAAGCGCTACTATGCAGTACGGCCATGGCCAGCCTTTGCCCCACGAACAGTCCGTTCCCATTCCTTTAGGCTCACCTGTCTACAAAGACCAAGAAACGCAGTTTTCAATTCCCAGCCCTGTTCCCACTGACCCTCCCTCTATGAGACGCTCTCCCGTGTCTTCTGTTGCTCCCTCTGCCTCTGCCCCTGCGTGTGCACCTGCACCTGCACCCGCTCCTGACCGTTATCCTGTATTTTGGTAATCTATCTGTCCATGTTGCTTTTTTTATTTTCTTTGTATATTTCTTATGTTCTTCTACGTTTGTCTTAAGAAGGGTTAGTGTTTCCTGGCCTCTCTAACCCACTCAGGATGGTGAATGAAGGTCCCCTCACCACCGGAGTTATGTTTGTCGATAAAAATGCAGCGGTTCAAGAGGAGGGAGAAGGAGACGGGTGAGTGGGCCGAGGGCTACTATTTAAAAACCTGCAAAGAGAGAGGCAACGTGGGCAACGGTTTGGGAATGGAGAGAGTGAAAGTGTTGGGAAGAGAGGTGTGCGAGGCGAAGGGTGTTGTAAGGAAGAATGCTGTGCCGTATCGAGGGGTGTCCGGAAGGCTGCAAAGGGCGGTGGAAGGAGCATGGAAGCAGAAAGATGCGCAGGGGATCTCACTGCTCGACGAGCTCCTTGCAAATATCAACTTCGCGCCTCGTAGATGTGCGATGTCCATCCTCCACGAGGCGTCTCTCATCTTGGGGTGCCTGCATGCATCGAACTTCCCGGATCTCTCCCCCATGCAGCTGCTCATTCTACACCTGTACTGCACGAATGGGTGCCCAATGATGTCCTGCGACATGAACGACGAGATCCACAGGGCCCTGCAACATCGCACATCTTTCTACATCCTCAAATGGGCGAAGACCATCGCTGCACTCATGGGCATCGCCAGCTCTGTCGACCACACCGACGGGGGGAATACCTTGTTCGTGAACTGCGGGTGCAAAGAAGGGTTAGAATGGATGTCGGTCTCCAAAGGAGAAAAGGTGAGCTGGAAGGGCTTCCCTTGCAGTAATGTGGGAAAAAGGGGGCAGATGTACTTCAAGGTGCGCGGGGGGCTGGGCGGGGTACCGTTATTGAATTTTGGTTCAGACGGGTGCTTGCAGCCCGCAATGCGAGAGTATGAGGTACACGACGTGGTGGTGAATGGGATAAGCGTTGTGGTGGTTATCACTGCTGTACGTTGTGAAAGGTGGCTGGAAGCAGAAGGATGGCATGAGGGGTACGAATTGTCAGGAAGGCTAAGGTCAGAGAAGCCCCCAGCAAGCTGCTTTGCACTGCTGACAACGTGCCGCAACCAGCGTGAAGGGCTCCTCTCAGCTGCGTACTCTATCTCGTCGGCTGTTATGAAGCAAGAAATGCAGAGCCGTTCTTTCATCAGTCACCTCTTCAACACCGCTTTTCAAGAACACGCTAAAATGGGCTGGGCTGGACTTGCCTTGCGTGTGACCTGTTCTTGCCGCATCGGGAGAATCGATGTTTGCAGCAATTCATCGAAGCACATCACTGTGATCCCGGCCCACTCTAATCCCGCTGTTCACATACCACTCTCTAGGCTTTTTAAGGTGCATGGTCTCGCTGTTTATTTTGCTGACACCTCCGAACACTTCACCCCTTGCAACCTCACTATCGAGGGAAATAGCACAGGGGTGTTCTCCTCTCTTTACGTCTACCCTGTCCCCCCGCTTGGACCAGACAGAGTCTTCATTGACTTCTCAGGGCATGGTTCCAGGGGGCTCCGGGTCTGAGCCCCAGCGTTTTTTTACAAAATCGCTCTCGCTGGTTCTTGATCCTCCTTTATTTTTGTTTTTCATCAACGAAGAATTGAAAAGAAAGAAGAAGAAGATTGAATTGGAAAGAAAACCTGTAAAACATTGTGTTTTTTTTTTTTGTTTGTTTCCTCACATTATGCTCAGCTTTTATTCAAGAGGTTGGTACGGTGTTAGCGACAAAATGTCTGGCCCTTCTGTAGAGTCCGGACGCGAGGATAAAGATGCGCTTGGGTCGGGTGCCAATGCACCAGCGTTTGGGGGTGCCTTCTTATTTAGTACTACTTCTGAAGCCACGAAGCCGCCTTCTGGTTTTTCTTTCGGCGCGCGCTCCACAGATGTAACTTTTGGTCTCCCGTCACAGGCGGTGTTCGGTTCCTCTCAAAGCTTCGGAGCGGCTTCGTGTCGCACCCCTACATCCCCGAGCGTTGCAAGTGATGGTTTCAGTTTTCCTAATACGGCGCCAGTGACATCTCACGATGTGTCCTCCAGTTCCTCGAATGCTGCAACAAGTGCCTTTGACTTCTCGGTGCCCGTTGCCACAAGTGGTACGGTGCCAGTGACATCTCATGCGTCTTCCAGTTCCTCGAATGCTGCAGGAAGTGCCTTTGACTTCTCGGTTGCCACAAGTGGTTCGATGCCAGTGACATCTCACGATGTGTCCTCCAGTTCCTCGAATGCCGCAACAGATACCTTTGACTTCTCGGTGCCCGTTGCAACAAGTAGTTTCAGCTTTTCTAGTACGAAACCGGTGACATCTCACGTTGCATTCTCCAGTTCCCCGAGTGCTGCAACAGGCGCCTTTGATTTCTCTGGCAGTAGGTTTGCTTCATCTAGTGCCTTGAGTGCAGCAGCTGATTTCAGGCCAGTGGCATCAGGCAGCAGTGGAGCCTTCGGCTTAAACAAGGCGTTTGGTGCTTCTCCATCAGCATTCCCTTGCAGCGGCTTGTCTGGATTTTCGTACACACCTGCAGCTGCACCTGGTACCGAACCATTCAACAAGAAGGAAGAGAAGCCTGCAACAAAGGCCGCGGGTAGACACTCGCGGGTGAACGGGGAATGGACGTGCACGAGATGCAGGAACACGAAGGATATGAATCATGCAATCAAGACTAAGAAGGTATTCGTTTTTTGCGACCATTGTTCAAAGGATGCGTTCTTCAAATGGAATCCAGCGAAGTTTATTCTCATCAGGGAAAAAAAACCGGAGAAACCGAAGGCAAAGCCTTTCCCAGAGTGCAAGGAGGACCCCTTCGCAGAAATGGCTGGGTCGGTGAACCCGTTCTCTGCAGTAAGTAGTGACAATCCTTTTGAGTTCGTGTTGCCTGTTGCTTTTGCAGCTGGAACGATCCCGAATTATAAAAAAGAGCAAGCGGCACACGTAGAGGAGTCATTCGAGGTGCGAGTGGAGAAGGAAGTACAGAAAAGGCTGGCCCAGAGACCCAACCTGGCAGAGATAATGGTGGACGCTTTACGCCCGTTGACAAAAGAACTGACACAGGACGCTGTGGACCCTGTGACCCTGGAACCATTCATAGACCCTGTTGTGCTGTTCTGTGGGCATGTTGTAGACAGATGCACCGTGGTTAAGCTCCACCGGGATGGAAAGACACCATGCCCGATTTGCCGAGCTTCGCACCACGGGGACGTCATCAGCTGCGCGGCGATGGAGGGCTGCGTCACCACATTGAAGAAGATCAACGAGGTGTTTCTTGCGCACACGGATTAGATTAGATCACGATAGATGCGGATACAACAGTTATTCTTCTTTTTTTTTTTTTTTCCTTCTTCCGAACTTTTTTAAAATCAATGTTTACCCCCCTTTTCTTTTTCCAGGCAGTCCGAATACAGGGGAAGGAAAAAAAGAAATGCGTCCCAAAACACATAAATACAAAGCGATTGCTGCTTTGTGTATGATCGGGCTGATCGCGTTTGCAATGCTGTATGAGAGACCGGGGAAAGGGATGCATGTTGAGGTTATTATAGTGCCTGGTGGGGGGCAGACCCCGGAGGGGCCTCCCGAGCACCAGAAGTTGCGTCTTAACGAGGCTGCAAGACTGTACAGAGAAAAGAAGGGCGAGGTCAAAATACTAGTGCTGTCGGGAGGGACACCGCACAAACCCAACCCAATGGACCCGCATGGGTTCGATATCAAAGAGGGCGAATGCAGTGCGAAGTACTTGATGAGTGTGCTCAACGTCCCTGGAGACGACATTTTAGAGGAAGACTTTTCGCTAGACACATTGGGGAATGCGTTTTGGGCCAGAACAGTGCACACGGACCCAGCGGGCTTCAGGAAGCTTACAGTGGTGAACAACCACTGGCACATGCCCAGGACAAAGGCGATTTTTGACTGGGTATTTTCTCTCCCTCCTGTCCACACTGCCGCGTACAGCATTACTTACGTCGAAGTGGCAGATGGCCTCCCTGACGATATCCTTGAATCCCGTCTTGAGAAAGAGAGCGCTGCCCTCCCTGGCGTGACGAAGCTGTCCAACACCATTCACACCCTCTCCCAGTTCCACGCTTTCCTCTTCCGAGCGCATGGCGCCTATAAATCGTCAAGGCTTCTTAAAGAACGCGCCACCATCAACCCCAGTCTGGCTAAGTCTTACTAATACACTTTAACTTTTAATTCCTTTTCTTTTTTTTGGGGGGGGGGGGTGAGTCGTTGCTAACACTCCCTCCTCCCCCCCCCCCCCCCCCCCCCCCACAGTAAGAGCTTTTTTGTTTTACTAGCTTCAGTCACAATAATAATTGTAACAACATCGCCAACAGGATATTACTTAATTAGATGCCAGGGGTGGAGAAACGGCAAGATGTAGATGGGTCGTATTATACCAAAGAGGAGTTCATAGCATTCTACACGGGTCTGGATGAGTGGGATCAAGCGGAGGCAGAAGAGCAAGAAGAGGAGACAGCTTCCCCTTCGGGGTTTGGGTTCACTTCTCCTGTGAAGTCGGCTGATGGCTTCCAATTTAGTATGGGGAAAGTCTCCACACTTGGGGTGACTGAAAGTGGCGATGCTGCGCCTATGTTCGGGGACGTAACGAGTTCTATTTTCAAGACAAGCACTGCAGCACCTGTGGAATGGACTGTTCCTGCCACAGTGACACCGAAGTACGAATTCCAAGTGAATGCCAACACCACTGCTTCGTCCCCCGCTGCACCCCCATCGGAAGATACCGACACTGCAGCCCATTCGTCTGTTCCTATTCCTCCCGACTTAAACAAAGCAGACTGGGTCTGCTCCACTTGCGGCCGCGGGAAGGATCTTACTGGCGACCATCTTAAAACAAAGCAGTCAGTCAATTCCCAGTGCAATTCTAAGAAATGCAGCTTCAAGAAGCGCACGTTCGTACGTAAGGGTTCCCCAGAGGACCCCGGCGCTAACAAGCAAAAAGAGCCCAAGAATGAAGAGATGAAAAAGGAGGGACTCAACAAGGAGGAGCCTAAGAAGGAAGAGATCAAAAAGGAAGAACCCAAAAAGGAGGAGCCTAAGAAGGAGGAGCCCAAAAAGGAAGAACCCAAAAAGGAAGAACCTAAGGAAGAGGCCTCCCCCACCAAGGGTCTCTTCGGCGGCATCACAACGACCTTCGCAACTGATTCGGATGGGAAAGAGAACGTGTTCTCCGGCATCAGCACCGCGTTCAACGCAACTATACCATCATTCGGTTCCCCTGCCACACCTGCTTCTCCGGTTGCTGGTGGTGAGGGCCCCCCTCCCGAAACGAAGATACCCGATGCCACTGACAGCAACCAGTGGATGTGCTCGACGTGCGGTGCTGTGAAGATTTTGGAAGGCGCGCACCTGGCAAAGAAACAGGAGGTGAACACCTCGTGCAGCTCTAAGAAATGCTGCCAAAAGAAGAGGACCTTTAGAAGAAAAGTTGTTGACTCTTCTGATAAAGCTACCACCGCACCGTCGCCTGCGGTACCTAAAACCACCATGAGCAATCCCTTTGCAACCCCCTTAAGTGGTACACCTGCCACAACCTCAGGCACAAATGTTTTCGGTGGTGCATCATCTACGAACCCCTTCAGCAATGTCTCTGTGCCTGCTCCTGCTCCTGCTACTGCCGGCAGCGAGTCTAACCCCTTCGCCACAAGCGCGTCGAACCCTTTCAGCAGCACTGCCGCCGCTGCTTTCCAGTCCAACTCATCTGTCGGCAACCCCTTCGGCGCACCTCCCAAGCCCTTTGCCTCCTCTAACCCCTTTGGCACCTCTGCCAACAATGTCTTCAGCACAGGGGGCATCAAGAGCTTCGCTGAAGCTATGGAGACCTTCGGTGATGCTTCACCTCCCAAGCAAGGCTTTGGATTTAACGGTGTGTGCTTCAGGGGAAATAAGAAAGAAAAACAATGGGACACAAAATTAAGCAAACCACAGAAGCTGCTGCCAAGAGTCCTCCTGTGGCCCCGGCGAAGAGTTCCGATGCCGCTCCTGTCAAGCTCCCAGCCGAAGAAGATGCTGGCAAGCTGATGCACCCCAAGATACCTGCCGGGTTCAAGCCCACGGACAGAGTGAAGGAGTACCTAAGTGCAGGGCAAGTTGTCAGCTTGTTGCCACCAAGGCTGCCAAAGGGGTGGGGTTACAAAGACGTGGCCATGACGGTATGCGTTACGTTGCGTGGAACACTAAAGCAGGGAAAGTACCTGACACCCGAGCAGTGCGGCGTTCTGAAGAAGGTGATCAAGAAGCCCACCGACTCCGACGCTTTCGACGTGGATAGGGAAGGCGACTGGATTTGTCAAAACTGTAACAAAGCAAAGGAGTTCACAAAGACCTCGCACCTTGTTGGCAAGAAGTCGGTCAACAGCAAGTGCGACGAGTGCGGGAAGAAGGGAGACATCTTGTGGACTCCTTCGAAGTTTGGGAAGAACAAGGTATGATAGCCTTACTCAGCCACACACAACAGGGCAACTACACTACTTTCGTCTATGAAGAACCTGAGGAGTCTCTCACACCAGGCTTCTCACTTGCTGGCGCTGACTCAGCCAAAACAGATAGTGGGGCCACCTTCGGTACTTCGACCTGGGATGCTTCTGCCTTTTGTGGTGGCTTAAGTAATACAGGCGGCTTCGGCACCGCATCTGGTGGCTTCGGCACCGCATCGGGTGGCTTCAGCACGGGTGGCTTCGGCACTGCATCGAGCGGCTTCGGCACTGCATCGGGTGGCTTCGGCACCGCATCTGGCGGCTTATCGGGTGGCTTCGGCACTGCATCGAGCGGCTTCGGCACTGCATCGGGTGGCTTCGGCACTGCATCGAGTGGCTTCGGCACTGCATCGAGTGGCTTCGGCACTGCATCGGGCGGCTTCGGCACTGCATCGGGCGGCTTATCGGGTGGCTTCGGCACTGCATCGGGCTGCTTCGGCACCGCATCGGGCGGCTTATCGGGTGGCTTCGGCACTGCATCGGGCGGCTTATCGGGTGGCTTCGGCACTGCATCGGGCGGCTTATCGGGTGGCTTCGGCACTGCATCGGGCTGCTTCGGCACCGCATCGGGCGGCTTATCGGGTGGCTTCGGCACTGCATCGGGCGGCTTATCGGGTGGCTTCGGCACTGCATCGGGCGGCTTATCGGGTGGCTTCGGCACCGCATCGGGCTGCTTCGGCACCGCATCGGGTGGCTTCGGCACTGCATCGGGCGGCTTATCGGGTGGCTTCGGCACCGCATCGGGCGGCTTATCGGGTGGCTTCGGCACTGCATCGAGTGGCTTCGGCACTGCATCGGGCGGCTTATCGGGTGGCTTCGGCACCGCATCGGGCTGCTTCGGCACTGCATCGAGCGGCTTCGGCACCGCATCGGGTGGCTTCGGCACTGCATCGGGTGGCTTCGGTACCCCGTCGAATGGCTTCGGCACCCCATCAGGCGGCTTCAGCACTACAATGGGGGGGGCTGCTGTAAACACAGCGGGATTTCCTCCATTTACCACTGGCACTTTGGGCTTCGACACCGCTAAGAAAGATGAAGAAAAGCCTTCGGAGACAAAGGCTGCCAACAAGCCTGCATTGTACAACAAAGACCTGGACGAGGGTGTGGCATACGAGCCTGGTGTTGCTGGGGACTTTTTGTGCACGAGGTGCAAAAACAAGAAGGAGATTAAGAATCCCGAGAGGTTCAAAGGCAGGGTGAGCCTCACCAGTGACTGCAAGACGTGTGTGAGGTCTGTGACCTTCAAGTGGACTCCTTCAAGCGGCACTTCGGCTGCTCCTGTTGCTGTTGAGAATGTGCCGTCGCCCATGAAGCTTATTTCAGCGTCGACACCTTCTGACTCAGCTCCCACAAAGTGCCCCGATTTGCCCGAGTTGGTAGCGCTTGATACTGTTGAGAACGGCCTCGCCTCTTCTTTTATTTCCGTTCCTGCCGCGAACAACTTATCTTCACAGCCATTCGGGTTGAGCAGCCCAGCTTCCACTTGCACTGGTTTCAGTTTAAGTAACAATCAACAAGAAGCGAAGCCTGCAGAGACAACTGCCGCCAGCAAGCCTGCATTGTACAACAAAGACCTGGACGAGGGTGTGGCATACGAGCCTGGTGTTGCTGGGGACTTCTTGTGCACGAGGTGCAAAAACAAGAAAGAGATGAAGAACCCCGACAGGTTCAAAGGCAGGGTGAGCCTCACCAGTGACTGCAAGACGTGTGTGAGGTCTGTGACCTTCAAGTGGACCCCTTCAAGCGGCACTTCGGCTGCTCCTGTTGCTGTTGAGAAGCCCAAGTCAGTGGAACCTACTTTTAGTGGATTTAGCGGTTCTTCGGCCGCATCTACGTTGAGCTTTGCCAACACCAACACCTTCACGGGCGTCTCTTCAACACCTGCTTTCGTGAACAACACACCCATGTTCCACACTGGACTCAAAAAAGAAGAACCGAAAAAGGAACAGCCTGCAGAGACAAAGGCCGCTAACAAGCCTGCATTGTACAACAAAGACCTGGACGAGGGTGTGGCATACGAACCTGGTGTTGCTGGGGACTTTTTGTGCACGAGGTGCAAAAACAAGAAAGAGATGAAGAACCCCGACAGGTTCAAAGGCAGGGTGAGCCTCACCAGTGACTGCAAGACGTGTGCGAGGTCTGTGACCTTCAAGTGGACGCCTTCAAGTGGCACTTCGGCTGCTCCTGTTGCTGTTGAGAATGCGCCCAAGTCGCCCGTGAAGTCCGTTTCGGCTGCTCCTGCTCTTGTTGAGAAGTCCATGTCGCCTATGAAACCGGCGTTTTCCTCTGGTGCTTCCCCTTCTGCTGCACCTGTCGCAATGCCCACCTTCAGTGGGTTTGGGAACAGCTCATCTTCACCTTCGTTGGACTTGAATGCCCCTTCAGTGGCCACAAAGACACCAACGATGTCTGCGCTAACCACTCCTGCCGCATCACCTGAGAAGGTTACAACGACACCTGCGAAGTCTGCGCCAACCACCCCCGCCGCATCACCTGAGAAGGAAACAAAGACACCCGCGATGTCTGCGGTGGCCACCCCTGTCGCATCACCCGAGAAAGTTGCGCCTGTGAAGGCTGACACGCCACAGAAAGAGGTTGTGAGGGAAACAGCACCCCAGGTTGTCCCCCCACCTACTGTTGTTACGCCTGTTGTGGTAGCACCGACTGTTGACTTGTCGAAGATCGAGAATGCGATGCTTCAGCTTACTGAGGCATACCAAAAACAGGGAAAAGAGTACCTTGAGCTGAGGGTGCGTGTCGATAAAAACGAAAAAAAACACGAGGATTACAAACGAAAGCAGAAAGAGAAGAAGAAGAAAGAGCGCGAAACACGAGGGGCGATGATGCAGCTGCTGTTGACGCAGATCAGGGAGTCAAACGACATGTACAGGCGGCAAATCGAGTTGCAGGGACAGCAAGAAGAGGAAAGGAAAAAAATCGAGGCAGCAAGAGAAGACAAGCCGCAGACGCGTGTTCCGGTAAGGAGGGCACCGCTGAGCCTTCCTGAGGATCCTAGGGTACGTATTGAGCAGTTGGAAGCAGAATGCAGGATTAACGAAGACGCCCTGTGGAGGGGGCTTACAGGATCGAGGACGTGCAGTGCCGTGACCCGCGTTGTTGCTTACTTCGTGCAGTCGATGACGACGGCAGCGCAGAGGCTCCGCAGCGATCTAGAGAACGCAAGGGACGTTTCCCAGTTGACTGTCGCAAAGCGCCAGCTGCGTGAGGTAGCTAAGACAGACATGGAAAGTCTCGATAGGCAGCTTTCAGCACTGATAGGCTGCGTCCCACAAACTGAAGAGGAACTCGCGAACATTGGTTTGCTGAACCTCAAGTCGCTTATTAGAGATAAGGTGCAAAACCTCAGAGACCTGCTGGTGGGCATCGAGTACAGATCACAGGGCAAGGTGCCTGTTGCTAGCATGCAGCAGCCTACCCTGCAGCTCTCGGTGGCAAAATCACCATTCCAGCCATCTGTGTCTCCCGCACACATGATCACTTCTCCTTATACTGCAGACGAGGCCTCCGTTGCAAGGAAGCTGTCGCTGGGTAGGCTGGCCTCGGCTGAGACTGACATGCTTGGTATGCTCATTTTCTATTAGAATAATCGAAATTCTTCCACAGCTGCATCTCCCGCAGTTACTCCTAACCCAAGGGGAAAGAAGGGCTACACCTTGACCCCGTCTGCTGGGGGCACTTCGCGCATGAAGGGTGACCTGCTTGAAATCCTGCGCCAAACAGGACTTGACCCCATGACCTCCATTCTCGAGGCGAACGGTGTTTACGATGTGGCGACACTCCAATCGTGCACGAAACGGGACTTGGAAAGAATCGGCTTCAACCTTGGACAGGTGTGTACGGGATCGGTGTCAATCTTTCACAGGCGACAAATTTGATGAAGAAGATCAGGCCGCAGCAGGTACGTGTCGAGCGATCACACGACCTCTTGCCTAGCCCTGTGGAACCGGCCTATCTTGAGAAGCCCAGAGAGGAGAAGAAGCTCCCAGAGAGCACACCCGTAAAATCTTTCTCGAGTTTCACACCCAGCGAAGCCCCGAAGGCTGACAAAACAGAAGTGACCCCTGCAAAGTTCTGTGACAAAAAGGTACCCGACGCTACGCCCCCCACGGGCTTCGGGTCAGGGTTCTCGTCGACACCTGCGTTCGGGTTCGGTGGGTCGACCGAGAAAGACTCGAAGGCACCTCCCCCAAAGCTGGAAGAGAAGGAAGTGAAGAAGAAGTTTGGTGTAAAGGAAAGGGAGAAAGAAGAGATTACCAGCAGCTTCTCCGCATCTCCAGCAACATCCAGCAAAGGCTTTGGCGGTGCCTTCGGAGTGTCATCATCCAAGACTGACAGTGACAAACCTACAGTGAAAGTAGAATCCAGGGGATTTAGTGGCTTCGGTGGCAAGTGGAAGACTTTCGCTGCTACGTCGAAAGGCGATGCGTCCCCCTCGAAGGACACTAAGAAGGACGGTGATTCGAAAGGCTTCAGTGTTGCATCCTCAACTTCGGGATCGACTGGCTTCGGTGGGTTTGGCGCAAAGGTGAACGAACCTGCTTCGAAGGGCTTTGGTGAGAAGGAAGAAGGCGAATCGAAAGGGTTTGGTAAGGGTTTCGGTTCCACCAAACCGAAAGGTCTCGGGGACTTTGGTTCATCTACTGCTGGCTTTGGGGCATCTTCAAAAGCTGCCAAGGAAAGTGACTCCAGGGGATTCGGAGGCTTCGGCTCCTCACCTCCTTCGGTCGGCTTCGGGGCAACTCCTTCAAAGGATGCGAAAGAGGATGACAAGGGAAGCGAAGCCTTTGGTACCACTCCTGCGAAGGACACCAAGGAGAAAGAAGAGCCGAAGGGCTTTGGGCTCAGTGTTTCGCCACCCGCATCGGCAGGCGGCTTTGGTGCCTTCAGTGCAACGCCGGAAAAGACGCCAGGGTTTGGCACGTCAAGCTCAGGTAAGTCCACTGCGTTCGGTGCTTCCTCGGGGACTCAGTTCGGTGCCTCATCTAGCTCAACTGCCTCGTCTGCTGGGTTCGGTGCCTCTTCCAGCTCAACGGCCTCATCTTCTGGGTTTGGTGCCTCTTCCAGCTCAGCAGCCTCATTTTCTGGGTTTGGAGCTTCTTCAAGCACAGGCTTTGGTGCGTCCTCAAGTGGTGCGTCCAACGGTGGGTTCGGCGCCTCTTCAAGCGCGGCCCCTGCCTTTGCGTCATCAAGTGAAGCGTCCAGCAGTGGGTTTGGTGCAGGAGGCTTCGGTGCCGCATCTAGCAGCGCTTCCCCTGCTGCTGGCTTTGGCGCAGCATCGAGCGGCGGTTTTGGTGCTTCCTCCTCTGCTGCTGGCTTCGGTGATGCCACAAGCGGAGGTTTTGGTGCCTCTTCGTCTTCTGCTACAGGCTTCGGCGCTGCTTCAAGTGGTGGTTTTGGCGCTTCTCCCTCAGTTGGCTTCGGTACTGCATCGAGCGGCAGCTTTGGCGCTTCTTCTTCCTCTGCTGGCTTCGGTGCTGCATCGAGCGGCGGTTTTGGTGCTTCTTCTTCTGCAGGCTTCGGTGCTGCCTCAAGTGGTGGTTTTGGTGCTTCTTCTTCTGCAGGCTTCGGTGCTGCCTCAAGTGGCGGTTTTGGCGCTTCTCCTGCTGCTGGCTTCGGTGCTGCATCAAGCGGTGGTTTTGCTGCTGCTTCATCGGCAGGCGGTTTTGGTGCAGCCCCTGTACCTGGTTTTGGCGCTGCATCGCCGACTCCCGGTTTTGGTGCTGCTGCTGCTGCTGCGGACAACCCGTTCGCCGGCTCTGGCCCCGGTGCTGGGTTCGGGGCTCCGTCCCCTGTGATGGGTGGGTTCGGTGCCTCTGCTTCTGCCCCGGCTCCAGCAGGGAGCAACCCGTTTGCAGGCGGCGGCGGGTTTGGCGCAACAGCCGCACCTGCACCTGCACCTGGCGGATTTGGTGCTCCAGCTACTGGGTTTGCACAACCCGCAGCGGCCGGTGCCTTCACGCCTGACACTTCTAACCCCTTCGCCTCTGCGCCAGCGGTATGGGAATAGAAGATTCCTCACAAAACACAGGCACAAGCCTTTGGTGCACCTGCACCTGCGCCTATGCCGGCTGTGGCCCCCGGTGGTGGGTTCAGCCAATATAGCTCAGCACCTTCTGGGTTTGGACAGGTATGTTTCAGAAAGAAAGAATCCTTATTCCCCAACTAGGCCGCCGTAGCACCTGTCGCAGCAGCAGCTCCTGTTGACCCCTCCAACCCGTTCGCTTCTGGCTTCTCCTCCAACTCCGGCTTCACTTCTACGAGCTTTAGTGCGATGAGGAAGTAAGTCAAAACAACTTTGCCACCCTTTTTTTCCCCTCCTGCCATCAAAAAAAAATACTTTAAAAAAAAAACACAACTCTTTAGATTATTCCTGCCCCTCCCTCCCCTGTTATCAGAAGAATAAGAAAATTAGAAAAAAATAAATAAAAAAGCCCACTCTTTAGTGGGGTAAGCGATCAGTGTATAACACTCACCCCCCCCCTTTTTTTTTGTCTTGTTTTTCAGCCGGATCAGCTTCATCGTAGCATCCATCACGGTGAATTTCCCCAGTTTCTTTTTTCCTTCCTGCTATCATGCTTTTCGGCTCGGTTTTTTTTTTTCTTTTCTTTTTTCCGCTTTAGATGAGAACAAAGAGGAGGCGGCTCAAAGACCTCTTTTTTAACTCATTTCTTTTTTTAGGTGGTGGGGATAACATGAAAATATAAGAAGAACATCAGATGTGTTGTTCGCTGTTGACCTCCTCGTCGGTCATCACCGGTAGCGCCCGAGTGGAAGAACATAATGCAGATGCTCAGGGTGACGAACAGGCAGCAAACTGCACGAGCGCAGAATCTTGGTTACCCGGGACGCACAGGCTGGGTTGAGCTGTACACCGCACGCATTAAGGACACGACGCGGAACGCAGAAGAAGCTACAACTCGGCCGCGGCGCGCCCCCTGTAATCAAGTAGACAGTTCTTGTGCAGGGCGCCGCCAACACCGGCCTCCTTTAACTCATATTTTTTTTTTTTTTTTTTTTTTTTTTTTTTTTTGTTTTGGATTACCAATTTCTACTTCCACCATAGTGTGTCAAATATTGCCCCCCTTCACTCTTCCCCGTTCTTTTATTCATTTGTTGGTAGTTGTTTTTTTTTTCTTCTTTCCTTTCTTTTTAAAAAAAAAAAAAAAAAAGAAAATTATACCGGCAGAAGAAAAAACACGCAACACACAACTGAAACATGAAGTGCGGAGGTACAACTGATGCCAGGTCCCCTAGCGCTGATGAAAAGACCATGTTTGCAGGGTTGAAGGGTGCTGTTGAGGGTAAGGCCGGGAGCACTTTTGAAAACTTTGAACCTGTTTCGCTCAAGTCCCAGGTAGTTGCCGGGACCAACTTCTTTGTAAAGTACAACGTTGGTCCTTCCTGCGTCCACGTACGCGTCCACCAGCCCCTTCCCGGACAGGGAGACCTTCAGGTAGTTGAAGTACAAACCGGCAAGGCGTCTGGTGACAGCATCGACTTCTTCTAAGAAACCTATTTTTTTTTTTTTTTAAACCCAACGTTTTCAAAATTCAATTTGAGGAAAGAAATCTTTTTTTTTTTTTTTTTTTGCTCTTTCTTATCTCCTCTTCGCAAGAAGCCTTGGGTGTCGTTTTTTTTTTTTTTTTGTTATTGTTTTCTTACATGTTAAAGCGTTTGAAACAGAAAAAAAAAAGTTTCCCCCTTATTTTCTTTTTTTTAAGTTTTTTTTTTTTTTTTTTTACGTTTTACGCCTACACGCAAAGCCTCCCACTCCCCGCGCTCAGCATTTAGAAGAGATGGCGTCAAAGAAGTTCACAGAAAAGGAGCAAGCGAGACGCTTCGATGAGATGTTCAAGAAGCCTGCGAACAAGGAGTGTTTCGACTGCACTGAAAGGGTATGGTGGGGGAATGAAAGAAAGCTATCATCCTTAACAGGGCCCTAGGTGGGCGTCGACGAATCTTGGGGTGTTCCTGTGCCTGAACTGCGCAGGGCAGCACAGGAAGCTCGGGGTGCACATCTCAAAGGTAAAGTCCGTGAACATGGACAAATGGGAGCCTAGCATGGTATGTCTATCCCTCCGTTGCTACCTCACTACAGGTAGCGTTCATCGAGCACGTTGGGAACGAGCGTGCCGTCGCGCTGTACCGTGCTAAGGCACCTGGAACCTACGAGAAGCCAAAAACAGGTTCCTCTTCGCGAGTTCTCGAGAAGAGCATCACCGACACTTATGTCATAAAGAGGTACGCTGTTGACGATCTCGATGAGCAGCTGGAGCACATCAAGTCGCTGGCCACCTCGGGTGCCAAACCTGGCAGCACCCCCACCGCGCCCCCTACACAACCTGCCCCTACCTCGGACCGCAAACGCGAACACTCACCCGAACAGGGTCCGTGGAAGTGCAGCAGGTGCACTTATCTCTCAGCACCCAGCGTCGCGAAGTGCACCATGTGCGAGACACCGGTATGATGTAAGGATCAACTGTATTAACGCACAGAGGGAGTCGCCGCAGGCTGGGATGTGGTCCTGCTCCCGGTGCACGTTCAGCAACACCGGCAGTTCGGCTGCTTGTAAGATGTGCGAGGCACCGAAGGGACAAGCTCCTCAACCACCCGCTTCGGCACCAGCTCCTACTCCTGCACCTGCTCCGGTGGCTCCTGCGCCAGTTCCTGTGGCAGCGCTTCCTACTCCAGCGCCTGTTGCGCCGGTCCGTGTCCAAGCAGCTCCGACTCCCGCCCCTGCCCCTGCCCCTGCCCCCGTGGCCGCTGCGCCCGCGACTGCTAACCTCATCGACCTCGACGGCCTCACCACCAGCAACGACCCATTCTCCTTCACCTCGGCCTCTGCCCCTGCCCCAGCGTCCACCGCCAAGTGCTCGATATTAGACGCGTTTGGGGCACCTGACGCCAACCAGGGCCCCCCTCCCATCGGCGGGGGCCCGCCGCCCATCGCAGGGAACGGGATGGGGATGAACAATGGCATGGGGATGAACAATGGCATGGGGATGGGAATGAACAATGGAATGGGAATGAACAATGGGATGGGAATGAACAATGGCATGGGAATGAACAACGGCATGGGGATGGGAATGAACAATGGAATGGGGATGAACGGGGGTCCCCCGCCCATCCCGATGCAGGGAGGGAACGGGATGGGAATGAACAGGCAGGGGATGGGAATGAATAATGGGATGAACGCGGGAATGGGGATGGGTGGCCCTCCCCCTATCCAACAAAACATGCAGCCGCAAGGGGGCATACAAGGGAATGCTTTTGGGGCCCCTCCCATCATGCAGCAGCAGCCAAAAATGATGTTCAGATGATGCCCTTGCTTGTTAGAAGGTTGCCTTTCAGTTTCTGATTCTCCGTAAAGTGTAGCCTTTCGATGCTGATTCAAAAAAAAAAAGTGCCTTCACCCCTGATTTCTTTGTGCTATTTGTTTGTTCTTCCTTCTTCCTTAGTAGTACTTTCCTTACTCTTTAATCCTACCTTTTGCCTGCGACAGCCCCCACATCCCCCCCCCCCCCCCCCCCCCGGTTCCAGAATAAAGTTTTTCTATGTTCAGGAAGGGGTTAAGATGATTAAGAGTCTTATTTTTCTTTTCTTTTTTTTAAATGCCCTCCTTTATTTTCCCCGGGTGGTGTTACTCCCCCCCCCTTTTTTTCATTTCGGGGGAGACCAATACATTTTTTATTTTTCCTAATTTTTCTTCTGTGTTCTCTCATCCCCCACCCCCTACCAGTTTTTTTTGCTTCTTCCCCCTCCCATCCAAAAAAAACCCAAAACAATCCAAGCGATGGGGGTATGCGTCCCGAGTAGGACGAAATATGAACAATGTGGTTGAGGCTACAAATTGTGTTGATTCTATTGCTGGCGTGGGGCCGGTTGTGCAGCAGCTGTGACGTCGACAGGGTGACTGTAGATGTGTTGAAAACCCTTTACAACTCTTGCGGTGGGGAGAGTTGGGAGAGGCATGAAGGGTGGATGGGAGAGACCAGCGTCTGCACGTGGGAAGGCATCTCGTGCGCACCTTCAGGAGCGTGTGTTGTGGGCATAAGTTTACCAATGAACAACTTGACTGGAACTCTTCCTGCCTCGCTTGTGGATGGAATGATCGAGCTTCTCGACGTGAGCTCTAATAGCCTAACAGGGACTCTCCCTGAAACCTACGGCGAGCTCACCACTCTGAACACTCTCAATGTGAGAATGAACGGGCTGTCAGGTACCGTCCCGTCTTCGTTGTTTTCAAACCAATTCCTAAACATGCTCGACCTCAGCACAAACAGCTTTGATGGGTTCGGCGACTTCACCATCAGCGAGAACGGGACCACGCTGACATCGCTGAATCTAAGCTACAACAAGATAACGCAGATCCCCTCGTCTCTAGGCCTGCTCGACCTGTTGTCATCGCTGATTCTAGATGGGAATGATCTCCACTCTGCCACCATCCCTTCGCACATCTGCAGCCTCGACAATTTGCAGTTTCTGTCCATACAGCACTCCAGGCTTATCGGTACCCTCCCTGATGATATTGGATCGCTGGGGTCGCTGCGGCACGGTATCCAGCTGCGCAATAACAGTATATCCGGGACCATCCCGAGGGGGATAGGTTTTTTGGCGTATCTTACTTATTTGGATGTGTCGCATAATAGGCTGTCGGGCAGTATCCCTAAAGAGGTTTCTGGCATGGCGTCCCTCAGGACTGTGCTCCTCACGAATAATTTTCTGACCGGTGGGATCCCTTATGAGCTCGGCACCCTCAGTCAGATGTACTATCTTGACCTGTCGCACAACCAGTTTCTCAGCATCCCTTCTTCGCTCGGGGGCATCGCGGCTTCCGACATTTTCCTCAACTACAACAACATCACCGGCACCATCCCCGAGAGCTTCTCCCAGCTGTTTAATGTTCGAAGCCTCTGCCTCAACAACAATTTTCTAGAGGGCACCATTCCCAACCTGAGCTCCCTCACTAAGCTACAGCATTTGTACTTGCAAGCGAATGTTTTGGGGGGCGGGTTCCCAGCTCTGCCCCCGAGTGTCACGATAGTTGACGTGAGCCAGAATAAACTAATATACTGGGGGTTTCCAATGGGCGACTGTAAAATGCTGCAGTCTCTGCTTGTTTTTGAGAATTCGATCACAGGTACCATTCCGGAGTCGGTGATGGCAATCCCCAGTTTGAAACTCCTTGACTTGCGAAACAATGAATTTGAAGGTACCATTCCTGCGGTTGTAAGTCAGCTAAAGCAGATCGGGTTGATCTACTTGGCCAGCAACCGTCTGTCAGGAACCATACCCGATCTGGGCAACATGACCTCTGCACCGAGGTTGACTGTAGACTTCCACAGCAACATGTTCTATGGTACCATCCCCGACTCGATCGAGAAGCTTACAAACCTGTTTTACCTTGACTTGAGCGAGAACAATCTGGAGGGGACCATCCCCGCTTGCCTGGGGACTATGCCGCAGCTGTACTATTTGGAACTCTCTTCAAACCGCTTCAGGGGCAACCTCCCTACTGGCCTCGGTTCCATGCGGTATCTCGGAGCGGCGGCAAACAACCTTGGAGGCACAGTGCCGCCGTCGATATTCTCGTCCACGATGTTGGAGTACCTATCGTTGGAGGACAACAACTTGAATGGAGTGCTGCCGCCTGTTAGTGAAATGTCGGCACTGCAGTACATCAACCTAGGCAGGAACAGCCTGACGGGGTGTATGCCGGGTGGCTTGAAAGCATCAGCGTTGCTTCTGCACTCGAACAAACTGCAAGGGTCTGTGCCTGTAAGCATCTCTGCCTCGGCATTGCTGTTGCACGACAACCACCTGTCGTGTCCTCTTCCGAACATCTCAAGGACGCCCAATGTGTCGATCGTGTTGCCGGGGAATGAGTTTACACTCCCTCTGCCATCATGGATAGTTCTGCACGATGCTGCGCTGCTTGCCGTCTCGAGCAACCCGTGGCATGACTACACGTGGACGTGGGTTGCAGGGGGGCCTGCTATTATTATGGTACTTTGCTTGTTTTGGGTGGAAAAGAACAAGAAGCCTCTCGCTGTGATTGCAGGGGCCTTTGCGACGTGGTTCACATTGCTGCTGTTCACGACAGTAATCGCCTCCAAGAAATTTGAATGCGGGCGGATCATCCTGCGATTTTCGATTGCAGGCATCGACAGCAGTTCACACACAGTGCTCTTCATCGCCTTCCTCTTTACCGTCCATCTCTGTGTGGGCAGCGCACTTGTCTCGATCATCGTCACCTCTGCACCTGTCGTGCGGAAGAAGAAGCGGCGCCGTAAAAGGCGCAGCAAACTCCCCAATATCACACCTTCAACAAAACCTTCGATTTACAGGAAGGTGTCCGCCTGTGTGATGTTTCTTTTCAGTGCTGTCTTGTTGTGTGTACCCAGCGCCTTGTACAGCGCAAGCCATTCCCTTCCGCCCAACAATGTGCTCGGCTGGGGACCTGATTCGTTCTATTTTTCGTTTTTCTTTACCTCTGTGTTAACACCGTTTACCGTGCTAGTATGTGTAGCTGTCGTTGTGCCAAAGCTGTCTCGGGTTTTGCTGAAGTTCGGCTGGGGCACTGCAGACCCTCAGCGTCTGAACAGAACCGTGTGGGCCATCCGTGTGTTGGTGTCGTTCGGCATTCCTATTGCCGTGTTGTTGATATTAGATCAGGGCTGCGGCCAGATGTGGACCTCCCTGTGGTGTGGGTGCACAAACGCGGGACACTGCAAGAAGGTCCCGGAGGCGGAAAAAAACGTGACAAAAGTCATCGCAAAGGGATTAGCCCCGGTCTTAGAAGCCACAGTATGCACCGCATAAAAAGGGAGGGACAATTCAAAAACAAAACTTACAGGCGAAGCGGCTCGACTATGCCCCCTTTTCGCACGGCTCCGTCATGCGCCTGGCAGAGAGCGCATCGCCTTGTTACACATCCCGCAAAAAGGGGGTCTGCACAAGGAGGATCATCGAGGTCCTGTCACCCCTCCTCCTTTCAAAGCTGGTGTGCAACTCAACTTGTCTTCTCAATCACAGCAGGTAATGGCGACCATCGTGCAGCCCATGTCGCTTGTGATCCAGGCGTACCCGTATAAGATGAAGTACGTGAAAAAGTTTCAAAAACTGATTGGCGGCCGCCAGCTAAGCGCAGCGACGCGCCTTGCTGAACTCGAGGGCAGACTGGTGTGTGCTCACATTTAAAAAGAAAAAAAGAAAAGAATAAATCGCACAGGTATGGGCCGGATGGTTGGGCTTTGCAGCGCCTCCCATTATGTGCGCGATGCTCATGGTAACGTGCACGCTGGCTGGGTTTCTGAAGAGGGTGCAGCTATGGCACAAGGTGACGTGGACCGACGTCTGCGCGGTCGACGCGTTGCCGCTCTTCACCATGTTAGTAGTGTGCTACATACAAGCGGTAGCCTTCTGGGTGGACAATGAATGGAAAGGCACAATACTAGTAGGTGTCTCGCCCATTCCAGCTGCAGTATCGTGGGCCCTTGCGAGAAAGTGGTGGAAGCAAAGAGTCGCCAACGATGAGGGCGTGGGCTCTCGACAGTCAAGCCCCGGGGCAGACACCTTGCAGCCTTCACGTCCTGCCGACCATGCCATGCTTGTTCCACAGTCTGATGCCCCTCAGTGGGATTTCTTGGGTGTGCCGTGTTATGGTATAACTTCTATTATGCCGGGGCAGGAGGAGGATATCGATAATGAACAGGACAGAAACGTATGTGTTGAGGAGCAGGAGGAAGAAGAGGAAGGGTTGGAGTACTCTGTGAGCGAAACGGCACTTCACTGTGGCAGCTTAAACGCCGACTAGCGCCTGGAAATTTACTTTTTTATATATATATATATATATATTTCTTTTTTTTATAAAGTCCTTTTGCTGTTACTTTAAACAGGTTTTCTTTCGGAGAAAAAAAAAAAAAAAAAAAAAAAAAAAAAACAAGAAAAGAAAAAATGCTTGTAGGTGACGTTGCACGTGTTGTCGTCTTTGCTGTTGCACTTCTCTTTGAAAGCGCCTCTGATGAGGCTCCCGCCAGCCCCAAGGCTGACATGTACTGAAAAATACACACATTTTCTCTAGTCTTACGGCCCACCCTTTTTTTTTTTTTGCGAGTGTGAATCGGGCCACTTGTTGTTAAAAATGTTCCATACTACTTGTTCTATTGCTTTTTTTGAACAGAAATAGAAGAAATTAAATTATAGAAAAAGAAAAAAAAAAAACAGAATGAAAACCCCACTCCCCCCCTGAAGGAAAAATAGGTGTTTGCCAAGCACACCTCCCCCGTCCCCGTTGTACTCTTTTCTTTTTATTCTTTGGGGGCAAAGATAATGGGGTAAAAAAAAAAAATAAAAAAAAAATTACGGATTCTAGGAGGTAGGGGGGTTTTTTTTTCCCACGAACCTTTTCAAAATTTTTTATATACCTTCCCTTTTTTTTTTTTTTGGCTTGCACGCTCTCTATTTAGTCCGTGAGGAGCTGAAAGAAACTGAATTTTTACCCCTCTTCTTTTTTTTTTTACTATTACACTACCAAGAAATGCACCCCCCCCCCCCCCCCCTCCCCTTGTTATGTTCGAAACCGCAAGGCATATAAAACTCACACAGGAGGAGGGAGAAGGGAGGAAGATGACCGATGTAGAAATGCGTGATGCCAGCGAAGAAGAAGAGGAGGAAGAGGAAGAGGAAGATGGAGAGATGAATGAGGTAGCCTTGCAGTGTGTGCTGAAAGACGATTTTGTCAATTTCTCTGTGCTTGTGGGCGTGGGGTTGGACCCTTCGTCGTGGGTGGACGAGAACGGGATGACTCTGGTCCACTGGGCAGCCTGCAATGGTAGTCCAAAGGTCTTGGCCTTTATGCTCAAGAGGGCACCCCACATGGCAGGCTTGCTAAACAAGTGGGGAGAGCCCCCTCGCAACCTCGCAGTCAGAAAGAACTTTCCCCGCATCGCGGAAATGTTCGACCAGCTGGCCCGAGGAGAGGAGGTCGTTGTTCCCCAGCAGCGGGTTTCCAGGACTATAACCATCAGCTAAAGGCACGCCCTTCAAGGCCCGCCGTTGGCCGGGGGGGAGGGGGTTACTTTTGTGGAATAAACACTCCGTGCCGGTGCACAAAGCAAGAACAAGTGCCTGATAGTTTTTTTTTTTGTTTTTACCTAGCAGCGCGGAAGAAGAATTGTTGGGTTATTACCACCAGTCCCCCCTATGCATCACAGGTCTCAGGGTGCCAAGATGATGGACAAAATGCGTGATACTCCTATCAAGGAGCTTGTGAACCTGCGGCAAAGCGCACCTTCTGCGCTTAAGAAAGCCGCCGATAACTCGACGCAGAGGTTCGTGACAGGAATGGGCGCCAGGAAGCCGAGTTGGTCAGTGCGAAAGGTGAGCAATCTAAAAGACTCTCAAAAGGGCGAACGAGATGAGATGCCCAAAGACAGACGGGAGAAGCTGCAGGCAATTTTATTCGGGCCCGAGCATGACCACAGCCACCTGTCACGGTCCGAGACCTTCTTGGACACGCTTAAAAGGAAAGAGGCTGCGGAGCGCATCAAGAGTGACGATCCTGTCGAGGTGCTGTTCAGCTCTCCTCTTGCCCCCATGATCAACAGGAACGGCAAACGAGCTATTTGCGTGACGCGGAAGGCTGTCCACCTTCTTGAAAAGCTAGACAACAGCAACATCACCAACGCACGGCACGGCAACCACACAGTGCTCCACACCTTCACCCTCTCAAACCTCGTCTCCATCATCGAGTCGAAGAAGGACCCCAAGTCCGTGTGCCTCGACTTCCGGCCCTACTCTCACCAAGACGACAAGCGGAAGCCTTTGATCTCTTCGCTCCCCGACGCAACGTACATCTTGTTCCCCTTCCCAGAGACATCTGGCTCTGACAAGGCGAAGTCGCTGAGCAGGAAGGACGAATTTGTTGCTGTCCTGTACTTCAGGTTTTCGCCGCCCTTTTCCGATGATAAACCGAAGGGGTGCTTGGTGGTCACAGACCTGCCAAGCTTGAGAACGGCCGACGACGCACAGCGTGCGATATCGCAGACGCTGCGGAAAGAGGCGTTGAACAAGAACGGCCCTGCTGCCATGGTGGAGCTCATGGATGCGGGGGGCGGCGACAAGCAGCAGGTCGCACAGAACAACGCGGTGGTGGAGTTGCTGAAGAATGAAGGCGACAAACGGATACTTGTGTCGCTGCTGGTCAGCATCTTGGGGAAGTCGGGTTCCGTGAAGTCAGACGTGCTCCTCGTCCTCACAGACTGCGCCATCTACTACAACGAAGCGCAGCAGCCAGAGAAGCTCATCCGCCGCGTGGAGCTGCAAGACATCGACCGCATTGTTCTGGAGGACAACTCCAAGCGGGACCTGAACAACAAACAATGGGACGTCCTCCTGCACATCGATCTTGCCAACGACAAGTCTAAAGACTTCCCCACCGACATGCTTTTCCGGTGTGAGAAGAAACACCAGCGGGAGCTGCTGGTGCGCTCTATCCAGTCTGCTTACCAGGACCTTGTTATGGTGCCAATGTCGGTGCTGTTAGGTGCGAATATAAAAAAAGATAAAAAGGGGAAGCTCGATGCGTGGCTTCAGACACTTAGAGGAGGCGGGCGGCGGAAGCAGGCCATCGACAAGCGAACGGAGGAGTCTCTCAAATGGCTAATCTACTTGGTGCAGCACAAGATGTATGATTTTCTATCTGCCCTTGCAGACGTCATCCCACCCGATGACCTGCAGATCATGGGGAAGAGTTTGGTGTCGTTGTGCGGCTCTGCAGACCTGACCGAGAAGCTGCTCAGAGAGGTCGTCAATGTTGAGATGGATTCCAGCACTGACACCACAACTATCTTCCGTGGCAGCACCCTGTCCACAGCCGTGCTTCGCGCGTACATAGGCGAAAGCGTCGACGACTACCTGAAGCTGGTCCTGTCGCGACCTTTGCAGCAGTTCATGACACGGAACCCAAACATCGAGGTGCGGCGCGACTTCGTCGACGAACGGGAAGCGCGGCTGAACGCACCCAGCCTGTGGCTGTGGTGCGATCGGTTCTTCGACAGCATCACGAACGCGAACACCGTGGAGAGCATGCCGCACGAGATGCGCAAGGTGGTGGGGATCATATCCGAGGCGTGCAAGAAGCGCTCCCTTGACAGCAACCCGTACATCGGCGGGTACGTGATGCTGAGGGTCTTCTCACCTGCACTGACAACACCGCACACGCACAAATTGACTCACGAGGAGCCTGATCATAGGACAGTGGCAAAGCTCATGCTCGTTGCAAAGGTGCTGCAGCATGTCTCTAACAAGACGTTTGTGTCACAAGCAACGGACCCCACTTTCTATGCACATGTCAACTGGTGGTTGCGGAAGCAGTGCGGGAGCGACTCATATGACCAGCCCAGGACCTACAAGTTCCATGGTACCGACGAAGCGCAGCATGAGCGCACCACGTGGAAGGTATATATCAACATGCTGGTCAACAACCAGCTGACACTGCACGCGGAGGAGGAAGACGAGGAATTCCAAGATGTTGCGGAGATCGAGGCCAAAATAAGGGACCCTGGGTTCGCAGAGGGGTACGACACTAGGACACTGGGGGCAGCTGCGGGGCTGCACAATTTGCTAACAAAGTACGCGGAGCAACTTCTTTGCTTGTTGTGGGCAGAGACTGGTATGAAGAAGTATGCGTTGGACGAACTGGAGGCGAAGCTCGAACAGATGGAACAGGAAAGAATAATGGAAAGCGAGTCTTCACCCCACAGCGGGCAAACCCAGTACGGTTCAGGGAAGTTCTTATCCCCGCCAGCAGCGTTTGGAAGCCCGTTGTCAACACGCGGGTTCAACCCCCGTTCCCCATTGCACAGGGGGAAGCGTGAGGACTTCTACCAGAGACGATCATCAATGCCAATACAAGCAGAAGCCTCTTCTGCAGAGCAAAGCCCAATGGCTAAGATGGCATCTCCGATGAACAGGGACCCAAGGTGTGTTAACCCCCTTTTTTTTTTACGAAGTAAACTCACAGTAAAGTCATGAACAAGTACCGGAGATCGTCCTTGGGTATGATGGCGGCTAGCCCTATGAGGATGTATGTTGTGTTCTTTTTGTTTTGTTTTGTTATGTTATACAGAAAACCTGCTTTGAAGTCTGCGTTCACGGAACAGTCACCACCGGATGAGGTGGCCACAATCCCCTTCGTAGGTAGCAGTAAGGAAGTAATGCGTGAGAAGCAGGAGTACGTGGAGTACCTCAGGGGGCTCCTCTCCTCGCGCGAGATGGAGGTATCAACGCTCGTGTGCGAGCGAGATCGTCTACGGGAACTGGTTGGCACAGCGTCGTAAAAAAAAGAAGCAAAAAAAAAAA
This sequence comes from Diplonema japonicum, assembly GCA_964019335.1. Classification (NCBI taxonomy): domain Eukaryota; phylum Euglenozoa; class Diplonemea; order Diplonemida; family Diplonemidae; genus Diplonema; species Diplonema japonicum. The sequence goes on from OZ025678.1 coordinate 507,851, forward strand.
AGAATAATCCCCCCCCCACATAAAAATAGAATAGCAAAAAGTAAAAACATGTTGATTTTGACAAATTCAATTCACTATTCCCTCCTCCATTTGTAGTTTTCTTCTTTTTTTTTTACCCCCCTTCTTTTTTTGACACAACCAAGTCCATGTCACAGCAAGGTCCAGGGAGCATGTCGCAGGATGTCCGGCATGGGGTGTTGGTAAAGTATCAGTACGAAACAAGGTCGAATGGAGTCATGAACTATGTCGTGACGAAGGGGGGCAAGGTGATGTGGCAGCATCCTGTGAAGGCAGGGGTGGTGACGATCAACGCGTCGTCGGTGGAAGGTGGGAACTTAGGCGATGTGTGCGATCTATACCCGTCAGAGCAGAAGTTCGTTACCCAAGACGTTCCGTATAGCTGGGTGTCTTTCACCTTTAAAACATGTCGTGTGCGGCCTACCCACTACAAGCTCGGCCTAGCGTCGCCTCCCCCCCCCTCCTCCTGGCACCTTCACGGTTCAACAGACGGGATCAATTGGATCATCCTCAAAATTCACACCAACGACCCCTCCCTCGCAATTTGCACCGAAGACGATGCTGTCTGGAGTCTCACCCCAGTCCCTGCCGGTGCGTACCGCCACTTTCGCATCCTCCTCCAAAAGGAAGGGAGCCAGGCCTCGACCTCCGCCCTGTCCTTCTCTAGCTTCGAGGTCTACGGCGAGGTTTTTAAGGATTAGAAATAAAAAGAAACATTTTTTTTTTTTTTTTTTTTTACAAAAAGAATTACCCCGATAACAATTAGAAATGCTCTTACAAAGGTGTGGGGGAAAAGGACAAAAAAGAAAACCATGCCGAAAACAAAGAAACCCCACAAAAGGAAGGCAGATGAGATGGAGGGGGCTGCCGTGCCAGGCGACGAGTTCGTCTTCCAAATACTAACCGACCTGAACGAAGATGATGTTGAGTTCAACGGCATTGTGCTGGCGTTTAAGGGGGGCGCGGACCTGAGCTTGCAGCAGGATAAGATGCAGGCTTTGGCGAGCTGCTTGGACGGGCAGATGAATGTGCGGTTCGACTCTGAGATGCTGGACATCTTGTACAAATCGATAGCCTCTCTCGATCACAGTGGGAAACAAGCGCTGCAGCAGCACAGGATGTCCCTTCACCTCGCTACCTGCATGTATGGGTTGCTTGCCTCGCCGCCATGTGAGGCTTTCCGTGCCTCGAGGGTGTACCTTGCGCTCCTCCGTGCATACGGTGCCAACGCGTCGCTTATACTGAACGCTTTCTTTATGCGTAGGATACTGTCGACCATCACGAACTTCCTTGCGTCCTACAGGGACCAGGCCCCCGATCTCACACAGGACGTCAGCACGCAGCAGTCCATACAACTCACACCTGACATGCCCGCATCTCAGTTCGCGCAGCTCCCCGTGTCGCAGAAACCTAAACGACGCAAGGGGGGCAAAAAAGCAGGTGACCTGGGTGCAGACTGGGAGCAAGCCTACAACAGCATCCTTGACATCATCAACATGTTCGAAAATGGCCATCTCTTCGCGTACCTCGACTCCGACCTGGTGGCAGTGATCCTGGAATCCTGCGTGCACCTCCCTGGCAGGGAACTCACTGGCCCGCTCAAGGCCGCTGGAGTTCTGTCCTCTCCTTCCAAGATTCTTGTTCAGAGCTTCGCGGTTCTGAAACACTCCATGCAGGACAACACCGAACACACCATCTACGAGCAAGAAGGCCAAGACGAGACTGCTGCTAGGGAGCGAACAGTCACAACACAGCAGCTGATCCTCCCCCTATTGCTTCCCCTGCTTCACCTATCGCTCCACTACATACATAGCAACGTGAAGCTCAGCGATGCCGTTGTCCTGCAGACAGCTGCACTCAACTTGCTGAAGGAGTCTGACATCGAGAAAGAAAACCTGTTGCTTCTCTTCAAGCTGCTCCTTCAAACTGGTGAAAAGCGCCCGAGGAGCGACCCTATCCTGATTGCCAGCAAGGGGTGTGTCGCACTGCTGAACCTCATGGATAAGGAAAAACAGCTGGCAGCGATACAATACTTGGTTGAGATGGGCAGCTCTGAACGTGTGTACCACAGGTTGTTTGCAGTAGAGGTAGTGCACACGATGCTGCGTGACGGGCCGGCTCTTGCCTCGCTGGGCGTAGACGGGACGCAGGATGCGGTGAAGATGTTATTTTCCGCCATCAACGACACCGCTGCAATCGTACGCACCAAGGCGCTCACGAATCTGTCGAAGATCATGCAGGCCATCGGTGCGCCCGACAGCGTGTCGCGTGGCACGGTCTCTGCTTACCTCGTTAAGATACGCACGACATCGCTCAACCCCTCTCTAGCTGCACCATCCGTCGAGGGAGTCCCAGAGGCCAATCCTGAGACACCCAGCGTGAAGGGGACGCCCAAGGGGATGTCACCGTCTAGTGACATCGCCTTCTCTCCTGGTGCTGCATTGGTCTCAGCGACAGAGATGAACCACCTGCTTGCTTCGGTCGTCGCAAGGACAAGAGAAGAGAAAGCGCTGGTCAGAAAGGCTGCCATCGACTTGCTACTGCAGTTCTTCGAGCACAAGGTTGTCGAGGCTGGGCCTATCATGTCGACTGTGGTGGAACTTATGGACATCAAGATGGAGCCTTCCGTTCTTGTTAGGAGGCAGGCTGTGCTTTGCGCGTGGGCTATCATCTTGCACTTCAGCGATATTGATATCAGAAGCAAGATGATGGGTGCCATTTTGCAGAACTACACCTTGGAGAGCGAAGATTTTGTTGTCAAGACAATGTTGCAGAGCGTGCAGGTGCTGGTCGTGCTGCCCTTAACTGGCGATGAGCGGGAGTTCAGTACAGCGGACGTGTGGCAGCTGACGGCGAGTTTCACAGATGCACAGCTGAGCTCTTTGGGTAAGATGTGCTACAAGCTGGTCGAGCACGGCGAAGTGAAGGGTAGCATCGTGACCACCTTGCTGAATAGGATTGATGAGCATCCTTCCTGCAGGGACGCGTGGTCGCTGCTCCCAATCGTCGCGAAGAAGTTCAAAAACAAGATCAGCTCGAAGATTGTGATGAAATGCTTCCAAGAGCTGCAGGGCAGCTTCGACAACGGCTCCACGAAGGACCACGCAGTGCTGCACCACGTGCTGTCTTTGATGCCCGTCATCAATATGCCTAACGAGAGCAAGCAGGAGGTGACGCGTGTTTTGGAGCAACTATTGCTCTCCATGTCGTGCCACGTGAACCTTGTCCACTGCGCTGTGACGTGCTACGCGGTGCTCATGAAGGACACGACCATCCACCGCTTGGCGGTGATGTTCATCAAGCTGTGTCATACGCTGCTCTACAACTTGCTGACAAATGGGAACCATAAACCACTGCCGCAAGAGGCCACGTCTGCAGGCCTATCTGCTGTGAGCCTTGTCGAGCTCCCTGTGGCCATCTGCACAATGGGGTCGCTTATCCTGACGTCCGCGTACAAGGGCAAGGCGGCGGACATCATGCAGATCAGTGAGATGATAAACGCAGCGTGCAACACGATCACCATCACCGACGATGTGGACATGGTGGTCACAAAGACTATTCCCGAGCAGGTCCTTAGGCACTGCTTCCTGTGCCAAGTAAAACTGTGCATGTTCACAAAGGCTGTGTGCAAAAAGGGCGTCCCCATCCTTTTGCAAGGTCTCGAGTCACAAGAGGTCAGTATCAGGACGACTTGCCTCAACGGCTTGGCCGACCTCAGTATCAAGTACCCCGGTACAGTGGACAAGTACCTCCCCAACATCGCTGCCCTCCTCTCCGACCACGACGTTAAGGTCCGCCTCACTTCTGTGACGTTGCTCACCCAGCTTCTGGGCGAGAGCTTTGTCAAACTGCGCCCCTTCTTAGTGTTCGAGGTGCTCGCCCTAGTGGCTGATGTGAACGATAGCGTTGCCGCCTTTGCTCGGTACTCGCTGTTGAAGGTGATGGTGCCGAAAGACCCGTATCTCATCACGAACAACTTCAAAGAGGTGCTCTTTGTGCTGAACAACTACCCCTTCCATCCGAAGTACAACAAGATGCACAGCCCCATAGTGAAGCTCACGGGTGACGGGTTGAGGCACACACGTGTGCAGCTGATGCGATTCCTTGCGTCGCAGCTGACAACGGAGAAGGACCTGCTGCGTGTGCATGAGCAGCTGCATGACATCCTGGAAATGTGTTGCGTGGAGGGCGGGGAGAGTGGTACCTTGAACCTTACTTGTGTGGAGGGGGTGTCGGTGTTCAAAGACTGTGTGCAGGTGCTACTGAGCCAGGAAATGAACTTGGCGGGACGAGTGTTGGAGGGACCGAAGAAGGCAACAAATGATCCTACGGAGCAGGAAGATGAAGACGCAGAGTCGCAGATGAGGAAAGCACTGTGGGCAGGTGTAGTGAGGACAAGGTTGAGAGACATGGTGTGCCCTGTGATCATCTCCGTGTGCAGCAGACTGCGTCAGTTGCGATCCCCCCTGCAGAAGGACATGGTGCACTACGCCACCTACATCATACAGGACCACATGAAGGACCTTGGGGAGTTCATCCCTGACAAGCAGCTGCAAAAAGACATCAAGGCAACTCTCGAAGAAACAGCAAAGAGAGGCAAAACGCGAAAGCTTGGCACCATCATCCCCAAAAACACTCCCAGCATCACCCCTTTGAAGCGGTCTAGCAGCTCCTCAGGCAGTTCCAGGACTCCAACCAGACTTCCCCCCCCAAGGTATGCTTTTTGCTTTTAGCTCATATAACACCAAATACATAGATCGCCTAGTACTGTCGGGAAGGAAAACTGAACCCTGTTCTTGCGTGTAGATTTAAGTTTTCTGAATAAGCCTTTTTATTTTTTTGCCATTATATTAGATTAGAACCTGCTTCCCCCCACTTTTTATTTTTTTGAAATTATACTGAACAAAAAAATCTTGTCCTCATCTCATGAGGATGTTTTTTTATACCACTTCCACCCCCCCCCCCCCCCCCCCATTGTTGATGTTTTCCCATTTTCACTCTTCCCGTAGTCACATGTTTCCCCCATTTTATTTTTGTTTCCATTATCCCACCCTTTTTTTTTTTTTTTTTTTTTTTTTTTTTTTAGTCGCGCGTTGAGTAGAGTTATTGTCACCCCATTTCCTTTAATACTACTTTTCAGCTTTTTTATATAAGAAAACAGTTATAGGGGGGCGGTACCAAGATTATCGCGAGCAAGCCGAGAGGGGAAGGGGTGAAATGGTGGATATTTCGAAGAAAAAAGAGCAGAGGTTGAAAGAGGCGCAGAAGGTGATGGATCAGGCGAGAAGCAAGGTGGCGATAGGGAAATTTGAAGACGCGGAAAAGCTGTTCCGCTACTGCGCACAAATAAGGTCAGGGGTCCTCGAGGGGAACGATCCGGGAATGTCAGCAGTGGCACTGGAGCTGGGGGACATGTGGATGGCACAACACCAGTTCGCAAGAGCCGAGCCGTTTTATTTGGACGCTTACAAAACAGTTCAGGAAGGTCTTTCTTCCGACCCCAACAAACCCCTCCGGGCACAGCACCGACACTTACTCCGCGAGATAGCGTTTTTATACTACCTACAGGGCACCGTGCAGGCGACGCGCTCTGAAATACAACAGCAGAAATGGATGCAAGCTGAAAAAGCGTTCAAAAGAGCGATACAGCTGACGGAAGCTGATCTTGGAAAGCTGTCCCCTGAGCTGGTAGAGCCTCTCCGTAACCTTGCGTCGTTGTACGTCAAAACGGGTGATTTTCACAACTCGGAGATTAACTTCCGCAGGTGCATTGGGATACAGCTCATCACGAAGGGGCTGGACGATGCAGGGCTGTTGATCACAAGGCAGCAGCTAGCGATTGTTCACGAGAGGAAGGATCAGCAGAAGTTCCATGATGCGGCCTTGACGATCCAGACGGGGTGGAAGATGTTGGGGGCGAAGATACTGCGGAACAAGTTGAAATCCGAGCGTGCTGAGAGGATGAAGACAAGCCCGGAGTCGTCTGAGCAGTCTGTTGGATACTTCACCCCCGGCGCTGAAGGGCTTGGTGACTGGGATCCCGATGACGAGAGTACTACTGCTGACCCCTCCTCCATCCACTACGCCCTGCCCCCTATGCGTGATGCCGTCACCAGCAGTCCCGGCTCTTTCACTATGGTCATCAGTGCTATGTCTTCTGTTCCCAAGTCTGTCCAATCTGTTCCCAGCTACCCCCACTGGTCGTCGACTGCTCCAAATGAAGAATTCACCAAGGAGGAGATTGAGCTCCTGAGTTGTTTCCCACTTGCTACGCCCCCTTAGCATATGCTCTTGGGTTGGTCCTTTTCCAAGGATTTCTTTTTTAAGGTGGTAGGGATAACATGGAAATATAAGAAGTATATTAGATGTGTTGTTCGCTGTTGACCTCCACGTCGGTCATCACCGGTAGCGCCCGAGTGGGAAAATGTATTGCACCGCACGCATTAAGGACACGACGCGGAACGCAGAAGAAGCTACATCGGCCGAGGTGCGCCCGTAATCAAGTAGACACGACGTTCATGCTTCGTTGCGCACTTAACGCCACTTAGTGTTGCAATCAAAGCCCCATTTCTTTTTTTTTTTTTTTTTTTTTCCTTTTCTTTTTTTACCCTCTCTTTTTTTTTTTTTTTTTTTTTCCGTGATATTTTACTTTTTTTTTTTTATACCGAGTTTTCCAAATGAAAAAAAACAAAGGAGGGGGAAAAGGGGAAGAAAATGGGGTGCGGCGTCTCGCACATGGAGCAAGAGGCTGCACCACGCACGATACCGGGGTGTGTACTAAAATATTATTTAAAAAAAAAAACAAAAAAACCAGAGTGCTTCCGAACATGCACGAATTACTGCAAGGCGCGAAAACCCCGCAGGCAGACTGTGTGGTGCCGCTGTTGTATTTGGGGAACATCGCCTTCGCCCGTGATAAGACAAAGCTGAAGGAGCTGGGGGTAAAAAGGGTATGGCAACCGAAGGAAAAACAAAATAAAAAGAACTAGATTGTGAACGTAACCCCGGAGGCACCATGCTTCCCTGGGTCTTTTATGTACGAAAGTCTACGTGTGGAAGACACACAGACGGCAGTCATCCAGCCGCATTTACTAAACGCTGTCGGGTTCATCGCAGGAGGTATCGATGCAGGAGAAGCTGTTTTTGTCCATTGCGAAATGGGTATGAGCAGGAGCTCAACTGTGGTTATCGCGTACCTACTCCACCAGAAGGGGTGGAGCGTGCGACGGGGGCTTCTTCAGGTGAAGGTCTCGCGACCCATTGCAAGGATCACACGGTCGTTTGTCTTCACTCTTCTTGACATAGAAATGAAGCTTGTTCGAGAAAGCACATTGGACCAAGAGCTTTTGATAGAAGAAGGCCTTGAAGGCTCAACAGAAGGTGGGGTTGAACCTCTTATCGTCACAGCTTCCTCCCTGCAGCTCTTCTTCTTCCCGTCTCCTGACCTCGTCGCTGACAATCTCAAATCGGTCGGGCTCTTTCCACCTCAATGGGATACTTTTAAGCACACCTTCCTCTGTGGGGTTGATTTCAACTCTCTTTCTATGCAAAACCCTCCTTTGATGGCTGAAGTTCTCGCCGCGCTCAAAACATCAAACACAGCCCGTGCGGCCTACAGCAAGCTTAAGAAAGATTATGCCTCACATATCTCGCCATTCGTGAAATAGAATAGGTGGGGGTGGGGGGTGGGGGAGGAAGAAGAAAAATAACTTCTCTATGACTATATGTCTTTGTTGTTTGCTCGGCACAAGTTGCATATAGTTATAAAATCATTTTTTTTTTGAAAGATAAGTAGTTGTAACAAAAAGAAAGGGGTATGTCCTTTGTTGGATGTTCGTAAAAAAAAAAAAAAAAAAAAAAAAAAACCGAAAAGAAAAGATCTTTTCCCCCCCCATTTTTATTCTTTGACTCTTCTTCTTCTTCTTCTTCTTTTAGTCTTTTTTAAATTCTCCCCCCTTATTTACGTGCTTTAGTTGTTCCATTTTTTTTTTTTTTTTTTGGGCCGAGTTGATAGCATCCCGCCCCACTTTTTTTTCTTCTCTCTCTTCTTCTTCTTTTTTTTTGTTGGTACAAACATTTATCTTTTAGAAAGAAAATGATTTTTATAACCATATGCAACTTGTGCCGAGCAAAAAAAAAAAAAAATGAAGGCAACTTAAGCTTTCTTTTAATTTTTGCTCGTGCGAACAACAAAGAGACATATAGTCATAAAGAATGGTTTTTTTTTTTTTTTTTTTTTTTTTTTGTTTTAACAATATTATTGTCGAGACTAAAAACTAGTTGATGGCAGCGTAATGAGCTATTTTATTAGGTAAAATTCCGCTCGTGCGCACAAACAAAGAAAATGTCAAGGCACGAGTTCGAACTAGGGAAGGTTAAGTGGACGGACGTCGAGACATCGACATATCCTCCTTCGGCTACCCCCGCGAAACACGGCCACGACTGTGTGTTCTTCCCCTCGTGCGATAGGGCCCATGATCTGGGTAACCATTGCGCGAGGGGGGGATCCCGAGTGCCTACGGGCGAAAATGAAAACGAAGGCCCTACGGGTGCGCTTCGAGTTGCCCACGAGTTCAGAGGAGCTTTGGGTTTGCCCTCCGTGTTGCTGGGAAGTTGACAATGGGGCTGACTTAGTTGTCACCGACGAGGGGGCAGATCATGCGGAAGGGGAGGACGAGGAGCGCGAGGAAATGACGGACACTGGCGGGGTCGCTGAGAGGATCTGGCACTACCTACGGGTAGCTCGCGACGAGGAAGGCAAATGGTCTAAGGATCTACTTCCAACGCTGCACAGTTACATGCTACGGCTTGAAGCTCTGTGCGTGCTCACGGAGTGTGGCCAGAATTTCCGGCTCGGGATTCAGAAGGCTCGCGCTTACGAGGGGTATCTCTTCGGGTCACACTGGGAGGACTTCTCCGATAAAAAGCTACGGCTTACATTTAAGCACATGAACTCTACGGAGGCCGTGCTTGAGGTCTTGAAGAAGGATCGGGAGAGGGAGAGGGAAGCAGACAGGTTGAGAAACAGACAAGGTGGAACCCCTAAGAGGACTAGGTTGGGAAGTTTCTCGACTCCAAAAAAGTGAGCCGCGGCCTCACTCTCCCCGAAACCCAAACCCCTCCTTCCCCAATCAAAAAATCCCTCTCCTCCTTCCTCTCTTCCAACTATAACGCTTTCCGATTCCCCATGGAGCGATCTTCTCCGTGGCGGAACCACACCCCACCTGTCAAAGGAGATGTGCTTTGCGATGTGGGTGCAGCGTCTACGCGACGAGAAGCGCCTCAGCCCGAGTTCGGTTCTGCAGTATATGACGTACTTCAGCCAGGCGGAGAGGTCCCCTTTTCAACTTCTTCGGCGATCCCTGAGTCGAAAACTCTCGGACCACTCCGCGCACGAGGACAAGATGGCTCGGGTGCCGACCATGTCCGCAGTGAAGGAGGTGATCCCCAAGAGAGGCATCTTGGCGAGCTGGCTTCGGCGTGCCGGTGGGTCGACTTGAAGAATCTCCTAGTCAAGCACGTGGAGCAGGGACATCACGACACCCCGAAAGGTTCGGTGATGCTTACCTTTGTAATGAGCTATTTTATTAGGTAAAATTCCGCTCGTGCGCACAAACAAATGGAGCGCCAAACTAGTTTTTTTTCCGATCACTTTGTCATATTCTGACAAAGTAGAAGCAACCAGAACAGTCAGTTGGGCGGAAGCCTGTCGAGAGCCTGTTTCATTTGTTAAACGGATCGATCTTGGCAGCAAGCGTCATCTTGCCTTTGGCATAAATCCAGAGGAAGGGCACTGGAAAGAATGAATGTGAATAGTTGGGGAAATGAATTCTGATTCCAGGTGGAAGGTGGCGGGCGAGAGTTTTTCACTTTACTGAGGGGAAAAAAAAAGAGAGGGAGGGGGGTGTTTGTGCTGCAGTTACACGTTTTGCAAAAAGAAAAAAACCCCCCTTTTTTCCCCCTTATGTTTCGGTTGACAATCTAATTTTTATTGTCTTTCGCAACCCTACTTGTACAACCTCTACTTTTTTTTTTTAAAAAAAGGTTTTTCTTGTTTATTCAGGGCTATGGGGGAGAAAATAAATAATATACCAGTAGCCTTAGGGCTGATATCTCAAATTGGGGGGGGGGGGGGGGGGGGGAGTTTGTATAATCGCAGTTGCTCTTCTTATTTATGCGAGTATCCCCTCCCTTTTTTTTTAAAAGATCCGAGACACCTATTAGGTTATCTTTCCCTTGTTTCGTGCCAATTTATGTACCCGAGATAGGGAAAGAGACCGGTTTCGGTCCCAAAGGATCTAGGATCTTTCTTTTGATAAAAAGAGAAAAAAAAGAAATATTTTTGGCAATGTGCGGAACTACATGTCTCTCTGTGCGACCGCCTCTAGTAGTGACGGAACCCCATATTTCCCTTTAGCTTTAGTTTCTTTCATTCTGCTCCGTTTTCTTTTGTTCCAATTTTTTCTTTTCCGGTGAGTACTGTGCTTCAGCCAAGAGCGCTTTGAGTCAGTTTTTTTTAGTTTTTCTGTACTTTATTGGTGTCCGACCGTGCCAATAAAGTCAATAGGTAATACGGTTTGTAAAGAAAGAAAATTGAAAGAAGTTGAGAAAGCAGATCGCAGAAAAGAGAGCTAAAAGAGGGTAAAAGAAGACATTGAAGTTGACAAGAAGTGAAAAAAAAAAAAAAAAGGAAGCAGAGGACAGCACGAGCAGCATGGAGAGACTGCGGGCGGGGTTACGCGGGTACGGCCTGGGGCTGGAGGGAGGAGCCGGGAGCTGTACGCGGTGGCGGGGTCGAAGCGACACCGGAGGTCAAACCTACAGCGGGGGTAGAGAGGCTAAGGCAGGAAAACGCCCGACTGGAGAGGGAAGTCCAGAAAATGGCGGCGCAAATGGACATGATGTCCAAACAGATCGGGGGACTGATGAAGCAGGTTGAGAGCGGGCCGGCTCCCCTTGGACAGACCTTCGCACAGAAAATAGCCCAAGGAAAGGAACAAACTTTTGACTTTACAGATGATGACGACGACTTGGGACCCCCACCAACAGAAGAAAACGAGGAAATGGAACGAGAACCAGAGGGAGAGGACGAGGATAAAGATTGCGATTGGAGAATCTGCAAGGCGACCGGGAGCTCACACGTTTTCAACAATGTGTTCCATCACTGGGACGCGGGATGCAGTGTTTGTGGGGAGGCCCTCACGAAGAAGAGACAAGGTGTAAGGTGCCTCCAGCAGGATTGTATGGTGTGTGTTTGCCGAGCGCGCGAAGTGACATGAAGTGAACGAGACCCCCACTCACGCGCCAATCCCCACCCCTCATCATCATCAAAATCGATATCATCAGTAACATCATCATCATCATCATCATCAACATCACTTGAACCATCGAAATATGACCCTAAAGGGTTAGCCGAAAAGAAATTCGAGCGACTGGTCGTGGATGGGATAGAGCCAAACCCGGGACCCATCGTGCCCCGCCCGCCAACGGGGAATAGCTTCACGATCCTAACACATAATGGATCGTCATTGAACAACCGTCTCGGAGAGTACGCGGGTGTCCTCCCGGATGTGTTCTGCATGCAGGAGACGGCACTCACGGCGCAAACGCAGTTGGAAATAGAACGAGAGAGGACGAGTGGGGGAAGCAGTACGAAAGGCTGTGGAGCAAACCGCAACCGGGGAGGAGGTCCAAGGGAGTCACCTCGCTGACCATAGCAGAACGAGGAGGGCTGGGAACACTGGTGAAGAAGCCGAGGACAGCAGTTCGATGTGAAACGAGCGGACCGCACAAAGAGCGGTGGACGCACGTCAAGGTGTCGCTAGACGCTGACAAACGCTGGCTCCACATAGTGAACGTCTACTGCCACTCCGGCCAGGACCCCATCAAGAAGGGAAAGCGAGAGGAACTCCTGAACTACATACTGCACCGCCTGAGGTTTGAGCTTGGGAACGTGCCAGTGGCGGTGGTAACACCTATGAACACCCCAGTACTGAAGAAAGCTCTGCAGACGGATTGGATTGACGCCGCGGACTTCTGTGCGAGGCGGGAAGGGACACCACTGGAGGACACCTTCGTGAAGACCAACAGTGGGACAAGGATTGACAGGATCTTGTTGAACACGGTGGCAGCGCAGGGCCTCAGACACTGTAGGGTGGACGGCTCAATCCTGGGCTCAGATCACCGCTGCTTGGCAGTCACCCTCGACGTCCCGGCCTTCCACCAGGAAGTCCTGAGATATGTGGTGCCGCAGGAGATCCCGAAGACAAAGAAAGCGCCTGCTGCGGCGGCAAACCTGGTGCAGGAGTCGAGATACAAGGAGTACATCGCAGCAAAGAAGCCGACAGAAGCGCTGACTGAAATCTCGAACATGGCGGAGACATACCTCTTACATGGGTACGAAGGACCATCACGAGGATCGTACACAGGGAGGGGAAACGTGCGGAGGCCAATACCCATGGAGCTAAGCGCGAGGTCGACGGGGGCGGCAGTCGGGGCTGCCCCCAACAGGCAGATACGGCTCGAAAAGCTCAAGAAGAAGATACGAGACAGGATATCGCGACTGCAGGAGGAAGGAGGCTGCGGAGTGATGTCGACAGAGACCCATAACTTGTTGAGGAACAGAAGGCACGTGACGGCCTGGATGAATAACAGCACCAAGCAAGGGACACAAACAGTGGATGCAGCTGACGGAGGAGTGACGGCCAACCTGAAGATGGACAAAGTGATGCGGACGGCGTGGTCGGACATCTTCTGCGCACGAACACCAGAAGACGAGCCGCAGTTCGACGAGTTCCAGAGACGGTACGGTGAGCACATCAAGAGCAACCCGATGGCACACGCCCCCATCGACGCCAAGCTGCTGAAGGAGGTGATCGGTAAGAAAGCGGACAAGGGGGCATGCGGCGTGGACGGCTGGCGGATTGGTGAGTTGAAACGCCTGTCGATCCTGCAAGCGGCGGACCTCTTCAACTTGATAGAGGAGACGGGCGAATGGCCGATGCAGGTCACGACGGCACTCGTATCCCTCATCCCAAAGGGGGAAGGAACGGCACCAGCTGGCACTGGTGGAGGACGAGCCGCTAGAAGGACTTGCATTGGACTTCAGGAAGTGCTTCGATCTGGTCCCGCAACAATTGTCGCACGAACTGATGCTGCCCTGGGACTAGACCCAGCAATCGCACGAGCACTCCAAGGAATGTACGGGCAGATCTCGAGGAGATTCAAGTTCCCCATAGGAATAGGGGCCACCTTTGAAGCAACGAATGGGATACTCCAGGGGTGCCCGCTGTCGGTGATCATAATAAACGCCTTACTGGCTGTGATGATCAGGACAATCGAGAAGGAAGCACCTGGAACGGAGGTTCTGTCCTATGCAGATGACACGTACCTTCTGGCAGAGTTGGAGAAGACCTTGCAGGCTGCGGTAAACGGAACTTTGGAGTTCTGCGGACTCACTGGGATGAAGCTTAACCCGGAGAAAACGGTAGCGTTTGGCACGAAGAAGGACTTCCGGTCAAAAGTACTGGGTGATAGGACAGTAACACAGAAAGGGAGAGAGGTCGCAGTCCCCTATAGAACAGTGACGTCGTTCAAGGCACTGGGCGTGATGGTGTTCACGAACAGGACAGGAACGACGTGGAACAAGCCAGCGACGGAAGCGGCCAATACGGCTCACAGAGGACCCCCTTGGGACCGGTGGGGAATCTGATATGCAGGTGGATGCCGAGAATCGGATGGGACTGGGAGAAGATGGAAATAGCCACAGAACTTGAGTGGCCCAAACGAGGAAGCGCCTTCAGGGCGGCTGTAAGGGCAGACAGGAGTGCGACACTAGTAGCGGAACGGAAGACGGTCATCGGACTCGGGGAAGGAGCAGACTACAAAACGAATGACCTCTGGAGGACAGCTAAAGATCGCCATCTAGCTTTCTGTATCAAGAGGGTAATTGCGGGAGGGATCCCCTACCTGAGTCCGTATGCCAAAGCAGGACCAAAGTGTGTACCCCCCACGAATGAGGACGACGAGTCCGAGGGACGGAGCGAAGAAGAGGAAGATCAAGACGAGCCAGCGGCGCATGAAGGACAAGACGAGTCGGGATTTGAATGTGACCTCTGCCCGACCAAGCATGCGGACACAGTAACACTGCTACGCCACCAGCTGTACGAGTGTCCGCCAGCACGAGAGGAGCTGATGCGGGAGGAAGGCAGAATCAAGCTGTTGGTGGAAAGAGCCAACGCAGTGTGCAGAACGAGACGGATAAGACGCCCCTTCCCTGCGGACGGGGCAAAGAGGGTCAAGTCGCTCACAGCGATCGGAGGCAAGGCTGCAATAGGCTTTAACAGGAGACCGATCTTCGCATCAAGACAGACAGCGCAAAAGCTACAGTTGAAAGGGACATACAAGAAAGAACGCGTGTCTACGAAAAGCTTTAAAGGCGACAATAGGAACGAAGGCTATGCTCCAGAAGGGGAGCATTAATAGATAGGAACTCACACCACAAGAGGCTGTCCTCAAGTGGGATTGTCTTTTACTATGAGTTTTATTTTTATATTTACTTGGTTTTTTCTCATAGTCCAAGTGTTCTATGCGTTCTTTGTATTTGTAGTCAGTGTACACATGAGATGGCCTGCACGGAGGAGTCGTTGGTTGCCTCGTTGTTGTTGTTTGATCACAGTCTGGGTAGGAGGAGCAGCACTGTGGTGGCCCTGCAGCACTATGACTGGTGTGTGAAGGAAGGGTTAACTATTGCTGCGAGCATCCCGAGGGTGGCGCGACTAGTGAAGACCGCACTGCCCTCGATTACGGAGTTCAACAAATATTGTGATTGGATGAAAAGCTGCTTCACCAGCAGAGGCCTCTTCCGCCACGCTCTTAACAAGCACATGAAGAATGTTCGCCGTGTGCAGCGTACCTTCCGCCACTACCAACAGGTCCGCGAGGCACAGATCGCCTTCCACTGCCAGCTGTGGACCAGCTACGAAACAGAGCTCCGTGTCGTTAAAAAACAAGAAATCGCTGAATACGTCAAAAACACCTCCAAACAGGCCCGCAAGCAGGAAGGGGACAAGCTTTACAAGGCATACATGGCCCTCGATGTCCCTGATCATGTGAAGCGACAGTACGTCACCTCCATGCGCACCGAGATGGTCATCAAGTACATAAAGGAACACCGCTCATGGAGATTGGCCTGCAAAGACATGCGCAAGGCTGCTTACCTCGAGCCTGTGTTTCGCTTCAAGCTCCCTCCAGCAGCCATGGTCAGCTACCTTTCCAAGAACCAAAAAAGCGAGATCCAAAAACTCTCCAGCTTCGTCCTCAAACGCCTAACCCTGCGTGCCCTGTCCCGGACCATCGTCTCCCTCTTCTCTCTCGTCAAGATACAGAGCCTCCCTCCCGAGAAGCGGCCCAAGTTTAGAGTGACACCGAAGGTGCGAACAATAGCTCTTCTCTTCAGCATCACCCAGAAGGAAGCGACGCCTGAGCTGCCTTCCTGCTTGATGCCAATCCTGACGCCGCTGCAACACACAGTTGTAGACAGCACGCCCCTCGGGACTTATGGATACGAGTGGGACGCGATGAAAGCCAAGAAGCAGAAGACGAAAAGCATGCTACAGTCCATCAATGAGTACCTGACGACGCAGCACCGCAACGAGGTGCGCAACGGCATGATATCACACTTGGCGGTGACGCAGAACTTACGCAGCATGATAGCCCTCCCGCCAGGTTTGACCCACGAGCTTGGCCAAACAGATCCCAAAGTGGCGAGGAGCAGACGCCTCATCATGGCGCAAATGTTAGAGGACAAGCTCTTGAGACATCACAAAGTAGGAGTGGCACCAGCTGCTGACGCTCCTTTGTGGTTATCTGCTACTGCTGTGTGTGTCGGGTCAGCTGCTCTGGTGGTGTGTATCCCTTCTAAGGTGCAGAGCGCCGAATCGTGGCACACATTGGTGGTTCTTTCAGCCGCTTATGTATGCCGATTCATGTTGGTGAAAAAGATAATAAGAAAGAACCGGGTTCGGCAGAATCTACAAGAGACCATCATGAAGGCAAAGACATGCAGGAGAGGCAAAAGGATGTTCGTGTCCAACCTGAAGCCCGTAAGCTCCGCAGGCAACTTCTTGGACCACCCTACGTTCTACGTGTCGAACCCTTCTGAGTACGCAGACGGCGAGTCCTTCGAAGAGGAGCAAAGTGAGCAAAGCAAGCAAAGTGAGCAGGAGGATCTAGAGGCATTTGGGGACTTCTTTGAAAACCTCGGAGGACTAGCTCTGCCCTCGGAGCCCCTCATCAAGCCCGTCTTCGATGAGACCGACATCCGCCTCGTACCCCACACACCTGTGGTAGCTAAGGACAGCAAGTTCTGGGAAAGATGGGGACCCCCCCAGACAGCTCGCCCCATGGTCAGACCCCTGGTACACCCGACACCCCATTGCAGGCCCCATGCACGGTACTGCAAAGCGAATAAACCACTTCCTAAGCCTGTCTGGACACAGCACCACAAGGCACAATGGATAGACTTTCGATTGTCTCAAACAATTAATACTTCCAACAAGCGGAGATAACCCTTGTATTCTTTCTTTTTACGGGGTCTTCAAGTGGGATTTACCCTTAAACATCGCCTTTTTTCTTTCTCTCTTCCTGTCCTGCCCTTCCGGAATAGGTAGGATGTGCTTTCGATGATATTCCAGTGCCACAGCATTCATAACATTACAGGAGTCATGACGTTCGATGTAGGGCCTGCAGGGCATGCGAAGGCTCTCTACAGCACATACCTCGGAGGCAGGGCCATGGTGCAGCCGTACCTTTCAGTCACATTTCATGACAAAGGTCTCAGTACTAGTGCAATCGGTTTCCTTCTTGCTGGTGCGCCGTTGTGTGTCGCAGTGTGCGGTCCCTTGTGGACACTGGCTGCTGATGTCACGAGCAACCCGGTGAAGCTCTTTGCTGTGTCGGCGATCGTGTCGTTCCCGTCGATGGTCTTGTACGCGCTCCCTGGGTTGGAGGTCTCCATCGTCGGTGTCATTGGGTACTTCTTCGCACAGGCAGCGCACTTCCCTCTCGTAGACAGATTGGCTGTTGCGCTTACCGAACGGAACTCCTTAGATTGGGGGAAGCAGCGGATGTGGGGCACCATTGCATGGGCCGTGGGCGTACCTTTAGCGGGGTTGATTTACGACAGCAACAACGACTGGGTGCGGGCCATTCCTCCTGCGGTGTACGCACTGAGCCTCGCACTGAGCACTTTGATAATGCAGCGCGACGTGTTCACCGTGTGTCAGGAGGAGGCCACTGGGGGGTTCACTGCTTCATCGTTAAGTGAAATAAAGAAGGTGCTTTGGGACTTCAAGGTGATAGTTTTCCTGCTAGTGGTGACATCTGTGACTACTGGCATCCACTTGGTTTTTGTGTATGTATACTTGCACTTAGAAGACCTGGGCGCCAGCAGGCTTTTGATGGGGTTCAGCACCGCGATGGGCATGGCATCGGAGATACCGCTGCTGGCTGTTTCGGAAGCAGTGATGAAGCGTGTGGGCATATCGGGTATGGTGTTCATATCTTGCATGGCACAGAGTGTGAGATTCTACTTCTACGCACTGTTGAAGACACCGGGTTACGTGCTGTTCATAGAGCCCTTACACGGGATTGCTTTCGCTTTTGCGTGGTCCGCTGCTATGACCTACGTCACGAAGATCTCCCCCACTGGCACCAGGTCTACCATGATGGGCATTCTAAGCTGCCTAACATGGGGTGTTGGCCCACTGATAGGAACTGCTCTGGGCGGGTTGGTCTACGACGGTGTAGGAGCACCTGCCTTCTTTGGGGGATTCGCGACATACCTCCTTGTGATCGCTGTCTTCTATGCTGTGGTTGAAAACCCATTCGCGCAAATAACGAGACAGTTGGCCCCCGAAACTGATACCCCCGAGCTCCTCGTCAATGAGGAGCACGGCCCGTCTGTGGACCAGGAGCTGCACTCCCTTTCAAGCCAACAAAACGAAGAGAATGAGGGTCCTGGTCCCACTCCTCACGACCTATCGCCCACTATAGACTCCACCACTGTAGACCCTACCACTGCAGACCACGAAAACTAAAATAGTTAGTTACACTCTTAATAAATGTATCAATATAGTATTTACGACATGATATCAAGCACATATTACCACAGGAAGCGATGGGGAACAAGCAAGCCCGACCCAAAGATGACGCAGACCTAGAAGGGTTCAAGATTGATGAAGCATTGAAGGCGCCTGACTTGAGCGACATCGAAAAGGCCCTTGCGGCTGCAGACGGTCTAGGGGGGGACATCGATGTGGGCGACCTTGATGTGGGTATGGACTTCAGTAGGGACGACGATGATGATGACACGATCAATGAGGCCGACATGAAGGACCCAGCGATGCTCGCCATGCTGAACGACATAGGTGCTGTGCCTGATGAGTGGAAGCAGCCTACAGTACCTAAGTCTCTTACAAAAGAGGATATATTTGCCATGGTGAAGAAGCTCTCCTCAGGTGGACAAGAACACAAGGAACATGCTCTCATTCTACAAACACACGAGCAACGCATTCTCAGCGTTCGGAAGATGGTCATCACGGCAAAACGGTCCAACCCCGGACAGGCTAAGAAGTTCGAAGAAGAAGTAACAAGGCTAGAGAAACAAAGAAAAACCTTGATCGTCACAGCGGAGGAGCTAGTAAAGGAATCTGAGTCCATGAACGAGCTTGCAGGGATGACAAAAGAAGAAATTGAAGATATGATTGCATTGGGATGGGAACCACCTAAGCCTAAGGAACGTCCTAAGCCGAAGGCCAAGCCAGCTGCAAAAGCACCCCCTCACGTCATAGAACTGGTCTCCGAACTGACGGCAACAAACAAGCCATGTGCCTACGAACACGTTCTGGCACTGGAAGCAAATGAAAATGCTTGTGCATCGGCGAAAGCACGTGCACTTGAGATGCACAAGAAAGGCGACAAACCAGCAGCACTTGACGCTGCAAAAACGATGAAGCAAGCGGAGGCGGAGCGAGGGACTCTGGTCGAGGCGGCTAAGGCTTACTTAGATGAACTGGCCAAGGAGCAGCAGAAGCAAGAAGCTGGTGGTGACGTTGAGCTCACAGAAGAAGACATGAACGACCCTGATTTGTTGGCGGCACTTGCAGACCTCGGGGGCGTCCCAGCGTCTGCAGTTGAAGAACAAGAAGCTGAAGACGAGGTAGAAGTGACGGAGGAGGACATGCAAGACCCATCGCTTTTGGCTGCTTTGGCTGAGATCGATAACAAGAAGATGCCTGTGTCCAAGCCAAGCACCAAGAATGCCAATCCGCCGTCATCACCTGAGAATAAGAAGATGCCTGTGTCCAAGCCAAGCGCCAAGAATGTTAAGCCACCGTCATCACCGGAGGACT
This sequence comes from Diplonema japonicum, assembly GCA_964019335.1. Taxonomy (NCBI): domain Eukaryota; phylum Euglenozoa; class Diplonemea; order Diplonemida; family Diplonemidae; genus Diplonema; species Diplonema japonicum. The sequence continues at coordinate 527,281 of OZ025678.1, forward strand.
TCGTGCTCGTCGACCCTACTGAAGGTGGCCTTGCTGACGGCAAGCTGAAGAACAAGAAACAAACAGGTAAGATGCCTGTCTCTTTGCCGCCCAAACCGACTCCTAAACAAGCTGCACCAACTCCTGCGTCTACTCCTATTGCACCGGCTGCAGAAGGTGTTCCTGCTCAGGCACCAGTCGTGAAAGAACAACAAGCATCTGTGCCTGCCCCTGTTGCAGTGCATGTGCCTGTTGAGAGCAGTGCCCCACCTCCCGAACAACCCAAACAAGCTGCGCCTTCGACACCAGTGACGGATGCCCCTCGTCAGTCAAGCACGCAGAAGTGGGATGAACATGCTAAGGAAGTGATTACCCTCCTCGAGCAGCGCCGACAGAAGGCAGTATCAATGCAAGATACGCAGAGCAATGAGGAATGCAAGGCCGCCGTTGCAGAACTGGAAGCGAGTTTGAGTAACGTCGTGGTGCTAAGACAACAGGCAACTGAGCTGAAGAAGAGTAACCAGCAACTGAAGATGATGAAACTGCTGAAGGAATGCAAAGCGAAGGAAGCAGACCTGCAGGTTTTGATCGAAAAGGGAGGAACAACAGCGAAAAAGGAGGTAATGGACATGCGCGTGTCTCCAAAGGTGTTGGAGTTATTCAAGAGGTACGATGCGGACACGATGAAATGGAACCTGAAGCAGCTCAACAAGTGCTTAGTGCACTGTAAAGGGGATCTTGTGACAGAGGATGTTTGGAAGCAGCAATGCGAGGCCTATGGTCTGGATCCTACTGAGGGGATCACCGTGCAAGTGATGGAAAAATACATGGCACAGCACAGAAACATCGACCTTGACCTGAAGATGTCTGAGATGGGCATGGAAATTGATGCTGTTATCAGGAAAGCCATCGGACTTAAAAACGCTGGCGACTTGCAGGGTGCCAAAGAGTACGTCGTCAGGAAGCGCAGCATGGAGATCTCGCGTGACAACTACTACGCGACCGAGATGGCTCCCGAGCCAGAGCCTGAGGTATGATATCCCCTTCCTGTGACAAACAACAGCCTCTCGACCCGCGCACGCAGGAGTTCTTTGATAGATACGACAAGAAGAAGACGGGACACTGGAACCTCAATGAGGTGTGTACAAAATCACAGAAAATAAAGAAGTAAAACAAAAAGGCAAAGAGGAGGAAAAGATAATGAATAATCCAACAAAACAGGTGAACCTGTGCGCAAAGCACTGCGGCACTGACCTCATCACGGAAGCCATGTACACCGAGCAGTGTGAGGCGATGGGTTTGGACCCTGCACTGGGCTTCCCTGACACTGTTGTCTGCCAGGGCTACATGGATGGGTCGGCAGACATCGAAAGGGACATTAAACTATCTGACATCTCTCTCGAGATCCAGCAGGTGGTGTCGAAGGCCATAGCGTTCAGAGACAAGGGGGACATCGAAGCTGCAAAGGAGGTGCTTGGTGCAAAGAAAAAGTTAGAAGCCGACAAAAAGGCCATTCTGGAAAATGCCAGCACAGCTGTCATCCTGAAACCAGAAGAAGAGGCACAACCAGTGACTCAGGAGGCACCAAAGGTACGAACTCTTTTTTTGTTTCATGTTGCACAGCCGCCACCGCTTGACCCACGCATCCAAGGCTTCTTCGACAGATACGATGTGAGTAAAACAGGGCACTGGAACTTGCAAGAGGTATATTCCTGACACACACCCATGCACCGCAGACAAATCGTTGCATGAAGCACCTGGGAACTGATCCCATAGACGATGCCTCGTGGAGGGAGCAGTGCACCCAGTTGGGTGTTGACGTAGCTATCGGGTTGCCCGCCGCCATGGTCTGCCAGGGCTACATGGACGGGTCGGCCGACATTGAGAGGGACATAAAGCTGTCCGACCTCTCCACCGAGATACAGAAGCAAGTGTCCAAAGCGATTGCACTGAGAGAGGCGCTCGACCTAGATGGTGCCAAGGCAGCACTTCGACGCAAAAAGGAGCTGGAGGCTGAGAAGGCTGCGCTCCTGACAGCAAGTACAGATGCTGAGCCACAGCCTCCACAGCTCGACCCGCGCATCCAGTGCTTTTTTGATAGATATGACGTGAGCAAAACAGGACACTGGAACATCAAAGAGGTATGTGCTCGACTCGACTGTACGAATCACTTCTACAGGCAAATAGATGCGCGAAGCACGTGGGGGGGCCTGAGACAGGCGAGGCCACTTGGGCTGTCCAGTGCAGGAAACTAGGTGTCGACCCCAAGGTAGGCTTGCCTGCTGCTGTTGTATGCCAAGGCTACGTGGACGGGTCAGCCAACATCGAGAGGGATATTAAATTGTCGGATATTTCTTTCGAAATCCAGAAGCAGGTGTCCAAAGCCATAGCCTGTCGTGAGGCCCTCGACCTCGACAATGCAAAGGAGGCGCTCAAGAAGAAGAGAGAACTAGAGGCAGAAAAGAAGGAGATTATGGAGTGCAAGAAAAACTGATCGGAACAATTTACAATGTACTATTTCTCAGCCCCCCTTTTTTTTTCAGTCTAGCCCTTTGCTCCTCTATCTGCTAGCTTCAAGACTGTTTTGAGATCCTTTGTTTCCTGTTATTAAACAAACCTACAGTACACCAGCTTTAAGATGGAGGAGCTGAGCTTGGAAGAGATGAAAGAGAAGTTGATGGAGCGGCTGCAGCAAGGCGGGAAGCTTGGCACACTGAAGGCGGGTATAAGGAAGTTGATGTTTCACGATTTAAGTGAAGGAGGCCAGCTAGCGGTGGGGTCGCAGAAGAGCTTGTCACAAATAGCCTTAGACACAGTGGTGTTGGAGTACTTAAAGGCGGCAAAATACCACTTTTCGACTTCTGTTTTCGTATCGGAGGCGAACCTCACGAGCAGCTCTGTCAACAAGCTGACGTTGGACGATGCGCACAAGGTGCTTGCAGACCTCGACACCACGCACGACTGCATCCGGCCCCTCTTGCAGACGTTGCTGCAGGTGCGCCGTGCTGGCTATGTGGACTCGGAGGTCCAGGCAGGCGAACAAGACGTCTTCCGACTGGACTACAAACTGCAGCAAATCGATGAGGACTTCAAAATGCTGCGCCTGCAACAAAAAGAGCCCTCCGTCACAGAGCGCATGCGACGCTTTGAAGAAGAGCAGCACGAAGCATCTAAGAAAACCATCGCTGAGGAAGTCGAGAGGTTCAAGCGACACGAGCTGTCACAAGTGCGGCTGGAGGAAGCCGCCAAGTACGAGAAGAAACTGGCCGAGAAGGTACGCGAGCTCTCCGAACAAGACAGGAAGATGCACCACGAAGTGCAGATGGAGAAGTATGAGCTGCAGTCGAGGCAAAGGGCCATCGAGTTTCAAGCCATGCAACTGGAGAAGGAGCGTGTGGAGTACACACAAGCACTCCAGGCACGCGAGTCTTCTATGACAACGGTGCAGAAGGAACTTATTGCTAAGGACACTAGAATGCAGCAGCTAGACGTGCAGCTCGAGACAACACGGGCGGAGCTGAGGACGAACCGCGAGCTATGCAGCGAGCTGCAGATGAAGCAGCACCACTATACATCAGAGATTGCCAGGATGCAGAGTGAGCATGATGTAGAGCTGCAGAAACGTGCCGACGAATGGAGCAGGTGGCATAAGGAGAGGTCACAAATCATCATGGAGTTCGAAAGGAAGACCGAAGAGAGTGATCTGCTGCTGCAAAACAGGACTGAGGAGATGCGAAGAGAGTTCGAAAGCAAGAAGCGAGCAGCTAACATTGAGTTGGAAAAGGCCAAGTCACAACTGCGAGCGGAAGAGGAAAGCCTTCGTGAAAATGTCGAGAAAGAGGTAAAGGCAGGTTTCTCATGCCAAATAACAGAGTTGCAAGAGAGGCAAGCTGAGTTCTGCAGATCTATGGTGGAAGCGCAAATGAAACTGGACCAGAGGCGGCAAGAGCTTGATAAGTATGTTGACACTACTACCAACCACAAGTAACAGGGACGCAAAGCTCTTCCAACACAGGAAAGTAAAACCTCGCAAAAACGTGCGAGAGCACGTATCGCCACGTAGGATACAAAAAACACGGTTGAAAGAGACACTGCTGAATGACACCCCGGACTTGTTCCTAGAGGAAAGCAGCCCTAGCACACCAGGCACTGACGACATCATTCAGGTAGGTGCAATACATGGTTCTAACCTGCTACAGATCGTACGAGCGCAAAATAAAAGAAACTACCAGTTGCTCGGTGAAGCAGCGCCACTGCCCTCACCACATGTAAGACACGGGGTAGAGGCAGAATACGCACAACCTGTACCTAAACGGACCGTCAAGACACAACCACAAGAACAGTATTTGCCCAGGCAGGTGTCTGAGAAGCCGGAAGAGTACCAGGCACGGCTGCAGCCAGAGGTGCAGTACCCACAGCAACAACCACTCGCGCAAGAAAGGAGCCATCCAAAGCAACAACATCAGCGCCAAGACGGCTATCGTCGGACTCCGTCACCTCGCCAACGGCAGCAAGAGCCTTTTTACCAGCAGCAAGAAAAGCAGCCACAACAGCAGCCCTCGCAAGACGATGTTCCCTTGCCTGCCTCCATAGTGTACAAGGGACCTACATCGCCACCACCTACTCCTGCCGAAACCGAGGGTTCCATTCCGGCCTCTGCACCTGCTTCGATGCCAGTCTCTGCTTCCGCATCACCGCGTTCACAGCACCCACACGATGCTCCCCACGCTGATAAAGAAGTTCCCGAGGCTACTAACATTCCTTCTTCCAACTCGTCCCCATCTCCTCCCTCTCCTTCACCCGTGTTGCCCCCCACGGAAGATGAAGCAAAGGGAAGGATGGAGGCTATCAATTTAGAGCTCAGTGAAGTAACTCTAATATGTCAACAGTTCACGCAACAACGTCTCGTTATCGAAGAGGCGCAGTCACGGGTGGGACTTTGCACCGAGTGGACAATAAAGATGTTTGAGCTGTGTGAGCCTCTTGAGGTGCACAGGAGGGGGATGCTCGTGTGTGAAGGGGACGCTTTGCGCAGCAAACTAAGTGCGCAGCAGAAGGAAGAACACGCCGCTTTCCCCAACGCCCAGCTGGAGATGATGAAAAGGGTTGCAGAGGCAAAGGCAAAAAGAGAAGAAATAGATCGCGCGCGACGCGAAGCGGAGATTGAAGAAGAGGAAAGCGTTGAGCTGGAGCCCTTCCAGGAATCCAGCTCGGAGTCAGGAGCCAGCGAGAACAAGTGGGTGTTCTAGGGGGCACAAAACTCAAGGTGATTCTTATTGCTGATAGAAAGTTTAGTTTAGATATTAGAGCTGTGTTTTTTCTTTCTCTTTCCCTGTTGTTCCCCCTCGCCTCCCTACTTCACAACCAGAAACGACTCCATGAGTGACATTGTGTTGTACGAAAAGTGTAACGGCGTGGCAACCATCACGCTGAACAGGCCTGACAGAATGAATGCATTGTCGGCAGAGATGAGGGCGCAGATCAAGAAGGCCTTCGCTAAAGCGAAGGAAGATCAGGAAGTGGGTGCTATTGTGCTAACTGCGAGGGGAAAGGCCTTCACGGCAGGCTTGGATCTAATGGAACTGGCCAGCGGAAAAAGTGACAACAAAGCTGCTGTGAGTGATAATATGCTTCAGAACTCTGTTGGGAAGACAGGCAAGCCTGTTATATGCGGCGTGAACGGGTTTGCGATCACTGGGGGCTTTGAGCTCGCCCTGATGGCAGACTTCCTTATCGCGTCTGTGAACGCTAAGTTCGCCGACACACATGCTCAAGTAGGGATCGTGCCCGGGTGGGGGTTGTCGCAGAAATTCCCTCGTCTTGTGGGACTGAACCGAGCGAAGGAGATCTCGTTTACAGGAAGGTTCGTCGATGCGGAAGAAGCCCTGAGGATAGGCCTTGTCAACAGAGTCGTCCCCGAAGGTGACCTTGGCCGCGTGTGCCAGCTGCTGGCTGAAGATATCGTCAGTGCCGATGCCAGGACCCTGTCCACGATCAAGAAGATCACCGACGAAGGATACTTCACCACCCTACGCGAGGGTTTGCGTATCGAGGCCGAAGCCAACGAGAAGCACATGGAAACCACCACACCCAAGTTCCTCGGGGAGAGGCGCAAGATCGTGATGGCCAGGAACCGACGCAAAAAGAATGCCAAGCTGTGATGACCCATCTCCGTGATCCCTCCCTTTTCTTTTGTTACACATATTTATCTATCAAAAAATGATTTTATAACTATTTGCAACTTGTGCCGAGCAAAAAGCTTTCGCAGCTTTTTTAAAAACCTTTTTTGCTCGTGCGAAAAACAAAGACATATAGTCATAAATATTTATTAGGGAACGACCCCAAAAGGGGAGCATCATAGGTAGGCACGCCACCGCGGCGGGCCGTTGCTAACCACTTCGTTCCTATCATAGTGAATTTATTTTTTTTTAATAACCGCTCTTTCTTTTGCTGGGCCATCTTTTTATTCTTGAGCAAATACCATCTCAAGAAAGAAAGAAGAAGTGCATGACCAACTTGTTCGGATGAGAACAAGGGGGGCACGTCTCACAAAAACTTCCTTTAAGTAACTCATATGTTGTGTAAAACAGGGGGATCGCATTTGGCTTCGGCAAAATAAAAGGATGCCCCCCCTCCCCCCCCTACCGCGAGGAAACGGGCGCCATGTCTGAAAGGTGATGCCGCACAGGTTAGAACTCACTCCAATGTATCGTTTGACTACAAACACCCCCACCCCTTGTACTTTATGGTACACTTGGAGCGTTGTTCGATTTGTCACTTTGGCGTTAAAAGATCAAATTTTGCTTCCCTGTTCGTATATTTTGTTTCTCTGAGTAAACTTATTTTCGATGTTTTACAATAATCACACGCATCAAAGTACGATGTTTGTGCGAAGGGTGAGCACTGCACTCGCGAACTGCGAAGATGATGAAGCTGCGGCATCTGCTTTCGACATGTTAACAGTCGACGAGAGGCAAGGGGACGCAGCGAGGATAATATTTGGGGTAAAAAAGAGTACCGATGTGGTGCTTAAGGACGTGCGTGCCTGGTCGAGCAAGGTACTGGCGGTGATACGAGATATGAACAAGACACTCTCCCAGATCTCTCTGAATGACGAGTTCGACGACCTGATCGGCCGCAGATTAGAAGCTTATCGTGAAGCAGTTGAAAAGATTGAGTCTGCGGACAAGGCATCCCGAGGCACGTACATGGACGCATTGAAACAACTCGCCTTGCTTCACTCGCGCAGCGGCATCATCGTGGTCGGAGAGAGGTACAGAGAATCCTTTGAACACACATCTATCATTCCGAGCGACATTCCCAGCGAAATTGTTGATGGTGACAGGTGTTTTAACTTTGTTGTGCAAGAGGAACCTCAAGGTTCAGGAACCTTCCACCGTGCCAGTGGGGAAGCAGCTTGCATCTACAAATCATTTTCACGAACAAAGAACTGTACCCTGACGGTGAAATCCCACAGCAAGGAGCACTGCGAAACAACATGTTCATGCAAATACCTAATACGTGTGCTGGACGAGGAATGCCCACCCGGACAGGAGGACACCTCGATGCTTCTGCAATGGTGTCATACAAACCAGTTGGCGACTTCTTTCAAGCAAGCGATGCTGTACTTCATACAAGTAACAATGGCAGTGAGCGTGGCGCACAAGACTGGTTTGGAACAAAACACCCAAACCGATAGTGTGATGCTTGTCGACTCCTGCGAGAATGTGATGTGCGGTGACATGGAAACAGCATATACTGAAGCCCAGCAGCTCATCGTGCTCTTAAAGTGTCTCACAGCTCATTGCAGTGACATAGACAAGGGGGAGAGAGACGATGTGAGGGATCTGCTGGCCGACATGGAAGGCATGTCCAGCAGCAGCGTCATGAAGCATGCTGTGGTGCAGAAGTACTTGCATCTCGTCACGTGCCCGACCTTCCCGACCCCTTCCGAAGGTTCAAAACCAGCTGACACACAACGTGTTGCTGCAGCACCGGCCCTGAGTCTTACAGCCTTCGTCCGGCAGATCATACTCTCATCATGGGGGTACCAGTACGTGAAAGCATAGCCGGTAATCCTCCACTGATTTTTTTCGGATGCACCCCATCCCGATTTGGGAAGTTAAGCACCAGCAGGCCAGGTTAGTACTGCGGTGAGTGATCACGTGGGAAGCCCCAGTGCTGTATCCTCCAAACTTTTAAGAGGAGACGCGCTTTTCCGGCGCAGTCATGCAAGAACGTGAGATCACTACGATCCATTGGCCGCGACCACGTCGTTGGCTTTGATAGGAGGGCCCTGTTTGCATCGGGGCTGACGGCGACCAAGCTGAAAGGACTGAGAGAAAAGATTACCGAAAGGAAAGGATTAGAAGATATAAACGACACGCTAGGCACTACGGTGGGTAGCAGGGAACGACCCCAAAAGGGGAGCATAAGGTAGGCACGCCACCACGGCGGGCCGTTGCTAACCACTTCGTTCCTACCATAGTGATTTTTTTTTTTTTTTTTTTTCAGAGCAGAAATTAGTGATTTCTGCTTCCGTTTTTTGAACGTTTCCTTAGAAGCTAATTAAGTTGCAGTTTCAGAAATTAAAAAAAGAAAGAAAGAAAGGGGGGTTTTGGAATGGGGGAAGAAAAAGCATGTGGCACGAAAACATTGAAAGAATGTTGGAGGAAGGTTGTTTCACAAACCTCGTGGCCAAAAAGAAAAATACTTCTCTCGTCCTTTAAGAACTGCGAATTTCTCTACTAATTATTTTTATTATGTTCTCGCCAGATACTGTCTATCTCACGAACCAGACAGCAACTGCAGCACCGTGACCTTGACTGTGACCGATAAGCGTGAATTGCTAACGTTAGGCACCCGCCGGCACACCGCAAATTTATCAAAAAAATACTTTTTCGCTAAGTGTCCCGAAAGAAAAGGTTTTTTTTTGATAAAGCTTCGGTGTGCGGGGTGGGCTCACCGGGGAAAAAAAAAAAAAGGAAATGGATGATATCAAACCTCATCCAGCTATGGCTTCGATTTTACTTACTTTTTTTAATTTTATTTTTTCATTTTTTTTTTTTGTGAAAAGAAATGTCGCCACATACACGGAAAGGGAAAAAAAAAAAAAAAAAAAGAAAAAAAGAAAAAAAAGGGGGGGAAAACGCCCACCAGCGGGAGAACAAAAAAAAGAAAAAAAGGGGGGTAAAAAAAAATGAAACTGTTAGACATCGACGAGTTCGCCTACCTAAATGGCATACTGGATAAGATACAAGGCGCGGGGATGACGGTGGTGGGGAGGGTCGAGGCGTATAGCTGTAAGAGGGTAACACAGGACAAAAGACTTGCTAGGAAGATACAAGACTTGCAGGAGAAAGCATGCTTATCCCCACAGTGCGTGGGTCCTCTGGACGCAACCATGGTGGAAGCCGACGAGGAAGGGGATTTTTGTTTAGGAGCACCACTGGCAGTACCTAGCTATTCCGCAGGCTCTACTGAATGCCTCTTGGACCCCGAGTCAGCAGAGGACAGGGACGCTTTGGTGAACCTGGTAGGGACCCTGAATGTCTCTTTTTCCGACTACGATTTTACGTATGAGTTTTGCTGTTTCCTTTTTTAACCCCCCTCACAGTGATGTCCCAGCTTCGTACTTTTCAAAGGAAACACCTTCATCAGTGCATGCTTTGGTGTCAAGCAGATTAATGGGCACTGGGGAGGGTTTGGGGTCGGTAGGTGTGACGAATTTTGAAGCAATGCTGTGGAAGGAGATAGACCAGGTATGAGAGAGGGGAAGGTTTTTTTTTTTTTTTTTTTAAAAAAAAAAGGTGGTTGGGTTGAATGGTAGCGAATTCTACTCCTTTAACCCCCCTTCGTCCCGTTCGCCAATAGAGGCGTCGTGGTCACACTTCCTGTTTATTCAAAACAGGAGGGCGGAGGTTAATAAGTTGATCTTCTTGACCCTCTCAGGCGTGGCGCCCGAGGATGAGGATATGCGCTCCATCGATGAGTTCCCTCCGTCCGCGAGCAACACTTACATGTTCACTGCCCCTACCTCCCCTCACGCCACCGCTAGCAACGGACGGGTGTCCAGTGTGAACTCTCTCCACAATCTTGATATTTCGTCTGATAATGAGGCATCCTTTCAACCTTCACAAGGGCAAGGGCAATTGCTATGCACTGTGGAACAGTAGGAGAGATTAAAAAAAAAAGGGGGGGGGAGGGGAGGGATTGAATGATGGCTTTTGTTATTTTTTTTTTTTTTTCCGGCTAGATTTTTTTTTTATAGAAAAGAAAAGAAGAACCCTGTAACCCCAAGATTTTTTTTTGCCTCGGTTGGGGGGGAAAAAAAAAAAGAAAAATATAAAAAAAAAGGGTGGTAGAAAAGGAAGGTATGCTGAGTATGTACACATGGCCACATAGAGGAGATAGAAGGGAGGGGAATAAAAAGGGAAAAAGGGGGGGGAGAAAAAGAAAAATGAGTTATTCACCTATCCTCCTCAACTCTCTTTTTTTTTTTTTGTTTATTTATGCCTTGGTTTTTTTTTCTTTTTAAAGGCTCGATTCTTTTTTTTATTTCCAAAAGGAATGACTACACAACAACCAGTTTATTTATTTTTTTTGTTTTTTTTATCTTTATTTTTAAGTTTCGTGTTCTCCTCTTCCCTTTTCCCTCTTAAGGCCGGCCATCGCCGCTTTGATTTCTTTTCCACTCCACTTCCCCCTTTCGTATCCCAGATATTGTTATATATTCAAGGGCAGTAGGTCGGCCTTGTGTTGGCGTGAAATGTTTTGCAGCGAAAAGGAAGAGAAAAAAAAAGAGAAAGAAAAAGAAAAAAACGAAACTTCGTATGTGTTCTTTTTTTTTTTTCATTCTTTCTTTCTTTGTTTCTTCTTTCACCCTTCTTTCTTAAACCATATGGACAAGAAGAAAAAGGAAAAAGAAAAGAGAAAAAAAAAAGATCCGGCTTAAAGAGAGGTGAAAAGAAAAATGTTTTTTTTCTATTCACCAGTGGCGAGGGGGAGACCTACTTGATGAACTCTTAAAAAAGATTTTTTTTTTCCCCCTTCGTAAATATCGAGAGCTGCATCAGAAATTCGGTTTTTTTTTTTTAAACCCTTTTTTATTATTTCCCCCCCCAAGAAAACTCTACTTTTTATCTCCTGGGGGAATAGAAAAGAAGAACAAAAAAAAAAGAAAGAAAATACTGTAATGCAAAAGAAAAAATAAAAAAGATTTAAAGGGTGATATCCTCTTTTTTTGTTTTTTTTTTTTTCTTTTTTCAAATACTGTAAAAACAAAAATCCACCGGAAGATAAAATATCCGGACCGCCGAAACATCCGGACATTTTTTCTTCCGGACATTCTTTTGGGCACTTTTCTAAGGGGGTACCTAGCCTTCCCTACGCACTGCCCCCTCTGTCTGGAAAACTTATATTTCTGTTGCAAGAGTCTTAAGAACGGCAAAAATAAAATTCAAATTAACAGACGAAAGCTGGATGATTTGGGACCCCTTTTCGTCTTCTTCCCAGCGGCAGCAGCTGGTCCATGTTCCAGGTCAACCGGCCTGATCTTTGTGAGCCTCCTCGCTGCTTGGGTGTCTTTGGGGCTGCTAGACTTCCCTGTTGTTGGGCGGCGGCTTGTGATGCCATGCTTGGGGCACAGCTGGTTGGCCCTCTGCATACAGGCAGATGTCCGACGCTGCTACCGGCACCCCCCTTCCGTTCTGCATCTGGATCCAAACAAAGAGGGGGGATCGACCTTGGAGCAAAGCGGTGCTTCCAGTCTGATATACTGGACATTGGCTCCATGACGCAAACCCGCAAAAAAATAAGAACAACCCTAAAGCAAGCACAAGAAGTGGTTTGGTTCAACAAGCTTGTGGTAGAAGCAAACAATCAGGATCTGAGGTGTCTTTTAGTTCTTGGAAAAGTCCGTAATTCAATTCTCTGATTTTTGTTTGATTCTCTCTTGCTATAGAAACTAGTTTCATCTGTTTTCGGGTCCAGCCCTTTAATAAAAGGGGGGTCCCAGGAAAAAAATGTCCGGAAGAAAAAAAATATCCGGACCGCCAGAGCTCCCGGACATTTTTTCTTCCGGTGATTTTTGTTTTACAGTAGTTTTAAAAGCCGTTGGCTCACACAATTGAGGATCAACAGAGACCGCAGTTCGCTGTCCAGAACTCAAGAAAAAACCATGGAACCAAGCTGCCCAGAAAATTGAATTTAGAGTCGGACCCCCTCCCCCTCCCGATATAATCAGTTTCTTGCATACAGTGTATTCGGTTCTTTCTTTTTTTTTAAAAAAAAACCCCCCCACCTTTTTATTCTGGAAAGAAAAAAAAGAACAAAAAAAAAAAAGAATTCTTGCTTTTTTTTTTTTTTTTTTCTTTCCAAAAAACAACCCCTCATTTGTTGATCCTCACAATATTTTTTTTACGCAGGAACACACAAAAAAATGCTATTGTCACGTGCTGCAGGGCCTACGCACTTATCGCCGGTGGAACATGTAAGGTTCGCTGGGGGAGGGACTGTGGCCATCAGCAACGACAGGAAGGGGAACACATTCAAGTACTTTTCTGCGACCGGTGTCCTGCAGAAGTACCCCAAGAGCTCGTCACAGTCTAGCTACTCTTGCATGACCCTCTCTGACGATGGGCTGACCATCGGCGCTAAGCACGGTGATGACTTCTTCTTAGTTGACGTAGCAAATGGGAAGCAGACATGCGTCCTTGCGAAAAAGAACATCAACCCCCCCCTTGCCACAGGCGCTGAGGACCGCTGCATAGTGATCCGAGGCAGGGAAGCCTACGTTGGCTACAGCACAGGGGAGATCATCATCTGGAACTCTATAGGAAGCAGCGACCGTCTGCTCTGGGACCGACGGGACGAGATCTCCCCCTGGCACGCCATCACCGTCAGTGACGACGGCACCCTTGTCGTCGCTGCCACCGATCACGAAGTCGTTGTTTGGAACAAAACCCTCGGCGAGGAGCCTGTCTCCATCTTCGAACACCTCAGCTCCGAGGCCTCCATATTCTTGAAGCTAACGCCCGACAACCGGTTCATCATCCTCGGGAGGAAGGGCTCCATCTACATCCTGGACATCGAATATGAGAGGATAGAGGAAATCAACAAGCGCGACAACCTTGGGACACCCGTGCACGCCGCCATCATGGACAACTACTGCCTTGTGGGCTACGACAAGGGCACGACGGTGATGTGGGGGATAAAACCGGGGCACTCGGACTTCAAAAGGCAGGTGCTTGTGCTGCAGGAGCACGACGACGTGCTGACCAAGGTGCTTGCTGTGAGCGTGTCGAACGACGGGCTGACGGCCACCACCGCCTCAATCAGGATGGGTGACCTCATCTATAGCACATGGGACATCAAGTGCAAGGAGAAGCTTGCTGCCCGTAAGTTCTTGCTGTTCTGGAGTCGCATAGACGAGCCGAGTTCGTTGGGGAAGCTTGTGACAGAGTACATCATGCCGGTGCCGGAGCCAATGCTGTACCCGGGACAGCTTGCTCTGGTGAGGGCGGCCATTGGCGTGGTGAGGCACATTCCATGTGTTGTGATCTCGGGAACCGGGTCTGTAGGGACATGCTACTATAATGTGATGGCTCTGCCACTAGTAGGCCCAGTGGAGGAGGGGTTGCAGGACTTTGCGGGGGTTAGGTGCACGGTGTCTGCCAATGACGTGAAGCCTTTGACTGAGTCGGAGTTGTCGCGAAACGAGACTCGCGAGCAGTTCAAGAAGCGGACGGACCTGCAGAACGTGGCAAGCAGCAGGGACAAGCGGTACGTGGAGCAAATGGGGGCGTGGGACAAGGAGATGTGCTGGCGGGCCCTGCGTATTACCAAGAACAGTGTAGTTGATGCAATGGAGCTCCTGAATAAGAAGAAAGGGCGCATCCCCGATGACAAACTGGATGCCCTCCTCCCAGAAGAGCAGGAAGAGGAAGAGGAAGAGGTTGAGGACACCCCCATGAACCAAGCCGAACAGGAGACAAGCGACTTCATCCCCCAGTACTCGGAGGATATTGAGGACGACGACATATAACTTAGCAGCCTGCAGCCTCTGCATCTTAATGGATTGTAGATGTCTTTCTTAATTGTTAAGAGCTCCTGTCCAGAGCGGTGGGCCATTGCCAGCTACTTCGTTTCCAGTGACTAGTGGGTCGAACCCGCGAATTTTGAGTGTCTATTTTTTTTTTCTTTACATAGTTGGTCCTTGCTTTAGACGTTAACCCTTTTCCGCCTTCATGGTGAATTTTTGTTAAAGTGTTTTTATCTGAGGAACAAACGTAGCTTTTGCATTTCTTTTTCCCCTGGTGGGCGTTGCAAGAGCGCCAAAAAAACCGGGATGTTTGGACGAGGTTTTTTTTCTCTCTCGAAGATGCTGCGCGCTGCACGATAACGGAGGGGTGGGACCTGGGCGTCAAGGCTAAAACGCATACCTTAAAAGAAGTTTTTCTTTTCCTCTTTTGAGTGGCCATCGTAGGGAATCTCTTTCGTAGACATGACTGTCATTATCTTCTATCCTGCAGTCCGTCCCTTTTTTTTTTTCTTTCTTCCAGTTAGTTCCCTTCTGGCCCGGGAGGGGGAAATGCCTTGCCTTATTCCATTTCTCAACAAAAAAGAAAAGAAAAGTACCTTGCCTTACCCAATCCTGTTCTCGCCTTTTTTTTCCTCTTCTTTTGACAGCAGGCAGGAGCTCCTTAACAATATTCAAGTGTTTTCTTACTCGCTCCTACTCAGTATCACAACAGGTAGAAAAACCTTGGAATGGATCTCAGAACGAAAATAGGAGCGGGGTGCTGCGTGGTGGGGGCAATGGGGGCGCTGGGATATACTATGTGCTGGAGGGAGAGGGAAGTGGAGTGCGAGGATGGTGAGGGGATCCCTGCTCTTTCTGTGGAAGAGTCCATGCGTGTCGCGCTACGAGACAGGTTCGACGCAGTCAAGAAGTACGCAGTCATCATAAACAGGCTCGAGGGCGAGACGCTGGGCGAACAACACGCACAAGAAATAGAAAGCCTACTTGAAGATATTCTTCGAGAGCTCGAGAAGGTAGACGGCACACCTCTTCTCACCGTCACCTCCGACACCGACCGCGACCAAGTACGAGCCGTCCGCAAGGAGGCCGTCACCACGTTGAAAGCCCTCGAAACCCGCCTTCTGAAGCTCCAACAACAACAGCAAGCTTGATCAGAAATGAGGATTCTTTTTTCGAGTGCTGAGGCACTATATTTTTTTTTTCTTCTTCTTCTTGTAGACATGCATCACATCACCCACAGCACAGGAGGTTGGGAGGGAGGGGAGCTCACGATGTGGCGTTTCTTGTTGTTCTTGTTTTCCTTCCAACTTTTCGAGACGATGTCGTCGAAGTCGCCGAAGACAGACACAAGCAGGTGGCCTGCCGCTCTGCACAATGCAACAGGTGACGAGCTGGAGGGGTACAGGAGGCTAGCGGAGGAGCAGGTTGGGAATCTGGTGAACGCGAAGCACATGGAGTGTGAGGAGTGGGGACCAAGGAAATGGTGCGGGGGGAAAACACGAAGCGGCGGTGCGAAGTTTTGGTTCATGTTTGGGTGCGCCCCGTCTGAAGGGGGCACCTGCAGCGGGATGGCTGGGGAGGTGTCCTTCCAATCTGACACTCTCCTGGCTGTTGAAAGACGGATCTCATCTGATGAGGGGTTTCACTCTCTCTTGTTTCTAAAGTCATTTGTCAAAACGGTACTTGGTGCAGCCAATGCAACACTTGGGTTGGAAGAGGACGCTTTCACTATGAGGTTGTTCCACTCCAACGTCTCACCTACCAAAGCACCGCCCATCTTACCTTTCTGGGCTTATATATCGTTCCTAAATTTTCCGTATATTTTCCTCTACCACCTCTCTACGACCCTCCCCTGGCTCCTTCTCGACTTCGCGCCCATCACCGACCCTAACTTTTTTATCCTCCGAGCCCTGCACATCATAATCCTCACCCTGGCAGCCATGCCCTTCGTGCGCTACCCACGCTATGCCATCGCCATCTCTGGCTGTTTCGTCTTCCTCTCCCAGCTGACCCTCTCCGCCTTCGCTGTCTTCGCCATCTCTCTGCTCCTAGCTAAATTGGATTGAAAAAAAATAGGGGGGAAAGGGGAAAAGAAAAACAAAACAAGAAAAAAAGGGATCAAGCACTATAGGTTCATGTGAAAAAACCTTTATTTTTGCTTTTTTTTTTCTCTGACGCTTGGTTTAGCCCCCCTCCTACTCCGAAAAAAAAAACCAAAGAAATGTTTTTTTTTTTTTGGGAGGGTGGAGTATGCATTTTGTTTTTTTTTATTCATATTTCCAACAAAAGAAAAAAAGAGAATTAAAAAAAAAGAAAATCAAAAGATTTTTCATTCCTTTTTACTTAAGCTCTGCAACAGGATAGGGGCATCAGAAGGTAGTGTACGAAAAAATGGATGAGAAGGTGATCTGGCAGTTGTTGCAAAACTCCAACTCGCCGGATGGGGCGACGAGGAGGCAAGCGGAGCAGGAGCTGAATGATCACAAGACAAAGCCCGGGTTTCCTAGCCTCGTGCTGCGAATTGTGGGGACGCCGCAGGTTTCTGAGGAGATCAAACTCATCGCCAGTGTGTTTTTGAAGAACATTGCGAAGAACAACTGGTCGCCCTCCGCTGACAATATCATCACAGCAGAAGACAAAGCGCAGATCAAGCAGATGATAGCAGGTGTGCTGCTGGACGCCCCCCCTGCCGTCAAGCGCACGCTCTCCGACGCAATCACGAAAATATGCGAATGCGACTTCCCCAAAGAATGGCCCCATCTCGTCACAGAGCTCGTTACCCGAGCAAGCGCAGCCTTCACCGAAAAGAACGTCGACCTCCTCTCCGGCATCCTGACTACGATGCATTCCATCTTCGTCAGGTATAGACAGGCCTTCCTTACAGAAGCCCTAAAGGAAGAGATCCTCCCCATCATCGCCTCTGTTGGGCCCTGTCTTTTGACCGTCTTAAGCTGGCTCTCCACGGAGACACAAACCCACCACCCTGAAAAACAACTTACACTCCTCACCCTGACCAGGATTTGCATCGACATCTACCACGACCTCACCTGCCTAGACCTGGCTCCTTTCATGGAGGACAACATCGGGGGCTTCATGAACATCTTCCTTCAGCTCATGAAGTACGACAGTGCAGCGCTTCACACCAAAAGCGCGTACGAGGAAGGCCCCCTGGAGCAGACGAAGGCGTGCATCACCGAGATGCTTACGCTCTTCCTGTCACAGTTTGACGAGGACTTCCAGCCCTTCCTCCCTGCCTTTGCGGAGATCATCTGGAGCTCCCTCACGAAGATAACTGACGTACCGAAATACGACGAGCTGGCCATCGCAAGCATGGACTTCTTGTCAGCGACCGCAAGGAGCATCCACCACACAGTTTTCAAGGAACCTGCGACCCTGTCCACCGTCTGCGAGCAGATCATCATTCCAAACATCAGAATACGGCAGAGCGACGTCGACATGTTCGACGATGAGAGTGAGGACTACATCAGGCGGGACATCGAGGGCAGCGATCAGCATACTAGGCGCAGGAGCGCTTGCGAGTTCACGCACTCGCTCTGCAAGAATTATCAGTCGGATGTCACTGCGATCTTCCAGGGACACGTCACGACCCTTCTCCAGTCCTTCGCCACTACGCAGGACTGGAAAGCCAAGGACTCTGCCATCTACCTCATCACCGCCCTGTCTGTGAAGCAGGCCACCTCCAACATCGCCCTTTCTGGTGTGCGGAGCACGGAGATGGTCAACGTAGGCGACTTCTTCAACTCCCACATCCTCCCTGAGCTCCAAACGGAGGGCAACGCCGCAAAGCCAAAGTTCCCTGTTCTTAAGGCCGACGCTATCAAGTTCGTCTCCTCTTTCAGGAACCAGCTGCCCCCTGAGCACCTCCCGCCAGCCATTTCCCTTCTCAGCGAGTGGCTGTTGTGCGAGTCTGAGGTGGTGCACACCTACGCAGCTGCTACCATCGAAAGGCTGCTGACGATGAGGAACCCAGACGGGACTGCGCAGATACAAAAGCCTGCAATGGTGCAGCTCACGGGGCCTCTCTTCCAGAACCTGTTCACCGCGCTTGACAAGCAGTTGCGGGAAAACCACTACCTGATGATGTGCGTGATGAGGGTTATCAGGACCTCAGAGGAGATCGTCGGTCCGTACATCGGGCCCGTGTTGGCGCCGCTGTCCAAAATCCTGTTTCAGGTGACGAAGAACCCATCGAACCCTGCCTACAACCACTACCTCTTCGAGTCCATCTCAGGTCTCGTAAAGCACAACCCTGCACAGGTATGCACTACAAGGAGGCGTCACATCACCTTAGGTGGCTGACATCGAGAAATCTTTGTTCTCGATGTTCATGAAGATCCTGGAAGCTGACGTCGTGGAGTTCATGCCATACGTGTTCCAGATCCTAGCGCAGCTGCTGGAGGCAAGACCCGACGTGCCGCAGTGCTATGGGCAGCTGGTATGAATTATTGCGTTATAACAACATTGCAGACGGGGCTGTTGGTAAGGTCTGAGCTTTACAAGAGCAAGGGGAACATCCCAGCAGTTATTAGACTGCTGGGCGGTATGCTGTGTGTGGGATTCCTTCTAACCTTTTCCATTTAGTCTTCATTGCGAAGGAGCCGCAGAAGTTCGCAAACACCGCGTTGCTGGGCGAGACGATGGGGGTGTTCCAGAAGCTCGTCATGTCGAAGACGTTGGACAACGAGGGGTTCGAGCTGCTGAATGCCATCATCCAATACGTGCCGTATCAGAGCGTGAAGCCTATGATGCCGACGGTGATGCAGATCATGTTCACAAGGCTGTCGGGCAGCAAGACGATGAAATTCTGCAAGATGTTGGTGCTGTTCTGCAGCATTTTTATCGTGAAGCACGGAGCCGATGAGCTCATCAGTGTGTCAGAGACGATGCAGGCTGGTATTTGGAAGATGTTGTTGACCAACGTGTGGGTGCCAAGCGTGAACAAGGTGGACGGCAGCAATTCGAGGAAAGCATGCGCCGCAGCTTTGATAATTCTGTCGGGATCCCCTGCAATGATGCAGACCTATCAGACAGAATGGGTTTTATGTGTGAAGGCACTTGCGGGTCTCATTGCAGGTGAAAAGGAAGGCGATGACGAAGGCCACCTGTATGACCGGGCAACGCTCGATGTCAACAACCTGGGGTCAAAGGTATGGGAGAAGAAAAGATTTTAAAAAGAATAAAAAAAAAACTTTTAGTACGACGATGGGTACACAAACTCGTTCTGTCCTTTGGCGTGTGCTGCAAAGCCCGAGACCGATTTCTGTTCCCACATCCCCGACATCGCAGCCTACTTCAATGAGAAGTGGACCGCTGTCTTGCAGCTGCCCCAGTTCCCTCAAATGAGCGCTATGCTGCGTACCGTCCTGCCTCCCAACCACCTGGCTTTCCTCAAACTTGCTTGATTTAGTGACTCTTTTCCACCTACACGAAGTTTTTTTTTGTTTTTTTTTTGTTTTAACAATATTATTGTCGAGACAACGAAAACTAAGCTGCTGAGGAACTTCTCTTTTCCTAGGTAGTGTGGACGCAAAAGATGGAGAAAAAAAAAAAAAACAAAAAGAGAGAACATAGGACATCAAATATTTTAGTTTTGTTCGTTCTTCGTGGTTTTCCCCCCAACTCTTCCCCCTTCCCCACCCTGGTCTTCATTTCTTTTTTTTTTTTTGTGATTTGTTTTTCCTACAAAGGGAGGGGGGGGATATGCGTCCCCTGTGATCATGTACCAGTTGTGTATTTTGTCCGATTTCTGCGCCTCTCAATTTTCTTTCTCTTTTTTCTTTTTTTTTTTCTCCCGCGTATCTTTTGCAAATGGAGAAGGGGGGGTTTTTTTTTTGAGGGCCCCGTTGAATACACATCATCTTCAAAAGAAAAAAAAAGAAGAAAAAAAAGGAGAAACACAGACGGCATTCATTTTTTATTTTTCCTATTCCCCTTCGATGCCCCTGTCAATTTCTGTTAACTTCCTGCGGTTGCACCTGGCAAGGTAAAGGTTAGATCACCTGGATTTGTTTCGTCATGAGATTTATTTTTTCCAGTTCTGTGGATGGGGGACAAGGGGGGGGGGGGGGGCGAATAAAAAACTATAAATATAAAATAACAACCACCACAGAACAGTTGCCAATGCACAAAAAATGATGAGCAGTGTCGGAAAGAAATTGCAAAGACATGTGTTTACTCTGCTTGGTACACGATGGGGCCTTGGGCTGCTGCTGCTGATTAGTTTCGTTACCCTGAACTCTGTTCTGCATGCCGCGGAGAAGATCCTAAAGACCAGCATCGTATGCCCGAAGCCCGCATCAGAGCGGGACTTCAATGACAACATAGCCCGAAGGAGCTACGAGGGCTACCTGTGCCAAGAGCCCATCGACGTTGTGTACACCTGGGTGAACGGGAGCGACCCTTGGATGAAGAAGAATGTCCACTACTTCAAGAACGAGTTGCTCGTCGACGACAATAGCACTTTTGACGAAACCAAAACCTCCGCTTCTCGCTTCCAGGACAACCAAGAGATGCGCTACTCCTTCAGGTCCCTCGTCAGGAACGCAGGCTGGGTGCGCCATATATATGTTGTAACTAACGGGCAGATCCCTTCCTGGCTCAACATCGACAACCCGAAGATCACCATTGTCCCGCACCACCAGATCTACCCCAATGTCTCTCATGTGCCTGTCTTCGCGTCGCCCTCCATCGAGTGCCACCTGCACCGCATCCCTGGCCTCTCACGCCGCTTTATCTACATGAACGACGATGTTTTCTTCGGCCGCCCCATCCACCCCGAGGACTTCTACTCCAACGTCGACGGGCACAGGATCTACCTTTCGTGGCCCGTCCCGAACTGCGCGGAGGGTTGCCCCAGCACATGGGTGGGTGACGGGTACTGCGACAGGCCTTGCAACTGTACAGAATGCGACTACGACGGCGGTGACTGTGTGGGGAAGAACGCGAAGACCACGACACACAACGTGCCTTCTACCACTTATAGCTCGTCGACGCGTGTAGACCAGTGCGGGCAGGGGTGCCCTGACAACTGGTTAGGGGACAAGTTTTGCGACAGAAATTGCAACAACGCCGCATGCGGCTTCGATGCAGTGGACTGTAGCATCGAGGACGTGCTGACCCTGAACATGCTGCACGTCACACGCGAGGAGAGCGAGTACACGGCGCCCGCAGGGGCCAAGGCCTTTGCCGTCAACCTGACGGCCATTTTCGACGAAGAGGATACCATCACAGCAGGTGACTACGAAGCATCGGGGACTACGGTGCGTCTGACTTCTGTGTCGCAGAAGGCCAAAATCATGGTTGTGCTTGTCAGGGAAGACTCGCCACGCTCTGTTGCAACCTTCACCTTGTCGGGCCTACAGGCGGACACGAAAAACCCCTTGTTCGTGGCCTTCAACGTCACGGTTGGCGGGTCGCTCCCTTCAGTCACCGAGACAGCCACCTTGACGGCCACCGGCAGCGAGACAGAAGTGACTGTGGAGGACATAGCAACCACTGCCTCTGGCGGCTTTAGGAAATTGCTGTCGATGCGCATAGCGGAGGGCACTACTGCCTACGATGCTGTCGGGATAGGCATGCGCATGCAGGGGGAGAAGGCTTCAGACGCGGCAGAACGAAGTGCCAGCCAGCTAGTGGAGCCACAGGCGGGGGGCAGCAGGACATGGAGTGCTAAGAAAGCTTATTTGAAGCACAAGATATTCGAACGTGAAAAACAAGAAGATAGAAATAAAGAGGACTGGCGAGCGCTAGAAAATTTGTGGAGAGAACAATACGGGAGTATTCTGACTGAAGAAGAGTTGCGCGAGACGACGTGGAGCACAAGGAGGAAGCTGTTGGATACTTTCGGTGACTCTCTCAAGTACGTCAACAGGCTGATGAACACGCGTTTTGGAAACTCGGCAAGGAAGGTCCCTGCCCATATGCCTCATTTCATCGACTCGCAGGTGGTGCGGGAGATGCATGAACAGTGGAATGAACAATTCGAAGAAACGTCGGCAAACAGGTTCAGGTCGCCTTTGGACATGCAGTTCTCCTTCACGCATATGTATTGGGTAACACACGCCACGAACGCAAAGAACTCCTTCAACTTTTTCATCAAAAACCTCGACTTGAACGAGAATGGTGTTTTGGACAAAACCGAGTACCGCCGCACGGCAGTGATGCTCTGGGAGGGCAAGGTGACACAGGACGACATGCGGGCTGTCCTTGATGCACCGGACCTAGTGCCCGAGGAGCCTGTGCACAGCGACGAGGCATGGAGGTTCTCCAACATTGACGAGAGCATGGTCGCAAGGTGGCGCGCCAACCTCACCGGAGAGAGCTTCAATCCTGATGTCGATGAGAACGTGGTGACACAGGAGCTGGCAGAGACGAAGTGTGCGGACTCGCATGAAGCCGATTCTGATTCTGGGGCAGCACCTGTGCTGAGCCCATTTGCTGAAGAGATCATAATTAACAACACACATCTTCCAACCATAACGCAGCTGGCCAATACACCGCTGGTCTGCAGCAACCAAAGCATCGAAGTGAACAGGAATGGCAGCATCGTGTACGAGATGCGTGAGGTGTGCGAAAGGGTCGTTGAGGTGCCGCCCGAAGCCGCACCTGTGGAACCGCCTGTATACGTGTGGAAGCCTCCCTCCGAGGACGATGAGCCAACAATGCCAGCGGAGTACATGAAGTTGGTGACGCAGCTGATCGAGCTAGCCGCGGCTGGGGTGGGCGTCACGAGGTACATCCGTCCGTCGCTCACCGGGAAGCTGACGGCGTACCACTTCAACGACTCTCACTTGGCAGCCTTTCTGCAACGCGGTGAGGAGGAGATGCGGTACAAACACGTGGTGATGCCAGAGGATGAGATCTCGTTCTTCATGATTAGGGAGAACGCGACGGTGGTACAGCGACAGATGGACCACATGCTGTGGAAGAGGTCGAAGTTCATGTGCATCAACGACAACATGAACCACTCGGACCCTGAGAACCAGGAGGTCATTACCGTGTTGCACACTTTCATGAAGGAATACTTTCCAATTGAGACGGAGTTCGAGCACCCTGAAGGGGTGGAGAACACCCACCTGCACACCTTCGAGTATTCACCGGAAAAGCAAGCACAGTATGGGTGGTATACGCCCAAGGGACTGCACCCAGTATTTGCAGCGAGCATGGAAACGAACGGGGAGAGCCAATCCTATCTTGACATCTTCCGAAGAGTATGCCAACTACTTTGTTCTTCCTTTCAACATAATTACACAGGAATCCTTGATCTTGTACACACGCCACAGTGCTGTGTCAGTGCTGTGTGGTGTTTTGATTATTGTATTCGCAGCCCAAAAAGCATTGTCTTTTGTAATCAGCGTGGTCACGAACAGGGCGCCCCCACCCCCTCTGCCTTCCGGACTACTTGGTCGTTAGTTACAGTCCGTGTGATAGTGTAATCATGACAGTGTATATTTGTTTGCCTTTTTTTTCTCCCCTGCCTCCGCAGCCTTGTCTTCCGTGCGCTTCTTTCAGATCTCCTCTGAGAACGCTTCTCGCCGCCTTCTAGGTTGAGGTCAGAAGTGATGAGGTACGCAAATGAAGGGGTTAAAATCGAGATTCAAGGGGCGAGTTAACAAAAAAAGGAACCAAAAGAAAAATGGGGAAGATCCTGATGCATAGGATGGCCAAGCATCATGGGGTGCACACTTGTGCGGAGCATCCTTACCCGAAGTGGCGTGAGGATTACCAGCCTTATGAGAGGTTTCCCGAAACGGGCGGCTGCCCGCACCACATCCACGGCAAGTCTCGCGAGGAAATGCCCGAGATCAGCAAAGCGATGACGACTGTTACACACATTGGGGAAATTCGATCCTTTTTGTATCCATGATCCTTTTATTTACACTTATAATAGACTTATTCCATGCTTTTGTTCAATCTAGTACTCATTACAGGAAAGCAATTCACGAAAAAGTGATGCTTCTCCCATGGCGTCCCAGCCCCTCCTCGAGACGTCGCTGACCCTCACAGAGGGCAGCCTTAGCGGTGATGAGACAAGCAAGCCTCCCGAAGAATTCAACCCTATATTTGGGCGCCCCCCTCTCATCAGGTTGGAGACCTTGACGTCGTTCAACGTTAGATGGATTTTTGCTGTGTTTTATGTAAGCCTTGGGATGACAATGTACTTCAGAATAGAGGAGAGAAAGGCGTACTCCTGTTACCCGCTGTGTCCGCAAGAACCGTCGTATGACTCATGCATGATGGATGTGATATCCGCTCGTGATGATGTGGTGACGTGTGCGAACAAAACAAACGGGCAGTGGGTGTTTGACCTCCAGAACATGGAGAATTGGAATAGGTGGCTCTATCTGTACGCGGGCCTAGACCAGCTGGCGGAGGCTGACAGCGTTACGGTAAATGTGAACTTCACTTTACAGTTCTTGCGGTCCAACGAAACGAAAACCGACAGTATACCAGTTGCCTTCACGTGCCCAGAGAGCGACAGCGGTAACAGCACAATCAGCTGTGGTGTGGAGTTCCTGAAGAGATACGATGGCGTGCACAACGCGCGGTACTTGATTGTGGACGTTGCTGCCGACGTTGCACTATCGGGGCTGCGCTTCGAGGCGCTGACCGGCAACAAAACATTCTCGATAGTCGAGCTGTCATTCAGGTGCCTCATGATTCTCATCACGTTGATCCTCTTCATAAGGTTGTTCGTTATGTTGAGACTATCCGTTTTTTCATTGTGGCTACCCGAGCACTTGTGGCTTCTATGGGTGCTGCTTGCTATGATCTTTGCGCTTGACCCCTTCTGGTACTGGGGGCTCACGCACGACGACTTCTCGTCAGCATTCGAGCGCTTCAGCTATTTCGAGAAACAAGTCTTATACGACTTCTGCTCGGACGTCGTGAAAGCCTTTGAGTTCCTGACGCTGTCGTCCATCCGAGACGCTGCCAATGAAAGCCACTGGATGTTTGATGGAAGGATGTTCAAGCCCGCTGTGTGGTCTTCAGTGTGGCTGTTTGGCATCACGCTGAACAGGGTAGTGCGTGTCGCGACCATGCCCTGGGATCACAGCACCGACGGCATGCCGAACGACTTCTTCGTGGTCCCTGACCCGGATGCTGACGACTTCCACTTCGTCGTCATCAAGATCTTGTTCGACTTCGCCTGGTACCTGGCCATCGTGCTGCTAACTGTGCGTACGTCGAACACACTCGAGAAGCTTCCCTACCTCCAGACCCGCTACCGCCAGCTCACCTTCAGGTTCATTGTGTTCCTGTACCTGTGCTTTGTAGTTGCGTGGATCCCGCCTTACTTCATCAGGATGTTTCTCGATCACCAGCCTCCTCCCCTCCACATCAACATAGGTGAGCTCTTGGGAAATGCCGCATATACGTGCATTCTAGCGTACGTACTGACTCCTATCACCGACTACCAGCACAAGCTAGTGTACGTAAACGAGATCCCCGACCCTTCTGACAGGCGGTGGATCAAAGCTGCCACCTACAACGTTGACCTCATGCGGTTCATGAAGGGGGACCAATCGTTGTTCTTCTTCTTTACTGAAGAAGAGCGAGACACCTTCTACGCATCCACAGAAAAGGCCTACGACACAGCGGTCGCACAGTGCGCAAGTGAACATTATAAGAATTCAGAAAAACACAGCCTGACAGAAGCCAAAAGGGCCATGGCACGTGTACGGGAGGTGTTCCACACGGGGATGGACGTTGCCAAGGACAAGGTGATGAAGAGCGCACAGAAAGCGCACGAGTCTGTTGTGCAGCTTCCTACGGCGATGGCGGCCTTGCCGAGGAAGTCTAAGGAGGCTGCCGTAAACGCAGCATCGTCGGTGAAGCAGGGTGTGATGCACCCGATGAACACGGCGGCTAGCTTGTCGAACAGGACATTTGAAATCTGTGAGCAAACTGTCGAGAAGATTCTGTGCAAGTTGGAACCTAACACTAAGCCGCCTGGTGGCCTCACACGCAGTTTCCACGGCGCGCTGGGTCTTCCTGTCGTCGTGGGAATGCGTGAGGACGACACTTCCATCACCGTCTCCCCGCCGTCGCCTGAACACAGGGCGGAGGAAGCCAGCGAGCCCGAGTCTCCACTTGGTTCAGAACGGTCCTTTGCCGCTTCCATTTCTTCCAAAAAGTCTCGTAGACCACGCAGCGAGTCGCACTACGCTGCCGTGGGTTGGTTCCTTGAATGGTACGACAGGATCACGAAAGATATGTTCGGGTACAGCCCCGTGCCTGAGCCTCTCTTCTGCTTGGAGACATCACACAACATGTTCAATCTGTCGTGGGAGGCATATTTCCAGGACCCTGAGGAACAGTTGACCGAAGACTTCATCAACGAGGTAGACAAGTCACTAGCAAAGAGGGCTAAAAAGCGTGAAAAGGAGAAGAAGAAGCGTCTTGAACACAGCTTCAAATCGCTCCGCGATAAAAACAAATTGTCATTGAAAAACCTCTTTAAGAGGTCTAACTCGCCACCCACGTTCCGTGACGACGATACGCTCGACTCCACTCAGAGGCGGACGAAGTTCAAGCAGTCGCTACCGGCGCTGGACGTCAGCACTGGGTTGGATGAGGAGGTACCAAGGTCTACGAGGAACACACCTTTCAATATGCTGCGCAAGAACACGTTCATCAACGAAAAGCACTTGTTGATGAAGCGGCGCGGGAAGGGCTTTAACGAAAAACATGAGAAGGAAAGAGTGTTGCTTGAGGTGCTTGAGGATAAGGTGTACATTGACGTTGAGCAGTATGGGTACACGCTGGAGGCAGTTGTCAACAAATCGCAGAATCAGGTGATCGTTGCAGCTAAGGATGACCACATCTCCATCGCCTTCAGAGGCACCTGCAATACGAACAACGTCAAAACCGACCTGACACTCACAAGGCAGAAGCTCGAGCACATCAGTGGGTCCAGCGGATTCCTGGGGAAGCTGGCCACCAAACTTGGCCTGTTCCAGCCCAGGGTGCACGTCGGCTTCTACAAGGTGTGGATGATCCTTCGCGACGACGTGATCGCAGCCATCAACAGGTTGACATCTGAGCGCCACGTGTCGAAGATATACCTCACAGGGCATTCCCTCGGGGGGGCCTTGGCCACCATCGCTGCGTGGGACATCACCAAGTGGGTGACGCGGGAGATAGGTGTTGACAAGTACGGACACCCTGCTGTCAAGATCAGCATGTACAACTTCGGCTGCCCCCGTGTGGGCAACCCTGTCTTCAGCAACTACTACAACATGTTCGTTCCCGACTCCTTCCGTGTTGTCAACGATGGTGATGTCGTGTGCTCGACGCCCCCACGGCTCTACATACCTTTCATCGGTGGGATGTACCGCCACGCTGGTAAACAGGTGATCATCGACTGGAAGGGTAACTTTGTAATCCGTCCCGACTTTGTGGAGCGTGCACTTCCGAAGTGGCATTTGCGACGCAGCGACCCCACACGGCATCAGATGGCGGGTGTTGCTGCAGACGTAGATGCAGGGCGTCAGACTAGCTACAGAAGTGCGCTCAACGCGGTGGCTGCGTACTGCAGGACGGGCACACGGTGCTTTCAGGTTCTGATACAGCGTCTTGAGGAGTTCGATGAGGACCAGCTGGAGGCGACAGTACGTTTGACCACGACGAATGCAAGGATAGAAAGGTGCACGTCACTCTTCGACACATTAATCATGCCAGGGGGGGACCCGGAGGCGTCGATGGCTGTGGTGGTGGGCACACTATGTATGGTGAGTGTCGCACGTGTGCAGCGTGGGCTGTGCGCACTTTTGAAGTCACCGTCAGTTGCGTCGCACGACACGATGCTGAGCATGCCATCGATCATGCAGCACAACGAAAGCAACAGCTCGCCGCTCACGACGCCTCACTTTGCGTCGCGCACGCAGAGCGTGAGCAGCACCGAGCTTGCTCAGCATCTGCTGCCACAGCGCACACCTTCACAGTCACAGTCGCAGAGCTCGAGCAATGGGAGGCGAGGATGCGTGTTGACGAGCCCTGTAAGCATCTCGAACCCCTTGGCAAGGTATGAGAATTGCTTTCTTTCACATCATTGCTCAGGAACTCTCAGCAGCTTTCCTCTGTGAACTCCACGCCCACCACCTCTCGCAGTATTGGCCTAGACACCAACTCCCTACGATACCTCTTGGTGCGGTACGGTGTGGCGGGCCCCGCTCCGTCGCCTAAGTCTGCGACACCTTCGAGCATCGCCTCCCCCACGCAGCACAGCCATCACATCACCTTGTAGGCATTTTTTTTTTACCCCCTCTTTTTTTTTTTGTTCAGTTTTAACAGTTATTTTAGCCTAGGCAACGGTCTATTCAACTTTTTCATCCATACCATCTTTTTTTTGTTCTTCTCCCTTCTAGTGGGTGTGCCTTAAGATAACTCGTATCGGCACGCCTTCGAGCGAAGCAAAGCAAGCAAAGCACCCATTTCAGGGTATTATTGTTGTTGTTTTTTTTTTTCTTTTCTTGTTTTGAATTTTGTCGGGAGGGGGAAGCAACCAAGTGGGGAGCGAGGAAGAAAAGATAGATATATCAATATATTATTTCTTTTTTTCCAACACCCTGGCAGAACATATCCTTTTTTTTTTCCCCTCAAGGTCTGCCTTTCAAGAGGACCGCAGCATTGAAGCGGACCCGGCCCCCGGGGCTTGTCCTCCCCAAGCGCAGCCATCAGTTTTTTCTTCCCCTCCCACCCTGCCTATTGTTGATTGTTGATTGTCCTTGTACCAAATGTTGCGCCCGCCGGTTGCACAACAACGCCCCCCCCCCCCTTTTTTTATCTGTGAAGTCTTTTTTTTTTTCTCTTATATTCTTTTTTTTTCTTTTTTTTTATTTGCCTCTGTGCATATTGTCGTGTCGAAGAAAAAAAAAGAAGAAAATAAAAAAAAAGGAAAGAAAAAAAAAAGCTTGTATAAGAAGACTAAAACTTCCTTCCCTATCCGGGCCCCAATAGGTGGCCACTGTTTTCGCTTTGGACACATCTGGTCTTTTTGGTCCACTTGCAGGGTGGGAGTGGATACTTAACACTTGAATGCTTAAAACGTCTGCTGGGCAGGATCCAAAACTCCACCGGGTGCACTATGCAGTGACGGAAGGAAAGTTTTTTCTCTCTTCTTGTTTCTGGAGATAGCGCGTCGTATATACCTTTCTTTTCAATATCCTCTTCTCCTTCTCCTCTTTGTTTTCCCCCCCTTTTTTTTCTTTTAGTGCGTCGGGGGGGGGGGGGTGTTCAATTGGCAACAACTAGCGAAACAGAATATTAAAATAAAGAAAGTGTTGTTTCCAGTTTTTTCGTTTTACGTATTTTTTCTTTTTCTTTTTTTTTTCCCGTTTTTTTTTTTCGGAAAACAAAAAAGTTATCTCTTGTCCAGCAACCGTTTGTTTGGGCATGCCTGTTTAAAAAAAAAGGGAGTGGGAGGGGGGGGGGGGGGGGGGGGATCTCATTGGAACAGGAGAACTTCCTGCGCTTTTCCTGTAGTCTGAAAAGCGAGAAAAAAAAGAAAAAAAAAACCAAAGACCTTATTTACAACCTACTCACGCTGTACTGATACATGGGGCGTTGCTTTTGGTCCTTCAAAAAATTTAGTTGAAAAATGTGCACAGATACAACTGACCAGAAATTGACTTTCTAAGAGCCTATTCCAAAGCGCGAATTTCTTTTGACTCAAACTACTGAATAGCGCAATGTGGGAGGTAAATACTCGGTCGCAAAAAAAAAAAAAAAAAAAAAAAGGGAAGAAAAAAATAGAGAGTTGGAGAAAACGTCAGATAAGAAATATTGTCTTATTGGTCCCAATAATATGGAGGTGGGGGGAAGGAAGGAAGTAAGAAAAAAGATTTTTTTTTTTAAAAAGAAAAAAAGAAAGAAAAAAAAGATCGAACGATTATTATAAACCAGTCGAATCCATCCCCATAACTGCCTCCTTTTCCTGTCCCACTTTTTTTTTCTTCTTCTTTTCTTTTATTTTTTTCCGCCTATGTTTTTGTTTCATTGTCAGTTCCTTTCGCTTTTATGCTGTATTTTAAACAGTCCTATTTTCCCTTACTTCCTTACCTACCTACAGGAGCCTTGCTACCACAGTATGTACAGCACGTCTGCCGAGACGGCGGTGCAGCAGATCCAGGCGAATGAACCTTCAAGGAAGGAAATGTCATTGTCGTCAAGAGGGATCGACGACCTGCAGTGTACAAGCATTGCAGAGGCACTCCAAGCCAACGACACTTTGACTGTATTGGATTTACAGAGCAACAGGATCACAGCAGCAGGCGGGGAAGCACTGAGCCAAGCCCTCAGGTGCAACACATCTCTTGTAGAGCTCAACTTGGAGAACAACCAACTACAGGACGCAGGTGCCGAGCGGCTGAACGAAGTCCTCAACGAGAACCACTCCATCAAAGCCCTGCACCTCGAGATGAACCAGGTCAGCCCCAAGCTCTTGGAGCAAATCAACAACAAATGCTTGCTGAACACGCAGCCCCTTCCCCTCAAGCAGGCCATGCCGCAGCTTGTAGCCAACGACCCTTCCATCACAAGCCTCGACCTCTCTGCCTACACCAACGCGAACCTCTCGTGCTACATGCTAGTCGACGTCTTGAAGCACAACACAGTCCTGAAGCATCTGAACCTCGCAAACATCGGGATCCAAGACAAGGGTGCTGAGATCCTCGCAGGCCTCCTGCGCAAGTCCTCTGCCCTCGAGTCACTTGACATCTCAAACAATGGGATCGGCCTTCACGGTGTGCGTGACCTGGGCGACGCACTGAAGAGCTGCACGTCACTCGTGTGCCTTCTGCTGAGAAGGAACAAAATCGGCGACGACGCCACCAGGATCTTCGTCGAGACGTTGAAAGTGAACGACAGGATCACGGAGCTCGACCTTTCGGACAATGCAGTGTCGCAGGGCGCGTTGGAGCTCTTGGCTAAGGCACTGGAGCTGAACTCCCAGCCCCTCGAGCTCAAGAAGGGGCTGCAGCGCACACAGTGCAACGATCCTTCTCTGACCACCATAGACTTCTCCTGCATCACAAACATGACAATGTCGGCGGCCCTTTTGAGCAGCGCCTTGAGGGTCAACACGACAGTGAGGGTTCTAAACTTGTCGAACAACCACATCAAGAATGAAGGGGCATTTGACCTAGCGAACGTGCTGAAAGTGAACAGGACGATCACAGAGCTGCAGATCCCAAACAACAACATCACTGCGGATGGCGGGAAGGCCATTGCCGTTGCGGTGGTCGACAACCAGAAGCTCATCGACCTCAACATGGCGAACAATGAAATCGGTGATGGGGGTGCCTTGCAGTTCATCGAAGCCCTCAACACCAACAACTCCCTCACTGCCATCAACCTAGAGCTCAACGACGTCACTTCGCCGTTGATGAAGGCGGTCGATGACGCCCTCTTCATCAACCTGCAGCCACACGCTTTGAAGGTGGTGCTGCCCAAGCTAGAGGCAAACGACTCTCGCTTCGATGTGCTTGATTTCTCGAAGTACGACGGCGAACGGTACCACAACGACAACAGCATGACGGTGCTGTGCAAGTCGCTGATGGTGAACAACAAGGTGCAGGTTATGAACCTTGCGGACAACAACATCGGCGACATCGGGATGATCTGCCTAGCTGATGTCCTGAAGAGCAACAGGTCCATCCACACGTTGGTACTGTCCGACAACTCCATCAACGACAGAGGGGTCAAGGCACTGGCGGAGAGCCTCAAGACAAACAGGACGCTTACGAAGCTGGATGTGAAGGGGAACAACATCTCGGAGTCTGGTGGGGCAGCTCTCTTCGATGTGCTGAAAGTAAACCACGCGCTGCTCTCCGTACAGACCAAGCTGAACAAGATACCACAGAGCTTGCAGAATGAAATTCAAATCGCATGTGCCATCAACACACAGCCTGTATCCTTGAAGCAGATGACTCCCAGGCTGCACACGAACGACCCCACGCTGATGGATCTAGACGTGTCACATTTCGACGGGCAGAAGTACTATGACGACACAGCCGTGATCATTCTATGCCACGAGATGAAAGGCAACGAGACGATCACATCCATCAACCTGTCCAACAATACCTTCGAGACGGATGGTGCAAAGGCACTTGCCGAGTTCCTCGTCCAAAACAGTACTCTCACAGAGCTTGCGGTGGCCAACAATACTATTGGTGACCTTGGCTGCCAGTACCTTGCGGCTGCCCTTCGCCAGAACACAACCCTGGCTAGATTAAATCTGGACAACAATAACATCGGGGACAGAGGCATCGAGGCGCTCATCGAAGCCTTGCAGGTGAACGATACGCTTGTGTCACTGAACGTCGACCGGAACGACATTGCCAAAACGCTGTTCCACCAGCTGGACGACGCCATCGCACTGAACAGCCAGCCGCTTCCACTGAAGCGAATGCTCCCGAAGATCTACGCGAATGTGGACACGATGACATGCATCGACATCTCGGGTGGGAATGACGGCAAGCTCTATGGCGACGTGTCGTGCAGGATCCTCGCGATCGCCTTAAGGGACAACAACACCGTGAGGGAGTGCAATGTGACCGACAACGAAGTGACAAGCATCGGTGTGGGCTACCTAGCTGATATGCTGGAGGAGAACCAGACCCTAGAGGTGCTGCATTTGGACAACAACAAGTTCGACGACAAGGGCGTTAAGGCATTGGTGAGCTCGTTGGCCATCAACAACACAGTGTGGAGGATCAGTGTGGAAGGGAACAACCTGAGCGAGGCAGTGTTGGAGGAGCTGCAGTACGCGATCATGATGAACAACCAGTCGATCCTACTGAAGAGGGACATGGCGCAGTTGACGGGCAACGACCCGAGCTGCACTATGCTGGACTACAGCACCTGGGACGGGAAGAGGAAGTTCGATGACAACGCACTGCGCATACTGTGCACGACGCTGCTGACACACACATATGTCACCAGCATCGACCTGTCGGACAACGAGATAACAGACCAGGGCGCAACGTATCTCGCAGATGTGCTTAGGATCAGCCCGTACATTACAAACTTGCGCCTGACGAATAACAACATTGGCGCTGAGGGTGGGAGTGCCTTGAAGGCAGCTCTGAGAAGCAATCACACGCTTGCTGTGCTAGAGCTGAAAGGGAACAAGGTGCCTGACGAGATCATGGAGGTGTGCACATCCACCGTCACGAAATCATTCAAACAGGACATCGAAACAGCAATCACAATCAACGCGCACCCCATCAGCGAGAACAAGGAGCGGACTTGCGGAAGGCCCAGACCAGGTGTGTCACCGTACAGGCATCAATATCACTACAGAGACGTGCGATGATCCTTCAGAGTTCAAAACAACGCAGTACTACCACGAGCTGGTATGTCGTCACACGTCATTCACATACCACAGGACAAGGGCATCCTTGAAGACGCACTCCAAGACAAGCACCTGCGTGCCGTGCTGTGAGCCCATTATGTTTACGTCGCAGTTTCATCTTTGATGTGGCCAGCGGGTTCTTTCCAGAACCTTCCCGTTGGTCACTTTCCTTTCTCCTGCTCTTTATTTTTTATTTTCCTTTATCTGGGCAATGTAAAAAGTATTCCTTAACCTTTAATATGATATACACCCTTTTGTCCTACCTCAGAACTTCTTTCGAAGAAAACCTCTTCCATTTACCCCCTTTTTCCTTTCTTCACTTTCTCCCTTTCTTTGGTTTTGACACTGTTGCTCATATGTATTTCTCCAGCAGGCAGAGGGCTTCGATGGCGTCGACAGCGAAGTCTGTGGAGACCTCGCCAGTTACGAAGACACTGACATGGACGAGCGGGAAGTCGGCGGGAGAGATGGTGGTGCTTGAGAGGGTACGCGCAAAAGAAGAGGAAGAAGTGCTGACATCATGGTTGGCAGTACGAGATTTGCGAGGTGTGGGTGCCTTGCTGAAGATTAAGAAGGTTAGAACTCTAGAGGGGCTCCTTGGATGCAGGGGGAAAGTACACAAGCTGCTTCGCAAGCCTGAGAGCGATAGACTCATTCGGCGCATAGAAGCTGCCATCAGCGACTATGCACGCCACGCCCCAACCACAACCCGTATCAAGCTCCAAAACTATCGCCCTGTAACTCCTTCGAACAGCTTCGCGCGCACCGTGACAACCTCCCCTTCCCTTGCCCCCTCCATAGCCACAACGGTCCCCCACTGTATCTACAGTACCGACTACATAATCCCTAGACAGTCTTGCATAAAACAGTGCCTTGCGCGCTCAAGTAGCAAGAACCGCCGCTGAAGCATCCTTAACAGGATGACATGGTGCCCTATGCCCTTGTCGAGAACAACGGAAGAAAAAAAAAAATGTGTTATACCCTTCTTATTCCTTTCTTTTCCGATATCCACCCCTTCTTTTTCATCCCCCCCCCTTTGTTAACTTTTTTGCTTGTTTGCACGCCGAAAAAAAAAGAAAATATTGAACACTGTGATGATCGTCAAGAGTGTACTTCCTGGGGTTGCACAAATGAGTGGAGCACCTTAAGGTATACAGCGATACCCACGACAAGCCTTTCTCTCTCTCTCTTTTTTTTTTGTTTTTTTTTTTATTACAACAGAGTAGTGGTGGCGAGGAAAGAAGTAACGTCGCAATGTAAGTTCACTTTAGTGCTTGGTGGGTTCTTCCTCGTCCCCGTTCGGTAGCGGCTGTCGCCCTGCATCACCCCCATGTGGAATATTGAAGAGTCTTGTTGATCAGGAGTCTTTTATCTCACACGAGTCACTCTTCCGTCCCCCCGTGTGCTATGATGGCAAGAAACTGGGTTCTTTTTTTTCTTTCTTGTATCATTTTCGAAATGGTACCGTTTCCACGTTTCTCGCGGTCGTAGCCCTATCTGCTCCGGGTAAGGTTTGTTTCCACCTCTATTCTATTTGAGAAAACCTCTGAACAGGCTCTGTAGTTATCAAGAAAAAAAGAATGTCGGCAGCGCTATGCGTTACGAATAATCTCTCTATTACGTAAGAATTTTGTAACCGCTGCGCAAAGAATTACCCGCCTTCTTCTTTTTTTTTTTTCCTCTTTTTTTTTTATTATTGATAACGCAAGTTTCCGAGAAAAAAAAAAGAAATCTACCGTTTATCATAAGCGTAGTTTTCAAAAAACCCCGTCCCAGTCAAAAAAGAAAAAAAAAAAGAAGAAAGAAAACTCGCCTTTTTTTTTTTCTTCTCTCTCTCTTTTTTTTTTTCCTATTTTTTGAATAGAAACAAGTTGAGCCTTTAACATTAACATAAACAAAGTAAAAAAAAAAAAAAAAAAAAAAAAAGAAAAAGAAAAGAAGAAGAAAACAGTCTAATTCAGAGGTTTTCAATACCCCCCTCCCCCCCACTTCCAGTTCCTATTAACAAAGCAGTTTACCACAGGCAAAGGCAGGGAAATGGAGACACCGTCACCCACACATATGAACAACAACCCCATGACAAGGTGGTTGCACTCCTATGGGTTCTGGGCGTTGTATATTTCAATGATCGCAGTAACGCGGTTGGTGTTGTGGATGGTGCTGAAAGAAGTGGATTTGGGGTGGACGCTGACGTGCGTGCTGCATGCCTTCATAAGCTATGCGCTCCTGCACGGCTTACGGGGGGCGCCTATAGGGGACATCACGATAAGAGGAAAATACGATCACCTCACCTTCTGGGAGCAAATTGACGATGAGTATCACGGCACTGTGGTGAGAAAGCTCTTTGCCAGCGTGCCCGTCATTTTGTATGTTCATTTTCACGCCACCAACAACACCACAGGTTGGGCATTGCCTTCAATTGGGTCCGCAACAACTGGGTGCTCCTCCCTTGGGTGATCGGGTCCACATTCGTGTGTGTAATCCCAAAGCTTCCCTTCATGCACAGCAAAAAACGTGAGCACTCTGATTGATTTTCGTCTCACAATATATATCTGGCCAGAAAACTTTTTTTTTTCTTTCTAGCCCAGTGTTTCGATAGGATGTGCCGCAATTGGGACCTTTTTTTTTTGTTTTTTTTTTAAAGGAAAACAATAGAGAATCTGTTTGGTTCTGCACTCCCACCCACCCTTATGACAGACAACAAACAAGTATCGTAAAAACATGGCCAACCCCACCTTCCCCGCACCCAGTCCTATCACCCTTTACTATGATGATGGGAAGACGGAAGAGTACACGCCCCTTGACATCCTGTTCCAACACGACAAGAAGACGGGCATTGTGCTTGTTACCTTCAATAGGGATGACAACATGAACGCTTTGCAGCCGACGATGATCCAGGAGTGTCTGTTTGTCCTGGAGCAGGCTAAGCATGACGACACCATCAAGGTGTTGGTGTGGACGGGAGCAGGGAGAGCATTCAGTGCCGGTGCTGCCCTGAAACCGCGTACGGGGCCTAGGCCGAAGTTCCCTAAGGAGATCATGAAGCAGTACAAGAAGAGGAACATGGTGTTCCAGGCCTTGATGGACATCGCTCTGGGCGTGCCGACCATCGCACATTGGGACTGCCCGAAGATTAACATTGCAGCGGTGAACGGTGTGGCCATTGGTGGTGCCACGAACATGGTGTTGTGCAACTGGTACGACTTCACTGTGGTGTCCGAAGAATCGAAGTTCAAGTACCCCTTCGTGAAGCTTGGGATTACCCCGGAGCTCGGCAGCAGCAGAGTGCTGCCCTTTTTGATCGGGTTCTCCAAGGCAAAGGAGCTGCTGATGGGCGGTGAGTTCTTCTACCCTCAGGATGCAAAGAAGATGGAATTGATCAACGAGGTGGTGCCGAAGAAGGACGTCCTTCCCAGGGCCTTGGAGCTTGCTAAGAAGTACGCAGCAGTGCCTAACACATTTGCTTTGCGGGCTGGGAAGAAGCTGATCAACAGCCACCTGCGCAAGGAAATGGATGAACTCATGAAGACAGAGAACGCCAACATCCGCGAGTGCGTCAAGCGCGGGACAGACTTCACGGCGAAGATGTAGAAAGGTGCTTGGTCAACAGCCACTTTGCTGTCACCACGGCAAAGAGGTTGTTTGGTTTCTGCAGCTTTAGGTGGAAGTGTACACAACATCTACACGGTCTTTAACGTATGCTCTTAGCCTCCCTGAGTTCTCGGGAGGTGGTGTTGCAAACCGGATATTGCGAACTTTCGTATTGGACCGGGATAAAAAAAAAGAGAGAAAAACGAAGAGTGGAATGAATATTTAATCTTTTATTTGAAATGCTTCCCTCATTAAAGATATGAGCACGTTGAACCCTTTATGCTTTGCAAACCAGGTCGTTCAGTGATGAAATATGGATGAATGCCCACCTGCCTCACCAAGCTACTCGAATGTGGGGGGAACTAAAACGGTGAAGGAGACCGCCTTGATTGCTTTCGAGTCGTTAAAGCGGAGGCTGACAAGCGATGAAGCAGAAGATATTGGGGAGAAGCTGATCGACGTGGTGCACGAGGATGAAGAAGCCTTCCGACCAAGATTGAGGCGCTCAAAGCGTGATGATGGGTGGTGGTGCCACGTTGAGACATGCAGGGAGGTCATGAAATACGACCAAGGCAAGGTGCTGTATGCCTTTGAGCACGGGCTTCAAGTGACTATCGCACGCGGCGACCTGACCACCAGAGATATCCAGGAGTGCATCATGTCGGCTATCTTCCTAGAGATGCTTGGCTGCGACGTCGACTTTGCTTATGTTCACGCCATCAACTTAACCGCTCTCCCCGGTTCGACCGCCGAGCAGAAGAAGCTCGGTTACCTGCTCTGCTCAATGTCCCTCTCGCAGCAGGACGAGCGCTTCATCTTACTCGTCAACAATATTCGTAAGGACCTCATGAGCCAAGACATGCTAGTTGTGCAGGTTGCCCTCACTGCATGCTGCAAGCTTGTGTCGGAGTCAAGCTATTCTATCCTTGCAGAGCACATCTGGCACCACACATCCTCGAAAGACGTCCATGTCAGAACCAAAGCCACCATAGCGCTGCAGCAGTTCTACTGCGTTGCTGGTAAATACGCACTGAGCATCAACTTCATGGAAGCCACACAAGTGTTCAAAAACCTCATCAACGACCGTTCGTCTGTACTTTGCAACTTCTCCTTCTGTCATACCTTAGTAAAGGGGTCGTCTCAGTTGGACGGCAATGAAGCACTTCAGTGCGTGCTGACATGTGCACAGCGGATGATGAGCGGCCTTTTCTCGCCTTCAGCCAAGCACTCCATGTTCGTGACAATAGCTTTGCTGAAGCTGCTGGTGGCTGTGTGCACAAAGGTAGGTGAGGTGAGTGTTGGGCGGCAGATGCCTGCGATTACGTCTATCCTGTTTAGCATCTTGAACCCCTTGAAGAGGGACCTCAAGCAGCGGGAAGTTGCCGTTGCTTACGAAGTGCTACGTACCATGGCCCACCCCTCGCTGCTAGGCTTCATGCGGTTGCCTGATCAGACAAAACTGAAGAACATGGCGAATGACCTTGTCGATACCATGCTGTCCTGCA
Organism: Diplonema japonicum; assembly: GCA_964019335.1. Taxonomy (NCBI): domain Eukaryota; phylum Euglenozoa; class Diplonemea; order Diplonemida; family Diplonemidae; genus Diplonema; species Diplonema japonicum. The sequence continues at coordinate 565,775 of OZ025678.1, forward strand.
CCAACAAGGACATGTACTACACAACGATACGGTGCATAGGATACGTGGCTTTAGTGTCAAGTTCTGATGGAGCGTCGCGGAAGGAACATGTATTCAAAGCGCTCTACAGCTCCGACTCTTCCCTTCTCCTGGCAGGTGTCGATGTACTGTGCAGCATTGCACGGCAGCACAATGTTACGCACGTTCTCTCAAAGCTGTTCACTTTTGCAAGGACACCTCCCCACATTTCGAACTTTGCAGTGATATCTGCGCTGCGCACGGCACTGGTGGCGAGGATCCACCTTCTGTCGTGGGACGTTGCCAGACCTTCCTCATCGCTGCTACACCTCACAACTACTATGAAATTATTTTCGGACTTCTCATCAGACGTGCACGGCGCTGCTGAACAAGAAGATGAACATGGTCTCAAGATGCTCGACTGGTTACACAGCGAGCTATCGTTGCAAGAAGGCGAGATGGTGATGGGACACGGGGACCTGGAGCTATGTGGTGAGAGTGACGTGGAAGAAACAGGCGAGGAGTTATTGCTAGCCAGGAGAGAGCTTCGCACAGCAGCTTGCAACAAAATGGGTGACATCTTAGAGCACAGAGCGAAGACAGGGCGGGGCCTCGTGTGCAGGTTTGACCCTGTGCTGAGCAGGTCGTCGGAACCCGTGTCGGTGCGCGTGGCTTCATGGGCATTGGGGGAGTTCGCGATATGGTATGGCGAACGGCAGCTAAACGATGTGTTCAACCTTATGGTTGATGTGCTGTTGGACACTGCTGCAGGTTCAGGTGCACTTGCCCTAACAGGCATCGTAATTTCGTTAAACAAGCTGCTTTGCATGTACACACATCTGAGGTTGTCAGGCCAGCCTGCCTTCATTGAGGGACGCGACACGCAACTGAAGGCGGAGAGCCTTTCTGCCGGAAAGAATGCACTGCTAGAAAGGTCACGATCCAGAGACGTGACGGTGGCTGGTGCTGCTGCGGAAGGCTTGGCACTACTGCAGCTGTCGCTCCAGTCCTTGTCACATGAGGCAAGTACGCAAGAGAAGGGGCAAGCTACTGGGACGCTTGAGCTATTTGAAGAACTGTCTTTGCCATACAGCACATGCTTGCAGCAAGACATTGACACGGACCTCAAGTTCCTCGATTCATTCGTCGCGGAGCAGACGATGCGGCGTGAGAGCCAAGGGTGGACCATCAAACGATATGTAAAGAAGTCAGAAAGAGAAGAAATGGACCCAGCAGACGTCGGAAATGATGTTCTTAATGAGCCGGAACGAGAGCCAGCGTTGGTAAAGGACGAAGAATCATTACTGAAGCCTTCGAAGGTCCCGTGGGGTAGAGATGGGTATAGTGGCAAGGGAACTGAAGATGTATGCCTATCGCAGCCAAGCAGTACGGCGGGTAGTCCGAAACAGTGCGATCCCCCAGTACAGCTGGAGAAACCGAGAAGGAAGAAGACACACGCATGGCTGGAGGAGGCGATCGAGTTGGCAAATAAAGATAGGAAGCGAAAAGTAAAATACAATAAAGTGGTCAAGGAAGCGGGGCTGCGTGGATCTGGTCTTAGAAAGACGTGGGGCCCGACCTATCCTACAAGCACTACCTACACGAACATGGATTCAGGTGAGGTGACACAGGAAACAGAGGATTGGCGCCAAGGTATGTGGCCTCAGCACAACACATCAATACAGACACCACCGAACTGGCCGAGTCCGACGATGACATTGATTAGTGTAGTGTACTTGCCTGCTAGAGGTGGGTTCGTGCTGAGATCCTCCTTTACCGTGGTCAACCATGGCATTTCATTACATTACAGGGTTGGGTGCAGATGGGTAAGAAGATCGGCGACTACATCTTGGGAAGCACTCTGGGCTCCGGTGCTTATGCGAAGGTCAAGAAAGCGGTGCATGGACCTACGAAGAAAACATACGCAATAAAGATCATAAATTGCGCAAAATACAAATCCAAGGACCGAGAAGAATGGCTGAGGAGGGAGGTCGCAGTTCTCAGAAAGCTTGACCACCCGAACATCATGAAGCTCTTCGACGTGATGCAACAGGGAGACAAGATGCACCTGGTCCTCGAGTACGTGAATGGAGGCGAGCTGCTGGAGGTGATAGCTAAGGTAAAGCGTCTTTTTGAAGACGAGGCCAGACATTACTTCCACCAACTGATGAGTGGTGTTGCATATATGCACTCTTTGGGTATTGTGCACCGAGACTTGAAACCGGAGAACATCTTAGTGACTGACAAGAAAGTTCTCAAAATAGCTGACTTTGGTCTTTCCAACATTGTCCCGCAAGATAAGAGCTCTGAGTTCCAGCTCATGTCAACCATCGTGGGAAGCCCCGATTACTGTGCACCGGAAGTGGTGCAAGAAAAGAATTATGACGGGTTCAAGGCAGACGTCTACAGCTGCGGGACAATACTATACACCATGGTGTCGGGCAGCAGGCCTTTCGAGGCAAAGGACGAGGAAGCGACCTTGCAGAAGGTTGCTGCAGGTATCTTCATCGTGCCGCGTCATGTGAGCAAAGACTGCGACTCGCTCATCAACGGCATGATGGAGATGGACCCGGATAAAAGGATGAGTGTCAAAAAGGTCTTGGCACACCCATGGTTCACCGTGGGCCTCGACTCAAAGAAGCTGAAGGGCTTGGTATGCAACCTTTGTCTGCCACACACAATACAGCAAACACCCTCTCAAGGGCCCATTGACATTAGTGAGGAAGAGATCGCACAAGCTATACAGCAGGTGCACTTGGAAAAGGCCAGCGGCAATGTGTTCTCTCTCATCGCAGGTTTGCAAACAGGTGACGTGGACGCCCTGGTGGGCAAGGGGAACGATGTAAAGTTCCTTCTGACTGTGCATAACATGCAGCAGGCCTTCACGAGAGTTGTGGGTTTGCTGAAGAAGATGAGGTGCAAGGTGCAAGAAAGAAAGACAGACGGCTGCACGTCGGGAAGGCTTCTGTTGTACTCGTACATCACGCTTGTGAACGGAATCATGACGTTCACGACGGAGCTGCAAGCGCGCCCGCCGAGTTTGGTAGCAACGACACTGAGGAAGGAGAGGGGTGATACGAAGACATTTGAGGACTTCAGCAATGTGATATCTGCACACCTGTGCGATCTGTTTGAGGAGCATGAGTGGGAAATGGTCAAGGGTGTTCATAGACAGGAATTATTCAGTCCCTTGGCTCAGACAGGGTCTCCCTTTCCCACAGGGTCAGAGTGGGATGTAACTGTCGTCAGTGCCTCCCCAAAGACCTTCCACATATCCACAAGACTTTGCAAGACTGACGCTGCGAATATGATTTATGACAAACTCACGGCACTGGACACGAATCCTGTTCTGCTGCGCAACAAGGTATCTGACCAGTACCGGTTGACAGGTTTCATCACCCCCGATCCTCCTGTGTTGGTATGCTACTCATGTATCTATAATATTTTACTCTACAGCTGACCTTCAACGTCGACGTCACCAGTGAAAAGGACTGCTCACTCACCTTCACCCTCATGACTGGCGATCCAAAGCTCTTCGCAGAGCTTCAGGCAGCCGTACAAGGCTAGTGTTGTCAACAGTAGACACCATGATCCAGATCATGCTACGACTCTTATTAAGTTTACGGAACAGAAAGACTCCTGATCTTCTCTTTCCGTTGTGGAATAGCGACCAGTAGCTTCGCCTGTTTTGCCTCCTCGATGTGCGGTATTACACTGTCCCGTCACGTGCTTTCGCTTCTCTTGTCCCTTCCATTACCCCTACCTTTTTCTTTTTCTTTTTTGGTCTCTCCCCATCCTCGGTTTAAGATAGTTCTGTTTCTGTTCATTCGTATGTGTTTGGAATACCCACTGCAAACCCACACAGCAGGTGGGATGCGGGCAGTATGCAGGCAGCGGAGGCTGATGGGTGTCTTTAAGTACCCCCGTATGGGGGGTGACCCCAATGCGAAGAAAGCAGAATGGGAAAAGCATGAGTTCATAAACCAACAACAATTAGGATCGATCAATGACGAAGGGATGCAGCACTTCTGGGTGTCGTTGACGATGGACAGGATCCCACAAGAGGAGGACATGCTGAAGCTCCCAAACGGGCGACTGACGGTGTCGAAGTGGCGAAACGTTTACAACAGAATGAAAGACATGCACCCCATGCCTGTGAAGCAGTGGCTGGAGGAAGAAGGATGGTGCACCTCCAACAGGGACGACCCCTATCTGAAGGCGTTCAACAACATACACACAACAGGCATGTCACTATGGGAGGGGTCATCGTTTAACAAATACGAGCCTCTTATACATCAAAGAAGAGATCTAAGAACGCTGCTACACAAAGATCGAACAAGGTACAAGATGATGTACGCTACTCTGCCAGCCTGTGACAGGATTCTAGATTGGATAGAGAAGGCAGCGGGGGGTCGACAGATAGTACTAGTTCAGGCGGGAATAGGGTATTGGGCAAAACAACTGCTGGAGCACAACGTAACGAACATCATTGCACATGAGGAGTGGGCCCACCCACAGCTGCGCAGGGGACACAAGTTCATGACAGACGTGATCGAGACAAGCGGCGAGGCAGAGTTTTCTAGCGGGAAGTACGACGACAGTGTTGTACTGAGCATCACCCCCGAACGTCCCTTAGAAGAGATCCGAGGGTGGAAGGGTGACACAGTATGTACTCTCTGTTCCCAACCACCACCTTGCAGCTAATCCACATCGGGCAGGGTGCCATTGGTGGCTCCTATGATGTTGGCCTATCTCTCATCAACAGGCAAGAGGATTGGTCTCTTGACACGCACCATCGTACCCTCACCTGGCCTTTGGTATGACCGTGCAACACGCAGGACCAACACACAGTACTATGACCACGCGTATTGCTTCAAGAAGCCAAATGAAAAGAAATAGGGCAATAAAAAAAAACCCCCTGGCTGTTTAGGTGCTATTCAACAATGGAGATCGAGATCAATGAGTAAATTAAAAAAATGAAATCAAACGTAACTCAGAATGGGAAGAAAGAAGGCAAAAGAGAATACATGGCGGCGGGTGCTATGGAAGCAGAGGGATTACGACGATAGTTATGTGGACGAAACGTTCATGAAAGATCTGAAGATGAACTTCTACAGGTCGAGGTTGGGATATTTTGTTCTGGTGAAAGAATCAAGCTGCATCACGCAGCAGCTGTCGCTTGTGATTTTGTACATGATATGTTTCTTTGATGCAATGGAGGAGGCGGTTGACCCATTCACTCTGCTGCTGCTGTGCTTAGGCATCGCGGTCTTCCTTACGACGGTGTCGAAGATGTTCGTCGAGGAGCACAAGTCGCGCCTCATGGTGACGGAGTCCATCTCGACAGCAGGGCTGCTGTTCTTTGTGTCGCCAATCCTGCGCACGCTGACGGAGCCCTGGTCGGACGACACGCTAACCGCTATGTGCCTCTTATTCCTGGTGATCCACCTTGCCTCCACTGACTACAGCACTAAGCCACGCGACGAGCCCATCGCTGTGAACGCTGCATCCTTTGCTTCCGTTCTCCTTGCGTCACGGCTTCCGCAGTACAACTATGGCTTCATCATGATCACCCTTGGTGTCCTCCTCTTCACTGTTTCCCCCGAACCTCGCAAAGCCCTTCGCACGAAGGTTCCAGAAGCCTGGTCCGCCATCACATGGCTTCTTGTCGGCGCTGCCTTCGCTTTTCTCTTGAATATCGACAAGGCGTACGCAGTTCTGTACTGCTTTGTAATACTGAGCATCACGTTTCTCATCCCGGCGTGGTTGATTCACGAGCATGAAGTGGGTAAAATGCAGATAAGTGGTCCTTGGGACGAAGCCAAACCTACCAACTCAGCAGCCGCTGCTGAATGGGCTACAGCAGGGCTGCTGACGTAGCAAGTTCCTTTTTTTTTTTTTTTTATTAACGACTGACTGCTGCGCTTCACCATTCGCCAGGTTGCTGATGCTCCATAAATATGGAACCTCTCCCAGCAGCAACATCAAAGGACACCGTCCTCTGCGTGTGTTGGGGGATGCTGCGTGCTTTCACAGTGCTGTTGAATGTGACCCACAATGGGAGACCCTGACAAAAATAAGGTCAGGCAGTAAATACCTCCCTGCGGTGAGGAATGAAAGCAGCGTACCAAAGGTGCGAAAAGCACCTCAGAAAGCAGATTGCAGGGTTGCAAGCATAACCAAGATGCCTGCGCTCCCCCCTTTGTTGTGCACAATGGATTCAATGGATTTAGACGATGTTGCACCTAAAACAGTCAAGTCGGAGCTGTTCGAGGGACATTTGCACACGCCCAGGTTCTTTGATTGGCTACTAAAGAGAAAGGTCACTAATCTGATGAAAGAAGAGACAGAAGAGCGCGAGCAGGTCATCGGCATTGAGAGCGATCTAGTGGAAGTGACCATCTTGCTAGAGTGGATGCAACTATCAATTTTCGGGAACGAAAACTACCATAGAAACTCGTTGTTATCTGAAGAGTACTGGACGCGACGACTTATAGGGAACATGAAATGCATATCAGCAAAGGTTATGAACTTCTTGAAGCTAACCCAGTTCAAGCTCGCCAACAAATACTGGAGCGCATTGCGGCAGAAGACCAAGGAGGCCGCAGAGATCCGCATTGGCGGGAAGGTTGCTGCGCTTATCGACCAAAGCATGGCACGGACTGTTATGAGACTCCATTACAACAGGCTTTTCGATTACAGTCGAACCCAACTCCTCTTCAAGCAATGCCGCAGGGACATCACCAACCAACAGTATCAATCTCGCGCCTTCATCATTCAAGAAGAGTTGCAAGAAGCTGTCATCATACGAAATGCCATCAGTTCCTTGAACCTCATGCTTTGGCTAACGCACAGACAGCTTGCGCATATACCTTTCGAAGAAGCGGACGGAAGATGTGCTCTAGATGAAGAAGGAGTTTTCACTTACGAGGTGCTGTTCACTAGGAGTGAAGTAGAGAAGCAGTGGATCAACGACATGAGCGTCATCGCTGCTTCCGAGGCCTCTGAGCTCGAGAAGAAGTTGGATCGATGGCTATTCCTTGTGAAAGGCCCGCATACGTGCGCTTACTATTACTCGAGGTGGGTGAACTGGTCGAAGATGTCAAGCTTGAAAAAGAAGTCAAACAAACAACTTATGGGGCGTTATAAGGTTAGGCTAACGGCGTTCACTACAGAAGCGCGAAAGCTTAAAGAGCACAAAGCAAACGTGGCAAGGCTTCTGTCAAAGTCCAACTTCCTTCTTGCAAGGAAGGCATGGGCACAAGTGAAGATGCTGCTCATGAAGGTTATTGCCCGAAGATTGATGCTGACAACCGATCGTGGGCTGGTGCGGCATTGCTGGGGCTACTGGAGGGACTACGTCAAGATCCATGCCGCTGACAGGATGATTGCCACGTTCAAGGTGCAGTTCAGCGTGAATACCGAAATTTACATCCTCCGCCTTTACTTCAAGAAGTTCTTCACGTGGCATGTGAAACATCAGCAAAGTAGAAGAAAGTCAAACTACGTGCACGTAAAGAACGTGGCCAAGCACCTAGCACTAAGGTACATCCCACTGAAGAGATTCACAGCGAGACAGCAATTTGAAAGGGAGACGCTCAATATACTGCAAGGCATCATCTACCTTGCGCAGTGCGCACAAGTACGCCTTGCGTGGTTCAGGTGGCTCGGATTCATCACGGAAAAGGAGGAGAAGCGCGACAAACGGGAACAACAACGCCAGAAATGTTCAGTGATGGCGGAGACATGTGTCCATCGTTTGCGGATGAGGTACTTCAACATTTATTCTCAGTGGCACGTGTTGCTTCAAAGAAAGGTGACGAAAGAGCAGGATGCCGCTGAGATGCGAGACCGTGCCTTCTTTTTAATAGCAAGAAGGTACTTCCGATCGCTCATCAAGTTGAGGAAGAAGCCTGTGCCCGATGTCACACCACTGTACGCAGCTATCATCAACGCGCACACGGCCATGAGGTTCGGCTGCTGGCTACGATTGTTACGTAGGAGAAAGAGAAATGATGAGATGGAGCTTATGTCTTACGTTCTGCACAAGGATATGCAAGTTGCGCTGTTGAAAAGGCACTGGGAACCTTTGCTACGGTGGAGCACGTCGGGCCCTTTGGTACATACACGGAAAATGGCAGAACGGCACAAGGTATGCAGCTTCTTTCGATCACAAACACACGACAGGTGGCCTTGACAAAACGATATTATAGTCACCTCTCCCGGTACCAATTTGTTCTCGAAAAAAGGAGTCTCCAAAATGACCAAGCAGCCACATTGTGTGTGCTTTACAGCACCACGTTGATGAGGAAGTACTGGCAGAAATGGGCAATTCGATCGTAGTTTTATTTCATCTCATCCCCGAGCCCCGAGCTTTTTAGGCATTGCAGTACACATGTTCGACACGCGAGGCTTCAATGTAAAGGTGGTGTCGCAAGGCAGGGTGCATGTGATTGAGTGTGATGAGACATGTGCGGTAGGGAAGTTGAAGCGGCAGATAATGAACAATAATGAAATTATGGAAGGGCAGCCGCTTGTAAGGCTGGTGCTGGTATTTAAAGACGTGACTCTGATTGACGAGAAGCAGGCCATCTGTGATGCAGGAGTCAAGAAGGGCGATCGTGTGCTTCTGACGGACGGTGTCACATTTTCGATGCCTTCGAAGCCGAGTACAAATACTAGCAGCCCCGCAGCTGGCGGTGGAACCTTTGCCACGTCATGGGCAAAGACAGCTGCCGATAAGGCAGTTGAGCAAGTAGACAGAGTGCTTGCCCCATACCCATGGGCATACACCGCCCTGTGCGTCATCGGCATCTTGTTCGGTCCTGCGGTGGTATTCAGCGTTGCCGGACTATCAGGCAACAGCAGCAGCGGGTTTTGCATCATCGCGACGAAGGCAAACTGCCTTGGTGCGGAAGCACCTGCGTTAGCAAGGTTTTCTTCAAGCAACTCAGGATGGGACACGCCACATGCCGAGTGCCTCCTAAGCGGGAAGGGTATTTGCACTGCAAGTGTCGGAGATATCACGACTTGCTTGATTACAGGAACTACATGTGATGTTACTGACCCGCACTACGGTTTCTACTCCCTGATTATCTCGCTGTGCAGGCTAGTACTAGCGGCGATGGTCGCGTGTTTGTTTTTCTTCTCGTGCTACAGGTCTGTAGGTGATTTGCGAACGTCGGTAAGCGACAGAAGAGGCTACTTGCCTGTTTGATTTGCGCATTCCTTTTTTTCCCTTTTTCTAAGCCCAGTTTCAGCACATTCATTTTATTCCTCACACCCCTTATCCTCACAGCAGAGATGGTGGGCGGGCTGTATTTCAAGGGTGGTGACGAACAGAAGTTCCCTGACAAGTGGCCAAAAGGAATGTCGAAAATGCCTGATTGTGCTAAGAAGTTCCCGCTGAAAAATATGACGTATTTTCGAGTGGTGAACAAGGTGACGACTAGTGGCAAGCTGCAGGAGAGGGCATGGATCATCACACCAAGATACATGATGTTGTGTGAGCTAGGAGGCACAGTTAAGCGTGTAGTGAGGATGCATGAGATATTAGCCGTGTACGTGAACATGGTGACGGACAAGAACACAAATAAAAATATAGAGCAGGTCATGATTAAGTCCGTAAATACCGACGAGCCCACGATGATCATCCAGTTGAAGGAGAACCTCAAAAACAGCGAACTCCAAGCTCAAAACCTCGACCCGTACCACATGTTGTGGTTCTTCAATAAAAGGTTTAAAGGCCCAGATGAATGCCTCAAGGTGATAAAGGTCCCGACACCTAATTTTAACTACATAAACGAGAGGACCATGGGGCCTCTTAATAAGACGGTGAATTACAAAAAGCCTAAACAAAAAATGGAAGCTTGGAAACATGAAACGGTACCGTTGTGGAAGCCGCCTCCGGAACCAGAGAAAGAACCAGAGCCAGAGCCAGAACCAGAACCGGAACCAGAACCGGAGCCTGAACCGAAACCAGAGATCGTTGAACCTATTGTGGAGGAGGTCCCGGAAATTGAAGAACTCGAACCTGCACCTATAATGATGGAATATCCCCTGCCGCCACCTACGCCGACCCCGCCTCCAGCAGAACCTATGATGCTGATACCTGCAGATATGTTGAGTGCTCTCCAACCCCCTGCTCCTGTCATAAGACGAAAGAGAAAGCCAAGAGATCTCCCTGGTGCGCCACGTACACTGAATAACAATTGCAAGAATATCAACCTTCACCTATACATGCACAAACCCACTCAGGCTCGCAGGGGCGCACCCATCGCCATCGACAATGGCATCCCTGCCGTGTCTCCCATCGCCGTTGCATATGATAGCCTTGCCTCTCCTACGTACCTTCCTGCACGTGTTTAGGGGGGTTAGGACTCTGTTTTGTTTTGTACATGTCTATCCACTTGTTAGTTTTTTTGCCACCATCTTTACCCCCTTTCTTTAGACTCTACAGCACACAGGACAATGGGAAATGAAACAGAAGAGGGAACAAGTGAGGTCGCTGAAGATGTGGTGGCACTGAAAGTGAACGAACTAAATGAGGCTGTAAAAATACTGACTGAAAGGAAGGCTGTCCGGGAGAGGAACTTGAAGAGGGAAGGGGGATTGGTACCGAAGAATTTGAAGTCCGATTTGAAGAAAAGCACGGCAATTGTGAAACGGTTTAAGTCCTTCACAGCAGACGACGCGGAGTGGTGTATAACACAGTTGAAAACCTTTAACCTGACTCGTTATGTCTCTGAGCTAGTGCAGGCCTTGGTGCAGGCGGTCACGGATGGCAAGCTGAAGTCGAGTGATTGCACAGAAGCTTCTAAAATTATAAGCTTGCTGCACTGCACCTACGCTGACTTCACCGAAGACTTACTTGCCTCGTTGCAGAAGCATTTAGACACCGCCTCGCTTACCTCCAGCGGCACAGATGCACAAGTTGCCGTGACTAGATCCATCTCACGAATGCTGCTCGAGCTATTCGCGATAGGTGTCTGTAGCGATTTAAAAGTAATCAAAAAGCTTCTGCAGCTTATCTTCTCCGCAGGTGGGTCGGGCATTGCTGTGCCGGGCGACAGGTCTGTGTCACTGGTGGCTTTCCTCCTCAGGCACTATGGGCACGAGGTGTTTGGCTTCGTCTCAGTCTCACAGGTCAATGCCACTACGGAAGCAACGCCGAAAACTAAAGAAGACATTAAAACGTGGGCACATCTGCACGCCAAGACTGTGGCTGGGTACGTAATACTCACGGAGCAGGAGTCCTCTGGCTTCAAAAGCGGTTTCAAGAAGTATTTCGCGAAGGCGGTTACTTCCTGCAACAAGATGTTTGAAGACTTCGAAGCTTTGCACCAGGAGGGTGTTGAGTGTATCAAGACAAAAGGTGAGCTCTCTGACGACAAGAAGACTGCATTAGACGACGCACGTAAGAACCTTGACAAGTTCATAGCAACAATGAAGCAGCTGGCTGACACTCTCGACACGCTAGACGAATTGCCCGAGCGGCAAGACCTCACTAAGTTCCAAACGGGGGAAACGAGTACTAACATCTCGTTCATGTCTGGCATGGCCTCCTACTACGCACCGGTCGAGGACTTTGGTACAGCTTCCTTGTATGACGACGAGGACCAGCGTGCCTTCTATGAAGACTTTCCTGACCTCACGATTGAGCTCCCTGAGTGGGTGAATAGCCCGAATTTGCGCAAAGCACTTGTGAAAGGCTCGAAGCAGGCAGAGGACGAAACAGCAAAGAAAGATAATAAAGGAGTGAAAGAGAAGTCAGTGGTGACTTTCAGTGAGGGCACCGAAGACAAAGTGAAAGAGAAGAAAGAGGAAAAGAAAGAAGAGCCCAAGGAAAAGAGAGCTCCCGACTTCAGTGCTGTGGATGAGTTACTGAAGACTATGGTAGACAGGTGCAGCGGCAAAGTGTCAGCCGACTTGTGGCTATCGGAGTACATTACCGAGTGCTTCAGCCCCCCTGGTTCCGACAGCTCTGATGTCTCTTTCATCACCAGTTTTGCGGCAACGTGCCGAAAGAAGCTCAGCAAGGCGATATTTGATGTCCCTAGGAATGCCTTCAACCTGTTCCCGCAGTATTGTCGCATTGTAGCAGCTTGCACAGAGATATGGAAAGAGTTCGGGCCTAACCTTGTGAGTGCCTTTGATGACGAGTTCGAGAGGCAGTATCAGCAGCAGAATCAGTTGTGGATAGAGGAGAGGAGAAGGAACATCAGAATGTTGAGTGAGCTGTGCAAGGCAAAACTGTGCCAGCCTTCGATGCTGCTCAGGTGCCTGGCACAGCTGATCGACAACTTTGTGCACCATAACATCGAGGTTTCTTGCCACTTAGTGGAGGTGGCAGGCAGGTTCCTGTATAGGAACGCAACGTCTTCAGTCAGATTCCAGAACTTGCTGCAGCACATGAAGCGTCAAAAGGATCAAAAGCACCTCGACCCGCGACAGGAGATGCTGATAGATAGTGCCCTTCAGGAAGCTAGGCCTCCGGAACTTGATCCCGGCAAGAAGGTAATCAAGAAGGTGAAGCCGGTGCACCCCACTGAAGCCTTTATTCGACACCTACTGTTTTCTAAGTTGACGCGACAGAATGTGTCACAGGTGGCCAGCAGCCTGAGGAAACTCAACTGGTCTGACCCCAAGACCTTGAAATGGGTGGCTGGGAACCTCAAAAAGGTACACAGGATAAAGTACGCGATCATCCATGTTTGTGCAAACCTTACGAGTATCTTGGGTGAGTATCACCCTGAGGTGCCTGTTGTACTTGCTGATAACCTCCTTGAGAGCATAAGGCTCGGGCTTGAGATATGCCCTCCCGTGACTGATGGACAGCAGCCGATCTCACCACAGCGAAGGCTCCTTGAACTAAAACTGCTTGGTGACTTGTACATCTACAAGGTGGTGGACGAGGCCACGTTGTTCGAAGTTTTCTACTCGTTGATGTACTACGCGGGATGGAATGACCCCATTGGGTACTACTTCAGGATCCGCATGGTGCTCACACTTTTCGAAAATACTATCTCCTACATCACCGAGACACCGTCTGGGAGGCGCAAGCTCTACAGGCTACTTCCCTTCTTCTACCAGTACGTGCATGCCAAAGCCCACCCCTTCCCAGTTGACATTGACTACAAGTTGGCAGACTTCATTGACACGCTCTACTCCCTAATCCCGAAGCAGTCCAGGACCTTTGTCACGTTCCCAACCACCATCAAGGGTGCCAACGCCATGATCAACGGTGTGGTCGAAGTGCTGGAAGGAACCAACAAGTCGCAGGGCCATAAGGAAAGACTCTTGGGTGGCAAGTCAGTTGCTTTGATGAAGTATATTAACAACTTGAAGGAGGCGGTGGGAAATCCTGGTGTCCCGTTGGATGGAAAGAAGCAGCTGCTTTCGAACAGCATCGTTCCGTTCAGAACTAAAATACACCCTTTGAATCACGGCAGTGAAGTGGACATGGAGGATGAGGACTCGGAGGACCACGAAGAACAGGAGCAGGGGCAGGAACAGGAACAGGAACAGGAACAGGAACAGGAACAAGGGGAGGGGGCGAAAGGTGTTCGTCGAGAGCAAGATGAAGAAGATGAAAACGACGAGGAAGAAGAAGAGGACGAAGAAGACGAGGAAGACGAAGACTCCAGCAGTCATGACGAAGACTACTCAAGAGGGAAATTCCTGATCCCGGTCGCGGGCTTCACTGCACATAGGAAGCGCGAGCTAACAGCAGAGGAAGAAGAGTTCGACGCACTTTTCAACGATACGGTGAAAGGGATGTACGACGATATGAAGCAGAAGGCATCTATGAAGCAGATGAAGGGTGGCAAGCTCGACGACAAGATTGCCACAACTATGAATTTACCCCTATCAAACGTGGTGAGAGCAAGTGACAAACAGAGACAGGTACACAAAGCTAACCCCGAGCCTGGCTCTACTCCGTTCACTGTTGTGCTGAGAAGGAAAGCTGAAGGAAATGCAAGTGTAAAGATCGGTAGCAAGTCTATGAGCATAGGCGTTTTGCAGGTATGCAATTACGTACACCACTACAAACCTATCAGGTCCCTTCGGAGTCTTCTCTTGCTGCAGGTGATCAGGAAGCCCACAAGCTCCGCAAGACGCAAGAGGAGAACGAAGCAAGGCACCGCACCATCCGTTTGCAGGAACAGGCTCAGGCACTTGAAGCCCATGAAACAGGCTTACCGACATACAAAGTGTACAGGAAAGGCGGCAGGTAGGTCGCGCGTGCGGCGTTAAGCAAAGAAAGTGTACTTTTATTTTCTTGCAGCATGCTAACACATCACTTATACAGACAAAAGATGAACGTTCCTCCTATCACACCCCTGAGGGATGAAGATTTTTACAGACCCATCACAAACGGTAACGTGTCGGTTGAGAACATAGAAGGAAAAGGGAAGGCCATGGTAGCCAAGCAGGACTTCAATGAAGGTGACATTATCTTAACAGTATGCAACATGACAACTAGTGACAACAAACAGGACCACGCATTGGTAGTAACACAAGACCTTGAGGACCGCATAGCTGGTATTCCGATTTGTGCGCACACTATGAAAAGCTTAGAGACACCGATCGAGACCTTCGAGAGGGTGACGGATGAAAAAGTACCGAAGATGCAGCACATGCACACCTTTATCGATGATGATGGTCATGATCCTGTCGACTGCGTGAAGGGGTGCCCGTTGCAATTCCGGAGCGAGAAAATAAGGAAAAGAGCTGATAAGCAATGGCATCGTAAGCTCTGCAAAGGCAGGATGACGGAAGAGCAACGCGAAGCGTACACGGCGTTCGAAAACACCAAATGGAAACAGGGCGGCATTGACTACTCCGACTCCTTTCATGTGCTTCTCCATGCTGTGGCCAAGATCATGTGCCGAAATGAAAAGCTCAGCTTGGTGGAGGCCTGGTACCCGTTCGACATCCTGGCATGGGCCATGTGGGACGAATTGGCAGTTGAGTGGGCTACAAGGAAGGAAGCCAAGCATACCTCTGCTGATGTACTCAAGAAACTTTGCAATGCCATCTACCAAATATTTGGAAAGGAATCATGCGACGCCATTGATCTCACAAAAGAGAGGGTCAGCCGCCTGGCGGGTGCTATCCTGTTGAATGCTCAAGAGCGGAGCCCAGAGTCACCTTTCGGGAGGTACCTAGTATGGCTCGAGGAAAAGGGGCATGTGAACCAGCTCCTCGGTGGCATCTATGATTGGCGTGCCAGCGAACCGACGGATGTATCGAACGAGCTGTATTACTCAGCAAAAGCACAGGGAATCTACAGCACTCATGCTGTAACAAACCACAGTTGCGCACCCAATGCTGAGGTGCAGTACACAGAAGGCATGGACGAGGGTCTCCATATGGTGGCAGTGCGCAACATCAGCAAAGGTGACGAGGTCACCATTTCTTATATATTGTTGCCCGATGACATGGGGCTTGCTGAGAGGCAGGCCTACCTTCTGAATCACTATAGGTTTAGCTGTACCTGCGAAAGATGTGAGCGGGAAAAGAATTGATGCTCGCACCCTCTCCCATGCTTTTATTTCCTTTATTCTTAAAAACTGCTTACATTACATATCTGCGTAGGTGCCACATGTCCGGGCAGGTGGACAGGGTCCGGAGATCACAGTCAAGGCATGTGCTAGCAAAAGATGTGTTCGAACGGTACTACATAGTATCGAGTTTGGCCAGGAGATGTGACACACAGGTGATAAGCATCGAAGGGGTCACGGGACGGATGCACTACTCCTCCACGCCTGGTGTTGACTTGTTCAGCACGCACGAAGAGGCAATGGAGTCTCTTGATGGTGCTGACGTATTGTGCGAGGCGGCGGCCTTGATCGGCTATATGGTGATAGGATCGGAGGGGGTGCTGCTAGTGGCTACCTCAGTAACCGAGACCTTTAAGTTGCCACCAAACAACAGCATCTTCACCATTGTGGACTCAATGTGGGTGAGGATACCTTTGAAGTACCCTTATGGAAACCTTTCGAAGCAGGAGTCATCCCACCTCAACACGCTCCTCTCTTTCCAAATCAAAGAAGGCTACTACTTCAGCGAAGCCTACGATGCAACACATGTGTACCCCAACAGCAACCCTGTCTCGCAGTACAACAAGGAGTTTGTCTGGAACCACGCGCTGCGTTCGGAGTTCATTTCTGCAGGCATTGAAGACTGGTGTTGTGTCCTCCTGCAGGGCATGGCCATCTCGCTCCGTACGGCTGACCGCGACCTCATGAACGAGTGCACCATTGGACTCTTCACACGTAGGTCATCTCTCAACCCGTCCATTAAATCACAGGGAAATGGTCTGAACGAGTACCACTCACCACCCAATGAGTATGAGTTGGAGCTACTCGTTTACACGCTCAAAGATAAGCCCTTCTCAGATCCCACCTCGTCCGCCGCAAAATGGGTGAAAGAAGGGAAGTGGGCTTCGCATGTAGCACGGACTGGGACCGTCCCTGTCGAGGCAAAGACACGGAACTCAGGATCGCCACACAAGGGTTGCCAAGAATATTGGAAGAGGATACTAAAGCGTTACGGGGGAGGATCTCCCGTAGTATGTGTGAGTCTGCTATCGGAGAAAGAGAACGCAATTAGAAGCTACTATGAGCAATCCCTGACGGAAGTGAAAAAGATTTTCAATTTGCGCGCTGAATTCTTTCACTATGACTGGCAGGCGAGCATCTCGAGTGACTTTGCTGTCACTGCAGAGGACTTGTGGCGGCTCATTAACCCCTCTTTGTTCAAGCACGGTGTGAGCAGTGGTGTTCAGGAGTTTAGCAAGACTCACGGAAACCCTCTAAGCTCGTCTGTCACTTCACAGCAAGAAGGCGTGTTTCGCTTCTCCTGCATCGATGGCACTGAAAAGAGCAGCTCTGCATACTTCGTTGCTGCATTACAAATCGTCCCAGAGCTCTGCCGCATGATAGGCGTAAATCACCACAACGCCAATGCCGCTGTCACCCCCAGAGCGGAGTGGCCGCTGCGCGACTTGAAGCTCGCTGATGTGAAAAGTGCTACCAACAGAGCCATGCTTTCGAACATTGTGATCCTCTTCGCGGAGCACGGCGACCTCGTGACTTCAATGTACGTCGGGCCCGCACAGGCAGCGACAGGACTGACCTCGTTGCTTCCTTCGATGTTCGGCGACGTGTATTCCGAAGTTAGGAAGAAGTACTTCTGCCACGACAAATTGACACCGCAGCAAATGGAGTTACTTCTTCAGCAAAAACGAGAAAAGTACTTCCCGTCGCTAGGTTCGAGCGAAACACCGTCCCCCGAATCGAATATTTATGAAACGCGGCTGCTTTCCGAGTACCCTTCTGCCATCCTTGCAACACCTGTTCCATGTGCCTTTAAAACATGTGTCCCGCAGGGATTGGTTCTACTCTCTGACAGTGCTTCTCACTACGAGCCGTGGGTTGTGCCTGCCGGCATTGATCATGCCACCCTTTCTATCGTTCTTCCTGAATACTGCACTGTGACCGAAGTGCACATCACGATCCGGCATACCGGTGCCGATACAGAGCTTTTGACACCGGCAGCTTGCGACATCTTGATAGGTCACCATGCCGATACTTGTGTTCCGGCATACACAGGCCTGCGTCTCCCTACAGCCCCGGACGGCACTTGCTTGCGATACACGATACCCGCGCACCTATCCGGAATGAAGAGTGCAGGGGGGATCTTGGCCCAGAAATTGAACAATTTCCACAATAAGCCTTCTCCTTCTTACATGCGCGTGGTTCATATCAACTTCCAGTCTCTGTGCCCCACGCTCCCAATGCTGCTTGGGAACGTTCAAGTGTTCGGCGTGTGCGGTCGGCAGGTGCCTTGCGAACCCCTTAGCACCACGTTGGACGACATGTTCGAGCTTCTAAGCGATGTGCCTGCAGACAAGGAAGCAGTTTCCTCTGGAAAGCTGTTAGAACTCCTGAAGTCCGTCGAGGCCATCGACGACGTGAGTCCTGATTCCGACGACGATTCAGACTTTAGTGATGATAATGAGGTTGGCCTTCAGCAAGCGGCACCAAGTCAGCCAGAAGAGCCTATCGTAGACTTCAGCCTTGCAGTAGGGGCATACAAGTCTTTGGTGACAGAGAAGATAAAGCGCAAAGTCGATTTCACAGAAGCTCTGTTGCTTGAAAGTAAACGACTGGAGCTGAAGATTCCTAGTGCCATTCGGGATGTAGTGCTTTACCAGCTTTCTCAGAACCCTGAATCCTTGGACCCTTCGCGCCTTATCTTCAAAAAGGATCGCAACGTGGAAGCTTCGTTAAGAAAAAGGCTGGTGACGCCTGCGTGCAGTGAGGAGACATGTCAGAAGTCCTTCAGATTCATGATGAGAGGAAAGGTCAGCTGCAAGTACTGCAGAATGACCTTCTGCAAGGAGTGCATGTACAAAGACAGAATGACTGTGATCGAATACGGGTGGGATGTAGCTGACAACGACGTCTGCAGCAGGTATGTACTGAAGCGTCATGTTATCATCTTTTAGATGTGCGGCAGAGATTCAGACACAAAAGGAACTTATTTACAAAGTTCACAACCCGACGGACGAAGTGGCCCTTGCTGACAATTGTGCAAAAGTCTATGGCTCTCTCTTTAGAGATACGCTCCAGACTAAAGATATCAAGGAGGGAGCAACCTACGGTATGTAAGACCCTTTAACCCTTTTAATCCCCCTGCAGAAGTCTTGATATCCAGACCTTACTCTGTTGCGGAACTTCCTGAAGCAGCTATTCTGTCGGCTGTAGAAGCACATGAGTCGAGTCCTCCTATCGAGAGCATCTTGTTCCACCCGCTTAGGGCAAAACATCCTCCGACATCCAGCGCATACGGGAATCCAGATGCGATTCCGCCTTTAGAGCCCCTGCACAGCGGGTCGTACTGGTTCACCCCAGACGGCTGCGAGGAAGTAACGATCGATATCAGCATCCCTATAGTCGTGCACGCAACATCCGTGATCCTCATGGCAGATGGCTTAGGCTACACAGAACAGGATAGACTGAAGGTTACGGTAGAGGTAGGGTTGCTGATCGGACAGCTGTACCCTTGTGGGGAGTGGGACGTGGGTGAGGTAGCACCTGGAGAGAAGCAAGAGTTCAGTCTCGGCAACTTCCCGCCGGACCAAGGATCACAAATAATACGATTGAAGGTTTCCTTGCGGAATGGTATTGCAGAGGACGCCCCGGTCATGCGACAGAGAATACATATCGGTTGTGTGCTGGTGCAAGGGCTGCCGAAGTTGCAAGCGCCCGTTGAGCAAGTGGAAGAGCCAATTGAAACCAGGAGCAGGGCAGGTGCAATGAGATCGGGTATGGGTGGTGTGAAACAGAAGTACATCGAGAAGGGATCGAACCAGTCTGTGCTGAGCGTCTTGACGAATCCCAACCTGGAAAAAGTACAGCGAGAAGTTCTCAAGCGAGAGGGCGAGGAGTGGTCGGGGTCGAAAGAGGGCGTGCTGGATATTATACTGAAAACGTCAGACATGGAGAAGACTGTGATGGGGTTTAGTATCGAGCACAAAAGCGATGACACCATGAGCCATGCAAGGGACGTGAGGATCTCGCTGTTCAGGGGAGTCGAGGAGTCCCAGTCTCACATTAATGTGGGCGACTTTGTCATACCCGCAGTCGGGGTCGGGACGCAGTTACACTATCTCTTCCCAGTTCAATGTCAGCTGTCATCTGTAAAAAAAGTATGCATATCACTATCCTCCATTTGTCAGGTACGGTGTGAAGTGTTGTGCCACTATGGCGCTCCAAAAGTCTCCAAGCCATCCATCTCGCTCTTCACGTCCAGCATCAGAGTCAACATGCCTAAGGTATGTTCCTACTTTCACATTTTATCTATTTTTCAGACTTTCCCATCTGCTGAGTACTGTTCCTTGTTTCTCTCGAAAACGGCGACTTATTACAACGAAACAGTTCGAAAAGCTTCCCGTTGCTCAATGAGTGATTAATCTACGTGTGAACGCCTGCTTCTTTCCTTGATCTTGCGCTTCAGCTGCCCCATGTGCTAATTTCTTTTTGCTTCTTTTCTTGCTTTTATCAGCCCCCTCCCATTCTCGGTAGCACCAGTAATATAACATTAACATGAAACACTGCGCTGCTGCATGCCAACCATGCTAGAGCCTTCGGACAAGCGGTATGCACGACGAAGTTCCCAACACTCGCACAGGACAGAGGAGGAAAGCGGTGAGGAGAGTGAATGGAACCCAAAGCTGTGCGATGTGGATACAGATGAGACCGTAGAGATGGCGTTTTCAAGAAAGGTTCACGCACTGCTTGATGCCAGCGGGTACGAAGAAGAGTCTTATGCACAGGAGCATGCAATGATCACTAAAGCCCTCTTCTTCTTGTCGTTTGTTATGATAATGTTGAGTGTGATCGTTTTCACCGTGGAATCCCTCCCTGAGTACTACAACCGAGGCCTTCCAGCCTTCTTTACCTTGGAGACAACCTGTGTTGTGTGGTTCACTATCGAGCTTGTCACCCGACTTGTAACGTGTGATTCCATAAAAGATTTCATGAAATCAATGATGAACTGGATTGATTTCATTGCCATAGCCCCTTATTACCTCGACCTCGTTCTCACGCTGAGCAAAAGAGGTGGGGGTGGTGCAAAGGAGCTACTCATATTAAGAGTCATCAGGCTGACCAGAGTGTTCCGTGTCTTTAAGCTTTCAAAGTATAACGAAGGCGTTCAAGTAGTGATGGCCTCCCTCGCGAATAGCACAGACGCATTGAGCTTGCTATTCTTCTTAATGACGTTGACCGTGGTACTGTTCGGGAGCGCTATGTACTTCGCTGAGCAGACCGCCGCTACATGGGATGATCAGAACCGCACTTGGGTACGAAAATCAGAGTACGGAGGTCCCGTTGAACAGCATAAGATTATATCAATCCCCTACGGCTTCTGGTGGTGCCTTGTCACAGTTACAACCGTGGGTTACGGCGACATGGTCCCTGTCACTTTTGCGGGATACTTGGTAGGCGTGGCCGCAATGCTGGCAGGCATACTTATTGTCGCTTTTCCCATCATCATCATCGGTGCAAAGTTTACCGAGGTTCGCGACCAGTTCCGACGAAGAAAAGAAGAAGCCGTTATCATGCGCAACACAGCAAAGCTCAACAAACAGAACAAAGATGTCGTGCCTCAACAAATTCGGCCAAAGCCACCCAACGACGCCGACGCCATCCGGGATCTCATCAAGAGGTTGGATGCCATGTCTAAGAAGATTGATGAGCTTATACAAGATGACATAGGGAAGTGCCCAAACTGCAGGACGCGAGCTTTTCCAAGCAAGCAAACTGACTAAAATTGTGCATATTTTCATTTGACTTTAATATTGCCATTGGTTACGTACATAGGAATGGGTGAT
The DNA here is from genome assembly GCA_964019335.1 of Diplonema japonicum. Lineage (NCBI taxonomy): Eukaryota > Euglenozoa > Diplonemea > Diplonemida > Diplonemidae > Diplonema > Diplonema japonicum. Next base: position 587,178 of record OZ025678.1, read on the forward strand.
GTGCTTCAGGACCTCCTCGCTTCGCTGAAAACCGTTTTCATCAATGAGGGCGTGGAAATGGAAGGTTGTAACTCTGTTGCAAACGTCTCTGACATCTTAGCCTTCACGAAGGGCTATGTACTTCCAAAGCCCTTAGCAGCGGCTGGCAAGACTATCAACGTGCCAGATAACAAGGAAGATTTTGACACACTGGTGTTTGATGAGTTCGTCAGCATGAACGAGCGGATACGGCAGTCAGAAGGGCAGGACGACGTAATCATGCAGGAGATAGAAAACTGGAGAAAGAAGTGGCTCAGGAGTGTGTCTCCAAGCAGCTCACGAACCACCTCAGCAGATTCTAGTTCTTCGGTGGTCGCAAAAAATCTTGAGCATACCAACAACATGTCAAGAAAGTGGCGCTGGATGCCTCTTGACGGTAAACACACCATCCAGAAGCTTGTGGAAAAACCAAAGCCTCGGGTACCTTTGCTCACTTACTCTCAAGAAGCCTTTATGAACGTCCAGACGCTTCAGCAAGACTGCGAAGAAGCAATCAAACAAACAGCACCTGTACCTGTTGTCCCCGGGGAGAGAGACAGTCCGGTCAATCAGAGGTGCAGTATTTGCCACTTCAGCTCGATCTGTCTAAACTGTACCCTGACAAAGAAAAGAAACCCTCTTTACCAGCAAGAGATGTACTTAATGATGAGAATTGAAATGTGCAAAGCAATTGAAGATATAAGAACGGAAGAAGAAAACCGGTTGAACAAAACCGATGCTGATTATGAAGCGTCGACTGCCAAACTGCGCGGCGTTTATAATAAACTGGTGATGAGGGAGCCTTGGGTGGAGTGGTTGTGTCGGTACGACGCTGACATGGCAAGGATCACCCGTGAGACGGACGAACGCATCCTGACGCTCGTTGAGGAGCACGAGCAAAACGTGCACAGCTTGAGGGCCATGAACACACAGCTAGAAAACGAAAAGCGAAATGTATGCACTTTTATACCCCACCACGCGTTACAGCTTCAAGAAACCATGACTCAAGCAATGAAAGAATCCTCCTGCCAGCTTGAGAACGTCAAGGAGTTGCTTGCTTCTAGTAGTGTATGTTCGTACAATCGTGTAAACACCCCTTCAGGAGACAGTAGAGGCGCTCGAAGCAGAAGTGGATATCGCAAGAAAGGTTAAGAAAGTACAGACCATCTTTACTAGTAAAAGGAATCGTGCTTTAAATGCGTGTACAGAAAAACTGAAGGCCGCGAAAGCGAGAATGCAGGAGAACAAGGAAAAACAACACATTAAGAACTCCTCGAACGGCTTGTTTCGCGATACGATGCAGCACAGCCTGCTCACGATGATGAACAGCGAGGTAAGTTCAGTTGAGGTGGAAGAGTTCGGCTCAGAGTCATGGATAAATGGGGACGAAGTGAGGCAAGCGTGTGCAACTGAGTGGTGCCCGGTGTTTGATCTTGTTAAGACAACAACCAAAAAAGCGGTAATGATGCAAGAACTGCTTAGGAAGATGCGTTCCAAGGAGAACGAAACATTCACGAGGACGAAAGAAATGGAAATAGAGATCGACCTCTTGAACAAGCAGCTGCACAGGAGATCGGGTGCTGGCAGCGTATCGTCTTCAGTGGATCTCATGCCCTTTGCGTCTTTTATGCAATTCACCCGTAAGCCGCGAGAAGAAAGCGACCATGAAGGCTCGGAGTCGCCAGGCCTTCCTGCCGTTCCCCCGACCCTCCCAAGGACGTCCGTCAGCGAACGGCCGCGGAGGGTGTCCTACGTCATGGATGAGAGTCAAACTTTCGGTTCTGTAAGAGGCATGGGGTCGATGAGTGGTAGCGGGAGGAAGTGGCGCGGATCGCATGCCGCACAGATAGCACTGCGTAGGTCGTCCATTAGGTCATCCATCAGGAGTACCGACTCAGGGAGCAGGCTTAGATAATAAGTTAACACTTGTCATTTACACGTACAAACTTTTAAAATAAATTTATTTGTTTTGTCTTCGTGCTTCCTTGCATCATTACGCAGCAATGGGGCTGCAGATCCATCTGCACAGAAGGGCATTTCGCCGAGCAGGTGTCGTGACGGATTGGCTAGAGGGCTACGGTTTCATTAAATGCGATGTGGAGCACAAGGTGTTTGCCCACAAGACGAACCTTGTGAGCGGAAAGAGACTGCGTGTGGGGCGGAAAGTGGAATTTGACCTGCAGTACACAGCGAAGTATGCAACTTTTTGTACTGTCATGAACCAACAGGGGCCCTGAGGCGTTCAATATAACAGGTCCGCAGGGCACTGACCCGTAAATACGTAATGTACTTTCAAATAATTGGCGACACGCCATGAAAAGGTTTTTTCTTTCTGCTTCGACACTAGCATCACAGGCATCAATGTCAGGCGGAAGGAAGTCTTTGGCCTTGCAGCCTGCTTCTCCCAGAGGCCGTTCTGGTGGTAGCAGTTCGCCTACGTCCCCTAGAGGCCGCCATGGGAGCGGTAGCCCACCTAAAAGAAAGCAACCGCAAAATGAAACAAGTAATGTGAAGGTTGTCGTGCGGGTGCGTCCTTTCGTGCCCAGGGAACTCGATATTCATGAGCAACTCAAAACGCCTGAAGATCCTTATCTGCGCAGTATCATCGAGATGCCCACGACGTCCCCTGGCACAGTGTCTGTTCTTGACTATACAAAGAATTGGGTAGAGAGGGAGAGGTTCAGTTTCGATAGCGCTATCTGGTCTATTCCCAGTGATCAGCAAGAGTACGACGGCCATATCTCCGACCAGAACGATGTTTTCACGTGTGTGGGCCAACCGGTGTTGGAGAACACGATGAAGGGGTACAACAACTGCATCTTTGCCTACGGACAAACAGGGTCAGGGAAGACGCATACCATGATGGGGGGTGACGACGGAGAGGACTTGGGTGTCATTCCCATGATTTGTAAGGGACTCTTCAAGTACATCGATGAGAAACGCTCTTCAGAGGAATCAACGCAATTCGACCTCAGCTACAAAGTGGAGGTGCGCTTTTTGGAGATTTACAACGAGCACGTGAAGGACCTTTTGTGGCAGCAACGTACCCCTGAGGAAATCGACAGCTTCAGGGTAGAAAACCGTGGACAGGCACCGAATCCATCCAACCTTCAGGTCAGGAACCACCCTATCACGGGACCATACGTGCAATTCCTCACAGCAGTGGAGTGCACGAACGTAGAGGACTGCATAGACCTCATCAATATAGGCAACACAGAGCGTTCTGTGGCTTCGACAAAAATGAACGAAAGGTCCTCGCGTTCGCACGCTGTCTTTAAGATCACCTTCACGCAGACGACGAAGTCGCGCCCTAAGAATAAGTTCGACAAGCCCGCCGTAAACGAGAAGGTGTCGAGTATCAACTTGGTCGATCTGGCAGGGTCAGAGAGAATTAAGAAGAGCCAGTCCGCAGGCCAGCAGCTCGTTGAGGCTGCTTCCATAAATCTGTCGCTGACAACATTAAAGATGGTGATTGATGCACTGGTCGAGAACAGCAAGAATCCAAAGAAGAAGATGCCTGTTCCCTTCCGTGATGCAACCCTAACCTGGTTGCTCTCCGACAGTCTTGGTGGAAACTCGAAGACCATCATGTGTTGTAACGTCAGTCCGCATCCTGATAATTCAGAAGAGACTGTGAACACCCTGCGTTACGGGTCGAAGGCAAGGGAGATCATCAACGTCGTACACGTAAACGAGGACCTAGAAGCAAAGCGTATCCAGGAGCTCGAGCTGGAGATGTCTTTACTTCAGGAGAAGCTGAATGCTGATCCCGAGTCACAGGCTGTCGAGAACGAAGACCTCCGAAACCAGATGGATGAGACCATGCACGAACTACGCATGTCTAGGCAGCAAGCTGCTATTCATGTTGCTGAGAAGGAAGAATTCCTCGACGCACGCGTGAAGCTGTCTTTCCAGTACGCCTTCCAGATGGTGCTGGCGGAGAAGAAGCGCACCTATTGGGGAGACTCATATGATGCTACTTGCAAGGAGCTTGATGCCAGCAGAAAGGAACTAGAACATCAGAAAGAACTGAACGAAGGCCAGCGCAAGTCAATGAACGACGCAAAGGACGATCTCACAGGCGAGATGGCCCGTTATCAACAAGAAATTGCTTCTTTGAAAAGCGAAGTTGCATCGCTGCGGCAGCAACTACAAGGGGAGAAGGAAAGCAGGCAGGCTGACATAGATGATCACCAAGTCATTGCTAGTAAGAAGAACGAAGCCTGGGAGGAAGAGAAGCAGATACTTGTGGGGCGACATGACACAGAGTTGCGCAGGTCTGAAGACCGTTACAAGTTTTACGTGGAGAGCGCCGAGAAGCTGCAAGGCAAGCTATCCAAGGAATTACAGGAGACCAATGACATGCAGTCGGAGCTGTCATCTACGAACCAGGCACTGGCATACCAAGTGGACAGCTTGCGCAGCACCAACGAAGCTTTAGAAAGCCGGGTTACGGAGCTGCGTGCTGAGTTGCGTGAAGAGATGGCGAAGGCAGGGGATGAGTGGCAAGCCAGATTCTATGATAGTGAAAAGGAACATCGTCGCTTGATAGAAGAGAACGACGAGAAGTGGCATGAGCAGTTCGATCAAAAGTCTGAAGAAACAGAAGAGATCTTTAAATCAATTCAAAATGAGCATAAGGAAGAGAAGGAAAGGCTTAAGTTTTCCATGGAGCTCGACTTTGCACAAGAACGCGAGAAATTGAAGGGGGAATGGGATGTCATCGAAGAAGAGTTGAAGACGCGCCTTAATGCAAAAACAAAACTCACTAACGAGATGCATCAGTTCTTGAAAGCAGTCGAAGTCAAAGAAGCAAAGTATTCTTCTTTAGCTGCACGCGTGTCTGCGGTGATGAGTGACGTTTCACTGGAGGGGTCTCCCGACTTCATGCAGCTTCTCGGGATGCTTCGCAAGTTCCAAACTGAGTACACCAGTTATTCCCCGAGCAAGGAGATGCTGCAAAAGCTCTTGAGGAGCAAATCCGGGATAGAGCTGGATCCTACACCTGTTACAGAAGAACCTATTTCCTTCGTGCCTCTTCGCGCCACTAGTGGAAAAAGGAGCAACAGCCGTCCTGCTAGCCCCACCAGAGCTGGATTCCGCCCCCCCAGTCCGTCGCGAGCTGGATCTCGACCTCCCAGCCCGTCGCGGGCTGGATCTCGGCCTACCAGTCCATCGCAGGCTGCCAGTCCTTCATGGGCTGCGTCGCACCCTCCGAGCCCATCGAAGCCCTTAATAAGCACCCCCACAAGGGCTGGTTCCCGCCCCCCCAGCCCACGAACTGCGTCTCGCCCCCGTAGCCCTTCTAGGAATGGCTCCCAGATGGGGAGCCCGCGCAGGTCGTCAAGCTTAGTGCGTGGTGCAGCGGCGAAACCCGTCATCGCTAGGTCTAGACGGGTCTGCGGGTAGGCATGATATCGCGTCATTGTTTGTATCTCTTTTTCCGTCAGTTTTATTCACCATACCCCCGCTACTTATGCACCACAGATGGGACGGCTGGTGGGGGTCGTGGAAAAATGGCTTCCTAAACTTGGGTACGGATTCATCCTATCCCCCCAGGGAGAGCATGTGCATGTGCACCACAGGAACATAGTGATGCCGAATTACAGGAGTCTTGCTATTGGGCAGCGTGTGGAATACACCCCTGCTCTGAAGGACGGTCTGGCCTATGCTGCGAGCGTCACAGCAGTTGGAGGTGGTCAAGCAAAGCGGGAAAACGAAGGACCTGACACTGACCTCACGGGCAAGATAGTATTAGATTGACAGTTTGTATTTTTTTCCTTTCTTTTGGGATAGGTGACGGCAGAGGATGAGGCATCTCACAAAAGACTTCCTTTAACTCATATTCGAAGGTTATACAAAAAAATAATAATGTGGGCACTACCTACCGGAGGGAAGGGGCAGATACCGCAGAACATGATGGACATGTTGAACGGGTACAAACAGCAGCCAAGGCCGCCGCCAAGCGGGGGGCAGCGGCACTCGCATCCTAGCTCGGCCTCGGATAGGCACCGTGACGATGAGCACACGACGCAGCAGAGAACTACGACCCATAGGAGGCCTGAGCCAAAACACGCCTTTACGTCCCGCACATCTAACGGTAAGGCCACACCACGTTCTAGCCACAATTCATATGGCCATTCGCACTCGCACCCTCATCTTCAGCAAGGAGGGCAGATTACACCAGCCAACGCCTTGAAGCTGTACGCTGATTGCCTCACTGATTATGAGCAGTCAGAAATCTTTGACTACCCTCACATTTTTTTCTTGGGGTGCGGTGCACAGAAGATAAAAGGCAGCATCGCCAACACAAGGAACAACCACGGCTTCGATGACGACAGAGGCGACTACAACTACGTGACGCACGACCATATTGGCTTCAGGTTTGAGATTCTGTGCCTGTTGGGGAAAGGCTCCTTTGGCCAGGTGTTGAAAGTGTTCGATTACAAGGAAAACAAACCGATGGCCCTCAAGATCATTAGGAACAAAAAACGTTTCCACCACCAGGCGCTCGTGGAGGTGAAGCTGCTGGACCATCTTAAGGAGCACGACAATGAAGACCAGTATAACATCATCAGGATGGACGAGTACTTTTACTTCCGAAATCACTTGTGTATCACATTCGAGCTGCTGTCTATTAATCTTTACGAGTTCATCAAAAACAACAACTTCCAGGGCGTCTCACTGGGGCTCATTCGAAGGTTTGCTATCCAGCTACTTACGTCCTTGAAATACCTCCACCGCGAGAGGATCATACACTGTGATTTAAAGCCGGAGAACATACTGCTGAAGAGCCCTACGAAATCAGGGATAAAGGTGATCGACTTCGGTTCCTCGTGTTTCGAGGACGAGAGGATCTACACATACATCCAATCACGGTTCTACAGGTCCCCCGAGGTGATCTTGGGCATATCATATGGGAGGCCTATTGACTGTTGGTCCTTCGGGTGCATCTTAGCGGAGCTGTACACAGGGCTCCCCCTCTTTCCTGGCGAGAATGAAACGGAGCAGCTTGCCTGCATCATGGAAATCCTGGATGTCCCCCCAAAGCACATCATCGAACTGTCAACGAGGAGGAAACAGTTCTTTGATTCATCTGACTTTCCACGTATCCAGCCCAACAGCAGGGGCAAGAAGCGCAGACCCGGCACCAAAGACCTTGCTAGTGCTTTGCATTGCAACGATGCACAGTTCGTGTCCTTTCTCGAGGGGTTCTTGAGATGGGACCCGAGAGAGCGATTCACTCCAGATGACGGCCTGAGGCATGAATGGATATTAGACGCAATGATACCACCGACATTCAGGCCTTATGGGCAGCAGCACAGAGGACACTCCGCGGACCCGGGTACAACGAGGAGAGTGAAGAAGAAGGAGCAACACCAGTCCCATCAGCAGTCCCACCAATCCCATCAATCTCACCCGTCTCATACTGAGCAGACTCATCAGCAGACTCATCAGCAACACCAGACTCATCAAGGCCAGTCACATCAGCACCAGCACCAGCAACAGCAGCACCAGAACCAAAGCCAAAGCCAGAGCCAAAGCCAAAGCCAAGGCCAAAGCCAAAACCAATCTTACCAGCAAAAAAACGAAGAGGCAAAGAAGAACACGACACAACAACCTTGCCAGCAGCCGTCGTCAGGGAGCAACCAGCATGATCCACAGCAACGTGAGACTCAAGGTTCAGAAGGCTCGCAGCCTCAAAACCAGCAATCGCAGCAACAACAGCAGCAGCCACACAGCAATGTCTCTGCTCAGCTGACAAAGAGCAACCTAAACACCCTCGGGATGGGCCTGAACAAGATTAATACCCTGCTGCCTCCCATCGACGGTGTTCCGTCGGCTTTAGGTTTGCTTCCCTTTAAGAATTAATTTAACAATCACAGCTCACTCGCATGCCCACGGCAAGGCAAAGGCACGCAACACCAGTTCAGGAGAGGCTAAGAAGCTGACTGAAGAAGCCATGCAGAATTTCATGAACAAATATAATGCGGGATAACCTTTCCAGGTTCCCAAAGCCCTTAAGTCTGAACCCTACTAACCGTGTCTCCGGTGATCCTGCGTGTAAAATAAAGTTGTTAAAAGTAGCCCTAACTAACCAGCTTTCTTTGTCTCGTAGCTACATACAGGTTATTATGAACTGATCCCCACGCAGTAAATGGACTATCGTGAAGAATACCGAAAGCTGTGTGTTGACCACAATGTTAAGGTCAACTCACTCGTGAGCTCGTTGCCTGCTGGTGGTGACAAACTTGAAGTTCTTGATTTGACTAATACGCTTGTTGGTGCAAACGGCGTCAAGCCCGTCATCGGCCTTGTGCAAAAGTGCACTGACCTCCACACGTTGAACTTGCACGGCCAGCGCCTGACTTCGGAAGCCGCTCAAGAGGTTGTCAATGCGCTCCAAGCGCATCCTAGCCTCACGGCCTTGGATCTCTCAGACAACCACTGTCCACTAGCCGGCCCTTCGATATTGGAGCTGGTGAAGAAAAACACAAAATTAATCACACTGAACATCACCGACTGTGCAGTGCGTCCCATGTTTCAGAAGTTAATCGACCTGCAGCTAGCTAAGAACGACGGGAAAGAATACAATGCTGGGGAGGCGAAAACAGCCAAAGAAGCTGACACAGTACAACAAGCCGCTGTCAGCACTGGAGCAACGGCCCACGTGGTGACACCCCCGACAAACGACCCCTTTGCTGCTGATGACGATGACGACGACAACGATGGGTTTGGCTCTTTTGATAAGCAGGACACTGGCCAGAAGAAGCCCGACCTGCTGCGTCCTGGGTCCTCAACAAGAAGAGGTATCATCTTTTTAAAAGCAACTTTAAAAGCACAAATTCACAGACAAACGCAGGCCTACTGTGTGCAGTGAGGTGTGGCAAGACAAGGAAATCGACGAGTTCCAAGCACCCATCGTGTCGAAACCAGAAGAGGCGTCCAAGTGGCTGTGTGAGAGGTTGGAGCACGTGCATCTGTTCAGTCACCTTGATGACCGCGAGCTCAAGATGGCTGTGGGCGCTATGGAGGAGACGAAGTTCAAGGTCGGCGACAACATCAGGACACAAGGTGAGGAGGGAGGGGATAGGTACTACGTCATCTACAGTGGGGAGTGTGACAGCATCGTGGATGAAACAGTGCAAGCCATGAAAAAGGGCGATCACTTCGGCGAAGTGCAGCTTTTATATCACCAAGACGAGACAGCGACCATCAGGGTGACATCGAGTGAGCTTGTTGCCTACAGCATCGAGCGTGAGATATACCGCAGAATCCTGGCAAAGGTATGCAGCAAATGCGCCCCAAAAAGCCACTCAGGCAAGTAAGATGAAACGCAAGACGTACGGTGGGTTCCTTCAAAATGTCAAGTTCCTTGAAGGCATGACGCGCACTGAGCTCCTCCAACTGGCTGACGCGCTTAAGGCTGTAAGGTATGGAACAAGCGAATAGCGGTATCACAACAAATAGGGTCAAGAACGGCGAACAGATCATTAGCTATGGCGAAGAAGGACAGTGGTTCCACTTAATCATCGAAGGGACTGTAGAGGTGATCGGTAGGGACGCTAACGGGAAAAACATCAAAGTGTGCGAGTTTACGGAAGGGGACTGTGTTGGTGAGCTAGAGTTCATTAATAACCACAAATGCGTGGCCGATGTGCTTGCCGTGGGGGAGGTAAGGACAGCAAAAATGAACAGAAAGCACTTTGAGATGTCGATGGGGCCTGTTGTTGATGTGCTGAAGAGGACTGCTGAATCGAGCAATGTTTATGAGTACTACCGTCTGACGCAGGAAGAAATGAGCAAACCGACAGAGGTGCCCACGGAAGAAACCCCAGAGGAAGAAGAAGGCGAGAGCGAGTTCGGTGGCTTCGGTGCGAACCCCTTCAACAACGACGACGCACCAAAGCCAACGAGGGGCAGGCGCCAGACTGTATCTGCGGAGGTTATCACAGAGGAGGACGTCGAGTCATTCCAGCCAAACGTTGTCCCGAAGTCCAACGAAAGCAAAGAGTTCATCGCAACGGCACTGGAGAGGATACCGTTGTTTTGCCATTTGGAAGCTTTCGAGCTCCAGCAGCTTGCGATGGCTATGGAAGAGATGAAGTTCGAGAAGGACGAGGTCATCATCGAGAACGGGCATGAGGGGGATATGTTCTACCTAGTAGCAAACGGGGAGGTGCAAGGCATCACGACTGACGAGGAAGCTGTGGAATACAAGTCGGGCCAGCACTTCGGTGAAGTAGTGTTGATGTATTCGCAGCCACACCAGATGACGTACAAGAGCGCCTCGCATGATGTAGTGACGTACACCCTGGACAGGAACACATATAAGCACATTATGCAGAAGGCGTCAATGAAGAAGCGTGCTATGTACGGCGATTTTTTGAAGAAGGTCGGCTTCCTTAAAACGTGCAGCGATGCCGAGCTGCTGCAGCTGGCAGATGCCTTGAAACCTTCAGCATATAGGGATGGCGAGCACCTCATCTCCTTTGAAGATGCTGGGACATGGTTTTACATCATCGTGGAGGGCAAGGTCGAGGTATGTTACAGATCTGCAAGCAATTACATCTGACAGGTGTGGGGCAGGGACAGTGAGATGAAGGAGAAATTGGTGTGCGAGTTCGTGGAAGGAGATTGCGTCGGTGAGTTGGAGTTCATCAACAACCACAAATGTGTTGCAGACGTAAAGGCCAAGGATGACGTCAGGACAGCGAAGATGCACAGACATCATTTTGAGATGTGCATGGGGCCTATTGTAGATATTTTGAAGAGGCAAGCCGACACGGGTGAGGTGTACGAATACTATAGACAGGTATGCCACCTACAAGACATATACCTTTCAGACACTTGCGGGAAACAACGCGCCTGTTACAGCAACAGACTAAAGGGCCATTGGGGTTAGATATTCTTCTGCCTCCTGTTAATACCGTCTTTGAATATGTAGAATAGCTTTTTCTTTGTGGTGTCATCTTACACGGCCCTGATATTTCTTTTTCTTTTTCTTTTCTTCTTCTTCTTCTTCTCAACTGCAGAGCTAATGATGCGCTGCGTGTGAGAAGAGCCCTGCGGGAACGAGTGTTCCATGACAATCGAGTTCCTCGTAGGGTAACTTAAATTCTTTTGTTTAAGACACCTTTGTTTTTATCCTTTTTTTTTTTCTTTTTTTTTTTAGAGGACCTGTCGAACTAGATGCTTGCACACGGAGCAACGGGTAAGGTATTGAGAACGCTATTGAAGAGTGTGTTACCCTACGTCGATTACCACGATGGATCGATTTTGAGATGACCGTTGGGACAACATGGGCTGTTAGAGAGAAAAACTAATAGAATGCAGACATGTGCGGCAAGGGCAACAATCTTAGCGTAGCATCTCATCCATGACTGAAAAGCAAACACTGACAGGCACGTGTAGGATCCCCAGTCCACGGTAGGCACCAACCAGCGCACCGCAAAAATAGATGAATTTTTTTATCTCCAGATCCTATGCTTAGAGTATCGTGCCGTGACATTTTTTGATACAACGGCACCGTGGGGTTCTCCCCACTACACATCACTGATACTTTTTCTTGACACACCTAACCGTCTCGGCATATGTGTGGTGCTCAGGCAGACCATGTAATATTACCCCATGAGCTTTTCCGCATTTGTACATTTCTTTCTGCCGCACTTTTTTTCTGGAAAGAAGATCTTAATCCACCATTGGTGTTTTTTTTTTTTTTTTTCATATTTTATTTTACCCAAAAAAATAAAAGAGCAATTTTATTTTTGGGAATAAACCAAACCATTTTTTTTTTAAAAAAGAATATTTTTTCCCACGATTTTTTTTCTCCCTTCTTTTTCCTTTACTACACCACTACTCTCCCTCTTTTTTTTTTCTTCATTATTGCAGCACCACCCTTATAATTATTTCTTATCTCTGTTCTATTCTTTTGATGTGCCAGCAAACAACCCATCTATTACAGCTTCTTTAAAACAGTAAATGCTTCATTCTGCATGCGGTGCGTGTCAGCAAGAGACGCGAAGTCCGTGTGTGCGCCGAACTCTAGCCTAGTTCTTTGGCAACACTGCACGTGTGAATGTGAATGTGAAATTTCTAAAAGGCGTCAGCTGCTGAAGAAAGCACTGGACGCCGCGATGTTACTTGAACGATGTAACTAACTCCTCACCACATGTATGTGCAGGATGTTATTGAATTGATCAAGGTTACAAAGAAGCAGTCAAGGCGCGCTTAGCCATTTCAGGTTCAGCGAGAACGGAACACTAAAAGGTTCGGGGAAGACACCGGTTACACTCCAGTCTTGATTGTGTGTACCGGGAGAAAGAAGTCGAACTGCTAAGATATCAGCACCAGGGTACTGAATTGCCTTTGACTTCTCATTGATAGAGCGCAATAAGCTATGCCTCCTTTAAGCAACATGACCTATGCCCGATGTACGTGGGTTCGGGTTCCATTGCTTTGGCTATTTCCTTTAGTCTGGTTACCGTCGTACCCCCTTTCGTTGCGCCATGATTTATAAAAGGGGTTTTGTCGTGTCTTCGAGAGGCATCTCACGATTCTTGTTCATAACGAACTCATCTTTCGCCTTTTACTAAAGATGACCGTGGACATGGATCACTAAGTGATAATTTTTATAAAGGTCCAGCACCTTTCTTTTTGAATCGCCAGAAGAAATGCGTCTACTGGGACTGCTCATAAAACGTGCACGTGACTCACACCGGCGCTCCTACTGCCATCAACCACTGAGATGGTATGTTAAAAGAATAGAATGCTACGTGAGAGCGGTTGAGCACAAAAAATGATAAGTAATCTTCGATTACTGAAGGAATGTGCTCTGGGACGTGCGAAGAGGCGGGCGGATGACGCAAACCCATGGGAAAATAGCCAGAAAGAAGAAAAAAAAAAAAAAAAAAAAAAAAAAAAAAAAAAAAAAAACGACTCGATTTATCTCTTGATGTTGTCAAAGGACGATATTTTAGTAGACCTTTTTTTTGGAGGGGGGCACATGAAGAGGTATGAGGCGTAAGTAAAAAAAAAGAGGGGGGTGCTCAAAGGCTTTTTTCCCCTTTTACTTCGTGTTATTTTGTACAAAATAATATAAAAAAAAATGAACAAAGTAGTGAAAGGACCCCTCCTGTTGGTTGTGTAGGAAAAAAAAGGACAAAAAAAAAGAGACAACGAAACAAGGTACCGATAAAAAGTGGGGGAGGGGAATATGAGCTCATTGGAGGGAAGAAAACAAGTATGTGGAATAGTAAGAATAACCAAACGATTCTAAAGCTACAGTTTCTGTACTTTATTGGTCGTCTGTGTTCTTGTTGGTGCCTGCTGCGTCCGCTCGGTGTCCGTTCGTCGTCGTCTGGGGGGGTTGTTTCGGCCCGGCCCGTCTGCCGTTTAGCAAAGGATCCCCTCCCCCCTCAACACAAAAAAATAAAAAAATAAAAATGGACCCTAGACGAAACGTCGTCGGAGACCGCCGCCCGCAGGAGGAACGCCTACGAGAGACGCCGACCAAGCCGACCACCCGACCAGACCGAAATCTGGCCGGGCAGTATGACCCTCCCCTCCCCTTAGATCCCCCGATTCCGCAGCCGCCGCCGCCACCCGCCTGGAAGACTGAGAGGGGGGAAAAAAAGAAAGAAGGAGGGTGGGTGCTCATGGGAGGGGACCACCCCCCGGGCTTAAGAACAGGCCCGGCCCCCACCCACCCAGAGACCTTGCTCTCGGGGGGGTGGGAGTCCATTTCGGGGAACAAAGGGAGGTAAACCCTCCAATTTGGTTTCAGGTGGGTGGGTGCCCGTGCCAAAGTGCGCCGCACCACCCCGATCCCAGAGGGGGCTAGGGGTTGGGTGGCGGAGGTGGCCACCGCAGCGGGGCTGGGGATCACCCCAGACCAGGTGCTCGTGAATCGATACGAGCCTGGGTGTGGAATTGCCCACAACACCGACGACACAAGGTTGGGACCAGTGGTCCTCAATCCAACTCACAGCCTTCACGTGGCGTCCCCTGTAATTATGGCCCTGCGAGAAGGAGTCCAGGCTTGGAGGTTATAGTTGGGAGGAGATGGGGTGGGGAGGGAAAGATAGAACCTTTCAATTACCTTTCATCCAGTGCATTTTTGCCTTTTTATCGGGAGCTCGTTTTTCAGAGGGGATAGTCCGTTGAAAAGACACACGATCTCATGATAATACACATGGCAAAAAAAAAAAAAAAAAAAAAAAAAAAAAAAAAAAAAAAAAAAAAAAAAAAAAAAAAAAAAAATAACGAGTCCTCCCTACTCTACGAGAGACTCCAAAGAATGGAGAACACAACAGGCAAGAGGGCAGTGGAAGGACCGGGAAAAGGCAAGTCATGGCTAAAAAAGGCGAGCGACAGAGACAACCAGCTGACGGCCCTGAGAAGACACGGAAGAGCACCCCTACAACGACAATCACCCATCCCCCCATGGGAATGGACAATCTTGAACAACCTCAAAATAAGAGCAGAAGGGAGCGGAACGAAGAAAAAATCGAAAGATGATCAACTGGAAGCAGCACGCGAGATCATCCGGAAACCCCCCAAAGCAGAGGTAACCGTGTACACGGACGGATCCGTGGAGAAGGGGACGGAGGTGCAGGTGTGAACATACAAATGGAAGGCGAACAGATAAAAATCAGCAAAGGGGTGTGCAGCTCATGCGATAGCTTCCAAGCAGAACTCACGGCGATGGAGGAAGCACTCATCCAGCTGTTAAAGACCGGAAAGAACAATGTGCAGATCAACATCCTGACAGACTCGATGTCTTGTCTGCAGAAATTGAAGCAGGGCCAGCACGACAACCAGAAAGCATTACGAACAGGGTCTGGAGCCACCTGCACGAGCTGCTGAAGAGAGGGAACCGCATAACCTGCTGCTACATACCCAGCCACTGCGGGGTGGAAGGAAACGAGACAGCGGATACCCTCGCACGAGAAGGCACCAAGCAGGAGTACACGCAAGAGCTCAGCTTCGGAGCAGCGAAGAATTACCTGCGATGCTTGGCAAAAGAGGAATTCGCAAAATGGAAGAGCGAGATGTGCAAAGAGTCAGTCTACCACAAGGTAACGCAAGGAAAAGACGCTCCAAAGAGGATGGTAGGACTGGACAGAAGGGAGGAGGGGTTTTATTTTCCATTACAACAAATCGACAAAGAAAAAAAAAAGGGGACCGGGAGTTTTCCCCCTGAAGTTCCTTTGTTAAAACATGTTTGCTGTTGGGTTTCCGTTTCTTTTCTTTTTGGTTTAACTAGAATTTTTCCTTCTACAGCTTGCTTGCTGATGGTTTTAAGTTGATTCTCTTTTATTTTTATTTTTATTTTTGGTTTAACTAGAAGTTTTCCTACAGCTTGTTTGCTGATGGCTTTAAGTTGACTCTTTTTTATTTTTATTTTTGGTTTAACTAGAAGTTTTCCTTCTACAGCTTGTTCGCTGACGGGTGGGTTTATCGGGCGGGCTTCCATAGCTGGTGATCTATGGAAGCCTTCCCAAATTTTTTCTTTTTTTCAAGGACGGCAAGACCACCAACGGAGGAGAAACCGCTGCAGAAAGGGGAAAGGTGTAGGAAGACGAAGAGGACGAGAGGGCGTCTCACAAAGACTCCCTTTGATTCATATATCTTTTATTTTCTTTTTATTTTTCTTTGGAGGATCGTGGCGGGAGGGGTTTTCTACACCCACCCAAAGGCGTGGTACCAGGACAAAATCACCAGACGGGTACCACCCCCAGAGGGCGAGCAGAGCGAAAGCGAGGACAGCTCGGAAGAGGAAGGGGACGAGACACACGAGCGTGTGAACAAGAGACCAACAACAGACGAAGTCACATGCGACGCGTGCGGTGCGGAGGAGGACGAGAGCAACATGCTGCGACACGCATTATGGGAATGCAGTGTGGCGAAGGAGGTGCAACAGAAGGAAGTACATGCAGAAGTAGTGGCCAGCAAGACGGAAATGCCAATCTGCATGCAGCTACATGGAACGCTCCCGCGTGGTCACCGAACACACCAACACCGGCTGAGGAAGACGCAATACTACCTGCTGGAAGTGGTGGCAAAACGGGACCAGCTTCTCCAGGACAAGAGAAAGCTAGAAACGTACACGACGCACCCCTGGGAACAGATAACGGAAGGAAACGCTCATGCGCCACCTGAATGGAAGGAGCTGAGGAAGCATGTGAGCGGGAGCCTGATGATGAAGCACGGTGAAGACATCGTCAAGTGGCTCAAAAAGCTGAAGTGGTACGATGGACCGAGGAAGACGACAGTCACCACAATGGAACTCGTACTAGACTTCGAGAACACGCTGGGCGTCGAGCCGATCACGGGGAAGAAGGGTGATCTAGACATGATACAGAAGAAAGCGCGGAGTTTCCACGGCCTCCTGGAAAGAATCCAAGAAGGGTGGGACACAGCACGCATACAGAAGAAGGTCAGAGGCAAGCGGATCTTCCCAGCGGAGAGCAAGAAGAACCACGCGCTTAGAACCATAGGTGCGAAGAAGAGTCTGGGATGGAACAGAAGGCCAGTTTTTGCATCAGAGAAAACCAAGAAGGACCTTAAGAAACTGGGCAGAAAGTGGCAAGAAGAAAGGGAGGATACTTTGAGGAAGGCAACACAGCCAAAAAAGAAAGAAAGGCCGAGGCCCCAGAAGGGGGAAAGGGGTAGATAAGTAGAGACAAGGGGGACGTTCCAAAACAGGAACCTCCTTTATCTCATCTCTTATTTTTCTTTTCTTTATTTTCTTTCTCCCAACCCAACCCCCCCCGAAAAAAAAGAAAAGAAAAGAAAAGAAAAGATTCATTCCTCCCTAGTTTATTATATTTTGCATCAGGTTCGCCGAGAAAATAAAAGGAAAAACAAAGAAAGAGAACGGCAACCAGATTTTAAATTTTTATTTTATCATCAAAGGAGGTTTGAAAAAGAGAAAAATTAAAGAGAAGAAAGAGACCTTTTTCTCCTCTGTCGATAAGTGATTCACGAACTCGAATCTTTATCACCACTTTTTTGTGCATGCCAGATTTTTTTTTTCTCCCGCCTTGTTAAAGAAGTTTTAATTTACTAATAAAAAAAAAAGTGAAAAGAGGAGTAGAAGACGATCCGGTGGGGGGCATGGGAACCATAAACCGTGTCTTCCATCGCGATCGGCAAGGCGGGGGCTTTTCCGTCCCATGGGTGAAAAGAGGCGGATAAAATCACTATTCCGGACCCCCCCAAAAAAAAACGAGTTCTTGAAGGAGGTGGCATCTGAAGCAGCGAAGAGGACGCGACGACACAGGGTGGAGGTCTTCAACGACATGAAGGCCGCAGTGTCGGCGGCCGTGGTCAAGGGCGTGGCGAGGGCGGCCATCAGGAAGGGGAAGGTTCTGGTGGAGAAGATGGAACTGGACTCGGAAGCGGAGCAGCACTCCCAGGAGGAGAGGAGGGAGCGGGAGGATCAGGAGGCGATGGAACGGGAAGCTGCGGCTACAGGAATGGAGGAGGAGGTAGCTGAGGCGGCGTTCTACCTGACAGGGATGGCTGCTCTGGCCGCGGCGAAGGCGGCGGAGAACAAGTTCCAGGAGGAGGCAGAGAGGAGGACCGCGAACCTGGCGGCCGCGGCGGTGGTAGCAGCAGCGTCAGCGGCAGCAAAAGCAGCGGCGGAGCGGGTGGACGCGGAGATGGGAGAGGAGGAGACAGGGAGCGGCACAATCCAAAACACAAAAGCTGGCCCTGTGAGGAGCGGAGAGGAAGGAGGGGCCCGGAACCAGGGGGCGGTGGATGGCACAGAAAACAATCAAACAGCTAACCAGCGCA